>JAVJIF010000773.1:0-660396 GCA_038442645.1 Agave tequilana
GCAAACTATCCAGAGGTTAGAAGTTCAAATGAGTCAACTAGCCACTCCACAGAATGAGACAAAAGGGTACCCTGCCTAGTCAGCCAGTCACCAATCCGAGGAATTCTCAACAAGCTCATTTGGCTGAGGATCATTCATTTAATCAATGTAATGTTGTTCATACATTGAGGTCAGGAAAGAGAGTTGATAACCAAGTGTCAACACCAATCAATCCCATTCAGCACAACCACAATCAAGCTTCCACCTCATCTAATCCAATTTCTTCCAATTCTGACGAATCTGAAAAAGACAAGTCAGCCAGCCAGGTGCACCAGCCTATAGTACCATTTCCTAATAGGCTGAAAAACAGCAAGCAAAATCCTCACATGGACAAGATAATCAAGATATTTAGCCAAGTGAAGATAAATGTGCCACTTCTTGGTGCCATCCAACAAGTTCCTTCCTATGCCAAATTTCTTAAGGACATGTGCACCAAGAAGAGAAAGACTAATGTTCCAAAAAAGGTCTTCTTAGCCACTAACATTAGTGAGCTATTTTCGGGTCCTATCCCTGTCAAGTACAAGGATCCAGGTAGTCTCACCATTGCCTGCACAATAGGACAAGCCGAGATTAGTCATACACTTCTTGACTTGGGGGCAAGTATCAACTTGCTTCCATTCTCTGTTTATCAACAACTCGGGTTGGGCGATCTTAGTCCAACTCAAGTCACCATCCAACTGGCTGACCGTTCTGTTAAAGTTCCAAAAGAGGAGATTAATGATGTCCTGATCCGGGTAGGAGAGTTTATTTACCCTGTCGATTTTATAGTTCTAGAGACACAACCTGTGTCCAGCTCTAATCATAGGGCTCAGACTCCTGTTATCCTAGGGCGACCATTCCTTGCTACTGCTAATGCCATCACCAATTGTAGGAATGGGTCTATGAGGTTAACCTTTGGG
This sequence comes from Agave tequilana, assembly GCA_038442645.1. Taxonomy (NCBI): domain Eukaryota; kingdom Viridiplantae; phylum Streptophyta; class Magnoliopsida; order Asparagales; family Asparagaceae; genus Agave; species Agave tequilana. The sequence continues at coordinate 939 of JAVJIF010000773.1, forward strand.
GACATGACTAGAGAAGTCAATGTCTTCAATCTAGGAAAACAACCCCGCGATATCGAGGACCAAACATTTGAAGTCAACCTAATTGAGAACTTGACAAGTGAACATGGGATAGAATTAGAATTAGAAACAGAGAGTGACTTCGGGTTAGAGTTTGACAACATTAATCTTGATCAGGTGTAGATTCTAGCGTGAATTGGGCCTCAAACCCTATTTCACCAACAATGGAGCCAACAGATTTGACTAGTCCTTCCAGTGAGCCTTCATCCTCCTTAGAGTTGAAAGCCTTACCTGCGCATCTCAAGTACGCCTATCTAGGCGAACAAGAGACCTTTCCTGTCATCATTGCCTCCCATTTAAATGACGGGGAAGAAGAAGATCTGAAAGCGATTCTAAGAAAACATAGGAAAGCCATTGGGTGGACTATGACTGATATTAAGGGATTAAGTCCAACCATCGTTCAACATCGCATTCATCTCAATGAAGACGCCACACCTAAGAGAGACCCACAGTGTAGGTTAAACCCTATAATGCAAGAGGTTGTTCATGCTAAAATCATAGAACTCTTAGATAATGAGATAATTTATCCCATTTCTGTAGCCAATGGGTCAGTCCTGTCCACGCGGTCCCGAAGAAATCCGATTTCACCGTCGTGGAAAACGAGAACAAAGAGTTGGTCCAAACTTGACTTCCCACGAAGATCCGAGTTTGCATCGACTATAGGAAACTGAATGCTGCAACTCGTAAGGACCATTTTTCACTTCCCTTCATTGATCAAATGCTTGAACATTTGGCGGGTCACGAGTATTACTATTTCTTGGACGGTTACTCGGGCTATAACCAGATCCTTATCGCTCCTGAGGATCAAGAAAAGACTACATTTGCATGTCCATTTGGGACATTTGCTTATCGTCGAATGCCCTTCGGCTTATGCAATGCCCCAGCAACATTTCAACGTTGCATGTTGAGTCTTTTCTCTGATATGGTAGAACGATTCTTAGAGATCTTTATGGATGATTTCTCCATCTACGGAGATTCGTTCACTCAATGTCTTCACCATTTAGAACTCGTCCTCAAACGTTGTGCTGAGAAAAATCTGACACTTAACTGGAGAAATGCCACTTCATGGTAAAGCATGGAATTGTCTTGGTCATGAAATCTTCAAGAAAGGAATTGAAGTGGATAGAGCCAAAATCGAGGTCATTGCTAAGCTTCCCATGCCCAAATGCATTAAGGACATTAGATCCTTCTTAGGACACGCTGGTTTCTACCGAAGATTTATCAAGGATTTTAGCAAGATTGCTAGGCCCTTGACTAATCTGTTAGCTAAGGATGTGTCCTTCACTTTCGATACTGAATGCATAAATTCTTGGGAGAAGCTTAAGAGAGAGCTTATTTCTGCACCAATCATATCTGCACCGGATTGGTCTAAGCCGTTCGAGATCATGTGCGACGCTTCTGATTTTGTCATAGGCGCTGTCCTAGGACAACGCATTGATGACAAGTAGCATGTGATTTACTACTCTAGTAGGACTCTCAACGATGCTCAACTGAACTACACTACTACTGAGAAGGAATTCTTGGCAGTAGTGTTTGCCTTAGAGAAGTTTCGTCCCTATCTACTAGGGTCCAAAACCACCATTTTCACCGATCATTCTGCGCTTAGGTACCTCATGATGAAGAAGGATGCCAAGGCCCGACTCATTCGTTGGATCCTCCTTCTTCAAGAATTCGATCTTGAGATTCGAGATAAGAAAGGCGTAGAAAATGTCGTTCTGACCACCTCTCACGGATCCCTAATTCTCCATGCAACGAATTACCCATAAATGAGGATTTTCCTGATGAACATCTCTTAGCTATCTCTAGGGAACCTTGGTTTGCTGATATAGTGAATTACTTAGTCACAAACCAAACTCCGTCTCATTGGTCCAAAAATGATGTTTACCAGTTCTTATCTCAAGTCCGGTATTTCTTTTGGGAGGAACCGTATCTTTTCAAGTACTGTTCTGACCAAATTATTAGGAGATGCATTCCCGATGAGGAGGTTAGAGTGTTCTATCCTTTTGTCATGAACTTGCATGCGGTGGACACTTTGGTCCCCGCAAGACTGCTGAAAAGGTGCTACAAAGTGGGTTTTATTGGCCCACTCTATTCAAGGATGCTTATGAATTTTGCAAGACATGCCCTAGATGCCAAATGGTAGGAAGAATTTCAAACCGAAATATGATGCCCCTCAAACCAATTCTAGAAATAGAACTCTTTGATGTTTGGGCATCGACTTTATGGGTCCATTTCCTAATTCATTTGGGAACCAATACATATTGGTTGTTGTGGATTACGTGTCCAAGTGGGTAGAAGTCATTCCTTGTAAAACTAATGATAACAAAGTTGTTATAAAGTTTTTGAAAGAGAACATTTTTTCACGCTTCAGAACCCCTTCTGCTATCATCAGTGATAATGGCACTCATTTGAAGCTCTTATGCGAAAGTACGCCATAACTCACAAGTTGTTCACACCTTATCATCCTCAAACCAGTGGGCAAGTTGAGATTTCAAATAGACAAGTCAAGCTTATCTTGGAGAAAACTGTGAACCAAAACCAAAAAGATTGGTCCATCAAACTTGTAGATGCTCTATGAGCCTACAGGACCGCTTTCAAGACGATTCTAGGAATGTCTCCCTATAGGTTAGTCTATGGCAAACCTTGTCACTTGTCCGTTGAGTTAGAGCACCGAGCCTTATGGGCAATCAAACAGTTAAATTTCGACTTGATTAAGGCCGGTGACCTTCAGAAATTACAAATTTTCGAATTGGAGGAATTGAGAAATGAGGCCTATGAAAATGCTAGGATCACTAAAGATAGAGTCAAGATTTTCCTTGACAAGCACATCATAAGAAAAACCTTTGTCCCTGGACAAAAAATCTTACTCTATAATTCTAGGATTCATCTTTTTCTAAGAAAATTGAAATCAAGATGGACTGGGCCATTCGTTGTAAAAACCGTGTTTCCACACGGTGCAGTTGAGATCAGTGACACCAAGAATGGAAATGACTTTAAGGTAAATGGTCAATGCCTTAAACCTTTCTTGGAATCGGTGCCGATAAATGAAACGGCAATGGGTCTTTTTGACCCAGTGTATCGGTAAGTTTCCTTCTTTCCATTTTATTTCATGCACTTATACATTTCTTTCATACATTGGGGACAATGCATGAGATAAGTGTGGGGGAGGGTTCTAACATGACTGATATAAAAAAAAGAAAAAAATAGATATATATATATATATATATATATATATATATATATATAACTTTTTGAAAGGGGTAGACAATATTTGATATATTTTTTGTAAGAAATTAAGTCAATTTTAAGGAATAGGAGAATCATAATTAGGATTTCTTACACTTGGTCAAAATGAGATAACTTGTTTGATTTTTAGGGTCAGGAAGAAAATTTGTGAAAGTAATTTAGTCTTGATATTTACCTTGATGACATATGCACACAAAATACACCTACACACTTAGGGTTTAAAAACAGAGACTCTTATGCCTTATAAAAAAATATGATGAAAAAGGAAAAAAAATAAGTCTAATTATTGATTAGCTAGGTGCATTGGCCTAAGCAAGCCTTAGTATTTGATTAGTCTACGATTATGCATTATTATATCGCATTTCCCCCGATTTATGAATAAATTGCCGGTCTAAACCGTGTTTTGGTCTTTATTACAGGTAAAGCAAGAGTTCAAGGGCAAAGGAGTAATAAGAGCCTAATTAATCCCAATTTATGGTAATTAATCCCGCATTATTTGGAGGCCAAGCAAAGGATTATCTAGAAGATACATTGAACCTAGACTCCTGCGCATTTCAGACGAATATTCGGGCGAAAGTACCAGAAACGGGATATACTCTGATCATTCTCGAAGCCAGAGGAACGGCCTGACAAAACCCAGGGACCTACGTCCCTGGTATTACCGCGAAAACGCGACAATAGCCCGCGTTTCCGCGGCAATGGAGTGGAGCGACGCGTCGATTTTCGACGCGTGGCCCTGTCTCGTCTTCCAGAGGGTTCCTGTGCCTATATATACCCCTGCATTCGGCCAGAACGAAGGCAGTCTTCATTTTTAGGAGTAGGTTCTGATTTTAGGAGAAATTTAGTGTAGGTAGGTGTCTCTTCATTTCTTTTCTCTTGTATTTTCATTTGTTTTTAAATCTTGTAGTAGGGCTGAGAGATTCAAAGAGAGAGAGATAGAGAGGGATTGATGTAATAGATAGTGACAGTCTATGTAAAGATGGCTCCTTTCTCCTCCAATGTAATCTCCTTCATCTTCTACATGATGCTTTGCTAACTTTTCTTCTCATGGCAATTTAACTACTAACCACTAACCATCTAACCACTTACTTGATAATCCACCTGAATCGGGTAGCCTCGATAAGGCCTTGTTCTTGCAAGAGCCATTGATGGCTCATGATGATGGGTTCTAATATCTAACTTGCTAACTTGCTAACCAAGCTAACTCTCTCTTATTTCATACTTTCTTTTAATGGTTGATGAGTTAATGTTTGTATTAGCTTGATCTTGATGCAAGTTTGAATGTGATGAACCATCTATGTGCCATGCTTTGTATAGTCTCTTGAAGCCAAGGATTAATGATGGCCAAGGATCAAAATGTGAGGCAACTATCATGAAGAGGTTAGCATGGTTAGTGGAGCATTTAGTAGTTAGTAGCCATGAGTTTTCTTTTATCTTGTTTTAGAAATAAATTTCCAAAATTCTTTCTATCATTTTCATCGTTGTTTTCATCGCCTTCTTAGTTCATCTTTGTTTCATCTCCTTTTCTATTTTGTTTTCCAAACCACTCTTCTATTTGGTTTTCACATCGACGTTTTCATCGCCTTCTCCACCTACCACATTCTGGATTTCATTTTCTTTTCCTTTTCATTCTTTTTCATTCTTTTAACAAAGAAGAACTGTTAACAAACAACGTGAATAAAAACTGTCAATGCTTCTATCGCCTCCCTTCCCTGTGGATACGACCCGTTGAGCCAATGCTATAACGGAAGTATCGAGGGTACATTAGCACACACTCGAGCTTTTCATTGATTTCACAAATACACACTTTTGAGTGCTAGTTCTGCCTCGATCAAAAAAATGACGCAGTTGCCGGGGAAGGGAATGGTTTTGTTTTCACGTTTTTGTTAACATTGTCTTCTCTGTTTTGGTGTGCAGGACATTCTTTATAGGAGCTTAACATTGCGGAACATAAACTAGCTTTGCATCTCCCTACTCTTGAACGCAGGGCCCCAGATTTTAAAGAACCGCCGCACAACCGCGACATTTGCCGCGAAAACGCGGCCATTTTGTATCTTGTTGTGCTGGGATGTGTTCATTGTAATAGCTAGTAGATTTGTACTGCTATCTTTTCTGCTTTGATTGCCTACACACCATAATAAAATAAAGAACTAAAATACGGTATTTGGACTTTTTTAAAACGGTTTAGACATTTGCATTTAGGCACGTGTCAATTCAATTCCAATATACTGTATTTTGTTCTGTTGTTGTGATCCGGATGGAGATGTACATATAGCATTGCATATAGCATAGGACAAACACGTGGGTGATTTATTGCTTTGTGTTATATTCTTGTCTATATTGCACACTTGCACAAATTAAACTTAAGGGCAAAACCCAAACAAGATAAGGTGGGATTTCATCACCCTTCCTTAGCCCGAAAATCATCTCCCCACTCACACAACCCAAGCCCTAATAAAATTTGATAGACGTTGGCCCCTAGGGACATCTAGGTCTAGGTCAACCCTACTATAGGCTTGGTTTTGATTTTTCTTTTCTTTTTGATTGTTGTTTGATTTTCCCTTTTTGTTTGTGATTGTTTGTGAAATGGAATTTAATAATAACAATTCTTTCAATCCGAATATGAATCTATATTTCACACCAACCCCATTTGATTCGGATAATTCCAACCCGGCGTTTTACAATATGCATCAACCAAATACACCGGGTTGGCCTTATCCGAATCAATACAACCCATACCCACATTCTTATGACTATAATTTCCAAAATAATTTCAACTCGTCACAGAGTCAATGGGGATTCACTTCCCCCGAGTTTAATTTTCAACCTCCTTGTCCCCCATGTTCACCTTGTCCACAATTTACACAATATTCATTCCCCGATTTCGCTTCCTATACTCCTTTTTCTGGACCTCCCATTGAAGAAAAATCTGAGTTAGAAAAGAGTATAGAAGCCAATTTACAAGAGGCCGAGCAATAACTTTAGAAAACATTGACCTCTCCAATTCCACAACATTTTCATGATTCATACTCAGTTCCACCAGTCCAAATAGAAAACCATAAATTTTGGAAATGAGTATGCGTGAGTCCAAACAACAATCACAAAATCTGATGGACTCACAATTTCACCACCAATTCCAAAACAACACTTCATCTTTTCAACAAAACGATGAACCTATCAATTATGTAAAGATGCTTGAAGCCATGACTCAGGCTTAAAATGCTCGTAACCATGACATAGATATGATGATCCAAACTCTACCTTCTCATCGCTTGACCATTTCTGATGTCACTAACCATTCTGTCAGAGCTAAAGAGTCATGTTGTTTTGGAAATCAAGATTCAATTTCAGCACACCCATCTGAACTTGTCCAAACTTCAAATGTTAAAGATCCCATTGACATTTTGACAAGTTATCCTTTCCTGAAATTGAACTTGAGCATGAATATGATCATGAACCTCAAATTAGTGATTCAATTCTACTTCCTGATTCAGCTATGACTCCGGTGTTTTTACCTGAATTCAGGCCTTTTCCCGAGTCAGTATTGGATCCTGTACCAATCCATTGTGAAATTGAATCACCAATCTCTTATGATGATCATATTGAACTTGACCAATTTCATACTTTTGAAAGTCCCATTGATAAATTGGCAAGTTCTCATTTTTATGGAATTGAACTCAATGAGGAATGTGACTTTGATCCTCAAATTTGTGATCCAGTTCAAATTCCTGAATCATTATTGACTCTTGTTATATTACCCAATTTGAGTAACATTTTAGAGTCAGTTTTGATTCCCATACCTGTCATTCCTGAACTTGAATCACCACTCTTAGAAAGTCACATTCCATCATGGGGAAATGATTGTGGACTTGAGTTTCAACTTCTTAATTTGGACCCACTTCCTGAACCGATCTCGACTCCCGAACCTTTACTTGACCTAAGTCTTTTTTCTGAGTCGGTATTAGTTCCTGTACTTCCTGAGTCCAAATCAATCATTCCATTCTGGGACAAGGGTTTTGATAAATTTGACTCCGAAATTATTTTGAAAATTTGGAAATTAGATGGGGTAAAATTTTTAATAAAAATCATAAATGCATACATCTTTCTAGTAGGTTGTATCATGGAAGTCTCTGGTGGGTTCCTCCGGACTCCACGCAAGAATGATTAGGCTGCATTTCGTGGACCAATCAGACCGCCACCGGAACCACCACCTTGAGGTGATTTTTCCTTCCCTCTCTATTTGTTTCATGCATACATACATCATGATGCATTGAGGACAATGCATGAAATAAGTGTGGGGGAGGGTTTACTAACATGGAGTTTTAGATTTTCTTTCTTTACACTTCTTTTAGGATACTTTTAGAAATCTTCCCTTTTGTATAGGAATTTTCTTTTTCTTTAAAAAAAAACTTTTTGAAACAAGAGACAAAGTTTGGTCTATTTTTAAGAAAATTAAGATGATCTTAGAAATTAAGGAAGCTTTAATTATGACATCTTAAACCTTGTTGAAATTATGGATCTTGTTTAACATTATAGGCTAAGTAAGATAAATTGGGGAGAAAATTTTATCTTGAATTTTTGCCTTAGATAATATGCACTTCACACTTACACATTTTTGGGATGGAAACAAAGACCTAAAATGCCATAAAACAAAAAAAATAAATAAAAGAAAAAAATATAAAACATTACTTATTAAGCTGGATAACTATGCCTCAAGAAGCATGATTATTCACGCCTAACGGTCAAAAGAATCAAATAATCCCCCTTAGTTTTGTGGCCTTGTTTACTCGAGTCCTTAAATCCAAGGGATGTTTTCTCATCTGGTGCCCTAAAACCGTCTGGTTTGGGAGTCATCGGTTATAGGCTCGCTACATGGGTGAACTAGAAAGCCTAAGAAAACTAAGAGAAGAAAAAAAAAGAAGAAAGAATATATATGTAAATAAATGGCTTGATGGTTAGAGTTGAAATCCCAGAAATCTTCACTATCACAAAGTGCATATTATCTAGGTTTTATGAAAGATAAAATATTCAATCCAATTTTGAATTCTTACCTTAATTGAAGACAAGATCTTGCATGGAGACTAAGTTTAAGGAAGAATGATTTTTGGTGGACTTATGACCTTAGATCACTTATATTTTTGCAAAAATATTTTATAAACTTATCTCTATTTCAAAATGTGTTTTCAAAATACTAACATTTGTCTTCTTTCTTTATGGATTTTGTGGGTGCAATCCGCTAAAAACCCTCAGGAGACAACACTCCTCCTCTAGGGTAACCTAGAGGTTTAACGGCTTGTTGCACGTGCTCAGTGCAATCGTGTCACCTGCGAAAGTGGTGTAATAACATTTGTAGTTTAGTTTTCTTTTCTTGTTTTGCTTGGGACGAGCAAAAGATAAGTGTAGGGGTGTGATTAGTCTACGATTATGCATTATTATATCGCATTTCCCACCAATTTATGAATAAATTATCGGTCTAAACCGTGTTTTGGTCTTTATTGCAGGTAAAGCAAGAGTTCAAGGGCAAAGGAGTAATAAGAGCCTAATTAATCCCAATTTATGGTAATTAATCCCACATTACTTGGAGGCCAAGCAAAGGATTATCTAGAAGATACGTTGACCTAGACTCCTGCGCATGTCAGACGAATATTCGGGCGAAAGTACCAGAAACGGGATATACTCTGATCATTCTCGAAGCCAGAGGAACGGCCTGACAAAACCCAGGGACCTACGTCCCTGGTATTGCCGCGAAAACACGGCAATAGCCGCGTTTTCGCCGCAATGGAGTGGAGCGACGCATCGATTTTCGACGCGTGGCCCTGTCTCGTCTTCCAGAGGGTTCCTGTGCCTATATATACCCTTGCATTCGGCCAGAACGAAGGCAGTCTTCATTTTTAGGAGTAGGTTCTGATTTTAGGAGAAGTTTAGTGTAGGTAGGTGCTCTTCATTTCTTTTCTCCTGTATTTTTATTTGTTTTTAGATCTTGTAGTAGGGCTGAGAGATTTAAAAAGAGAGAGAGATAGAGAGGGATTGATGTAATAGATAGTGACAGTCTATGTAAAGATGCCTCCTTTCTCCTCCAATGTAATCTCCTTCATCTTCTACATGATGCTTTGCTAACTTTTCTTCTCATGGCAATCTAACTACTAACCACTAACCATCTAACCATTTACTTGATAATCCACATGAATCGGGTAGCCTCGATAAGGCCTTGTTCTTGCAAGAGCCATTGATGGCTCATGATGATGGGTTCTAACATCTAACTTGCTAACCAAGCTAACTCTCTCTTATTTCATGCTTTCTTTTAATGGTTGATGAGTTAATGTTTGCATTAGCTTGATCTTGATGCAAGTTTGAATGTGATGAACCATCTATGTGCCATGCTTTGTATCGTCTCTTGAAGCCAAGGATTAATGATGGCCAAGGATCAAAATGTGAGGTAACTATCATGAAGAGGTTAGCATGGTTAGTGGAGCATTTAGTAGTTAGTAGCCATGAGTTTTCTTTTATCTTGTTTTAAAAATAAATTTTCAAAATTCTTTCTATCATTTTCATCGTTGTTTTCATCGCCTTCTTAGTTCATCTTTGTTTCATCTCCTTTTCTATTTTGTTTTCCAAACCACTCTTCTATTTGGTTTTCACATCGACGTTTTCATTGCCTTCTCCACCTACCACATTCTGGATTTCATTTTCTTTTCCTTTTCATTCTTTTTTCATTCTTTTAACAAAGAAGAACTGTTAACAAACAACGTGAATAAAAACTGTCAATGCTTCTATCGCCTCCCTTCCCTGTGGATACGACCCGTTGAGCCAATGCTATAACGAAAATATCGAGGGTACATTAGCACACACTCGAGCTTTTCATTGATTTCACAAATACACACTTTTGAGTGCTAATTCTGCCTCGATCAGTATTTATGCAAAAGATAATTAGATAAGTTTGAAAAAAAAATGTGTATATGAATCCTCTGATTAAGCTGGGTATTTATGCCTCATGAAGCATAAGTATTCACGCCTAAAAGGCGTACATCGTATAAATAAAACCTTAGTTTCGTGGCCTTATCTGCTCGAGTGTTTAAGTCCTCAGGGGTGTTTTCTCACCTGGTACCCTAAAACTATCCGGTTTGGGTGTCACCGACTGAATGCTCGTTACATGGGCAGATTAGAAAGCCTAATGAAATTGAGGAATAAATTTCACCAAAAATAAATAAATATAAGGCATAGGAGTTAATGTTAAAACCCTTAGTCAACTTCACAATCACGATGGTGCATACGACTCAGGGTAAATTAATAGACTAGATGAGAAGTACAAATTGACTCCTTACTTTAATTGATGACATGTTTTTGAATAGAGACTAAGTTTAGGAATGAAAATTTTGATATTCCTATAACTTATAGATTACTTAAACTCTCACAAATATACTTCAAATTTTTTCTCCTTTAAAAAAAATGCTTTTTGAAAATATTAACCTTTTTCTCTTTCTTCATGGATTTTGTGGGTGCAATCCACTGAAAACCCTCACGAGACAAAACTCGTCCTCTAGGGGTAACCTAGAGGTTTAACGGCTTGTTGCACATGCTCAGTGCAATCGAGTGACCTGCGAAAGTGGTCTAATAATTGATTAGAATTAGTCTGATGTTTTGCTCGAGGGCGAGCAAAAGATAAGTGTGGGGGTGTGATTAGTCACATATGTTGCATTTACTTTGTCACCTTACCATGCTTTTTAGCTAATAAATCCTATTAATAAGTTTTCTTTTTCTTTGCTAAATGTAGGCCCAAGTGCTTAAAGAAAGAAAAGAGAAACAAGCCCAGATTTTCTTCATTATTATAAACAACAAAACAATTTTCAAGCTTTCTAAATCACCTTCTCCAAAACCTTTTCTAAAAATTGCAATTTCTCTTTTAATCATCTCTTTCTTTCCATTCTCTTTTCCATAAAAAACAAACACAATTTTTTGTTTTTAAACGATTCACAGAAACGCTTCCATCACATTCCTCCTCGTGCACACGACCCGTTAGCCACAAGCTACGCGGTAAACTCTTAAACTCTTTGATTATTCTTTCTTTTAGCAATCAGACACGCTGCCCGAAGCCAGGCGCGCGCCGCCCTGGTAGGGCCATGGAAACGCGGCCCAGGCCGCGTTTTCTCGGCCCTTTGGGCGCGCACGCGCCTGCGCTTTGGGCCACGTGCCGTTCACGTGGCCGCCTTTCCCCTGGTGCCTATAAATTCCCCCAGGGGTTTTCAGTTTGAGCAGATATAGAGTTAGAGCAAGTTGTGTAGCCTTGTTTTTAGTTTGTAGTTGTTATTGTTATTCTTCTTCTAATTTTAAGTTTTAGCCATTAGAGTGAAAGAGAGAGAATGTGTAAGTGTTGTATTTGAAGGGTGACAAGATAATACAAGTACTACTTCTCTTCCTTCTTTCCATTTACTTGTCTTTGCCATTTACTTTTACTTCCTTGTTGTAGTGTAACTTCTTTCTTCTTCACCTCTTTTCTTTTACTTTGTTGTAGTGTAACTTCCTTTCTTTAACTTTTCTTTTCTTTTGTTTTCTTGTAGTGCAACTCGCTCTTTTCACTTCTTTTCCTTTGTTGTTTCTTTACCTTTATGGCTAACTAACTTTTCATTAGCATGGCTAACTAACTACTAACCCACTAATTTCTAACACTTGATTGATAACCCACATGAGTCAATAGTGTCAAACAAGCCTTGTGCAAACAGGAGCTATGGCATCTTAAGACGAAGGTTCTAACTCTAATTTACCTACAAGTATTTACTATCTTATACTTCATACTTAATGAGTTTTTGATGATCTATGTGTTGTTTACTTTACTTGTTATTGTAAGTTAGAGACTTTTCCTTTTAACTTTTCTGATACCATTAGTGCACTCGTGTCTTCCCTTAATCTCGCCTTCTATTGGATCTTGATAAGGGAATGTCCGAGTTTTTGTCGTGTAAGGCTAAGCTTTAGGATGAACTTTCACTCAATTTCCACGTGAATAGTTCCAATATAAAAGGGTTGTGTTCGCCTATGATCCATCGTGAGGCTATCTTCCAAAAGTTAGAAATTAGTGGGAGCACTTAGTAGAAAGTTAGCCATGCATTTTTACAACTAAGAAAAAAATCACTTTTACAAACCACCAAAACATTTTCCAACAATTCTTAAAAACAACTTGTTTTCACTTTTCAATTCTTTATTTGGAAACAAGAACTTTCTTTCTTCTTGAACTTTGAAGCCGCATCAAGCTTCCATCCCTCTCCCTCCTTGTGGATACGACCCGTATAGCCACTTCGCTACTACGGAAGAATCGCAAAAGCAGTAACATCAACCCACACTTCCTTCTCTTATTTTAGTGCTTGCTTTTTGCCGATCAAATTTTGGCTGCGTGGTCGACCGGCAGAATGGCCAAGGCATTATGCACGTCTTGTGCACACCGGTCAACCGTCCGATTGACCGAGCTCTGGTCCGGTTGACCGGTCGGTTGACCGCCAGAAGCCCAAAACCAAATTTTTAGGGTTTGAAAATGCAGATTGTTAATTCCCTAAAATTTCAAATAAAATACATAAAATTCCATAAACATAAGTTCTTATTAACTCTTTGAAATACAAATATGTGTGATCATAAATCAACACATATTACAAACTATTTGAACTATTTTTGAGGCATGAAATTAAACTTTAAAACCAAAACTGGTATTTTCCAAAACTAAGTTCTAAATTGAAATTCGATTTTTCCAAACTTGTATAAATACAAAAACATAATATTTGAAACATATATGAAGCATAGTGTATATGGATAAAATCCAACACACATATAAATGATATATCTATGTTTTTGACATTAAATCCAAAACTAAGTTTTGATTAAAAATAAAACTTTGAAACTATGAACTAGAATCATCAAAATAAGTTTCAAAACATTATGAACCAAACAATGTATATGGATGATATCCAATATGCACATAAACTATGTAACTACTTTTGATGAAATGTATTCATGAAACCAAAAGATATGTTCTTGAAAATCCGAAACGGTTAAACCAAAATCAAAACTTTTGAACTTGTGTGTATGTGTGTGTGTGTCTATACTTGAGCATATCAAAACTAACTATCTTTACACAAGATCTAAATACTAAACTAAACAGACCTAGATACCAGTCTTCTCTTCGATCTTCATCTTCAAGACGACTCTATCAAAACACGATCCATAAAGCTTGATTCCATCCGAGTACTTGATGCGATCTTGACGCGCGAGCTCTTGAATCAATATATGCTAGCTCCAAAACTTGACTTTGAATCCTTTGTTGAAGCTAAACATCTACTGAGATCTTAATCAATATTTCTAAAATTTATTAAACACAAGATCATTAGTAACTTAACTTAATAAGCTAGTCATCATAAAAACTAAGGTAAAGAGCCTTTGGGCTAACATTGATGCCGTCAATGCATCCATTACCTCACATCTCCATATACCAAAGTTTTTCGTGCCATTGAACTTCATCAGATCAATTCTCAATGGATGTGGATTTATGAATTTTGGATTCATGGATTTCACGGTAGATGTACTATCTCCAGCCATCTTCTCAATTGATTCCTCAAACAATATAAAAAACAAAGAGAGTTAGATCAAAAACTAGATAAAGATAGGATCTTTACCTCAAAGCGAAACTCTAGAAGAGTTTCTGAAATGATCTACTCCTTTAAATTTGATTCCTTTTGCAATCCAAACACTGTTTTGAGATTGACACATGATCCCACAAATAGTCCCAACGTTGCTACGGCACACGATCTCTGCCAAATAGCGACAATGCTCATGGAATTGACATATGATCCCACGATGAATCTGAGATTCCCTAATACCACTTGTTGTGCCTAGCGCCTTCTTCTTAGCAACAACCAACTTGGAGAACCCAAGCAACAGAGATAGACGCACCGGAGAATTTCCCACACGATAAAAATAAAGAAACAAGAGAACAAAACAAGCTAACACAATATTTAATGAGGTTCAACAATTTTCTTATGTCCTCGGGGCAAGGGAGAGAGGGATATTTTTTATTCAACAATCAATTACAAGAGAATTCAAGAGATACTTTGAGGAATACAATTCATGAGGGCTATATTCCTTATTTATAGTCAGAGAGTCCTAGGGTTTTAGGAAAGCCCGATTGGATTCGACTCTAATTCAGAAAAGAAGTCTGAATCCTGAAGGAGAAGCAGATTCGCTAGACTTGGTCGACCGGCCGGTCGATCGACCCTGTCCATCGGTCGACTAATCAGTCGACCGGGACCAACAGAGAGCCCTATCTTTTAGTCAGTAGACCGCTTCGGTCGACGGCTTACTTGCCACGGTCGACCGGACCGTGCCTGTGCACATTGTTCACACCGGTCGACCGAGCGGTCGACTGGGCCCTGTCTCCTAGCCTACTGCGAGCTACGTTCTCGCTCCTTTTGGCTTATGATCTCTGCTCTATCCCTTCCGATGAGTTTAAAAAAAAAACTCTTCTGATGTGTTTTATCTCCTCTTATCTCCTCTCTTCCTACATAAAAAATGTTCAATATATGACAAAGACCTCAACATTATCTAGTTTGCGTAATAGAGCATCAACAACATACTATAATTCTTTTAGTAAAGATGACTTCCACCCTCTTTCTCAATGAAGATATCATAGTCAATCGAGATACTTGCTCAGCTCCCAATAAAGAAGATTGCTAGACTTCGTTGTGTGCAAACGATGGATTTTCCTCACATTTGATCCTCGCTTCAGTTCATAATTTCCACCCATCAATTTCTAGTTTCTTCGTGCTTGACCACATCTGTGCCTCTAAATACTTCCCCCTGAATGTGAATCCTCTTGGACTTCCTGTTCCGTCACTTTCCTCCATCCTTACCTTCACTATTGCAATCTGACTTTTCATTCACAACTCTAGCAATGGCCTCACTATCTTTTGTAAGGCCATTAGAAGGCCTACTTATAAATTTAACTACTATGTTTGCAATCCCGCCACCAATGAATTCTTCAAACTTTCCTCGCCCCTGAAGTTGATCACATTTTCAGCTTCGCATTTTTTTTGAGATAAGACCGTAAGGTAAAACCCCCCTACATTTCAGCAATAAGAATTTAATGAAACATCTCCTTGATAGAAGGGTATAAGTGTGCATAGAAACACTCATACACAATTTGGTCTTTCCCAAAAAGTAAAAAAAGAAAAAAGAAAAAATGAAGCCACTAGAACACCCTCATCTCAGTTGCGGCGTCTCCCCTCCATCGTAGATGTGTCGTCAGCTATTCGAACCCATCCAGCTTGGCCAGATCTCCTGCCAGCATTGTCACATCATCTACAACTCAATCTGGTCATGAGATCACCAAACGCCGCACCATTGAAAGACGTGGCATCCCCCTTCACTGCACTTGCGATATTTGCAGCTCAGTATCTGGCCACCCCTTGGCCGACCAATGTCGACACAGCATATGCAGTAGGGGATCTGGTCATCTCATGACCGGATCCCCCACCATTGATGCCCTGTCATGTCAATACTTCTATGGCTATGACATAAAAGCTAGCCATCTAAAGCCAGTCATCCCGCTTAAAGCTATCCATCCTCGGCCGGACACCCCTGCTTAGCTCTCACTGACCATTGCTCAAATCTTATAGTTTTACAAAAACCCCTACTATCACCTGACCGCCACGGCCTCCCCCGATTTTAAAGTTGCCTCCTGGATCAAGAGGTGCACGGTCGAATTTGAATTTCAGCCTCGCATTTGAATCGTCAGTCTCCTCATTATAAGGTGGTCTGTATGGGGTACAAGATCCACATCTACTCATCTATAATTCAGTCATGGAAGCTCTCCATGGGTAGGAAGTTGTTGAGTGAATTTGGATACTTTTGCAAGGGGCGGAGAATCTATTGCAATGACACATTGATATGGTAAGGACTTTTTGTTTTCCTTTGATATAGAGGTATTATTCTTGACAATTCAATTCAAGATCAAGATCAATCAGTCTAATTGGCCATATTGGTGATAATGACGTGGAAGGTTTTCCGTTTAATTGAATGTTTCTTAATTATAGAATCACCTTTCAAATCCCTTCATTAGACACCAATCGGATTGGTATTTAGTCAGTTTCATATTAATAATAAATTAACAAGATAAATAATTCAACAATAATTTATCTAGTTATTAAAATAAATATTCCAATATGAATACTTTATTCAGCAAAATCCTAGCAATAAGAAAGCTAGTTCAAATAGACAGAGAATATATTGGAATTCAATAATTTCTGCAACACTGAACGTTAGCATAAACAGATAAGTAACAAATTAATATGGAGTGATGTATGCATACAATGAATCTCTTTAAGACTATTATGTCCCCCTCTATAATGCTTACAGGATAATGGAAGTTGGTCTCCCAAAATACAACATTCATTCACGTGTTCTGCGCAGCACTTTGCAAACCTCGTACAGTCAAATCAAAATTGATACGTACCTTCCACTTGTTCAAAGAACGGAAGTAGAAAAAAAACTCAAATCAAAAACTAGAATTCAGGAATTCAATAAAATTTTCTTGAACCCATTTTTTTTTGTGGTTGTTGTGATTCTGAGTTTTTTTTTAGTCATCCATTTTGGAGTGGAATTCTGCTCTTTTTATAGGAATTTGGAGGAAGCCTTTCAGAGTAGGCACATCCATTCGATCGGAATGGGCACAACCATTTCGAGCAGACACATTTGTTCAGTTGGAATAGGCAAAATCATTTCGAATAGACAAATCCATTCGCTAAAAAGGCACATTCATTCGGCTGGAATGGGTTGTCCTTGAACAACACATCCATTCGGTTAGAACGGGCACAACCATTTTGGACAGACACATTCATTCATCAAAACAGACACATCCATTCACATGTCATATCCAATGTGGGACTAAAGAGTTTTTACTCTTTTTGGTGTCATTTAGCTCTTGTTTAGATCAACTTTTGACTTGAATATCTTATTCATTTGAAAACATAATTGAACATGTGAATATACCACGTTCATCGTCAATGGAAGGAGAATACATTCCAACCATCTCTCACATATTCTGATCAGCAGGTCCTGCCTAAAATTCACCTCAAGTTTTTCTAAAAATTCACTTGGACAATTCAAAATATCTAGCAATCCCCTACAATGAATAGAGATTTCAGAAAATATACACACTATGAGACTAGCTCTATAGCTAAAAACACTTTGAAAAAGATACTGCATCAGGATAGATGAGCTAAGTCTTGAACCTTCCATAGCGAAATCTTTGTTGGACTTATCTGGTCAATTAGTGAACTACGTCTTGAACTGTTGATTATTTGTGTAAGCCAAGTCTATAGGTCTTACATAGTAACTTTTTAAAATTAACTTTGGTTCTTTATTGTGTCCTTTTTGGCCTTGGATATATTTGGTTTCAGAGAGTTTATTTAGGGAATCACATCCTCCATAGAGACTCCAAAAGAGCCAGCACCAGCTCTGCACTTACATAGATGATCGTCCTATTAAGAATTGTCTAATCTATCTCACTTATTTTGATAACAAGATGTAGGAATCATTAAAAGCGTTAAGCTTATCCTAAACCAAATTGTAGAAAGCACTTGGGTATACCATAGAAATGGATTGGAGTCAAGCTCCTAAGTACTTATTCGCAGAGTCAATCATAACTAGTTTTTCCTCTTGATATTAATCCGTGAGATCTTCAGTCACTAAGTGAGATTTTCATTAAGTTGACTCGGAATGGTTAGATTTTTAGCTCTATTCCCTTCAATGCGCAGTTTATATTCTCTCCACTGAAATCTTTAGTAAACGGGTTTGCTATGTTATCCTTTGATGCCACATAGTCAATTTAGATAACACCATTAGCAAGCAACTACCTCATGGTATTATGTCTTCGACGGATGTGTATAGACTTACATATACAAAAATTGTGCCTGAGAAATCCCTGCTTGGTTATCGCAGTGAGTGCATATGGCGGGCACTGTCATAAACCATAAAAGTAATTCTCAAAATTATCGAAGCCACATTGCTTCTTCTCCAGCCTTATTTAAGGCAATGAATTTTTATTCCATTGTGGAACGGGCTATACAAGTTTTTTTAGAGGATTTTAAAGATATGGTCGCACCTCCGAGAGTCAAGATGTATTTGTTAGTTGATTTCAATTCCTCAGAATATGCAATCCAGTTTGCATTATTGTACCCTTCAAGTATATGTGGATACTTCTCATATCTCAAGTATACTCTTTAGTATTTAGCGATAGATCCACCGGGTTCTTTTTTTTTTAAATTCACTTACTCTCGATTAGTTTACTGTCATGTGGCAAGTTTACTAATTTCTAAATATGGTTGCTTAGAATAGATTCTTGTTTACTGTTTATAACTTCTTTCCACATTTGTACTTCTACGGTAGACATAACTTTCTTAGATGTTTGAGTCTACTATTCAAGAGCATATGCCATGAAGTCTGGACTAAAGGATTTTGAGATTTTGATTTCTTACTCTTGTTGGCCTAAAGGCCCATTACTCTAGTTTTGATGATGACTAACTCATGTAATTATAATACTAATGATCTTGTGATATTTTTGTTTCAAACTTAATCAAGATCATGCTTTAGTGTTTAGCTTCCATAATAGACTCAAAGTCAAGTTTTGAAGCTAACTAGTACTGATTCAAGTGCTCAAGCACCAAAAAAATCATCAAAAAAAATCATATACTCATGAAGGAGTTAAGCTGAACAAGAATCACATTTAATCAAGTCAAGATGGAGAAGAAGATCATTTCAAGAAGAAAACTCATGTTTGTAAGGTTGTTTAGAATATTGTAAAGTTTAGATTAGAATTGATTGCTAAAGGTTACACAGACCAAACTTTGAGATTGGTTTTCAAACTCAAAAATTTTAGTTTTGAGTTTGAGGTTTATATAAAATGGTTTTGAATTTTGTTTAACTTGTGTCTATGTTATAAAAAGTATTTGATATTACAAAAGAAGTCCAAATGTTTGTAGTATGTGATAATTTTTTATCACACATATTTGTGCCAAATACTATTTTTAAGAACTTATTTTTGTAGAATTTTTGATAATTTATTAGAATTTTAAAATAGTTTTCAAGAAAATGAGTTTTTGGACTGAGGTCGGGAATTGCCCAGTCGATCGCCGGCAGAGCAGAATGTTCTGTCGGCCGATCGCATGGTCAACCAGATATGCACAATGTGCACAAAGCATTTTGGCTCTTGGGCCGATCGACCTGCCCGGTCGACCGCAAGCTGCTGCCCGTTTTGAAAGAGCTAGGCCGATCGACTGCCCGATTGACCTCAAGCTTTAAGCTCAGAACTGAGCA
Source organism: Agave tequilana (assembly GCA_038442645.1). Lineage (NCBI taxonomy): Eukaryota > Viridiplantae > Streptophyta > Magnoliopsida > Asparagales > Asparagaceae > Agave > Agave tequilana. The sequence goes on from JAVJIF010000773.1 coordinate 20,589, forward strand.
CAGAGTGGTGCTTAGCTGGTGACCATAACAGCCAAAAGATTATAGTCGTTGATGGTCGATCACCTGGTCGACCGAGAGTCTGCAAGAACTGACAAAAGCCTTTAAATGGCTAGTTTTTTGTTTTAAATTTTTTGTTCTATTTCGAGACAATTATATCTTACTTTTTATATGTTTAATCAGTGTTTTAATGACTGAGATTAGTCTCTAATGGTCTCATCCTATTCGCTATAAATAGGAGCCATTGTAGAGAGTTTTTTTATCAAGAGTTTACAAGTTTTAAGGCAAAGTTTTTGAAAAGAGAGGTTTTTATGTGCTACTCATTTCCACATCTTTAGAAGGATTTTACTGAAAGTTTTTCTTGAGCCATCAAATTTTAAATCCCTAGTTTTGTCACACAAGCTTGAGCCAATCACTTCTATATCTACACTATAAGAATCTTTGTAGTGAGAGTTTTGCTTGTAGTAAGAGTTTTGATCACTAGTTGTTCTTCATTGTATTTCAAGTGGTTGGAGGTTGTGGCCTCGAAGTGAGCTTAAGGGTTCATGTATTTGCTTCTTGCGGGAACGAGTAAGGGACCCACCTGTCTGAGAGTTCTTGAGGGAACTTATAGCGTTGAGTGATATTGCGGGGTCGGGCATAGTGAAAATCCTTCATTGTAGTGAAGACAGGGATGTAAGGCAAGTTGCTTGAACCTTGAAATAAATCTCCCATGTTTCTGATTGCTCTTCTTTCTCTCTCAACTCAACTTACTCTTATTTATATCTTGCACGCTTATACTTGTTCATCATTATAGGCTTTGTATTTTCTTATATGGTTGTACTTGTTTAAACCAAGGAAGCAATTAAGCACCTTGACACTTATTTAGAGGAATTTTGAGGAGAAGTTCTACTGCCCTTCACTGAGAATTCGGCTTCACTTCTTTGTATTGTTTTAACTATAAGTTGTTATTTTTATACTTGTGTAGAATTGTTTATTAAGTTTTAATTTTCATATTTGATTAGCACATCACCTATTCACCCAATCTAAGTATTTCAACTGGTATCAGAGCAGCTGCTCTTAATATTTGATTTAATCACTGTAGAGCAATCCTTATTTGCTAATTGTTGGCCCAAAAGCCCATCACTCTAGTTATGATGATGATCAACTCATGGAGTTATAGTACTAATGATCTTGTGCTTGATTAGTCTCAGATTTATGATCAAGATCTTAGTTGGTGTTTAGCTTCAACAAATGATTCAAAGTCAAGTTTTGGAGCTAGCACGGTTTGATTCAAGAGCCTTTGCATCAAGACCACTTTAAGTACTCAAGAGAAGTCTAGCTCGTTAGATCAAGTTTGGACCAAGTCAAGAAGAAGGAGAAGACTTCAAGTGAAGACTTTAAGATCAAGACTTGAGTCTAGGTTTGTTTTAGTTAAGATTTTGTTTTAGATAAAATATAAAGGATAGAATAGTTGGCGGATTGCTCAAGTATACCATCCACACACACACACTCTCTTGATTTAGTTGATTTTTCATAAAAGAATTTTTATTTTAGAAAAATACAAAAGAGTTTTCTTCTCGAAAAATACCGTTTTGGTTTTTGGAATTCAAAGTATACATGTTTTGACCAAAACCATATTTTAGTCAAAAACATAGATATTTCATCATGTATGTGTAGTGGATCATTTTCATACACTCTATGTTTTAAAAGTTGTTTAAATTCTTATTTTTGTATTTGGAGAAGTTTTGGAAAAATCTATTTTGAAAAAATACAAATTTTGTTTTTAGCCAAAATTTCTAAGTTACAAAAATAGTTCAAATTGTTTGTAACATGTCTTGATTTTACTCAAACATGTTTGTTTATCAAAGTATAATACTGAACCTATTTTTGTAGATTTTTTGTGAATTTATGAGATTTTATTTAAGATAAAAAGCCAACGTTTTAATCCCTAAAAATGTCTGGTCTGGCTTCTGCCGGTCGACCGGACTGGTTGACTGAGCTAGGAGTCAGTCAACCGGATCGGTCGACCGACGTGCACAGAACGTGCACGCCAGTTTGGCTGGAGGGCCGGTCGACCGATCCGGTCGACCGCAGAGAGCTGCTCTCTAGAAAGCACCGGTCGACCGGGACGGTCGACCGACAGAGAGATCTACTCTCTGTTCCAGGCCACGGTCGATCGGGCCGGTCGACCGAGGCTCAACGGTCAGAAATCTAACCATTGGCGGTCGACCGGGCCGGTCGACCGTCAGCCGCCAGGGCTGAAAAAATGCCTCAACGGCTAGTTTTTCTAGCCCTATTTAAAGGGGACTTTTGGGGCTATTTTAGCTAAGATTTTCAAGTGGGTTTTGAGATAGTTTTTCCTACTCTATTAAGAAGTTTTCTCCACTTGTTTGAGAGCTAATATTTTCAATTAAAAGGAGAATTTATCAAGAGTGTTTTCAAAGTGATTTCTTGAGTTTTCCTCCACCAATTCTACCCTAGTTTTCTCACACAAAACTTGAGCTATCCATTGATATATTCATCATATAGGAGTGTCATTGTGTGATTATTTTTAGGTGATCAAAGTGTTGTGATCACCAAAGACTTCATCTTTGCTTTGAGGAGGCGGATGTGTGTGTTCGCGCTGTTTCGGGTTCTAGTGAGAACTCGGTGTTTGAGGTGCGGCCTCGGCGAGCTTATAGGCTTGCGGTGTGTTCGGGGACTAGAGAGTCCAAGGAGTTCAAGTGTGAACTCGTCTTGTAGGTGTTACGGCACCAAGTGATCCGGTGGGATCGATTATAGTAGAAATCCTTCATAGTGTTGAAGGCGGGGACGTAGAGCAAGTGTGATCGAACCTCGAAATAAATCTCCCGTGTTTGCAATTGCTCTCTCTCTATCTCCTACTTGTTTATATCTTGCATGCTATTATTGTTTTTATCTTTATATGCTTGATATACATTTGTGCTCATATTGTTATATGCTTGGGGATTGTTTGCTAACACTTATATTCAACTAAGAGAGCCAACGCGGCACCTCAACTCTTATTTAGAGGAATCTTGAGGAGTTAGTTCAGAGTCCTTCACGGGGAATCCGGCTACACTCTTGTGTTATACTTGGTGTTTAGTGTAAGAAGTCTTTGTTTGCATTAATAAGTTTTTAATTCTGCATTATTGACCATTAGATTAGCTCATCACCTATTCACCCCCCTCTAGGTGATTACAGTTGGTATTAGAGCCAAGTGCTCTTGATTTGGGTCTTACAACCTAGAGTTAAAGATCCTCATTTTATAGCTAATCACAATATTTGTACACACACTATGGATTTCATGTCACCTCCCACTTTTGACATTCTTAACATCCTAACTTGGAAGGTTAAGATGTCTTTGTACCTTAAAGACTTAGGGATTCATGTTTATTTTGCCACTACTAGAGATTCTTATTGTTTAAATGGCAAAAATATTGAGACTAATGCAAAATCCCTACATGCTTTAAGATCTACCCTAAATGATGATTATTTATGTAGGGTTGCTAACATTGACTCGGCTTTTGTAGTTTGGAACACCATCATCTCCCTTGGCGAAAAAGAACAATATTATGCGGGGAGCGACTCGGATGTTGGAAGTGACGCTTCCAACGTGTGCTACATGGTCTAAGGGGATAACTCCCTTGAGGTAACTACCGAATCTGAGGTAGATAAAGATGTTGATATGTCTTATGATGAACTTGAATCATTTTATCAACAACTTCTTGAAAAATATGAATTGCTTAAAAAGGATAACAAGAAAATGAAAAAAAATTTGATTGCATGTTAAAAGAAAAAGATTCTATTCAAACTAGTCTTGAAAATGTTTTAAAAGAAAATGAGTCTTTTAAAAATAAAATTGCATGTTGTGAAAAAGATAATGAATCTTTGAAAAATGAAGATATTTCCTTGCTTTCTAAATTGAATGATATGTGTAAAGGAAATACTTCTTTAAAAGATAAGATTGTTTTGGTGGAAAAACAAAAAGAAATTGCTTTGCATGAAAACACCTCTTTGAAAAGAAAAATGGTTGAAAAAGAAAAAGTAAATGTTTCTAAAAAGAAAAAGATTGTTGATCATGCTCTTCATGCCACAACCATTGATAAAAATGAAATTAAAATTTTGAAAAACAAAATAGATTATTTAAGCTCAACTTTGAGCAAATGTGCTTTTAACCATTTTAGATTGGAGTCCTTGTTTTCAAAAAAACAAACTCCACATATTCATGCACATCACCCTCATCATGTATATTCACTTTTTGCACGTCATGATCACCCACATACACATATGCATCCTAGAGTGTACAAGTGTACACATTGTGGCCGCAAAGGCCATTTAGCAAAATTTTGTTATGATAAGATAAATGCTTTGAATTTTGCTAACAAAAATGTTTGGGTTCCTTACAAAGCTAACCATCAAGGACCCAAAAGACAATGGGTACCAAAATCCCCACCTTTTGTATTTGATGTAGGTGAGGGTTCTCACAAAACATGAGAGGGATGGTGCCTTGATGGTGGATGCACATGGACATGATGGACACATATTTGAAGCACCGCTATCAAGGAGGTCTGGTGGGACAACCACCATGTTTTTGGAGATTTGGAGTATGGTTCTAATATTTTGGTAACTATCTCTAAACTCCTAGTTTATTTACATGCTTGTATAATTGATGATTTTTTAGCATGTTCATGATTGTGCTTCATGAGGTATATAACTTGTTTAAATGTAGTATTTGTCAAAACTTGTGTATATACATGTTCAAGTAGTGAGCAACATTTGATTCATATACGTTTGCACTTCATTGTTCATTTGTACTCACTATATTCACATGTACAACCTAGTTTTGATGATTTCCTCATTTACACTTATTTTGCCTATTTTCATGTTTTGCTTCATGTATATGTATTTTGTATTCAAATCTAATAAATATACATGTATGCCCTTGAGTCACTTGCCTTCATGCAAATTACTTTATGGACTCATTTCATGTTTGGAATATGTATGTATGTTGTTAGTTTTGATTAGACATACATATACCTAGAACTTTGTTTTAAAGATGGAAAATGAATTTCTATGATTTTCATCTTTATGAATTTTCATGTTTTTCATATTTGTTTACCTTGAGCCCTATTGATTATTTTCATAAAAATGCTATTTACATGATTATTGAACACTCACACTTTATTTGTTTAGTCATGACTTTGTTTCATGAATACTTTTATGAGCTTTATCGATTTTGAGTGTCAACTCTTGTGTATTTGGTATGATTCATGAAATACATATGATTTGGTTTCATGTTTGAAGGATCTTTAACTAGTTTTTCAAAAATTAATTTAACTAGTTATCTTTTCTTCATTTGGTAGTGCTTGCTTTACAAGATATTTACACGTTTAAGGCACAACATATGTTTATGCTAAGCTTAATTCAAATCTTGTTGATTTCTCATTGATACTTTTTAAGCTTATGCATTATCTTCAAATGGTAATTTTTTATTGATATCAAAAATGTACAATAATCTTCAATTGGTATCAATATGTTTTTCAATTACAATTGATTTGTTGATTCAAGAAATTAAAAATTTATTATGTTTATCTACAATTGGTATCTTAAAATTTTTAAGTTAAAAGAAGACCTCAAAATTTTTTTTATTGTGAAAATTAAGATTCTTTTTGATATGTATTGCCTATATGCAAGGGGAGCTTAACATCTCTTCTACATTTAGATTCATGTTGAGTGTATCTTATATTGAGGAGCTTGACAACTCTTCTTTATGCGGTACACGTGTGTAGGGGAGCTTCACATCTCCTCTTATTCATTACATATTATGTATTATGTGATTAGGGCTTGTCATCCCTTCTTCATGTAATGCATATATGTAGGGAAGTTAACTTAGCGTCTTCCTCTTCATAAATTTATATCGCATATATCTCTTTTATTGATTTGTTTAATGTCACCCCTTTGTTGATTTTTGCTTTTGAGAAAAAGGGGAGAATATTATTTTGTTTTAGCTTTAACCCCTTTGTTGATGATTGATAAAAAGAGGGAGAAGTATTTGGTATATATGCATGTTTTCCTTGCTTTATTCATAAAGGGGGAGAAGGATTTATGTTTATGCATATTGTTTTGTTTTGCAAATAGGAGAAAAAGAATTGATGTGTTTTATGCTTGTTTATGCATGTTTATCTCCTTGTATTTGCATACATGTTTATTTAGTTTATGTGCTTCATTGCAATATTTATTTTTTTATTGTGATGAATGAGTTAAGGGGGAACTTCTTTGATGCTTTACTTTAATCCATGCATATATAACTCCATGAGTTTTGTCATCTTCAAAAATGGGGAGATTGTTGGCCCAAAGGCCCATCACTCTAGTTTTGATGATAATCAACTCATGGAGTTATAGTGCTAATGATCTTGTGCTTGATTAGTCTCAGATTTATGATCAAGATCTTAGTTGCTGTTTAGCTTCAACAAAGGATTCAAAGTCAAGTTTTGGAGCTAGTACGGTTTGATTCAAAAGCCTATGCATCAAGACCACACCAAGTACTCAAGAGAAGTTTAGCTCGTTGGATCAAGTTTGGACCAAGTCAAGAAGAAGGAGAAGACTTCAAGTGAAGACTTCAAGATCAAGACTTGAGTCTAGGTTTGTTTTAATTAAGATTTTGTTTTAGATAAAATGTAAAGGATAGAATAGTTAGTAGATTGCTCAAGTATACCATACACACACACACACACTCTTGATTTAGTTGAGTTTTCATAAAAGAATTTTTATTTTAGAAAATACAAAAGAGTTTTCTTTTTGAAAAATACCGTTTTGGTTTTTGGAATTCAAAGTATACATATTTTAACCAAAATCATATTTTAGTCAAAAACATAGATATTTCATCATGTATGTGTAGTAGATCATTTCCATACACTCTATGCTTTAAAAGTTGTTTAAATATCTTGTTTTTGTATTTGGAGAACTTTTGGAAAAATCTATTTTGGAAAAATACAAATTTTGTTTTTAGCCAAAATTTCTAAGTTACAAAAATAGTTCAAATTGTTTGTAACGTGTCTTGATTTTACTCAAACATGTTTGTTTATCAAAGTATAATACTGAATCTATTTTTGTAGATTTTTTGTGAATTTATGGGATTTTATTTAAGATAAAAAGTCAACGTTTTAATCCCTAAAAATGTCTGGTCTGGCTTCTGCCGGTCGACCGGACCGGTCAACCGAGCTAGGAGTCGGTCGACCGGATCGGTCGATCGATGTGCACAGAACATACACGCTAGTTTGGCTGGAGGGCCGGTTGACCGACCCGGTCGACCGCAGAGAGCTTCTGCTCTCTGGAATGCCCCGGTCGATCAGGACGGTCGACCGACAGAGAGACCTGCTCTCTGTTCCAGGCCACGGTCGACTGGGCCGGTCGACCGAGGCTCCAACGGTCAGAAATCTGACCGTTGGGGGTCGATCGGGCCAGTCGACCAACAGCCGTCAGGGCTGAAAAAAATGCCCCAACGGCTAGTTTTTCTAGCCCTATTTAAAGGGGGCTTTTGGGGCTGCTTTAGCCAAGATTTTCAAGTGGGTTTTGAGATAGTTTTTCCTACTCTATTATGTAGTTTTCTCCACTTGTTTGAGAGCTAATATTTTCAATTAAAAGGAGAGTTTATCAAGAGTGTTTTCAAAGTGATTTCTTGAGTTTTCCTCCACCATTTCTACCCTAGTTTTCTCACACTACACTTGAGCTATCCATTGATATATTCATCCTATAGGAGTGTTATTGTGAGATTGTTTTTAGGTGATCAAAGTATTGTGATCACTAAAGACTTCATCTTTGCTTTGAGGAGGCGGACGTGTGTGTTAGCGCTGTTTCGGGTTCTAGTGAGAACTCAGTGTTTGAGGTGCGACCTCGGCGAGCTTGTAGGCTTGCGGTATGTTCGGGGACTAGAGAGTCCAAGGAGTTCAAGTGTGAACTCGTCTTGTAGGTGTTGCGGCACCAAGTGATCCGGTGGGATCGATTATAGTAGAAATCCTTCATAGTGTTGAAGGCGGGGACATAGAGCAAGTGTGCTCGAACCTCGAAACAAATCTCCCGTATTTGTGATTGCTCTTTCTATCTCCTACTTGTTTATATCTTGCATGCTATTATTGTCTTTATCTTTATATGCTTGATATACATTTGTGCTCATATTGTTATATGCTTGGGGATTGTTTGCTAACACTTGTATTCAACCAAGAGAGCCAATGCGGCACCTCAACTCTTATTTAGAGGAATCTTGAGGAGTTAGTCCCAAGCCCTTCACGGGGAATCCGGCTACACTCTTGTGTTATACTTGGTTTTAGTGTAAGAAGTCTTTGTTTGCATTAACAAGTTTTTAATTCCGTATTATTGACCATTAGATTAGCTCATCACCTATTCACCCCCCTTTAGGTGATTACACTAATCACTATAGTTTGCATGCACCCACATGTCCAATAGAACTATAAATTGTCCAACCAAGTTTGATGGACTTAACTTTCCCAAATGAGTGTTTTTCTACAATCTCTAGGAAGTCGTGTAGCCAAGTCCATCATAAACCTTTTTTATTCCCAAGGGTGATGAGGACGCATGGTACAAAATTACCGTTAAGAAATTTGAGGAAAATGCAAAAGCCTATTATGCCCTATTAAAAGCACTAAATGATGATGATATATCTAGGATCGTAAATTGCACATCCACCTATGGTATTTGGGAAAATTTGATCACCACTAATGAAGACACTACACAAGTAAAGAAAGTAAAGACTGATTTGCTTAATTCATGATATGATAGTTTCTATATGATTGATGGTGAATCTATTGTTGATATGCTTATTCGATTCACCACTATTTGTAGTAGACTCATTTCTCTAGGTAAATCTATCTTCAATGATCAAAAGGTATGAAAGATCATTAGAGCACTTTCCAAATTTTGGGAGGTCAAAGTTATCACCTTGAAGGAACTAAATGATGAGGAGATGGATTTTACCAGATTTATGGGTAATATAAAGACAACCCATGAGATGGAGATGAAAATAAGGGAAGATCGTGAGCTACAAAAGAAGATTAGTGTTGCATTCAAGGCCTCCCCAAGAAAACACAAGAAGAATAGTTTTGCGCACCAACTATCTCAGAGGATGATGAGCAAAAGGAAAATGAAGAAGATGAAGATTTCACAAAGTTATAATGATCATGGGGAAATATTCTATAAAGGAAGGAAAGATAAAAGAAAAGATATGAATGCCTCAACTTGGGATTTGGAGAGTAAATCCAAAAAGGACAATGATTCCACTTACATGTGTTTCATGGTCCAAGGGGATGAGCCCCCTTGAGGTAAGCTCAGAATCTCATTTAGATTATAATAATCTTACTATGGATGAGATTGCTTCATTTTTTGAAATATTTTTAGAAAAATATAATTTGTTGACAAGTAAAAAAAAACTTGAAAAATGAAATTGTTGCTTTCAAAAACAATATTGATTTGATTTCACATGAAAATGATTCTTAGAAAAACCAATTGGATTTTGTTCTAAAAGAAAAGGAAAAGACTTCTTTTAACAAAGTGAAAGAGGATTTTGTTTCTCATGTTAATATTGTTTCTTCCATTATTGACAAGAATGATATTCGTGTTTGAAGAATAAAAATTGATTGTTTGGGCTCAACTTTGAGCCAATATGCTTTCAACCATAATTGATTAGAATTTATATTTTACAAGAAACATGTTCCACACATGCATGCGCATACTCTACAGCATACACATACACATCATGCTCATAAGTATACTCATGTATATACTTGTTCACGTTATGGCCACAAAGGTCATCTTGTTAAGTTTTGTTTTTATAGAGTAAACTCTACAAATTTTGCAACTAAAAATATTTGAGTTCGAAATGCTAACATCCAAGGACCCAAGAAGGTATGGTACAAAAAGGCACATCCTTTTTATTTGATGTATTTTATTTGATGTAGGTGTGTCCTTTCTCAAGACGTGAGAGATTGGTACCTTGATGGTAGATACGCATGGAGCTTAACGAATAACAAAATTGAATGCACAACTATCAAGGAGTTAGGGTAGGAAGACCACCTTTGGTTTGAAAAAATAGAGTTAGTCTTACCAATATCAGTAACTATCTTTATCCTCTACTTTAGTTTGAATATGCTTTGATTTATTGTTTATAAGCATATGTTGTTTGTTTGAAATATATATACATTTTGATTGAATGTTTAAATGCAAATTTTGTGAAAACTTATGATATACTTGTATAGCTTTTGAGATACGCTCTTGATATTTGTGTCAAACTTAATTCATATCTATGTACTCAATTCTAATTTAGTTATATGTGTATATCCTAGTTTTGAAGATTCTTGCATTTATACATGTATTCTTTTAAAATTTATTTGTTTTTAATTGATATAGTTTTTAAATCAGATTCAAACTATTTTCACATGGTAGTATTTTCAAATTATTCTTCAACTATTTCCATATAATCTTCTTTGAAAATTTCTACCCTTTATGGGCGGTTGATTGAGTGATCCTTTATTTTCTTTTTACAATTGCATGTTAGGTTAGTGATAGCAAATAAGTTATACACATGATTTACATGATATTTGATTTTTGTTACTCAATCATGTTTATCTATATATGTACACATAAATTACAAGTGGATTTAAATTACAATTGATATACATATATATTTAATTTGATTGATAGTACATGTTTAACAATGTCTATATATATTTTTATAGCACAATTATCACATGCTAAGCTTGATTTTTTATCTGTTGGCCCAGAGGCCTTTCACTCTAGTTTTGATGATGATTAACTCATGTAGTTATAGTTTACTAATAATCTTGTGATATTTAGTTTCAGATATTTAATTAAGATATTAGTAGGTGATTAGCTTCAACAAAGGTGTTTGGAGCTTTCACATGGTGATTTAAGAGCTCGAGCGTCAAGTTCTCATCTAGCACTCGGTTGGAGTCGAGCTCGGGGAATCGCATTTGGATCGAGTCAACTTGGAGACGACGTTCTACAAGAAGGCTTCAGTTTGTTTAGTTAAGATTTAGTTTAGATCCATTGTAAAGATTAGATAGTGTGATATGCTCAAGTTCACAACACACACACATGTTTCATGTTTTGGTTTTGGTTTTCGGTTTAACCGATCTTGGTTTTCATGAATAGATAGAAACAAAATAAGTTTACATGGTTTAATGTATATTAGATTTGATCTATATACATCTATGCTTCATATACTTAGAAAAACTTATTTTGATACACTATTCATGTGTTTGTAGTTTTGTATTTTAGACAAAGCTTATTTTTGGATTTAATGTCCAAAACATAGATATAATACTTTTCATGTATATTGGATTCTATCCATATACTATATGCATCAAAGTTATTTAAATATCATGTTTTTGTATTTACATATGTTTTGAAAAAATCTGATTTCCATTTCAAAAATCTAAGTTTTGGAAAATACAGTTTTTGGTCTAAGGCAAATTTTCAACAACACAAAATGGTTCAAAATGTTTGTAACATGATTTGATTTTTACTCAAGCATGTTTGTATTTCAAAGATATAACATGAACTGATTTTTGTGAAATTTATATAGTTTTATGGGATTTAATTGATAATAAAAACCCAAGTTTTTAAGACCTTATTAGGCTGGACTGGCTGATTGCCAGTCGATCGGACCGGTCGACCGTAGCAGTGGGCGATCAACCGGGCCGGTCGACCGACGTGCACAGAACATGCACGTAGCCAGACTGTTGGGCCGGTCGACCAGAACGGTCGACCGCCAGAGAGCCTCTGCTCTCTGGAAATGGCCCAGGTCGACCGACCCGGTCGACTGGCAGAGAGCTCTGCTCTCTGTATCAGCTCGGTCGACCGGGCGGTTGACCGGCCAGAGAGCCGTTGCTCTCTGGATCCAGTCCCGGTCGACCGATAGGCTCAACGGTCAAAAATTTGACCGTTGGCCGGTCAACCGGAAGGGCAATCTGGCCCTTTTTAGCTGCTAACGGGCAGATTTCCAAATGGGTTATAAATACCATATTTTAATTGGTTTTTTAACAAGATTTTTAAGAGCCAAAATACTCATACATTCTAGTGTTATAATACAAGTTTTCAAAAGAGTTTTTAAGCCAAAAGATTTCATCTTTATTTTGTTTTAAAGGGTTGGAAAATTCAAAGAAAAAGAAAGTCTTTGGGATTGTTTTTGATCTTCATTTTATATACATTCCAGAAGTTTTCTCAAGAGTTTTTCTTTGTATTTTTGATTTCCAAACTCTTATTTTTTCATACTTGAGCTTATCATTCTATCCTATTTATAGGATCTTTGTTTTAGTGAGATAATTGGTTTGTGGTTGAGATAGACCACCAAGTTGTAAACCTTCCATCTTTGTGATTGTTATCCCTCAAGTGTGAGGTGATGTGGAAGTGGTATTTGGCTCCCTCTAGTGAGAGGTGGAGATTGTGTTAGAATCCCTCAAGTGTGAGGTGATTGTTGTTTGTGTGGCTAAGTGCCTATCCCTCTAAGTGTAGAGGTGATTTGTTTTGTGCCTTGTCTCTAGTGAGAGGTTATATTTATTGGAGAAAGGAGTTGCATACTCCCATTTGTATTTGCCCCAAATCTTCATTGGAGGTTCCCTGTGTGGGAAGTCCTGTGTAGACGAATTAGTGAAAATCTTTCTGTGTGAAGGCGGGGTCGTAGAGCTGTGTGCTCGAACCTCGAAACATATCTTGATGTTTGTGTTTGATCCACTTTCTCTAACTCTCTCTCTTACATTTATGCATTGATTCATATTGTCATATCATATACATGCTTATGTTGTTTGTGTGTGCATAAACTTGTGTTTAACCAAGAGAGCTTTACATAGCACCTCAACTCTTATTTAAAGGAATTCAGAGGAGTTAGTCTAGAGCCCTTCACCAGGAATTTGGCTACACTCGTTGGTTACACTAAGTGTGTTGCATTAAGTTTTTAATTCCGCATTATTGTTCATTAGATTAGCCTTACACCTATTCACCCCCCTCTAAGTGTATTTTCAATTGGTATCAGAGCCTACGCTCCTGATATTAGGTTTAACCACCTAGGAGTGTGATCTTGGTTGCCAATCAATTATTTGCATTTGCACACATATTGTTTGCACTCATGGATAGCCCTCCCATGTTTGATATCTCTAAAATTGACACATGGAAGGTTTTGATGAGTTAGCATTTAAAAGCCATATGTTATAAAGTTTACCTTGTCATTACCAAGGAATCCTACCTTAGTGATAGCAAGCATAAAGAGGCCAATGCACTAGCCCTAGAGGCACTTAAAAAATCACTTAGCAAAGAATATTTATTTATGATTTCTCATTATGTTTTCACCTTTGCAGTGTGGAACATGTTAACCTCCTCCAAGCTTCAAACGCCAACCATCATGGACAAGGAATCTAGTGGAGAAGAGTCTGACCAATGTTGTTTCATGGTCCAAGGGAATGACTCCCTTGAGGTACATTCAGACACTCAACTAGAAAGTTAGTTCTTCTTGTGATGAATATATTGATGCCGATGCATTGAATGAAGAACTATCTATTGTTTGTGAGAACCTCCTTGAAAAATATAAGGCTTTGAAAAAGAAGAGTTTTGGACTAAAAGAAGAAAATACGAATTTATGTTCAAAACTTGATTTGGCTTTACAAGAGAGGGTTGAGATTTCAAATGAGTGTGACTCTTTAAAAACCTAACTTGAACTTGTTTTAAATGAAAACAAGATTTTGAAAAATAAAAATGATTGTGAAAATGTTTTGAAGAAAAATGAGTCTTTAACTTCAAAACTTGACTTTGTTTTAAAAGAAAATGACTCTTTGAAAACAAAATTATTTCTATTTCAAAGGATTTGGACTTGATGTCAAATGAAAATGTTTCTTTGAAAAATGATTTAGATTCTCATGTTTGCCATGCTAGTGTAGCTTCACAATCTAGATTACCTATTGCATGCTCCACTTTATCTTCTAGTGTTAAAAATGATATAAATGTTTTGAAGAAAAGTGTTGATTGTTTGGGCTCTACTTTGAGCCATTATGCCATGAACCATACATATTTGGAATTTATGTTTCGAAAGAAACAAGTTCTTCTTACGCATGCACACAAACCACGGCATACACATGCTCCATACGTTCACACCCATAACACTTTGTATGATCATGTGTACACTTGTACACATTGTGGACGTAAGGGCCACCTAGCTAAATTTTGTTATGATAGGATACATGATTCTAATTTAGCAAATAAATTTATTTGGGTTAGGAAAGGAGCTAAGCCCCATGGACCCAAAAGAGTATGGGTACCAAAGACCACTCCTATTTTATTTGATGTAGGTGTGGGCTCTCACATGACGTGAGAGTGATGGTGCCTTGAGGTGGATGCGTTCCGAGTTTAAAGAGGACAATTTGGATGCATCACTTTCAAGGGGTGTTTGGTGGGAGGGCCACCCCATGGTTTGGAGATATGGAGATGTACCCTATTAGTTTTGGTAGCGATCTCTTACTCCTCATTTATGTTAACATGCTTTTCATATTGTTGATTTTTAGCCTTATTTCATGATTAGTATGTTAAATGTCATGATTATTAGACTTGTGATATGCATGATTAGTATTTGAGATCATCCATGTTTAATATGGACTTATACTTTATTTTCTCACATTTGCTTTAGCTATTGTGTATATCATAGATCTAATGCATGTGCATTTACCATAATAATCATATAAGTTTTGTTTTGATTTCTATGCTTCATGTTTTGATTATATGTTTAAATGTTAGTTTTCATTAAAACTTGGACATATACTTGTATAACTAGTGAGCCACAAATAGATTATTATATGTTTGTGTTTAAATGCTCATTTGTACCCATTAGATGTACTAGTATAGCCTAGTTTTAATGATTCATACATTTTGACTTTATTCCATATTTTTGTGCATATTTTTCATGTTTATGTTTAAACTTCATGTATATGTCTATTTTATCCAAACTAATAGTTATACATATACATCCTTGAGCCACTTGCCATCATGTTTATACTTTTGTGGACTCATTCATGTTGGATATGTATGTATAGTCTAGTTTGTACAAGACATACATATACCTTGAAGGATTTCTAGTTTTGATGATTTTCATGTTTTTAAGGAATTTCACATTGAACTTATTGTCTATTTTCATGTTGATGCGTTTCACATAACTCTTATACACTCACTTTACTTAATGTTTTCTCATGATTTTGTTTTCATGAGTATGATATGTGCCTTATAGATTTTGAGTGTTGATGATCGTGTGACTTGCATGTTTTTCATGAAATATATTTTTACTTTATTCCTTGCTTGAAGGATTTCGTACTAGTTTTCAAAATTTTCATATAATTAGTTCGTATTCTTCATATGGTAGTGTTTACAAACGTGTTATGTTATTTTCAAACTTATTTTTGAAAACCCCACCATCCCAAGGGCGGTTGGTTGGGCGACCATGCCTTGTATGCTCATATTGAAAATCTATTTAAAACATGTGCATGAAATGGGTGGCAGTAAGTATGAGTTATACACTTGATCTTATTTTGTCTTCAATTGGTATCATTATATCTTTTCAATTGGTATCACTATTGACATTCATTTTGTATACTCATATATTTTTTATATATGTATGCTTAAACTTCAAATAGTATCAATTTCGATTGGTATTAAATTTTTCATACATATATATGTATTTTATTTGTGCTTACTATATCTCTATATCTTTGAGCACAAATTTTGGTTATGTAAGCTTGATTTCTTAAATGACAATTATACTTCAATTGATTATTTTTCAATTGGTATCTTATACAAGCTTATGCAACATTTTGTTTGGTATTTCATAAAGGGGGAGAAAATTCATATTTCACCTTTCAATTAATTTTGTTTACATTTGGTATCTTACTCCCACACTTTATGTTGAAAAATGATTGAAAAATGATATTAATTTTTTTTTAAATTGGTATCGTACGCTCCTGATGAAAATTATCTTCAATTGGTATGTTTCATTTTCAATATTGGTATCAAAATATTACATTGATATTATTCTCTATTTGATGTCTCTATTCTAAAATGAGTTTAATGTTTAACCAAAAGATTAGTGTATGTTTTTAAAATTGATATCAAAAGTGTAAAATATTTCAATTGGTACTAATTTTTACAATTGGTATCAAGATTACCTTTATGTTTATAGCTTTCAATTGATATCAAAATTTTTGTTAGTTTCTTCAAATGTTTTGTTTATTTTCAATTGGTATCATCCTTTGGTATCATGATGTTTATATGTATACCTTTGCACTAAATTGATATATTTTTTTCAATTGGTATCATAATGTTTTGATTTGATTTCACCCCTTGTTGATTTTTGTTTTGGACAAAAAGGGGGAGAACATTGTTTTATTGTTTTCTTTAACCCCTCTGTTGATGATTGACAAAAGGGGAGAAGTATTTTAGTATATATGCATGTTTATTTAAGTTTTTATCAAAGTTTATATTAAAATATTTGTTTTATGTTTTGTTGATATTGGTATCAAGAGCATGAATATTAGTATCAAGAATATATTTTGTTGTTTTGTTTTGGTATCAAGAGCTTTTATTGAAATTTTTATTGGTATCAAGAGCAATTATTTAAGAACATGTTTATTTTAAGTTTATATTTTCAAATGGTATTTAAGAACATGTTTATTTTAAAATTTGGTATCAAAAGCATGTTTATGTTTGTAGCATTGATGACATATCTCTACTTGTTTATTGCTATGCATGAGTTAAGGGGGAGCTTCTGTGAAGCTTAACTTTAATCCATGCATATATAACTCCATGAGTTTTGTCATCATCAAAAAGGGGGAGATTGTTGGCCCAGAGGCCTTCCACTCTAGTTTTGTTGATGATTAACTCATGTAGTTATAGTTTACTAATAATCTTGTGATTTTAGTTTCAGATATTTAATCAAGATATTAGTAGGTGATTAGCTTCAACAAAGGTGTTTTGGAGCTTTCACATGGTGATTCAAGAGCTCGAGAGTCAAGTTCTCATCTAGCACTCGTTGGAGTCGAGCTCTGGGAATCGCGTTTGGATCGAGTCAACTTGGAGACGACGTTCTACAAGAAAGCTTCGGTTTGTTTAGTTAAGATTTAATTTAGATCGATTGAAAAGATTAGATAGTGTGATATGCTTAAGTTCACAACACACACACACACGTTTCATGTTTTGGTTTTGGTTTTCAATTTAACCGATCTTGGTTTTCATGAATAGATAGAATCAAAACAAGTTTACATGGTTTAATGTATATTAGATTTGATCTATATACATCTATGCTTCATATACTTAGAAAAACTTATTTTGATACACTATCATGTGTTTGTAGCTTTGTATTTTAGACCAAACTTATTTTTGAATTTAATGTCAAAAACATAGATATAATACCTTTCATGTATATTGGATTCTATCCATATACTATATGCTTCAAAGTTGTTTAAATATCTGTTTTTGTATTTACATATGCTTTGAAAAAATCGGATTTCTATTTCAAAAATCCAAGTTTTGAAAAATATAGTTTTTGGTTTAAGGTAAATTTCAACAACACAAAAATGGTTCAAAATATTTGTAACTTGAGTTGATTTTTACTCAAACATGTTTGTATTTCAAAGATATAACATGAACTGATTTTTGTGAAATTTATATGATTTTATGGGATTTAATTGATAATAAAAACTCAAGTTTTTAAGACTTATATTAGGCTGGACTGGCTGACTGTCGGTCGATCGATCGGTCGACCGTAGCGGTGGGCGGTCGACCGGGCCGGTCGACCGTAGCAGTAGGCGATCGACCGGGCCAGTCGACTGACGTGAACAGAATGTGCATGCAGCCAGGCTGTTGGGCCGGCCACCGGAACGGTCATCCGCCAGAGAGCCTCTGCTCTCTGGAAATGGCCCCGGTCGACCGGCAGAGAGCTCTGCTCTCTATATCAGCTCGGTCGACCGGGCAGTTGACCGACTGAGAGCCGTTGCTCTCTTGATCCAGTTCCGGTCGACCGGGCGGTCGACCGGTAGGCGCAACAGTCAAAGATTTGACCGTTGGCCGATCGACCGGCCGGTTAACCAAAAGGGCAATCTGGCCGTTTTTCAGCAGCCAACGGGCAGATTTCCAAATGGGTTATAAATACCCCATTTGAGTTAGCTTTTTAACAAGATTTTAAGAGCCAAAATTCTCATACATTCTAGTGTTTTAACACAAGTTTTTCAAAAGAGTTTTTAAGCCAAAAGATTTCATCTTCATTTTGTTTTAAAGGGTTGGAAAATTCAAAGAAAAAGAAAGTCTTTGGGATTGTTTTTGATTTTCATTTTATATACATTCTAGAAGTTTTCCCAAGAGTTTTTCTTTGTGTTTTTGATTTTCAAACTCTTTATTTCTCACACTTCAGCTTATCATTCTATCCTATCTATAGGATCTTTGTTTTAGTGAGATAATTGGTTTGTGGTTGAGATAGACCACCAAGTTGTAAACCTTCCATCTTTGTGATATCCCACTAGTGAGAGGTGAATGAGTTGTTATCCCTCAAGTGTGAGGTGATAGTGAAAGTGGTATTTGGCTCTCTCTAGAGAGAGGTGGAGATTGTGTTGGAATCCCTCAAGTGTGAGGTGATTGTTGTTTGTGTGGCTAAGTGCCTATCCCTCTAAGTGTAGAGGTGATTTGTTTTGTGTCTTGCCTCTAGTGAGAGGTTGAATTTGTTGGAGAGAGGAGTTTGTGTACTCCCAGTTATATTTAACCCAAATTCTCAGTGGAGGTTCCCTGTGTGGGAAGTCCTGTGTGGACGAGTTAGTGAAAATCCTTCTGTGTGAAGGTGGGGACGTAAAGTTGTGTGCTCGAACCTCGAAACATATCTTGGTGTTTGCGTTTGATCCACTTTCTCTAACTCTCTCTAACATTTGTGCATTGATTCATATTGTCATATCATATACATGCTTGTATTATTTGTATGTGCCCATACTTGTGTTTAACCAAGAGAGCTTTACATAGCACCTCAACTCTTATTTAGAGGAATTCAGAGGAGTTAGTCCAGAGCCCTTCACCGGAAATTTGGCTACACTCGTTGGTTACACTAAGTGTGTTGCATTAAGTTTTTAATTCCGCATTATTGTTCATTCGATTAGCCTTATATCTATTCACCCCCCTCTAGGTGTATTTTCAATTGGTATCTGAGCCTACGCTCTTGATATTCAGTTTAACCACATAGGAGTGTGATCTTGGTTGCTAATCTATCATTTGCAATTGCACACATATTATTTGCACTCATGGATAGTGATTGGTCATTAATGTTGCATATTTAATGTCACATTTTCATACTGATTTTAGAATAAAAGCCTGCAATGTCCTAATTATTTGTTTGATTTATTTGCAGGCCCAATCCTTAAGGAGATGAAGAGAAATGAGCCCAAAAGCCCACCAGAATTCTGAATTAAATCAGAGTTAATTCGCACACATAAATCAGGGCAAAATCAAGAGGTTGAAACCGGTTGAGAAGAATCCTCTCAGAATCGATCGGTTAAAGCCAAGAATCCAAGGCCATTTCGTCAGAATCCGGAGCTCAAACGAAGAAACCAACAAAGGATAAAGTCAGAAGAAACTCCCGGGATGATCCACCAACAGGGTGTGGCCATCTGGCCACACCCTGGCCGCAGAATTGCGGCAAAAGCCGCAATTATGCGGCAATCTTGGGGAGTTACGGGGAGCGTGAACTCCCTCGACCTCCCCGGGATCTTGGTTGTTAGGTTTTTGGCCTATAAAAAGGCATTTTCTGTGCTGAAAGTGGACGCCAATGCAGAGATAGGACTTAGCCAAGCTTTTCATTTCTAGGTTTAGGTTTTTCTTTTTTATGTAACTTGTATGTAGGCTTAGGTTAGAAGATGATTCATGTAAGTAAGAGAGAGAGGCTGATGTTGAGAGTGACACCGATGTACTCCTCCTCCTTTCTTTCATTGTCTCAGTAAGCAATAAAGGTAAACTTTTCTTTGTGTTCGTTTCTTTACTTTCCTTTACATTTGTTTTGCTTTTCGTTTTTTTTTCTACTTCACCTTGGTTGTATGTGTGAGTCTACAAGTGAACTCTAAAGCAAGTACACCGATGCTACGTGAGAGCCAGCGATAGTTTATGAAGACGTTCTCCTCTTCCAAGCTCACATTACTTCGTTCTTCTTATGCTTGACGATATAATGTGCACGGGGACTGAGTTCGAGTTTATGATCTATGCGTTGAACGCCTCCGAAGAAAAAAGGTAGAACTTGCAAAAAGGTTTCCAAGTAAGTCATCACCAAACTAGGTAAGTAATTCTTAACTTTCTTTCTTTTCTTTTATCGCTATAGTATAGATCGCCAACACGATTTCTTTCACCACTTCTTCCCAATCGTTTTCGATCTTTTCCTCCACTTCATTTGTACATAGTCGCTTTTTATTGTTTTCTGATTTTTCACCTTCTTCATCTCTCGCTTTCTCTCTAACTTTAACTATAACTTTCTTTTTCTTTTTCTTAACTTTAAAACAGAGAAGAACCTTCGCTTAGTTTTGATAACGATTTCAATAAAACTGTAAACGCTTCCATCGCAAACCCTCCTTGTGGATCACGACCCGCATTAGCCACTTGCTATAGCGGAAGAATTGAGCACTTGCACATTTTTATTATAAGTTCTGAAATTTCGTATTTTTTGTGCAGGTTTAGCATCAATCAAATTTTGGCGCCGTTGCCGGGGAGGGTTACAGGGCAATTAAAGCAGAAAATTGATATTGCAGTGACATACAAGTGGCTTTGGGCCTCTGCTCTAGAAAGAAGAGACCCATTGCCCTCTGAATTGCCGCGTTTCCACGGCAAAAGCCGCGGATCCGCTGCAATAAAGAGCTGACTACTAACAGATTTTTGCAGGGCTGCCAACTTTGCAATTTCTAGTTTGCTGCAATTATTTATTTTTTATATGCCATCACAAAAAACCTGCTAATAATCAACAGTAAAAAGTTTGTTGCAAAAGTTAAAATTGATTAGACGTTTGCATTTTAGGCACACGTTCTTTTCAATTCATTTAATTTTTACTGTTGAAGAGTGCTGGAGCAAGGTATGTTTGCATTGCATCTAGAATAGGACTATCTCTTGGTTGATTTATATCGCTTAGAGTGCATCTTATTTATCTTGTACACTTGCACAAAAAAACTGATTTTAAGGGCACCAACCCAATAACAAGATAAGGTGGGGATTTAATCACCCTTCCTTAGCCCAAAAATCAGAATCCAAGCACTCACTAACCCAAGCCTAACTAAAATTGAGTAGACATTGGCCCTAGGGATATCTCGGACTCAATTAGGAGATTATCCTAAGGGGAAAATGTTGGAATCTAACTCCTGCAAAATCAGTGTCTAGGAAAGGGATTGAGGGCCGAAAGCCCGAAGGTTGGTGGTTATTTAATTAAGGAACGTCTTTGACGGAAAATCTCCCACCAACCTTGCCCTGACCTGGCTGATTAGCTTGTGGTTAAAGTCTACATTAGACCTCCCGTGGACAGTCTAACTAGTTAGGAGTCGTCTAGGTCCTAAGTCTACCCTAACTTAGGCTAGAATTTTTTTTTTTTTTATTTGTTTGTTTTTCTTTGTTTGTATTCTATTGTGTGATATGGACTATAATAATAATTTTTTCAACTACAATAATAATCCATATTACACACTGACTTCATTTTCGGATATTACCAACCCGGCATATCATAACTTTGACCAACCTAGTGTGCCGGATTGGTCTTATCCGAATCAATATGACTCATACCCCCTATCTAATAACTATAATTTCCATAATGATTTCAACTCTTCACCGAGTCAGTGGGGATTCACCTCCCCCGAGCATAATTTCCAACCACCTTGCCCTCCTTCTCCACCCAGTCCACATTATGTTCAAGATTCATACTCAGTTCCACCCATCCAAAATAGGAAACCATCAATTTTGGAACGGAGTATGCGTGAGTCCAAACACAAATCCCAAAATCTGATGGACTCACAATTTCAATACCACTTCCAAGACAACTCTTCATCTTTTTATCAAAACAATGAACCCATCAATTATGAAAAGATGCTAGAAGCCATGACTCATGCTCAAAATGCTAGAAATCGTGACATAGATATGATGGTCGAATCTCTACGTTCCCACCTTCCTGATGTCACTTACCATTCTGTTAGAGCCAAAGAGTCATATTGTTTTGGAAATCAAGATTCTATTTCAGAACAACCATGTGAACTTACCCAAACTCCACATGATATTGATAGTTTGGCTAGTTTTCCTTTTCCTGAAATAGAACTTGAAAATGATTATGATCCTGAACCCCAACTTAGTAATTCAATTCCATTTCCTGATTCGATTATGACTCCGGTATCTTCACCTGATTTCGATCTTTTCCCCGAGTCAACATTGGATCCTGTACCAATCCATAATGAAATTGAATCACCCATCTGTGAGGATCATATTGAACTTGACCAATTATACACTCTTGAAGATCCTATTGACAAATTGGCAAGTTCTCAATTTTTTGATATTGAAGTCAATGAGATATGTGACCTAGATTCTCATATCTGTGATCCAGTTCAACTTTCTGAATCAATCTTGCTCCTGTTGTGTTACCAAACTTGAGTAATTTTTTAGAGTCGGTTTTGATTCCTCCACCTATCATTCATGAACTGGAATCACCCACATTAAGTCACATTCCATTATTAGAAAATACATGTGGACTGGAGTTTCAATTTCTTGACTTGGACCCAATTTATGAACCTATTTTGACTCCTAAACCTTTACTTGACTTAAGTCACCTTCATGAGTCGGTATTAGTTCCTGTCCTTCCTGAGTCTAAGTCAACTGTTCTATCATTTCATACTCCATTCTGGGACGAGGTGGTTGACAAATTTGACTCCGAAATTAGTTATGGAATATGGAAATTAGATGGGGTCAAATATTTAATAAAAATCCTTAATGGATTTATCTTTTTAGTGGGTCATATTAAAGATAGTGCTGGTGGGTTCCTTCGAGACCCAAGAAAAGTTGATTGGGCCATGTTTCGTGGACCAATCAGACCACCACCGGAACCACCACCTTAAGGTAACCTTTTCCTTCCCTTTCTTCTTTTTCATGCATCTATGCATTAATTCATACATTGAGGACAATGCATGAGATAGGTGTGGGGGAGGGTCTAACATAACTTTTCTTTTTCTTTAAAAAAAAAATAAAAAAATAAAAAAATTAACATTTTTCTTTACTTTTAAAAACTTTTTGAAAAATAGAAACAATATTTTGACTTATTTTTGTAAGAAATTAAGTTATTTTAAGGAATAGGAAAATCCAAATTAGGATTTCTTATACTTGGTCAAAGTAAGATTATTTGTTTGATTTTTAGAGTTAGGAAGATAATTTGTCAAAGTAATTTGGTCTTGATCTTTACCTTGATGAAATATGCACACTTCATACACTTACACACTTAGGGTTTAAAAACAAAGATTCTTATGCCTTATAAAAAAATAAATAAATAAATAAATAAAATAAACAAATCTAATTATCGATTAGCTAGGTGCTTTGGCCTAAGCAAGCCTTAGTATTTATGCGAAAGATAATTAGATAAGTTCGAAAAAAAATGATGAATAAATCTAATTATTGATTAGCTAGGTGCTTTGGCCTAAGCAAGCCTTAGTATTTATGCGAAAGATGATTAGATCCTCTGATTAAGCTGGGTATGTGTGCCTAATAAAGCATAAGTATTCACGCCTAAAAGGGATTCATATAATAAAGTCCTTAGTTTTGTGGCCTTGTTTGCTCGAGTCCTTAAGTCCTAGGGGTGTCTTCTCACCTGGTGCCCTAAGACCGTCTGGTTTGGGAGTCATCGATTAAAGGCTCGTTACATGGGCAGATTAGAAAGCCTAAACTAAGGAATAATACCACCAAAAACAAAAATATATATATATAAATAAATAAGGCATAAGAGTTGGCGTTAATGAACCCTTAGTCAAAATTTTCACAGTCACAAGGTGCATATGACTTAGGGTAAAGTAATAGACTAGATGAGAAGTACAATTTGACTCCTTACTTTGATTGATAACAAATTTTTGAATAGAGACTAAGTTTAGGAATGAAAAATTTAGTCTTCCTATAACTTATAGATTGCTTAGATCTTACAATCATATTTCAAATATTTTTTCTCTTTCAAAATGCTTTTCGAAAATACTAACTCTTTATTTTCCTTTCTTTATGAATTTTGTGGGTGCAATCCGCTGAAAACCCTCACGAGACAAAACTCGTCCTCTAGGGGAAACCTAGAGGTTTAACGGCTTGTTGCACATGCTCAGTGCAATCGCGCGACCTGCGAAAGTGGTCTAATAATCCTTAGTATAGTTTAGTTGTTTTGCTCGAGGACGAGCAAAAGATAGGTATGAGGGTGTGATTGGTCATTAATGTTGCATTTTTAATGTCAAATTTTCATACTGATTTTAGAATAAAAGCCTGCATTGTCTTAATTATTTGTTTGATTTATTTGCAGGCCTAATCCTTAAGGAGATGAAGAGAAATGAGCCCAAAAGCCCACCAGAATTCTGAATTAAATCAGAGTTAATTCGCACACATAAAATCAGGGCAAAATCAAGAGGTTGAAACCGGTTGAGAAGAATCCTCTCAGAATCGATCGGTTAAAGCGAAGAATCCAAGGCCATTTCGTCAGAATCCGGAGCTCAAGCGAAGAAACCAACAAAGGATAAAGTCAGAAGAAACTCCCGGGATGACCCACCAACAGGGTGTGGCCATCTGGCCACACCCTGGCCGCAGAATTGCGGCAAAAGCCGCAATTCTGCGGCAATCTTGGGGAGTTACGGGGAGCGTGAACTCCCCCGACCTCCCCGGGATCTTGGTTGTTAGGTTTTTGGCCTATAAAAAGGCATTTTCTGTGCTGAAAGTGGACGCCAATGCAGAGATAGGACTTAGCCAAGCTTTTCATTTCTAGGTTTAGGTTTTTCTTTTTTATGTAACTTGTATGTAGGCTTAGGTTAGAAGATGATTCATGTAAGTAAGAGAGAGAGGCTGATGTTGAGAGTGACACCGATGTACTCCTCCTCCTTTCTTTCATTGTCTCAGTAAGCAATAAAGGTAAACTTTTCTTTGTGTTCGTTTCTTTACTTTCCTTTACATTTGTTTTGCTTTTCGTTTTCCTTTTCTACTTCACCTTGGTTGTATGTGTGAGTCTACAAGTGAACTCTAAAGCAAGTACACCGATGCTACGTGAGAGCCAGCGATAGTTCATGAAGACGTTCTCCTCTTCCAAGCTCGCATCACTTCGTTCTTCTTATGCTTGACGATATAATGTGCACGGGGACCGAGTTCGAGTTTATGATCTATGCGTTGAACGCCTCCGAAGCAAAAAGGTAGAACTTACAAAAAGGTTTCCAAGTAAGTCATCACCAAACTAGGTAAGTAATTCTTAACTTTCTTTCTTTTCTTTTATCGCTATAATATAGATTGCCAACACGATTTCTTTCACCACTTCTTCCCAATCGTTTTCGATCTTTTCCTCCACTTCATTTGTACATAGTCGCTTTTTATTGTTTTCTGATTTTCCACCTTCTTCATCTCTCGCTTTCTCTCTAACTTTAACTATAACTTTCTTTTTCTTTTTCTTAACTTTAAAAACAGAGAAGAACCTTCGCTTAGTTTTGATAACAATTTCAATAAAACTGTAAACGCTTCCATCGCAAACCCTCCTTGTGGATCACGACCCGCATTAGCCACTTGCTATAGCGGAAGAATTGAGCACTTGCACATTTTTATTATAAGTTCTGAAATTTCGTATTTTTTGTGCAGGTTTAGCATCAATCAGATAGCCCTCCCATGTTTGATATCTCTAAAATTGACACATGAAAGGTTTTGATGAGTTGGCATTTAAAAGCCATAGGTTATAAAGTTTACCTTGCCATTACCAAGGAATCCTACCTTAGTGATATCAAGCATATAGAGGCCAATACACTAGCTCTAGAGGCACTTAGAAAATTACTTAGCAAAGAATATTTAAATATGGTTTCTCATTGTGTTTCTTCCTTTGCAGTGT
The DNA here is from genome assembly GCA_038442645.1 of Agave tequilana. Taxonomy (NCBI): domain Eukaryota; kingdom Viridiplantae; phylum Streptophyta; class Magnoliopsida; order Asparagales; family Asparagaceae; genus Agave; species Agave tequilana. Next base: position 46,714 of record JAVJIF010000773.1, read on the forward strand.
GGAACATCTTGACCTCCTCCAAGCTTCAAACGCCAACCATCATGGACAAGGAATCTAGTGGAGAAGAGTCCGACCAATGTTGTTTCATGGTCTAAGGGAATGACTCCCTTGAGGTACATTCGGACACTCAACTAGATAGTGCTAGTTTTTCTTGTGATGAATATATTGATGCCGATGCATTGAATGAAGAACTATCTATTGTTTGTGAGAACCTCCTTGAAAAATATAATGTTTTGAAAAGAGAAGTTTTGGACTAAAAGAAGAAAATAAGGATTTGTGTTCAAAACTTGATTTGGCTTTACAAGAGAAGGTTGAGATTTCAAATGAGTGTGACTCTTTGAAAACCCACTTGAACTTGTTTTAAATGAAAATAAGATTTTGAAAAATAAAAATGATTGTGAAAATGTTTTGAAGAAAAATGAGTCTTTAACTTCAAAACTTGACTTTGTTTTAAAGAAAATGGCTATTTGAAAAACAAAATTATTCTATTTCAAAGGATTTGGACTTGATGTCAAATGAAAATGTTTCTTTGAAAAATAATTTAGATTCTCATGTTTGCATGCTAGTGTAGCTTCACAATCTAGCTCACCTATTGCATGCTCCACTTTATCTTCTAGTATTAAAAATGATATAAATATTTTAAAGAAAAGTGTTGATTGTTTGGGCTCCACTTTGAGCCATTGTGCCATGAGCCATACACATTTGGAATCTATATTTTGAAAGAAACAAGTTTCTCCTACGCATGCACTCAAACCATGACATACACATGCTCCACACATTTACACCCATAACACTTTGTATGCTCATGTGTACACTTGTACACATTGTGGACGTAAGGGCCACCTAGCTAAATTTTGTTATGATAGGATTCATGATTCTAATTTAGCAAATAAATTTGTTTGTGTTAGGAAATGAGCTAACCCCCATGGACCCAAAAGAGTATGGGTACCAAAGACCACTCCTAGTTTATTTGATGTAGGTGTGGGCTCTCACATGACGTGAGAGTGATGGTTTCTTGAGGTGGATACGTTCCGAGCTTAAAGGGGACAATTTGAACGCATCACTTTTAAGGGAAGTTTGGTGGGAGGACCACCATGGTTTGGAGATATGGAGATGTGCCCTATTGGTTTTAGTAACGATCTCTTACTCCTCATTTTTATTTACATGCTTTTCATATTGTTAATTTTTAGCATGTCTTGTTTCATGATTAGTATGTTAAATGTTATGATTATTAGACTTGTGATATGCATGATTAGTATTTGAGATCACCCATGTTTAATATAGACTTATACTTTTGTGTTCTCACATTTGTTTTAGCTATTGTGTTATCATAGATCTAATGCATGTGCATTTACCATAATGATCATATAAGTTTTATTTTGATTTCTATGTTTCATGTTTTGATTACTTGTTTAGATGTTAGTTTTCATTAAAATTTGGACATATACTAGTACAACTAGTGAGCCACAAATAGATTATTATATGTTTATGCTTGAATGCTCATTTGTACCCTTGGATGTATTAGTATAGCCTAGTTTTGATCATTCATACATTTTGACTTGCATTCCATATTTTTGTGCATGTTTTTCAGGTTTATGTTTAAACTTCATGTATATGTCTATTTTGTCCAAACTAATAGTTATACATATACATCCTTGAGCCACTTGCCTTCATGCATATACTTTTGTGGACTCATTCATGTTTGGATATGTATGATACTCTAGTTTGTACAACACATACATATACCTTGAAGGATTTCTAGTTTTGATGATTTTCATGTTTTTAAAGAATTTCACATTGAACTTATTGTCTGTTTTCATGATGATGTATTTCACATAACTCTTATACGCTCACTTTACTTAATGTTTTCTCATGATTTTGTTTTCATGAGTATGATATGTGCCTTATAGATTTTGAGTGTTGATGATCGTGTGACTTGCATGTTTTTCATGAAATATATTTTTGCTTTATTCCTTGCTTGAAAGATTTCGTGCTAATTTTAAAAAATTTCATATAACTAGTTCGTATTCTTCATATGGTAGTGTTTTCAAATGTGTTATGTTATTTTCAAGAGCTTAAGAATAAAGAACACATCATGTACTCAAGAAGGTGTCAAGCTCAACAATAATCATGTTTAATTGAGTCAAGATGGAAGGAAGATCATATCAATAAGAAAATTCATGTTTGCAAGGTTGTTTAGGTTCTTGTAAAGTTTAGGTTAGAATTGATTGCTCATGTTTACACACACTAAAGTTTGATATTTGTTTTCAAGATCAAAAGTTTCAGTTTTGAGTTTGTAATTTATACAAAATAGTTTTAAATTTTGTTTAACTTTTGTCTATGTTTTTCAAAATTTATTTGATATTACAAAAAGAAGTGCAAATGTTTGTAAATATGTGATGATTTTCGATCATACATATTTGTGCCAAATACTATTTATAAGAAATTATTTTTATTGAATTTATGAGAATTTATTAGAATTTTAAAAGTTTTTAAGAAAATGAGCTTTTTGATTGAGGCTTTGATTGAGGTCGGCGACCATCCGATCGACCGCCCACAGAGTAGAGCTCTGTCGGTCGATTGCACGGTCAATCGAATGTTCACAAAATGCACAAAGTATTTGGCTCTAGGACCGACTGATACCCGATGACTGAGAGCTGCTGCCCATTTTGGCAGTGATAGGTCGGTTGACCGCCCGATTGACCACTAGCTCTGAGCTCAGAACTGAGCTCAGAGTAGTGCTCTAGCTCGTTAAGTTTTAATTTTCACATTTGATTTGCACATCACCTATTCACTTCTCTCTAGGTGATTTCAACTCCTTGGTTCAACTTTGGCATCAACTGTCAGCTTACTGGGTCCATCGTCTCTGAGTGCCATTTCATGTGTTCTTTTTTCAGAAGTTATTTTCTTTCCGTTTGTACAGAAAGATGTCTTCAAAGAACACATCATCTCTTGATTCAATAATCATTTTTACATGAATATCCGGTAATTCTGATTTATGTATAAAAAATTATAGGCACTGCTATCAAAGTATAGCCTATGAAAATGTCGTCAACCGTTTTAGATCCCAACGTAGTCTTCTTAGGTAGTGATGCTGGTACCTTTGCAAAGCATCCTCACATTTTAATGTAATGATAGAGAGGAGGCATTTCATGTTACAACTCATTTGGAATAAGACCAAGTTATTTGTAGGGTACCCTAATTTGTGGTGAATAGGGTATCCCCCGATAAGTTCTACAGTGATCTAGAGCTTACGATCATGGAATTGATTGTCTATTTTAAATTTTTGTTCTTTCTTTCAGCAATCCCATTCTCTGGAGGAGTGTATGGTGTTTTGGTTTGGTGGATTATACCAAAGTTTGCACACAACTCACTGAATTCATATTCTCCTCCTTGATTGAATTTTAGATTTTTGTTGTGTTAATTTTCAACATTGGCTTTGTATGTTATAAACATACTTGTTGCTTTGACTGATACTATATCATTTAGTACTCAAAAACATCATATGATGAACTTTTTAGTACTGGCATCCTCCATCTTAGGAATAGGAAGAGGAGCAGACATGTCTGGTTTGGTACTCTTAGTGCCTCACTAATACTCTCTTGAAGAGTATCAGATATTTTCTACAGTTCAATGCAAAGTAGAAAATAGCAACTTCCGTCCTCGGTAATTTTGAGAAAAATGAAAATTGTTAAAAAACTTTCGAAAATAAACTCTTTAAAAGAAAAAAAATCTCCTGTTGTTATTTTGTAAAACAAGAATTAAGAGATTTGAAATCACGGTAAAACAAAAATCAAATGTTGATGCAACCTACACTACAAAATCATTAATTGTCTTTAAATTTTTATTATTAACAATCTAATTAAAAATTAAAATCAATCAGTCAATCGGTCATGTCAGTGAAAATCAGCTGGAAGGTTTTCGTTCAATTGAACATTCCATAATTACAGAACTATCTTTCAAATCCTTCCCTTAGACATCAATCAGACATGTATTTAGTCAGTCTCGTATTAGTAATAAATCATAATTCAACAATATTATCTAGCAATAATTTTTATTAAAATAAATATTCCAGTATGAATACTTTATTCAAAATAATTCCTGCAATAAGAACATTAGTTCAAATCGGCAAAGAATAAATTGGAATTTAATAATTCCTGCAACACTGAATGTTAGTATAAGTGGACAGAGTAACAAATTAATATGTGAAAAATACAACTATAGAGGGGGTGAATAGGTGTAGTGCTAACCTATATGACAAATAATGCGAAATTAAAACTTTTACACTAACATACTATGTATAACCAAGAGTGAGTCTGAATTCCCCGTGAAGGGCTCTGAAACTTTTTCTCATAATTTCTCTAAATTATAAGTTAAGAAGCTTCAATAGCTCTCTTGGTTGAATACAAGTGTGAGCACACAAACAATATTTAGCATGTATGGATATGAATAATGAGTGCAATGCAAGATATAAAGAGATAGAGTTGAGAGAGAGATCCAAATGCAAACACCAAGATATGTTTCGAGGTTCGAGCCACAGCTTTACGTCCCCACCTTCACACAGAAGAATTTTCACTATCAACTATAGGATCTTCCACAAAGGGACCTCCACCGAGAAATTACAACTTACAAAACAAGAAGTACACAACTCCAACTCTCACACCTCTATACAAGAGGGAGGCACAAAGCCAGGGACAAAACAAAGAGAAAATACAACTTAGTGATCACTTAGATCACAAAAAAGGACTTTATGATCTCAAAAGATCACAAACAAAACACCAAGATCCTAGAGGATAAATTTTGAATTGATAGCTAAAGTATGTTAGTGCACAAAGTTTTGAAAAAGAAACACAAAGAAAATACTTGAGAAAATCTTCTTAATAGATGAAGAAATTGAAGAACAAAACTAGAATTCTCAAACTTGATTTTCTTTGATTTTTTAAAACTTTGAAATTAAAAAGAGAGAGAATTTTAGCATTAAAAACTTGTTTAAAAACTTTTCAGAAAGTAGGTAAAATAGCTCTTGAAAACTTGTTAAAAAACTTAGGGAAAACTGGCCAAGAGAACTATATATATAGGGGCTCAAAAAACTAGCAGTTAGGACTCAGATCAGGTTAAAATTGACATGTCGGTCAATCGCCCGGTCGACCGGCAACGGTCAGATTTCTAACCGTTGAGGTTGCCAGTCGACCGCACCTAAGGCATAATACTACCGGCCCACCGCTCATTGACCGGCATCCAACATAAAGTTGGGTTAGCCAGTCGGTCAATCGGTTAGTAGACCGCTCCTAGCTACGGTCGAGAGCCATGGCTTTGGGCTCCTACACATTCCTTGTGCACGTCGTCAACCGCCCGGTCGACCGAGCCAAGCTTCAAAAATTTGATATAAATTTTATTAAATCCCCATATATCCATAAAAATAAGTTCATATAAATAAATTGAAGTACAAATATGTGTGATTAAAAATCAATACATATTACAAACATGTGAACTATTTTTATTTAAACATAGAAATTAAGCTTCAAAATAAAAACTATATTTTCAAAACCCAAACTTTGAAATAGAAATCCATTTTTTCTCAAACTTGTATAGATACAAAAACATGACATTTGAAACACATCTGAGGCATGATGTGCATGGATAAAATCCAATACACACAGTAAATGATATATACTTATTTTTGACAATAAATACGAAAATAAGTTTTGATAAAAACAAAACTTAAACACATGAATTAGATTAAACAAAATAAGTTTATCTAAACATATGAAGCATAAATGCGTATGAAAGAAATGTTGGCCCAAAGGCCCATCACTCTAGTTTTGATGATGATCAACTCATGTAATTATGAATTACGAATAATCTTGTGATATTTAGTTTCAGATAGTTGATCAAGATATTAGTAGGTGTTTAGCTTCAACAAAGGTGTTTTGGAGCTTTCACATGGTGATTCAAGAGCTCGTGCGTCAAGATCGCATCAGCACTCGGTTGGAGTCAAGCTCGTTGGATTGTGTTTGGATCGAGTCAACTTGGAGACGGAGTTCTACAAGAATACCTCAGTTTGTTTAGTTAAGATTGTTTAGATCTTGTGTAAAGGTAGAGAGTTCTGATATGCTCAAGTTCACAATACACACACAAGTTTAAAGTTTCATGTTTGGTTTTTCGGTTTAACCGATCTTGGTTTTCAAGTCAAAAACATAGATATAATATCTTTCATGAATATTAGATTCTATCCATATACATCATGCTTAAAAGTTGTTTCAATATCAGGTTTTTGTATTTACATGTGTTTTGGAAAAATCAGTTTTCCATTTCAAAAATCCAATTTTTAGAAAATACGGATTTTGGTTTAAGGTAAAATTTCAAGAACACAAAAAAGGTTCAAATTGTTTATAATATGTGTTGAATTTTTGTCACACATGTTTGTATTTCAAAGATCTAATAAGAACTGATTTTTGTGAAATTTATGTGATTTTATAGGATTTAATCAAAGTCAAAAACCCAAGTTTTAATCCCTATAATGTTTGACCTGGCTGTCTGCCAGTCGACCGGACCAGTCGACCGAGGCAAAAGTCGGTCGACTGGTCGGGTCGACCGATGTGCATAGGACGTGCACGCAACCTGGGCTAGAAGGCCGGTCGACAGGGTCGATCGACCTCCAGAGAGCTTCTGCTCTCTGGAAAACGCCCCGGTCGATCGCTCGGTCGACCGGCAGAGAGCTCTGCTCTCTGTTTCCAGTTTTTGGTCAACCGACCGATCGACTGGTGGCTCAACGGTCATAATTATGACCGTTGGCCAATCAACCGCCCGGTTATGACCGTTGAGCCACCGGTCGATCGATCGGAAGCGCAATTTTGCCCTTTGCCAGACTGCCAACAGGCAAATTTTGAGGGGCTATAAATTTACCACCTCCTGAGCTGTTTTCACCAAGTTTTTAGAGAGCTAAAATTTTCACCTTTACAAGTGTTTAACAACAAGTTTTTAAAAGAGTTTTTAAGCCAAAAAGATTTATCTTTATTTGCTTTCAAGGGTTGGAAAAATTAAAGAAAAATAGAGTATTTGGGATATTTGTTTTGTTCTTTATTTCTATCAAATTCTAGTTGTTTTCTCAAGTATTTTTCTTTGTGATTTGATTTCCAAACACCTTGATTTCTCACACTTGAGCTATCTATCTATCCTATCTATTAGGATCTTGTTTAGTGAGAAAATTGGTTTGTGGTTTGTTGAAACCACCAAGTGTTGTAAACTCTGTCATTTGCCTTTGTGCCTTTCCCTCTAAGTGTAGAGGAGGTTATGCAATTGGGTTGTTGGTATCCCTCTAAGTGTAGAGGTGATTGAGTTTGTTGGTATCCCTCTAGTGAGAGGTTGATCTTGTGTTGGCTTTGTGCATAGCCTCTAGTGAGAGCTTATATTTGTTAAGAGAGAAGTTGTGTACTCCCAAGTTATATTTGCCCAAATCCTCAGTTGAGGTTCCCTGTGTGGGAAGTCTTGTGTGGATGATTTAGTAGAAATCCTTCTGTGTGAAGGCGGAGACGTAGAGCTGGGTGCTCGAACCTCAAAATTTATCTCGTTGTTTGCGATTGATCCACTACTCTTGACTCTCCCTCTTATATTGTGCATTGCATCATATTGTTTATATCATTTATATGCTTAGTTTGTTTGTGTGCCTCACTTGTGTTCAACCAAGAGAGCTTGACATAGCACCTCAACTCTTATTTAGAGGAATTTAGAGGAGATAGTCCAGAGCCCTTCATCAGGACTTCGGCTACACTCTTTGGTTACACTAAGTGTGTTGCAATTAGTTTTTAATTTCGCATTATTTATCATTTGATTAGCCTTACACCTATTCACCCCCCTCAAGGTGTAATTTCAATTGATATCAGAGCCGACGCTCCTGATATTAGGTTTTGCCACCTAGGAGTGAGATCGTGGTTTTCTAGTATTTGCATTTGCATGTATACTTGTTTACACACACTCATGGATGACCCTCCCATGTTTGATAGCTCAAAATTGATATATGGAAGGTTAGGATGAGTTGGCATTTAAAAGCCATAGGTTGGCAAGTTTACCTCGTCATTACCAAGGAATCTTATCTTGGCAATGACAAGTATAAAAGGCTAATGCACAAGCCCTAAAGGCACTTAGAAAATCTCTTTGAAAAGAATATTTTAATATGGTTTCTCATTATGTTTTCGCCTTTGCAGTGTGGAACATATTGATATCTTCTGAGCTACAAACGCAAATCAATAAGAAGGAGAAATCTAGTGGAGAAGAGTCCGATCAACATTGCTTCATGGTCTAAGAGAATGACTCCCTTGAGGTATATTCGGATACTCAACTAGATGATAGTACTAGTTCTTCTTATAATGAGTGCATGGATGCACATGCTTTAAATAATGAACTAGCTATAAGTTGTGAAAATTTGATTTCGAAGTATAAAGTTTTGAAAAAGAATCGTTATACATTAAAAGAAGAACATGAAAATTTGCTTTCAAAACTTCATTTGCTTTTGCAAGAAAAGGATGAGATTTCAAATGAAAGGGACTCATTGAAATCCCAATTGACCTTGCCCTAAATGAAAATAAGATTTTGAAAAAAAAATGATTGTGATAATATTTTGAAGCAAAATGAAATCTTGTCTTCAAAACTAGATTTTACTTTAAAAGAAAATGATTCTTTGAAAAATGAAATTATTTCTATTTCAAAAGAATTGGATTTGGCTGCAAATAAAAATGTTTTTTTGAAAAATGATATTGATTCTCATGTTTGCCATGCTAGTATCGCTTCATCATCTAGCATACCCATTGCATGCTCCACCTCTTCTTCTATTATTGAAAATGATATAACTATGTAAAAGAAGAGTGTTGATAGTTTGGTCTCCACTTTTAGCCAATGTGCTATGGATCATAAGAAATTAGAATCCATGTTTCACAAGAAACAGGCACCACATTTGCATGTACACCATACACGGCATACACATGCTTCTCATGCTTACACACATGACACTAGGTATGCTCATGTATACACTTGTACACATTATGGACGTAAGGGCCACCTTGCAAAATTTTACTTTGATAGAATTAATGATTCAAATTTTGCAAATAGATTTATTTGGGTTAGGAAAGGTGCTAACCCCTATAGACCCAATAGAGTATGGGTACCAAAAATCACTCCTATTTTATTTGAAATAGGTATGGGCTCTCACAAGACATGAGAGATGTTGGTGCCTTGAGGTGAATGCGTTCCGAGCTAAACGGTGACTATTTTGAATGCATCACTTTCAAGGGGAGTTTGGTGGGAGGACCACCATGATTTGAAGATATAGAGATGTGCCCTAATGGTTTTGGTAACGATCTCTAACTCCTAATTATATTTACATGCTTTCATACTGTTGATCTTTAGCATGTTTTGATTTTTCATGATTATTTTGCTAGATGCCATGATAATAGACTATTGACATACATGTATAGTATTTAAGATACACCCATGTTTATATAGACCCATATTTTGTGTTCTCACTATAGTTTAGCTATATTGTATATCATAGTCTAATACATGTGCATTTACATAATGATCATATTGACTTTTGTTTTTAGTTTTGCACTTCATGTTTTGATTACATGTTTAAGATATAGTTTTCATTAAAACTTATGTCAATAATTGTACAACTAGTGAGCAACAAATTGATTATTATATGTTTGTGCTTGATTGCTCATTCGTACCTATTAGATGTAGTAGTATAGCCTTGTTTTGATGATTCATACATTTTGACGCCCATTTTTAGACATGTTTTTTTTTGTGATGATGTGTTTTAGCTTCATGTATATGATAATTTTGCCAAAACTTTAGATATACATGTATACCCTTGAGTCATTTGCCTTTCATGCAAAATCTCTTTATAGACTCAATTGTTTTTAGGATATGTAAGTATACCTTTAATTTTGACAAAACATACATATGCCTTGAAGTTAGTATTGTTTTGATGAAAATTATTTTTCATGTTTTTCATATTTATAAAGGAATTTCATGTTGAACAATATTGCCTATTTCCATGACTATGCTTTTCACATAATACTTGTACACTCATATTTGATGTTTTCTCATGAGTTTGTTTTCATTAGTCTAATATATGCTTTATAAACCTTAAGTGTCGATGATCATGTTATTTTCATGTTTTTATGGAATATATTCTTATTTTATTCCTTACTTGAAGGATTTCGTACTAGTTTTCAAGATTGTCATAAAACTAGATGTGTATATTTTTCACTTGGTAGAGTTTTCAATTGTGCTAAAATTATTTTCAAACTTATTTTTGAAAGCCCTTACCATCAAGGGCTGTTGGTTGGGTGACCATGCCTTGTATGGTCAAATTAAAAATCTTTTTAACATGTACATGAATGGGTGGTAGGTATGAGTTATACACTTGATCCTCATCATTTTTTTCAATTGGTATCCCAATTGATATTTTTAGTTGTATACTCATCTTTGGTTTTCTATATATGTATGTTTCAAATTTCAAAAAGTATCAATTTCTATTGGTATTTACATTTTCATATATACATATATATATGATTTGATTGTGCTTACTAAATCTTTAACATCTTAAAGCACAAATTATGTTTATGCTAAGCTTGATTTAGTCCTTAATGATAATTACTTTTCAAATTGGTATCTTATACAAGCTTATGCATTATTTTCATTGGTATTTCATAAGGGGGAGAAAAATCATGTTTTAATTTTCAATCGATTGTATTTTCAATAGGTATCTTACTCTTACTCTTTATGATGAAAAATGATATTATTTGGTATATTATTTTTCAATTGTTCCTATTTGGAATAGCTAACATTTTTAATATTGGTATCAAGAATCTTAAATTAGCTTTATTCTAAATTTGGTATCTTTATTGCAAAATGATTTGTTTAACCAATAGTTGGTTTGCTTTTCAATTGGTATCATATTTCATTTTAAATTGGTATCTATATTGAAATGTGTTATGTTTACATAAAAATATTTGGCTTTTACTTTCAATTGATATCAAAATTATAAAATATTTTCATTTGATATCAAAATTACAAAATGTTTACAATTGGTATCAAGATTTACAATACACATATATATTTTAATTGGTATCAAAAATATTTTTTTTATTTTTCACTGGTATCATAAATTGGTATCATAATGTTTTGATATGTATCTATATTGTTTGTTTTATACAAAAAGGGGGAGAAATGTTTTTTAGCCTCTTTGTTAATTTTTTTTGTTTGACAAAAAGGAGGAGAAAATTTTTTGTTTATGCCCCGTTGTTGACTTTTTTTTGACAAAAAGGGGGAGTAGATTGTTTTTGAGTTTATGTTTGCCCTTTTGTTGATGAATTGACAAAAAGGGGGAGAGAAATTTGGAGCTTTACATATGCATGTTTTGTTTATGCATGTTTACTTTTGTTTTTTACTTTTACAATTGGTTTGTTTTTACAATTGCTATAAGAGCAAGTTTATTTATGCATGTTTATGCAAGTTTATGTTGAGTATTCATTGCATATCTTTATGTTTATTGCTATGCATGAGTTAAGGGGGAGCTCCTATGAAGCTTAACTTTAATCCATGCATATATAACTCTATGAGTTTTATCACCATCAGAAAGGGGGAGATTGTTGGCCCAAAGGCCCATCACTCTAGTTTTGATGATGATCAACTCATATAGTTATGGATTACTAAAAATCTTGTGATATTTAGTTTCAGATATTTGATCATGATATTAGTAGGTGTTTAGTTTCAACAAAGGTGTTTTGGAGCTTTCACATGGTGATTCAAGAGCTCGCGCGTCAAGATCGCATCTAGTACTCGGTTGGAGTCAAGCTCGTTGGATCGTGTTTGGATCGAGTCAACTTGGAGATGGAGTTCTTTAAGAATACCTCGGTTTGTTTAGTTAAGATTGTTTAGATCTTGTGTAAAGGTAGATAGTGTTGATATGCTCAAGTTCAAAATACAGACAAAAGTTTAAAGTTTCATGTTTGGTTTTCGGTTTAATCGATCTTGGTTTTCAAGTCAAAATAATAGATATAATATCTTTCATGTATATTAGATTCTAGGGAGCTGATCCTCTAAGAACGGTTCTCACGGATATCTGTGAGAACTTTCACGTGGGTCGTCGGATCTGATAGATCAAATCAAATAAAACTAGATCTCTATCAGATCCGACGGCCCACGTGAAAGTTCTCACATGAATTCGTGAGAACCGTTCTTAGGGGATCAACTCACTTAGATTCTATCCATATACATCATGCTTAAAAGTTGTTTCAATGTCATGTTTTGTATATACATTGTTTTGAAAAAATCGGTTTTCCATTTCAAAAATTCATGTTTTGAAAAATACGGATTTTGGTTTAAGGTAAAATTTCAAGAACACAAGAATGGTTCAAATTGTTTATAATATGTATTAAATTTTTATCACACATGTTTGTATTTCAAAGATCTAATAAGAACTGATTTTTATGAAATTTATGTGATTTTATGAAAGTCAATGATCGGTCGCTAACATTGCGCATTCATTATCATATTCTCATACTTATTATAAAATAAACTTTGCTTTTTTCTAATTATTGTTTAATTTATTTGCAGGCCCATTCCTAAAGGAGATGGAAGAGAAATGAGCCCAAAAGCCCATCAAATTCTAATTTAAATTAGAATTAATTCTAAATCGGTAAATCAGGATAGATCAGATCGGTTCAGATCGGTTGAAAACCAGTTAGAACGAATTCCTATAAATCAATCGGTTGAAGCCAAAGTTCAAAGGCCATTTCGTTAAAATCTCAGACTTAAACTGCAAATCCAGTTGAAGACAAAATCAAATCGAGAAGCCGGGGAGTACCACTAACAGGGCGTGGCCACCTGGCCACACCCTGGCCACGAAAACACGGCCAAAGCCGTGGTTTTGCGGCTTGGTTAGTAAGTTAGGGGGAGCGTTTGCTCCCCCTATCTTTTTACACTCTTATAGGTTGGGTTTTACCCATAAATACTAGGATTTTCAGAGCGTACAGGGAACGACCATGCAGAGATAGAATTTAGTCTACTTTTTCATTCATTGTAGTGTAGGTTTTTGTTTTTCTTTTCATGTAATTTTTAGTTTTAATTTATATAAATCAGAGGAGATCAGAGTTTCATAGGAGAATGAGAATGAAGCTTGTGCTGAGAGTGACACTGGTGTAAGATTTTCTTCTTTTCTTTTATTGTTATAAAATCGAATATGTAGTTCCTCTTTTGTATGTACTTTGTTTTCTGTGTTGTTCTTCTTCTTCTCTACTTTTCTTCTTTTGGTACCAATTGCTATCCAAGTGATTGGTAGTCAAAAGTGCATTTTTATCATCATATTTACCATCACATTTTCATATTTATTCATTTAATTCTGCACATTTATTAATAATTAGTAATTTATTGTGTGCAGGCCTCGAATTGTTATTTTAGCAATAAATGAAGCCCAAAAGCCCATATTTGAAGCCCAAGAGTAAAAGCGCAAATACAAAGAGTCAAAATGCAAATACACAAAGGGCTAAAGTTGCAATTATTAAAGATGAGGGAAGGATAGAATTCTACCCAACCCTAAACTCTTGCAGGATGAGGATAAAAGCCAAAGAGAGTGCAAAGATAAAAATTCAAAGAATTCGGATTCAGACTGTACACGTTTTAGTGTTTAAATTATAACTTTTGCTACAGTTATGCAAATCCGATGATTCAAGATGCTCCAGAAAGAAGACTTGAAGACCTACAACTCTTATGTTGATCAAACTTTCCAATTCAATCCGTAGATAAGCTAATTTCATCGATCAACATGATAAGAAGTTGCAGGACAGATTTGAATTTCTATGGATAAATGCCACAAGTCTGGAGATAAGATCTTTTTGGGAGAGTTGTACTAGGACTCTACATCTTCCAACACCTATAAATATCCCTGCAGATGCAACACAGAGAGCAGAGAGAAAAGTCCAGAGGCAGAGCCAAGGGCCAAAGTTAGGGTTTTTAGGGTTTCTCTTCTTTCTTCTAGTTTTGTAATTAGGGTTTCTTTTATTTACAAGAGAGGGAGATGGCTACGTTGAGGGTGACACTGATGTATGCTTCTCTTCTCCATTGTTTCAAGTAATGAAGGTAATTTTTATTTTTATTTATGTCATTGCTTTACTTTTCTTTTTGTTCTCTTTTTCTTTTCTACTTTATTTCTGTTGATCTTTGATGAGCATGCAAGCGATTACCGAACCACAAGTATAACAAATTTTGGTGGTGCCAACGATATTCCATGGAGATGTTCTCCTCCTCGAGGCGTTCAATTCATACTTGCCCAAGGCTTGATGATCTAATGCGAACAGCGGACTGAGATCGATCCCATGATTTATGCGTTCAACGCCACCGAAATAAGGTAGAAAGTGTTAGGTTTTCACATATTTTCTCCAACCAAGGTTAGTTTTCTTTTCTTTTCTTTTATTCTATTTTTGTAGATTAAATCACTATCTCCCAATTCTTTCTTTTGGTAGTCAAAAGTGCATTTTTATTATCATATTTACCATCACATTTTCATATTTATTCATTTAATTCTGCACATTTATTAATAATTAGTAATTTATTGTGTGCAGGCCTCCAATTGTTATTTTAGCAATAAATGAAGCCCAAAAGCCCATATTTGAAGCCCAAGAGTAAAAGCGCAAATACAAAGAGTCAAAATGCAAATACACAAAGGGCTAAAGTTGCAATTATTAAAGATGAGGGAAGGATAGAATTCTACCCAACCCTAAACTCTTGCAGGATGAGGATAAAAGCCAAAGAGAGTGCAAAGATAAAAATTCAAAGAATTCGGATTCAGACTGTACACGTTTTAGTGTTTAAATTATAACTTTTGCTACAGTTATGCAAATCCGATGATTCAAGATGCTCCAGAAAGAAGACTTGAAGACCTACAACTCTTATATTGATCAAACGTTCCAATTCAATCCGTAGATAAGCTAATTTCGTTGATCAACATGATAAGAAGTTGCAGGACAGATTTGAATTTCTATGGATAAGTGCCACAAGTCTGGAGATAAGATCTTTTTGGGAGAGTTGTACTAGGACTCTACATCTTCCAACACCTATAAATATCCCTGCAGATGCAACACAGAGAGCAGAGAGAAAAGTCCAGAGGCAGAGCCAAGGGCCAAAGTTAGGGTTTTTAGGGTTTCTCTTCTTTCTTCTAGTTTTGTAATTAGGGTTTCTTTTTATTTACAAGAGAGGGAGATGGCTACGTTGAGGGTGACACTGATGTATGCTTCTCTTCTCCATTGTTTCAAGTAATGAAGGTAATTTTTATTTTTATTTATGTCATTGCTTTACTTTTCTTTTTGTTCTCTTTTTCTTTTCTACTTTATTTCTGTTGATCTTTGATGAGCATGCAAGCGATTACCGAACCACAAGTATAACAAATTTTGGTGGTGCCAACGATATTCCATGGAGATGTTCTCCTCCTCGAGGCGTTCAATTCATACTTGCCCAAGGCTTGATGATCTAATGCGAACAGCGGACTGAGATCGATCCCATGATTTATGCGTTCAACGCCACCGAAATAAGGTAGAAAGTGTTAGGTTTTCACATATTTTCTCCAACCAAGGTTAGTTTTCTTTTCTTTTCTTTTATTCTATTTTTGTAGATTAAATCACTATCTCCCAATTCTTTCTTTTCCGATTCATTGTAAATACCACTTCCTTTCTAACTTAACTAATAAAAATAAAAACTTTAGAGAAACTTGCTTAACGCTTCCATCGCAGTCCCTCCCTGAGGATCACGACCCGCATAGCCCTGCTACAGCGGATTAGAATTGAGAACTTGCACATCTATTCTTAAAACTAAAATACTAAATTTTGTGTGCAGGAAAACTCAGTCAACACCAAGTAAGTCTTAAAGCATCAAAAGAGCCTTGCCTTTGTGAGTGCCACCGATAGCTCATGACGATAGATTTTTTTAGTTTTATTCTGTATCACTTCATACTTGCAATGTCTTGATGATATAATGTGGAAGAGACGGGAGAATCAACTCTAATGGGCTATACGTTGATCGCCTCACTTCAAGGTAACATCAATACAAAAGACTCAAGGTAAGCATTTGGCCAAAGGAGGTAAGTACTTTTAGATTCTTTTCTTTTAATTCTTTAGTTTAGAATACCAAAATCTACCACTTCTTTTATCACTCCTTTTCCATTTCTTTGTACGTATCATTTCTAGTTTCTCCATCTTCTTAATCGACCATCTTCTTCCTAATTAAACTTTAACTCAATTTTTCCATTTACTTTTAAAGAAATAAAGAAGAACTTTAACGATACGTTGTAGCCTAAAAGAGAACTTACTAAAAAGCTTCCATTGCTAGTCCCTCCTTGTGGATCACGACCTGCATAGTCACTTGCTATTACGGTAGAATTGAGCTCCTTGCACTCTTTATTCTAAATCTGAAATTTTGTATTTTGTGTCCAGGTTCAAGCTCAATCAGTCAAAAACCCAAGTTTTTAATCTCTATAATGTTTGACTTGGCTGTCTGCCAGTTGACCAGACTGGTCGACCGAGGGAGAAGTCGGTCGACTTGTCCGGTTGACTAACTTGCAAAGGACGTGCACGCAGCCTGGGCTAGAAGGCCGGTCGATCGGGCCGGTCGACCGCCAGAGAGCTTCTGCTCTCTGGAAAAGGCCCTGGTCGACAGGCAGAGAGCTCTGCTCTCTGTTTCCAATTTCTAGTCGACCGGCCGGTCGACCGGTGGCTCAACGGTCATAATTATGACCGTTGGCCGGTCGACCGCCCGCCGACCGGAAGGGCAATTTTGCCTTTAGCCAGACTGCCAACAGGCAGATTTTGAGGGGCTATAAATTTTCCCCTCTTGAGCTGTTTTCACCAAGTTTTTAGAGAGCAAAAATTTCTATCTTTACAAGTGTTTAACAACAAGTTTTTAAAAGAGTTTATAAGCCGAAAAGATTTATCTTTATTTGTTTTCAAGGGTTGGAAAAATCAAAGAAAAATAGAGTATTTGGGATATTTGTTTTGTTCTTCATTTATATCAAATTCTAGTTATTTTCTCAAGTATTTTTCTTTCTGATTTGATTTCTAAACACCTTGATTTCTCACACTTGATCTATCATCTATCCTATCTATTAAGATCTTGTTTAGTGAGAAAATTGGTTTGTGGTTTGTTGAAACCACCAAGTGTTGTAAACCCTTTCATTTGCTTTGGCTTTGTGCCTTTCCCTCTAAGTATAGAGGAGGTTGTGCAATTGGGTTGTTGGTATCCCTCTAAGTGTAGAGGTGATTGAGTTTGTTAGTATCCCTCTAATGAGAGGTTGATCTTGTGTTGGCTTTGTGCCTAGCCTCTAGTGAGAGGTTGTATTTGTTGAGAGAGGAGTTGTGTACTCCAAAGTTGTATTTGCCCAAATCCTCAGTGGATGATTTAGTGAAAATCCTTCTGTGTGAAGGCGGGGACGTAGAGCTGGGTGCTCGAACCTTGAAACATATCTTAGTGTTTGCGATTGACCCACTATCTTTAGACTTTCTCTCTCTTTTATATTGTGCATTGCATCATATTGTTCATATCATTTATATGCTTGGTTTGTTTGTGTGCCTCACTTATGTTTAACCAAGAGAGCTTGACATAGCACCTCAACACTTATTTAGAGAAATTTAAAGGAGATAGTCCAGAGCCCTTCATTGGGAATTCGGCTACACTCTTGGTTACACTAAGTGTGTTGCAATTAGTTTTTAATTCCGCATTATTTATCATTAGATTAGCCTTATACCTATTCACCCCTCTAGGTGTAATTTTAAGAAATCCAATACACATATAAACCATGTAAACTTGTTTTGATGAAATCTATCATGAAATGAAAAGATGTATACTTAAGGATCCGAAACTCAAAACATATGCATGTTAAACCAAAACATAAAACTTAAATCTTGTTTCTATAAGTTTTGTGTAAACCAAGTAAACATAAATTTTTGAACCAAAACGGTTAAACCGAAAACCAAACTATAAATCTTACGTGTGTGTGTGTATACTTGAGCAATTCAATATTGTCCTATCCTTACACAATATCTGAACTAAATAACTAAACAAACCTAGATACAAGTCTTCTTGTTGATCTTCTTCTCCAAGATGACTCGATCCAAACACGATCCAAAAAGCTTGACTCCATCTCGAGTACTAGATGCGTCTTGATGCTTGAGCTCTCGAATCAACATGTGATAGTTTCGAAACTTGATTTCGAGTCCATTGTAGAAGCTAAACACCAGTAATGATCTTGACCTATATCTGAAACTTATTAAACACAAGATCATTAGTACTATAACGTCATAAGTTAGTCATTATCAAAACTAGGGTGAAAGGCCGTTGGGCCAACAATATGGAGTGAGGTACGCATACAACGAATCTCCTTAAGACAATTATGTTCTCCGCTACAGTGCTTATGAGATAATAGCATTGGTCCCCCAACCTTTATGTGTTCTGTACAGTACTTTGCAAAGCCATGTACAGTCAATCCAAAATTGACTCGTACCTTCCACCTTTTCAAAGAACGAAAGTAGGAAAAAGAACACAGACCAAAAACTAGAATTCAGACAGAATTCTGAAAGAAATTCAATAGAAATTCCTTGAACTCATTTATTCTTATGGTGGTTGTTATTCTGTGTTCTTTTTATTCATTCATTTTGGAGTGAAACTCTGCCCTTTATATAAGAATTTAGAGGAAGCCTTTTGGAGTAAATATATCCGTTCGATCAGAATAAGCGCAACTATTCCGAGCAGACACATCTGTTCAGCTGGAATGAGAGCAACCATTCCGACTTGACACATCTATTGGCCCAAAGGCCATTAGCCTGAAGTTTTGATGATAACAAACCATATGTAGTTATGTTTTAACAAGTTTGTTTAAACGAGTTTCAGGTAAAAATCATAGGTTGATTGACGGCTCCAACATAAGACTCACACATTTGGAAGTCGTGAAGATTTGGATCCCAGAGCCCAGCACAATAGAAGAGCTCCAGGATCAAACAAGTTAAGAAGACTATACAAGATTTGTATCTTCCATTTTAGTTAGGATTTATAGTCTATTTTGTCAAAATTGAGATGAAAGAGGTTGATAACTTTGGGATTGTCACACACACACGTTTGATATTGCTTCATGCTTACAAACAAATTTTCATTACAAATTTCTAACCAAGTTAGTTTCAGAAAAACAAAGTTTGGAAAAATCGTTTTTGGAAAAACTGTTTTTGTTTAGAAAAAGAATTTTTATCAAAATAAAGTTCAAATCATTTTGGTGTTGATCTATGATCACACCCTGGTCCTTATAAGCCCTAGAACTATATTTTGTATATACCTATCCAAATAATTTTTATCAAAATTTCTATCTTCAAAAAGCCCTTTCAAAATCTATTTTTGGCCTAGTTCGGTCGATCGCACGGTCGACCGCTGGCAGAGCTGAACTGCTCTGTCGGTCGATCGGGCGGTCGACCAACATGCACCTTTGTGCATGTGTGCACATCGGTCGACCGATCGGCCGACCGAGAGCAAGAGCAGTGCTCTTTGTTTTTCTCAGTCGACCAGACCGATCGACCAACAGAGAGTGGTCACTCTCTGTTTGGGTTTTCAGTCGACCATCCCGGTCGACCGCTTTCCCAACGGTCAGAAATCCGACCGTTGACGGTCGACCGGCCCGGTCGACCGACAGCAGTCAGAATCTGCTGCAGATTCCAACAGCTATTTTTCTGATTTGATTTGTGTTGGGATTTCCCCCTATGAATCTTTTGGCCCTTACAAACCAGTTTTCATCTCCTATAAATACAAGGAGTGTTCTACAACTAAAAGAACAAGATTTACAAGTTAAAATTCAAAGTTTTTCAAAGTTGACCCCTTTAGGAAAAAAGTTTCCATTGAGCCAAAATTTCCAATCCTTTTAGCTTGAAGCTTTCCCCTCTTCTTCTCTATTTATTTTTAGCACCACACAATCCCTAAGTTTCATTTCCTCATCTTGGTTATAGGATTGTGCAAGTGAGCTTTGTTTGTGGTCAAGTGTTGATCACCGTTCTTCATATGAGAAGTTGTAGAGGCATCGGCCTCAAGCGAGCTAGTGAGCTCCTAGTTGGTGTTGCGGCACCGTGAGAGAGGACAAGTGTGTCCAAAGAGTTCTAGTGAGAACTTGTATTGACGATCCGGTGGGATCAAGTATAGTGGAAACCTTCATCGTATTGAAGGCGGGGACGTAGAGCAGTGGCTCGAACCTCGAAACATATTCTCGTGTTTGCGATTGTCCACTTATCTCTAAACTCTCTTTCTCCTTTACTTGCTCTATTACTTGTCTATTTTCTTGCAAGTCTTTTTATTATTGTTGTTTATTGTTAAATAGTTTTTAATCTGCATTATTTGCCACTTAGTATAGCCATTACCTATTCACCCCCCTCTAGGTGATTTCAATTGGTATCAGAGCCTAACCCTAGCATTTGGTTTAACCACCTTAGGGAGATCCTCATTATTGGCTATATCTATTTGTTGCATTTATCATTTGTTGTGCATTATACTTGTATTCATGGCATCTGTTGACTTTTCTAGCATCAAGTCCCCACCCAAATTTGATGGGTTGAACTTCCTTATTTGGAAGGCAAAATGAACCTTTTCCTAAAATACCTAGGAGTTAGAGTTGCCAAGTCCATCACGAAAGAATTTATTGAACCTCTCACTGATGAGGAAACATAGTCCGAAGACACCTCTAAGGACTATGAGGCCAATACTAGAGCCCAATATGCACTCACCCAAGCTTTAAATAAAGATGATCTTTGACGCATTATTAACTGCAAATCTGCTTTTGAAGTTTGGAATGTTCTTATTGTTACTCATGAGGGAACGGCTCAAGTCAAGAGATCTAAAATTGACTTGCTCCATTCTCAATATAAGAATTTTTATTTGCTTGATAATGAAGGCATAGATGATATGCTCACCTATTTTACCAAGATTACTAATGCTCTATCTTCTTTAGGTGACACCATCGACAATGACCAAAAGATCCGGAAGGTCATTAGAGCTCTTCCCAAGTCTTGGGAAGTCAAGGCAACCACCCTCAAGGAGCTAAATGATAGGAAGGAGATGGACTTCTCCGGCTTCATCGGCAATCTCAAAACCCATGAGATGGAGATGAAGGTAAGAGAAGAAAGGGAGGCACCAAAGAAGAAAGCACTTGCTTTCAAGGCCGTTCCATCCACCCATGATGAAGAGGATTCATCGGAAGACTATAATGAAGACTTTGCCATGCTCATAAGGAAGGTGGGCAAAATGTTCTATAAAAAGGGTAGACAAAGCAACTTCCGAAGAGGGAGACCTCAAGGAAGATTTGAAAAGAAGAGAGAGGAACCGGGTTCATATTTTCATTGCAAGAAGACGGGACACCTAATTGCCGATTGCCCCTCTCTACAAGCTACTACCTCCAAGCAAAAGAAAAAGAAGGTGATGGTGGCCACGTGGGATGACTCGGAGTCAGAATCCGAAGAGGAGATTGACGCCGCTCACATGTGCTTCATGGCATATGGCGATGCTTCCAAGGTATGTCTAGAAAACTCTCTAGATGATGAAGACTTAACTATGGATGAACTTGCACATTTTTTTGAAGAGTTACAAAGTAGGTATGAAATTTCTCAAGCCCAAAATTAAAAATTGAAAAAGGAAAATGACTCTTTAAAAGGTAAATTTCAACTTGTTTTAAAAGAGAAAAATGATTTATCAAATTCTTTTGAGAAAATGAAAAAGGATTTTGAAAAATACAAAACATCTTGTAAAGGAAAAAGCCCTATTTCTACTTGCAATAAAATGAATTTTTAGATATCCAAAAACGTATTGATGTTTTAGATACAACTTTAAAGAAATGTGGTTTTGACGTGACCAAATTTACATCAATGTTTCCTAAAGGAAAATCCCAAGGGAAACATACTCATCACCATGCATCAAACACACACAAGTATGCACACTCACACAAACATGCATTTATGTATGGTAGAATTTATACTTGTGCTCATTGTGGCCGCAAAGGCCATTTAGAAAAGTTTTGTTATGCTAAGCTAAACTTGTTAAATAAAAATGTTTGGTTCGAGAAAACACTAACCCTATAGGACCCAAAAAGATTTGGGTACCAAAAGACACGCCAAACTTGATTAATGCAGGTGGGCCGTCTTCCTCCAAGACTTAGGGGGGATGGTGCCCAGGTGGTGGATGCATCAACGCTCAACGAACACATCGTCGCTTGCATCACTATCGAAGAGGCACCCATTTTTGGAGAATACCTATGGTTTGGTAACTTCTCCACATAAAAATTTCTTTTTATATACATAGGATTGCTAGTTATACTTTTGTGATATTGTGTCATATGTAAACTTGCATATCCATTTGTTTGTACCTTTGCCATGATTGAGAATATATTCATGTTTCTTTGCCGTATGTTATTTGTCCTTATATCAAGATTCTGTTAACTTAATGTTTTATATGAATTTTGTAAAAATAAAAATTTATTTAACCAAATTAAGCAAATAAATAGAGATGGCAATTGCGCACCTCAACTCTTATCTAGAGGAATGTCTAGGAGAAGTTCAGAACCCTTAACGGGGTATTCGGCTTCAACATCTCACTTTTATTGCCTAATTTATAAATAAAAATTTATTGATAATAAAAATTAATAAGTGAATAAAAAAAATTTTATTGTGTTTTTCATGCCAAGTAGTAATTTCAACATTCTTGTTAAGAGAAATATTTGTTTTGATTAAAAGAAAATTAAATTAAAAACCCAAAACTTAAAAACAGTTTTTATTTCTGTTTTCAGTATGACCGGTCGACCGGCCCGGTCGACCGATCTGGCCTAGCATAGGCATGGTCGACCGACGCGGTCGACCGACCAAGCCTGGAACAGAAAAAAATATGTTCTGCCCGTAGCCGGTCAACCGCACCGGTCGACCGACTGAAACCGAGTTTGCTCTCGGTTTCCACCGGTCGACCGGCCCGGTCGACCGGCAGTTGGGTCTGCTGATTTTTACCCATTTTTATATAAATCCCTAAACCCCTTTTCCTCATCTCACTGCCTCCAACCTCTCCTCTCTCATTATCTCTCAACCCTAGATCAATTCCAAACCCTCTCTTACTCTCCCAACTTCAAATTAATTCCACAAAAATTGGGATACGCTGTTTCAGGTTCTAGATCTACTCTCCTTCTTGAGGATTTCTCTTGTTTTTTTAGTGATTTCAGGGTATAAGCTTTTCCTTTAGATCTTTCAATTTTTTCTTGCTTAATTCCTTATCTTTTTGCTTAGATCGTGCATTCATCTTGATTATCCTTCAATCATGTCCAAAAGAACTAGATCTGAAAAGGGGAAAACCTCTCAATCTTCATCCTCCCCTTTTGTATCACAAAATGCATCATATAAACATATCATTATTTTCACTAAAAATGTGAACTCTGGTAGATCTGTTGTGCTTAATGATTTTGAACATCTAAATCTTGCATCTATTCTGAGATCCAATTCTTTAGAATATTTTGTCACAATTAGGGAACCTGTTTATCCTTCCCTAGTGCATTATTTTTACTCAAATCTCAGCTTTGAATCAAACCATATAAGATCCACAGTCTTGGGCAGAGATATTGACATCACCCTTCAAGAATTTGCACATCACCTTCACCTCACCTATGAGGGGGAAGACATCTATAACCTTGATTTGCATGATTTTGTTTATCCTGATGGTGAGTCTGCCCACACCGCCTTCACATTGCTTCATGATGATGATAACCCCGATTTAGTTAGGAACGAGGAGGTGAAGTACTACACTCTCACTGCCCAGGTCTTGGCCAAGATCGTGTTCTATAATCTCCTGCCAAAATCAGGAGAATATAGTCACGCTAGGGGTTCTGTTCCTCTTGTCATCTACTGCCTTCTGTGAGGTATTAGAATTAACATCCCTAGGCTCATCATCAACTATATGACGTCTGATCATCTTCTTGTTCCAAACTGGCACTTGCCCTTTGGGATGCTCATTACACAGCTTTTGAAGCAATTAAACTTTGATCTTTCTTCTGAACGGTCGGTTGAATCGTCAATTGACATCAACAGCACCTTCCTCAAGAGGATGCGTGCTAGGGAGCGTGCTCCTACTCCTCAGCCGCAGCCTATCTTCCCTGCTGTTCATGTCCCTAGATCCTCCTCTGGCTCTTCTACTCTCTCCGATCCCTATCTTGCCTTATCCTCTCCGATGCAGGAGCACCGCCAGCAGCTTTCTGTTGAGATGACCGCGCATCGCCAGCAGATTTCCGCTGAGTTGGCTGAGCATCGCCAGCAGCTTTTTGCAGAGATGACCGCACACTATCAGCGGATGGAGCAGCGTTTGGATGCTGATCTCAGCTATATCTGTGACTCCATGTGCTATATGGATTCCTGTCTCGGCGACATCTACCAGGAGTTTGATTGGCAGGCTCGTCTTCCTTCTGATCGTGCTCAGCCACTGCCTTCTACCGGCCCTCCATTCCCCCCAGGACTCCTTCTGTTCCACCTCCCTCTTCACAGCCGGACCCTGATTTTGGTGGACATGATTCTGATGAGCAATGACCCCTTTTGATGATGTCAAAAAGGGGGAGAGATATCTGGGGAGTTAGAGTTATTATTTCTGTGTTTATTTTCTATGTTATTTTGGATTATTTTTCTACATGTATTTCGTGCTAGTGAATGATCGTCAAAAAGCAAGTACAAGAATATGTAAAAAGAGTGTGGGTTGATGTTACTGCTTTGCGATTCTTTCGTAGTAGCGAAGTGGCTATACGGGTCGTATCCACAAGGAGGGAGAGCGATGGAAGCTTGATGCGGCTCCAAAGTTCAAGAAGAA
Source organism: Agave tequilana (assembly GCA_038442645.1). Classification (NCBI taxonomy): domain Eukaryota; kingdom Viridiplantae; phylum Streptophyta; class Magnoliopsida; order Asparagales; family Asparagaceae; genus Agave; species Agave tequilana. Next base: position 71,608 of record JAVJIF010000773.1, read on the forward strand.
AGAAAGTTCTTGTTTCCAAATAAAGAATTGAAAGTGAAAACAAGTTGTTTTTAAGAATTGTTGGGAAAATGTTTTAGTGGTTTGTAAAAGTGAATTTTTTTTCTTAGTTGTAAAAATGCATGGCTAACTTTCTAATAAATGCTCTCAATAATTTCTAACTTTTTGAAGATAGCCTCACGATGGATCATAAACAAACACAACCCTTGCGCATTGGAACTATTCACGTGGAAATCGAGTGAAAGTTCTTCCTATAACTTTGCTTTACATGGTAAAAACTCGGGCATTCCCATATCAAAATCCAATAGAAGGCGAGAATACGGGAAGACACGAGTGCACTAATGGTATCAGCAAAGTTAAAAGAAAAGTCTCTAACTTGTAACAACAAGCAAAGTACAAAAATCATAAATCATCAAAAAGTCATTTAAGTATGAAATATGCGAAGGTAAATACTTGTAGGTAAGTTAGAGTTACCACCCTCGTCTTAAGATGTCATAGCTCTTGTTTGCACAAGGCTTGTTTGACACTATTGACTCATGCTGGTTATCAATCAAGTAGTAAGAAATTAGTGGGTTAGTAGTTAGTCAGCCATGCTATAAAAAAATTAGTTAGCCATAAAAGTAAAAGAAACAACAAAGGAAAAGAAGTGGAGAGGAAAAGAGTTACACTACAACAAAGTAAAAGAAAAGAAGTGAGAGGAAAGAAGTTACACTACAACAAGTAAGTAAAAGTAAATGGCAAAGACAAGTAAATGGAAAGAAGAAAGAGAAGTAGTACTTGTATTAGCTTGTCACCCTTCCAATACAACACTTACATTCTCTCTCTCTTTCACTCTAATGGCTAAAACAACAACTAGAAGAAGAACAACAACAACTACAAACCTAAAAACAAGATTACAAAAACTTACTAAAGCTCTGATCTCCTCTAACTGAAGACCCCTGGGGGGGTTTTATAGACACCAGGGCAAAGGGGGCCACGTGAACAGCACGTGGCCCAAAACTCTAGCGCGCGCGCGCCCAAAGGGCCGCGGAAACGCGGCAGGGCGGCGCGCGCCAATTTTTGGGCAGCGTGCTGCTCATGCTGTCTCCTGTCCACCTGAACTCCTGGATTTGCGATTTGATGCCTTGGGCTAACAAAATCTTCAATCTAAAGTCAATGGCTACTTGGTAGGCTTTTAATCACCAATTAAATGGTGATTTAGGTCTTCTTCTTCATTTGCACACCATGGACCTAGGATCAAGCAAGCAAGGTTTTATTAGCAGAATTTTACATGAAATAAATATGAGAATGTGATGAAAATTATGCAAAATTAGAGACTAATCACGCCCCCACACTTATCTTTTTGCTCGTCCCGAGCAAAACAAAAATAAGAAAATTATTATACCACTTTCGCAGGTGACGCGATTGCACTGAGCATGTGTAACAAGCCTTTAAACCTCTAGGTTTCCCCTAGAGGAGGAGTGTTGTCTCCTGAGGGTTTTCAGCGGATTGCACCCACAAAATCCAATAAGAAATTAGTTGTTAGAAAAGACTTTTTTTTATTTTATGAAAAAGAACTTTCAATCAAATAAGTAAAAATGACCGAATGATGTAAGAATTAAGTTTAACCCTCATAAGTCTTCTTATACTTTAGCCTTCATAAAAGAAGAAACTATGGTTTTTTTTTAAATTTAGAAAGGATCTTGTACTTCTAACTCAATCTCTTATTTTGCTTTAGATGGATATGCATATGTGTAAGTATGAGGTGCTTGAGATTTTTCAACTCAACTTTGAATATCATTTAATTTTATTAATATTTACTTATTATTCTTGGTTCCATTAGGCTTTCTACTTCACTTATGTAACACATACCAAACCGATGACTCCCAAACCAGATGGTCTTAGGGCACCAGGTGGAAAAACACCCTTCAGGTTAAATGTGCAAGTGGAGTAGGCCACAAAATCAAGATTTATTTGTACATTATTGTATATAGAATTTTTTTTGGGCATGAGTAATCATGCTTCTTGAGGCACAATTATCCAGCTTTTTTTTTTTGTGGACATGAGTAATCATGCTTCTTGAGGCACAATTATCCAGCCTTTTTTTTCTTCAGAGTTGTGTCTCTAAATCCCAAGCATGTGTGTGTGAGTTATGCATATTCTACTAAGGCTAAATAAATGGTATGAGTTATTTTCCTTATCCCTTCTAACTTTTTAGTCAAACCAATCTTTCTTATTTATTTAGGGAAAAATAAAGGTTCATTAATAAGGTTCCCATAATTCTTACAATCTTTTGGCATTTTTATAAAGAATATGAAGTTTCTTTTCAATTTGGAGATTTTTCTTTTTTTTCTTTTTTCTTTTTGAAAGAAAAAGAAAGAATAAAAGGAAAAAGAAAAAGTGTTAGCACCCCCCATACCTATCTAATGCATTGTCCTCAATGAATGCATATGGAAATGCAAATGCAAGAAATAGGGGGAAGAAATGATGTCACCGTCTTCGTGGACTCGGGCCGTTTCAGTGCGAATAGGCTAAAGAAATGTCAAAAAGAATGTACACGGGGTAAGCATATAAACAATTTTTTTTTGTTTGTTTGTTGTGGTTAGGTGTATGACGGGGCAAAAAGAGTCAGCACACTATCATCTGGAGTCATAGGCTCAGTGGTCAAGAAGGGCTTCAGTCTTTAACCATTCACTTTAAATTCCGTGTTGTTTTTAGGATCTGCAATAAGCACAGCACCGTGTGGGAAAACAGTGTGCACAATGAATGGAATGGTCCCGACCAACGAGTTTTCAGCTTCCCTGCGAAAATATGAAGCCTAGAATTGTACAGCAGAACCCTATCTCCCGGTGCAAAGTTTTTTCGGGTTATGATTTAGTCATGGAAAAGTTTAGTTCTGCTCTTGGTGATTGGTGCATTCTCATAAGCTTCATTCCGTATCTCCTCTAATTCAAAAATCTGCAGTCTCCTAAGTTCACCGGTCTTGGTCAGATCAAAGTTGAGTTGCTTAATGGCCCAGAGGGCCCGATGTTCTAACTCTACTGGCAGATGACAGGCTTTTCCAAACACGATTCTGTAAGGAGACATCCCCAGAGCTGTCTTAAAAGTAGTTAGGTAAGCCCACAATGCATCATTGAGCTTAACCGACCAATCCTTTCGGTTTTGTCCGACAGTCTTTTCCAGAATGAACTTGAGTTGTCGATTGGTGACTTCTACTTGCCCATTTGTCTGGGGATGGTACGGAGCGGATAACTTGTGATTAATGGAATATTTTCGCATCAGAGCTTCTAAAAATCTGTTGCAGAAATGTGATCCATTATCACTAATTATCGCTCTGGGGGTGCCAAATCGGGAGAAGATGTTATCTTTAAGAAATTTGACAACCACTTTGTTGTCATTCGTCTTAGTTGGCAGAGCTTCTACCCACTTAGAGACATAATTTATAGCAACCAAAATGAATTGGTTGCCAAAGGAGTTGGCGAATGGCCCCATGAAATCGATACCCCAAACATTAAAAATTTCGACTTCAAGGATCGGGTTCAGGGGCATCATGTCTCTTCTAGAAATTTTCCCGATCTTCTGACAGTTTGCACATGACTTGCAAAAATGATATGAGTCTTTGAACAAAGTGGGCTAGTAGAACCCACTTTGTAGAACCTTCTCTGCAGTCTTGCGGGGCCGAAGTGTCCTCCGCATGCAAGGTCATGGCAAAAGCTGAGCACATTCCTCTGTTCCTCCTCTGGTATGCATCATCTAATAATTTGGTCGGGACAATACTTAAAAAGATACGGTTCTTCCCAGAAGAAGTACCGTACTTGGGCAAAGAAGCGGTCTTGGTCTTGCTTTGTCCAGTCAGCCGGTAATTGTCCCATGGCCAGGCAAATAATACCAGGGTTCCTTAAGAATGGCTAGGATGTGCTCATCTGGGAAATCCTCTTTGATTGGAGCTTGGATGGTTGGTGCATTCGGAATTCGTGAGAGATTATCAGCGACCACATTTTTAATACCTCGTTTATCCCGAATTTCTAAGTCAAATTCTTGAAGCAAAAGGATCCACCGAATCAGTCGGGCTTTTGCTTCCTTTTTGGTCATGAGGTATTTTAGAGCTGAGTGATCCATAAAAATTACCGTCTTCGAACCTAACAAGTAAGGCTGGAACTTTTCTAACGCAAAGACAACGGCCAAGAATTCCTTCTCGGTCGTTGTATACTTCTGTTGGGCGTCATTCAAGGTCCTACTCGAATAGTAGATCACGTGCTGCCTATTATCGATGCGTTATCTTAGAACAGCGCCAATAGCAAAATCAGATGCATCACACATGATTTCAAATGGCTGGGCCCAATCAGGAGCAGAAATGATAGGCGCAGAAATCAGTTCTTGCTTAAGATTCCCCCATGACTTGAAACATTCATCGTTGAAATCAAAGTGCACGTCCTTAGCGAGCAGGTTGGTTAAGGGCCTCGCGATTTTGCTAAAGTCCTTAATGAACCGTCGGTAGAACCCATCATGCCCTAAAAAGGATCTAATATCCTTGATGCTTTTGGGTGGTGGAAGCTTAGCAATCACTTCTACCTTAGCCTTATCTACTTCTATGCCTCTCCTCGAAATCTCATGGCCTAAGACAATCCCCTTTCTCACCATAAAGTGACATTTTTTCCAGTATAGAGTTAGGTTCTTTTCAATGCATCTTTGTAGTACTAACTCTAAGTGATGAAGACACTGATCAAATGAATCTCCGTAGATAGAGAAGTCATCGATGAAAATCTCAAGAAAACGTTCCACCATGTCAGAGAACAAACTAAGCATGCACCATTGGAACGTTGCAGGAGCATTGCACAATTCAAAAGGCATGCGCCGATAAGTAAAGGTTCCGAACGGGCAGGTGAACGTCATCTTTTCCTGGTCTTCGGAAGCAATGGGGATTTGATTGTATCCCGAGTACCCATCTAGGAAGCAGTAGTACTCATGTCCAGCCAAACGCTCTAACATTTGGTCGATGAAGGGTAGCGGGAAATGGTCTTTACGGGTAGCAGCATTCAACTTCCGGTAGTCGATACAAACACGAACCTTGGTAGGCAGTCTTGTTTGTACCAACTCTTTTTCCTCATTTTCTACCACGATAAAGCCAGACTTCTTTGGGACGCATGAACAGGGCTAACCCATTGGCTATCAGAAATGGGATAAATGATCCCATTATCTAATAATTTTAGAATTTCAGCCTTCACTACCTCTTGCTTGAGAGGGTTAAGCCTGTGTTGTGGGTCCCTCCTAGGGGTTGCTTCATCGACTAAATGGATTCTATGTTGCACTATGGCTGGACTTATTCCCTTGATGTCCTTCATCGTCCATCCAATGGCTTCCCTATGTCTTTTTAGAATAAATATTAAGCTGTCCTCTTGTTGCTCAGTCAGGTGGGATGCTATGATGACTGGCAAGGTGTCCTTTCTGCCCAGGTAGGTGTACTTGAGGTGTTCAGGCAGGGCTTTTTAGCTCTAGGGAAGGTGTTGCTTCATTGGAGGTAATTTCTGGGCTTTCAATCCTAGGATGGGGTACACTGGGGCTTGATGCCCAATCCACTGCTGAATCTATGACCTGGTCTAAATTGAAATCCTCAGCCTCCAGATCAAATTCTGCCTCAGTTTCTGTCTCCATACTTTCCTCATGCTCACTAGTCAGGTTTTCAATAGAATTGACCTCAAACGTCTGATCATTGACATCCCTAGGTTGTCTTCCAAGATTGAAGACATTGACTTCCTTCGTCACATCTCTAAAGGTCAATCGCATGGACCCATTCTTACAGTTGATTATGGCATTGGCTGTAGCAAGGAATGGGCGCCCTAAGATGACGGGAGTTTGAGACCTAAGATTGGACACAGGTTGGGTCTCAAGCACAATGAAGTCAACGGGGTAAATGAAATCCCCGACCCGGATGAGGACGTCTGTGATTTTCCCCTTTGGGATCTTCACAGATCGGTCAGCTAGCTGAATGGTGACTCGAGTTGGGCTTAGCTCACCCAACCCAAGTTGCTGGTATACTGAGAGAGGTAGCAAGTTGATACTTGCTCCCAGGTCAAGAAGCGCTCTACTGATTTTGGTCTGTCCTATGGTACAGGAAATGGTGAGACATCCGGGATCCTTGTATTTCACCAGAATGGGACCAGACAAAATTTCGCTTATATTAGTGGCCAAGAACACTTTCTTGGGCACATTGGTCTTTCTCTTCTTCGTACACATATCCTTAATAAATTTGGCATAAGTCGGGACTTGTTGGATAGCGTCAAGAAGTGGCATATTCAATTTGACCTGGTTGAACATCTCTAGCATTTTCTCCATGTGCATATTTTTATTGTTGTTCCTAAGCCTATTGGGAAAGGGTGCTACAGGCTTATGAACTTGTTCAGCAGCTTTGTCCTCGTCAGATGTTTGTGGAGTGGATTGGGAGGAACTAGCAGAGGTGGAGGCTAGAGTGGGGTCAGGATGGACTGGACTTTTCTGTTGGTAGATCTGGTTGTCTACCTTCTTTTCAGATCGCTGTGTGTGAACAGCATTGCACTGGTTAATCGATGGATCCTAAATCTCATATGCTTGATTGGAGATTTTTGGATTAACTAGCGGCTGACTAGGCAAAGTACCTTTGGTCTTTCACTTAGGGAGCTAGCTAACTGGCTTATCTGCATTTCCAATCTTGTTATGGCCTGTGAATGATTGTTCAAAGTTTGTCCCTGATTCTGCATGAGAGCAGCTTAGGACTTTATGAAAGCCTTTATGTTCTCCTCCAATTTACTGATTTTCTTTTCCATTGGAGAGCTTTGGGAGGAGGAAGATGGGGCATGACTGGGAAAAGTTGGTGGAGGAGTAGGATGGTGAAAGTTGTTGGAAAAATTAGGCCTGGGAGGATTGTTCGGGGCCCAGGAGAAATTTGTGTGATTCCTCCAATCGGAATTGTAAGTCTGTGAGTAAGGGTTGTGAGGCGGCGTGAGTAAGTCGCGTTGATGTGTTACGGTGGCACTTGCTGGGCGTGAAAATCAGGACACTCTTTAAAGACATTGTTTGGTGTCTGACAGTACGAACAACCCGGATTGTGAACTGTGGTGGGTTGATCTGGTTGACATTGGCAGGCTCTTTAGTATTCAGAGCCTCTATCCTTCTCATTAGGGTAGCAATCTTAGTCTCGGCAGCTATGGATGATTTTAGAGATAGGAGCCCTCCTCTTGAAGCTATGGATTGTGAATTCCAAGGTTTTTTCGAGGCTGGCTCCCATTGCAGGGTTTTCTCTGCTAAATCTTCAAATAAATCCCAACCCTGATTCTCATCCTTCTGCAAGAACCCTCCCTGACACATGGTCTCTAAAAGGGTTTTCGTCGGATAGTCTAGACCATCGTAGAGAATCTGGCACTGAAGCCATTTCTCCACGCCATGATGAGGGCACTGAGCTAGGAGATCCTCGAATCGCTCAAAGTATCTCCAAAATGGTTCGCTCGGGTCTTGCCTAAACTGCATGATGTCTTCCTAATGAGGGCAGTTTTGTGAATTGGGTAGAATTTCTTCAAGAAAGCCTTGACGAAATCATCCCACGTCGTGACTGAATCTGTTGCCAAACTGTACAACCATTTCTTAGCTAGGTCCTTTAGGGAAAAGGGATGAAACGTAACCTAACGGCATCGTCTCCTAGCTGGGGTATACGCATCATGAGGCATACTTCTTCAAATTCCCTAACAAAGAAGTATGCGTCCTCTGATTCTAAACAATGAAATTTGGGAAGAGTGTTAATAAATTGGGGCTTTAACTCAAAATTATTGCCGTTTGCTTCAGGAAGTTTTATGCAAGATGGAAGTGAAGTTCTGATCAGGTAAAATCTATCTGAAGTGACACTATTACCGGTTCTGGATGCAAGGGTAGAGAAGTATTTCTTGTTAATCTGAAAGTTGACGGATCTCTCACCCACTCTTGCATGGAGCACATCACAAACAACGCAAAAAAACAAAACAATCGAAAAGAATGAAAAACAAACAAAAGAAATAAAAAAAAAACAACCACAAGCCTTAGTCTAAGGTACCTGGACCTAGACGACTCCTAACTGGTCGATTCTCCGGGGAAGATTGTTGCATGAACTCGACTACAAGCTAATCAGCCAGGAAAGGGCAAAGCTCGGGGGGAGGTATCCGGGCAGAGCCACGGGCCTAATTACGCCAAACCACGGATGTTTCGAGGCTTTATCTCTCAATCCACTTTTCTTAGACACCGATTTTGCAGGAGTATAGTTCTTACAATTTCCAACCTCGGTTAATCTCTTAGTGATTCCGAGATATCCCTAGGGCTAATGTTTATCAGTTTTTAGTTAAGGCTTGGGAAAGTGTGAGTGCACTTGGAGATGATTTTTGGGCTAAGGAAGGGTGATAAAATCCCCACCTTATCTTGTTTATTTGGGTTTTGCCCTTAAAGTCAATTGTGCAAGTGTACAGTTTATTCACAACAAGGTAACACTCAAAGCGGTAAATCACTTCAAAATGTTGGTCCTATTCTATATGAATGCACATGTACCTTGTCTCCAGCACTCTTCAATAGAAATTGAAATGAATTGAAATAGACACGTGCCCTAAATGCAAAAGTCTAATCCAAATTTCAATTAAGCAACAAGTGAATTTTTGTTGAATTTATTACACATGCATATGGTGAAGCATCCAAGGAAACTAAAAATATAGAAAGCAATTTCTTTTTTTTTAGCGGCGTTCGGCAACCCTGCAAACGAGTTTGTTAGTACTTCAATCGGAAAAACTCGCTTTTACACGAATTTTTCCGAGGGCAAATGAATCCTCGCGCAATGTCCTTGGCCACCTCTTTCGCTTCCCGTGATAGTGAGCTCCTTGATACTTCTCCTACACACAAAAAGAACAATCTTTAGTAGTGAACAATAAAGCCATTCCCTCCCTGGCAACGGCGCCAAAATTTGATCGTCAAAAAGCAAGTACAAGATATGTAAAAAGAGTATGGGCTGATGTTACTGCTTTTGCGATTCTTCTGTAGTAGCGAAGTGGCTATAGGGTCGTATCCACAAGGAGGGAGAGCGATGGAAGCTTGATGCGGCTCCAAAGTTCAAGAAGAAACAAAGTTCTTGTTTCCAAATAAAGAATTGAAAAGTGAAAACAAGTTGTTTTAAGAATTGTTGGAAAAAACGTTTTAGTGGTTTGTAAAAGTGGATTTTTTCTTAGTTGTAAAAATGCATGGCTAACTTTCTACTAAGTGCTCCCACTAATTTCTAACTTTTTGAAGATAGCCTCACGATGGATCATAGGCAAATACAACCCTTGCGCATTGGAACTATTCACGTGGAAATTGAGTGAAAGTTCTTCCTATAACTTTACTTTACACGGTAAAAAACTCAGACATTCCCATATCAAGATCCAATAGAAGGCGAGAATACGAGAAGACACGAGTGCACTAATGGTATCGGCAAAATTAAAAGGAAAGTCTCTAACTTATAACAACAAGCAAAGTACAAAACTCATAGATCTTCAAAAAGCCATTTAAGTATGAAATATGCGAAGGTAAATACTTGTAGGTAAGTTAGAGTTAGAACCCTCATCTTAAGATGTCATACCTCTTGTTTGCACAAGGCTTGTTTGACACTATTGACTCATGCGGGTTATCAATCAAGTAGTAAGAAATTAGTGGGTTAGTAGTTAGTTAGCCATACTATAAAAAAGTTAGTTAGCCATAAAAGTAAAAGAAACAACAAAGGAAAAGAAGTGGAGAGGAAGAAGTTACACTACAACAAAGTAAAAGAAAAGAAGTGAGAGGAAAGAAGTTACACTACAACAAGGAAGTAAAAGTAAATGGCAAAGACAAGTAAATGGAAAGAAGGAAGAGAAGTAGTACTTGTATTAGCTTGTCACCCTTCCAATACAACACTTACACACACTCTCTCTCTTTCACTCTAATGGCTAAAACAACAACTAGAAGAAGAACAACAACAACTACAAACTTAAGAACAAGATTACAAAAACTTGCTAAAGCTCTGATCTCCTCCAACTGAAGACCCTTGGGGGGTTTTATAGACACTAGGACAAAGGGGGCCACGTGAACAGCACGTGGCCCAAAACTCAAGCGCGCGCCCAAAGGGCCGCGAAAACGCGGCAGGGCGGCGCGCGCCAATTTTTGGGCAGCGTGCTGCTCAGGCTGTCTCCTGTCCACCTGAACTCCTGGATTTGCGATTTGATGCCCTGGGCTGACAAAATCTTCAATCTAAAGTCAATAGCTACTTGGTAGACTTTTAATCACCAATTAATTGGTGATTTAGGTCTTCTTCTTTATTTGCACACCATGGACCTAGGATCAAGCAAGCAAGCTTTTATTAGCAGAATTTTACATGAAATAAATATGAGAATGTGATGAGAATTATGCAAAATTAGAGACTAATCAGTGAACTTGTGTTATGGACATGTGTTTTGAGGTTGGCATGAACCTCCTATCTTGTATGGATATTTGTGGACATGTGATCTTTTCAGTATGATATGGCAGTTATATTTCTTATCTCCATTTGGTAGATGTGATTGGTTGTATCTTATATTTATGCTATTATTGACCCAATCATATATTTTTAGAGGATGGAGGTATTTATGGATGGATGGAGGTAACCATGTATGCATTCACTTCTATATTTCTGTATCTTTGGTATGCATGGATGGTTGACATATGTGTCATTTCATATCCTATATATATATATATGCCTGTGTTATGCATGTGTATCTCTTTATCAGATTATTTTATATGCATGTGTTAAGTGGGAGCTTCACTTGAAGTCTCCACCCAAAATATTTATAATAACTCTATATGTTTTGTCATCATCAAAAAGGGGGAGATTGTTGGCCCAAAGGCTATTAGCCAAAGTTTTGATGATAACAAACCATATGTAGTTATGTTTAACAAGTTTGTTTAAATGAGTTTCAGGTAAAAATTATAGGTTGATTGACGGCTCCAACATAAGACTCACACATTTGGAAGTCGCGAAGATTTGGATCCCAGAGCCCAGCACAATAGAAGTGCTCCAGGATCAAACAAGTTGAGAAGACTATACAAGATTTGTATTTTCCATTTTAGTTAGGATTTATAGTCTATTTTGTCAAAATCGAGATGATAGAGGTTGATAACTTTGGGATTGTCACACACACATTTGATATTGCTTCATGCTTACAAACAAATTTTTATTACAAAATTTCTAACCAAGTTTCAGAAAAACAAAGTTTGAAAAAATCGTTTTTGGAAAAACCAGTTTTTGGAAAAACCGTTTTTGTTTAGAAAAAGAATTTTTATCAAAATAAAGTTCAAATCATTTTGGTGTTGATCTATGATCACACCCTGGTCCTTATAAGCCCTAGAACTATATTTCTTATATACATATCTAAAGAATTTTTATCAAAATTTCTATCTTAAAAAAGCCCTTTCAAAATCTGTTTTTGGCCTAGTCCGGTCGATCGCACGGTCGACCGCTGTCAGAGCTGAACTGCTCTGTCGATCGACCGGGCGACCGACATGCACCTTTGTGCATGTGTGCACATCGACCGGCCGACCGGCCGACCGAGAGCAAGAGCAGTGCTCTCTGTTTTTCTCAGTCGACCAGACCGGTCGACCAACAGAGAGTGGTTACTCTCTGTTTGGGTCATCAGTCGACCGTCCCGGTCGACCGCTTTCCCAACGGTCAGAAATCCGACCGTTGGCGGTCGACAGGCCCGGTCGACCGACAGCAGTCAGAATCTGCTGACAGATTCCAACAGCTATTTTTCTGATTTGATTTGTGTTGGGATTTCCCCCAATGAATCTTTTGGCCCTTATAAACCAGTTTTCATCCCCTATAAATAGAGGGAGTGTTCTACAACTAAAAGAACAAGATTTACATGTTAAAATTCAAAGTTTTTCAAAGTTGACCCCTTTAGCAAAAGAGTTTCCATTGAGCCAAAATTTTCAATCCCTTTTAGCTTGAAGATTTTCCCTCTTCTTCTCTATTTATTTTTAGCACCACACAATCCCTAAGTTTCATTTCCTCATCTTAGTTATAGGATTGTGCAAGTGAGCTTTGTTTATGGTCAAGTGTTGATCACCGTTCTTTATATTGAGAAGTTGTAGAGGCATCGGCCTCAAACGAGCTAGTGAGCTCCTTGTTGGTGTTGCGGCACTGTGAGAGAGGACAAGTGTGTCCAAAAAGTTCTAGTGAGAACTTGTATTGACGATCCGGTGGGATCAAGTATAGTGAAAATCCTTCATCGTGTTGAAGGCGGGGACGTAGAGCTGTGGCTCGAACCTCGAAACATATTCTCGTGTTTGCAATTGTCCACTTATCTCTAAACTCTCTCTACTTTACTTGCTCTATTACTTGCCTATTTTCTTGCAAGTCTTTTTATTATTATTGTTTATTGTTAAATAGTTTTTAATCCGCATTATTTGTCACTTAGTATAACCATCACCTATTACTCCCCTCTAGGTGATTTCAACATCCATTCACCGAACGACACATCCATTTGACTGAAATGGGTTATCCTCAAACAGATACATCCATTCGGTTGGAACGATACAACAGTTCTGAATAGACATGTTCGTTCGCTAAACACACATATTCATTCGTATACCACTTTCAATGTGAGACAAAAGAGTTTGAATTCCTTTTTTGTCCCATTTAGCTCTTATTTTAGGCCAACTTTCGACTTGAATTTCTCATTCGTTCAGAAACAAAGTTGAACATATAAATATTCCACGTTCATCGCCAATGGAAGAGAACACGTTCAAGCCATATCTCACATATTCTGAGCAGCGGTTCCTGCCAAAATCCAGCTCAAGTTTTCCCTAAAAACTCACTTCGACAATTCCAAATTTTCCAACAAGAGAAAGATTTAACGAAGAAGCTGTCGATGCCTCCAGAGCTGTGTGAACCTTCGAAGGTAGTGTATATTGGAGAGTCAGGAGGAGGTAAGCTTCAAATGATTGGGAGGTTCAATAATGAAAATGTTACATAAGTAATTGATATTTGGGAGATGGTTTCTCAGAGATTGGATTGGTCAGTGTTGGCCCGTGTGGACTTAAGCCCTATGCTTAATTTGTATCCTTAAAGAGAACCACCTTGGCTCTTCAAGCTGGCCAGGAGCAGGCCACTCACAAGTGTGCCCCCAGAATTTGAGCCTATTCATTTTATGCGAGGTAGAGAGGGAGGAGTAGGGGGAGATAGGATATTGTTGATGAGCATACGCAAAAAGATCATCTCTTGCAACCTTAAAGACAAGGCATTTACAGACATTTGCTATGTAATAGTTCATTGACCGAGGCTCTTATTACTATATGCATGATTGCATAAGTTCTACCCCTTGAGTCACATTCAGTACTGTCCATGAATTTGTACTTTAGAGTGGATGAAGTCTAAAGCTTCCTCTCTCTTAATCAACTGGTCTTTTGTCATCTACAATTTTGCTGTCAAACTTGCTCAATTAAAACTTTATTTGCTACTAGCAAGTATCATGCATCTGTAGTAACACACTGTTTGTTTCATTTTTACTTACTTAGTAAGCATCATGAGGAGTATATTCTTCTAAACTTTATCTTTTTGATACTGCATATTATGCTGATTCTCTGCACCACCGTTCTGCCTTCGCTAAGCAATGGCGTTGGCGTGATCCCATGTCGCACCAATGATTTGTCACAACTTTCACACTGGTTTTCCCATTTTCTCTCTTCTCTGCTCTTATTTTCCTGTCAGGTAATTTTTTATATCTCTTATATTTCAAGTTTCTTGAAATATCACTATCCTTTATCTTGTATGTTGAAAGTGAATAGTAGTAGCAGTGGTGACGAGGTCAATAATTAATGGTTCGGGAACATAGTGAAAGGTCTCTTCTCATTGTATACCAAATGCTATACGTGTCCTTCATGTTCTCGTGGAACATTGTATATCAAATGCTAATGTATCCTTCATCTTTACACAGTTCCCTGGTAGCTCGAGAAACTTGGACTATATAATGGATGAATTGGGTCTGATGCTCAGACGAACAATGGTAACTTCTTCACAGCAAAGAGAAAATATAGATTTTGCTTTCTGCGGTTCCTTTTCACTTATTGTATTTGCTCATTTATGCATGTTGCTTCAGTGTGTTATTTAGACATGTTTCTTTCGTATTTCATCTATAACTATAATTTTTTTGTTTTGTCTCTTAGCTATAATCACTGGTATAAAAAGTTTGGTATCTCTTTTATTTTATAAGTTCTCTTGGACGGGGATTAGTGAGAACTAGGAATATATGGCACTTTAAATATTCACATCTTAATGGTCACTAATAATCTGAACACTGCTTTAAATAAAATAGGATTCCCTTGCATATGAATACCCTAAAGACCTTGATTTTAAATTTTAAAAAAATGATACTCTCAATTAATAATAGTTACTGCATGCGATTGTTTAGCTCAGAAATATTAGTTATGAACTAAATGTCTACTTTAACATTCTCTTGATGAATTTTAGTGGTAAATCATTTTTTGAAGATAATTTTAGTGGTAAAATCTATGGACAAGCTAGAATACCGTAATGCATAAGCTTGAAGGAAGGTTGACTGTTTCTCAAATTGAGCCTCAAGTTTTGTGGGTAAGTTTAAGATCCTTAGCTTATTAAGAAACAGGACAGATCATCTTCAATGAAATTTGTTAACTATAGTTTTAATAGTTTTATTTCAAGTCATTGAAACATTCACTTTGCATTACTGTATCCTCTTTGTGGTTATGAACGTCAATGAGATATTTGTTACGTGATAAATAAGTTCATTAAGGGGAAGTATGACTATGATCATAAGATTATCCACAAGTTTAGGTTGGTGTTTCTGCATTAGTAACATTCAAATTAAACAAATTTTACAGCAAGTAATCAGATGGCCCATCACATTGTTTAAATGAGATAATATTTTCTTGGTTAAGGGAGGGCAGATATTTGTCATTTTCATGCTCCTTGGATATTACTAAATGAGGTATGGTAAATATATCTACTCTATGTGAAATTTATCCACTCTATGATATCACTATGATGATTATCTATATGAAAGTTTTTTGAGAGGAATTATTTAAACAAAACTGATCAACTTTGATAATAATAATACACATCCTGTTTGGGACCCGGGGTCTTTGACTGGTGCTTTACAGCATGCTACTATTTTTAGCCACCTTCTTGCACTTCATTTCTCATGCCAGTGGAGAAAACAATTCTTCTTTCATTGCAAGAATCACCAACCTCATCTTCTTTCTTCGATATGGTTGGAGGTAAGGCATCAGCCCATTGAAAACTAGTCCTTTTCATCATTTGTTTGTGAATTTGGCTGCAAATCAACATAGCATATTTTCCATTGAAAATTTAATGAATTTTAGGAAAACTTCCAAGTTTGCCATCACTTGTACATTATGCTAGATAGAACTGTCATCTTTTTCCTTTTTTTCCCCCTTCTCTTTTCTTTGTTTGTGTGTCGGACTATCCAATTTGGCTCATCAAAGATTCATATAAGGAGATTTGAAACAGTAATGCATAGTAGAGGAGAGAAGAAAAGAACAGGGGAAAATAATTGCTTAGAGACAAACTAAAATAGAGAAATCTCATTGTGCCTGCCTCCATTAATTCTACTTTACTTAACTGTCTTTGGATTTTTCACCTCGGGAGAGTGCATGATTTACTTGTTATGTACTATTCAAAACAAAAGCTTGAAACAAAGCATTAATATAATCATCTTCATTTGCCACAAGTAGAAGATATGCTTCCATAAAGAATCATATCACATACATTCAAACAGGTTAGTGTTGTGAATATTAATGCACTCTTTTAAATGTCCAATGTTTGTTAGCAACCCATAAGTTTTCGAGGCAAGCTCATGCAGATGAACCGGAGGCATCAGTGCTGCCCCGCCCCCACATTCCACGAACGGCTGGTCTACACCGATTCCCTACAGAGAGCATCAAGCAGCACAATGTCAAGAAAGATGGATTCGACCTGAAATTGCTAATAGCTCTTCTCGCAGCAATTGCGCTTGCAGCTTTAATTTGGCTAGCCTGGCATTTCTACTGGACCAAAAGGACCACCACTGCAACTCCAAGCTCTCCAACCACTGAAGTAGAGATGATGCCCGCAGCTTCACATGACATTGATCCATTGCTAGATCAAGATGGTGTTGCCTCCGAGCCTGAGGGCCATACTTCTGCCACTGCTTTTCTGGCTTCGAAGCTGAGGAGATGAAGTGCTCACTGCCGTGTAAGCATGACTGCTTTCACCAGTCCTGCATCGAGAGGTGGATGGCAATTAATCCCGTCTGCCCAGTTTGCATGCGGGATCGTGCCGGCGAAGACGAGGCGAGCTGAGTGCTGATGGCTATGTGACAGCATAATCTGTTGATGTTCAAATTGTTTTTTTACAGGGTATGTTGGAAGCTCAGGGAATGCCACTTATTGTTGTTCTTTGGGAGTCCAGAAATTTATATGTAAAATTGAAGTTCATTTTGATGTATTTCACATGATCCTTCTTTTCAAGTTACGAGATACAAATGTCATTTTACCAAGCAAGGATCAGTGATCACTAATTACAAACTAGAAACTAGAGCACTGATCATTAAATAATAGAGATTTCTATGTATTTTTAATTGATTATGTTTGTAACGGGAGGAGCAGCCAACATATTAAATCCATCAAACTATGATTTTCATGATTCTCCTTTGTGGGTCTGTAACAGGTGCTACTGTGAGGGAATGGAGATTATAGGGCTGAAGATAGTATTAGAAAAATGGATTCGGATCTAAAATTTTAGACTGGAATCGGATTCGACTCTGGTTTGGAATAAGACGTGAATCAGGTTTGGATCAGATTCGGATATAGAATATTGACCCAATTTAGATTGATATAGATATATGTAGAGGAAATCTGAATCTGACTTAAATTTTTTTCCCCCCTGATTTGGATCCAATTCGATATATTGGATGCGGATTCAGGTAAAAAAAATTCTTATCTGATTTACATTCGGGTGTTACATAGAGAAATCTTACCCGTTTACGGGCCTAAACAGAAGCATCTAGAATGAGGGATTGCACATTAGAAAATATTTCAATTCCACAAAAAAGAGGAATATACTTTATTAAAGAAAGAATATTGCATGATATTAGGGGAAAAAAATCAACAGATTGGCTCGATTATTAATCAAAAGCATATATTTTATATACAGATGCCTGTGATCATTAATTATAATCTAGAGATTATTGATTTTATTTATTTATTTATTTATTATTTTTTAAAGAACAACTAACATATAGCAAATGATTAAACTATGATTTTCATGATTTTCCTATGTTGGTCTATAAAAGCAGTCTACTGAGAGAGAATAGAGATCCAAGCAAGTAGAATTAGAGACTGGGGAGTCAAGAATATTTCAACTCCAGAAAAAGTGGGGAATATTCTTTTAGAATATTGCATGATATTTAGTAAAGAAAATCAATGGATGAATTCAGTGCTTAATTGAAGCTGTATGTTTTGTAAATAGATGATTGTGTAGAGATGAGTACAATGATAATAATAACTACCAATATAATAAGCTGATTTCAATTAGAATAGAGAATCTGTATTCAATTTATAGATACTATTTATAGTATGAATGTAGGAGGAGATCTATTATATGAATATTTACATATCTCATAATTAGGAAGGCAATCTAATGCCAAGAATGGCAACAAAATTAGAGATCCATATATTTATATAGAGAAGTGTGAGCCTCTCTAATATCCAGGGCAAACCTAAGATAAGTCTTATACTAAGAATTTCCATGGCTCATACGAAGCAGAGTTGCCTTCTTGTTCTTGTTCTTCTGTGCCTTTATTGGAGTTGTTCAGTTGAAGGAAGCAGATGGTCTCTCTCTAAAGAAGACAACTTGGAGATTGAGAAACAACTTAGCTTGCTCAACAAACCTTATGTCCAATCTTTTAAGGTAAACATTCTTCTTTATATATTCTCATGATTAATTTGTAAATTTGATTCTTCCAATATTCATGACTTATAGGTTACTAACTGTTTATATGATTTCCGCAACTTTTATTTACATCGTCTTTATTCTTTTTCAGTTTTCTTTTTATGGTTGAGAGTGTGTACCATATTCTTAGATAATTTTCTTAATATATAAGAACAGCCAGATATTTGTTCTTATTCATTTGGATATGTTTTGAAAAAGTCTGAAGTACTGAATGCAGATAAAAACAATTTGTGCATATTTGTTGCATCTAATTAACTTCCAATTATTTACTATGTGATTCTAGTCCAGTTACTTCAATATGTAGTTTGTCAATATTGGGCTTTGAATAAAAGTTATGCTCAAAATATTATTTATTCATGTTACATGTTTTGCAGACATGCTTAAACATTTTAAATTTAGTTAATGTTAATCTAGTAGAGATAGGCAAATCTAGGGTTGCATGCATTTCCCATTAAAATTTTAACTTTTTGACATATTGGTTGAAGTATTTATACTTTGAATTTTCTTGATGGGTATTATCACATAAATTTGTTTCTCCTCTAAATTGCTTCTAGACACTATATATTTTCCATTATGAAATAGTTTAATTCTCGCTAAACAAAACCAAGTTTAATTCACATTTGTATAGAATATAGGGTATTTCTTTTAGGCAAGCAGTACATCACATGGTATTGTGTAAAATATTATTTGATATCCAAACATTATTAAGTCAGTGAGGCCTGGCTCATTGGTAAAAGATTGGGTTGTGGAATGTCCTAAGTTCAAGTTCGGCTACAACCTAATATATATATATATATATATATATATATATATATATATATATATATATATATATATATATATATATATATATATATTAAAGTTTTGGATTTGGAATGTTTTTGGATTTGGATTTATTTAAATGCAGATCATTTGCTTACCGGTGCATTTTAATCTTTTGTATAGACGGAACATGGAGACATTTTAGACTGTGTTGATATATACAAGCAACCAGCACTCAATCATCCTATGCTCCAAAATCACAAAATTCAGGTAAACTACCCTCTTCTTTATAATAGCTATAAATTAGTTTGTTTTTTTTCTTTTCTAGAGTTTCTTTTAATATATTTGTCGAGCAAATTTTCATTATGAGACCAAAAAGTATTCTTGTAATAGTACAATTAGAAACTTACATTTAATTTGTAGTGAACCTAAGAGGAAAAAATGATTATTAATGATTAATAAGTTTAGAATATATAATAGAAAAAGATAGAAGAGGCATTAACAAAACCATTTAGATTCATCATCTTGTTATTTTATTAGTAAACATCATTTAAATACTTATGTAATAAGGAGATTGTAATTAAAAAGTTACATTATTGGTACCATCTTACATTTGTTCTTAGTTTTTTATTGAAAGTACTTGGATATTTTAAGCCAACATCTATAAGAATTCTTAGATTAACTCACTTCTTATTTCTTAATTTTTCTCATTGATCTAGCAGTTAGTCTTAAAGATAAATATTTGACTCTTTATATTATTTTATTACTATACATTAATTTGTATAGTCCACCATTGTTACAAATAATTTTTGTATACGTAGTTCAAAATAATTTAACATCTTATTTTAATAATCTTAATTTGATATAATCTAAGAATAAAATGTTCTTAATCTATCTTTAAATTATATTATGCAGATGAAACCTAGTATTTTACCCAAAAGCATTAACACTGAGCATTCATAGAGAGAAAAGTCTTTGAGGCCTAATCTCAAAGAAAAGTGTCCAAAGGGGACTGTTCGCATTCGTCGGACAATAAAAGAAGATCTAATGTCAACAGAAAAAAATGCTGCAGAATTTGATATCAACGA
This sequence comes from Agave tequilana, assembly GCA_038442645.1. Classification (NCBI taxonomy): domain Eukaryota; kingdom Viridiplantae; phylum Streptophyta; class Magnoliopsida; order Asparagales; family Asparagaceae; genus Agave; species Agave tequilana. The sequence goes on from JAVJIF010000773.1 coordinate 91,450, forward strand.
TGGAAATCACGTAAGTAATATTTTTGTCTTTGTAGATATTGTTTCCAAGTTTTATAGATTAGACTCAATATTATCAATAGCATTCTTATAATATTTGTGTGTATTCTTTTCAAATATTTATATATTTTATAATCCAACAACACCGTATAGATGATTTGAGTAACTTTTATTGATTCTTTTATTTGAAATGCTAAACACGCTACTTTAAATAGTGCTCTACATTATTATATTGTAACTAATTTTTTATGAATGTAAACATAATAAATTTTGCATGAGTTCTTAATGTATCGTGAACAAATTATTTAGAAATAAAGATCAAGATATAAAAAATTTAGAGCATTGATAGTGAAAAGTTCTCTATTCATTAATGCATGCTATCTTTAAGGTGATCATTTGAGATTTATACTCACATAACCTTTGAAAAATCTTTAAATGAATTTAAAGAATTTTAACAGTCTATTTACTATTTAGTTTATTTCAAATGATAAATATCTATTTACATAACCAATCTAGTGTGAAATTCATTTTTACTTGGAGTGTGAATGTATAAACTTTTTATCAAATATTATTATTTTTCTTAAAGAAAAAAGTATAACTATAAAATTGGTGTTATTTGATCCCAAACCTCTTACATGATTGTAAAGTCTGTACCATTGGGAGAGAGCTAATCATGCTAAATTTATGGTCAATATATCTTAGTTTAATAGATAACATATAATTAAGAATAAATATATTAATGAAATGAACTTACTACCAAAATAAATCCTTTTTCTTTGTGACCTTAATCGGTGTGAAAATCTACAAATTACATAACACATTTGGAAATGTTTATTTATAACATGCATAAAATTTTGATGTAATAACATCACTTGATTGATTAAAATAAAATAAAAATTACTAATAGTTTACTGTTCAAAATGCATAGTTTATTATGTAATGACTCAAGTTCATAGTGCATGACAGATAATAATTTTCGCTTATGAAGTGTGGATTCTTTTTTCAATGATAGTTTCTCTATTCTTTCTCTTGATTTGTCTCCTATTTTCTAATATTCTTCTTATCCCGTGGTGTGACCGTATACCTTCTTTCTGCTTAATAATTTTCATGCACTCATGTGATATAAATCAATTTTTGTGAAAAATATTTTACTTTTGTATTTTAATATCTAAATATGTTTTTAATATATTTTAGACTACTTGTTTGGATTATTTCCCAGTATGCAGGAATAGTGATTGCAGTTGGAGACGAGAATTACTATGGAGTTGAAGCATCCCTTGACGTATATAATGTACAAAATGTTTCTATTGATCAAGCGAGCACTGCTCAAATCATTATTTCAAAAGGAGAAACTGGCCCTATCCAAAACCAAAAAATAATTCAATTTGGTTGGCATGTAAGTAATTTTAGTTTCATTTCATCATATTTCTATTGTTCTATGTCCATTTGAAGCCCTACAAAACTTTAAAGCAACAAATTTATAAACATATGCGCTAAAATATTTTCTAATTCTTTTATTAAATAATATTGATAGGTTGTTGTTTAATATATACTCTTTTGTGTATTTTACCTTTAAATTTATCTCTCTTTCAGGTCTTTCCTAGTGTAACAGGTGACAATCAAGTTCGACTGTTTACATATTGGACGGTATGATTTTTTAAATTTGGAATTAAATATTATACAATTTGTATTTGGGTAAATTAACTTATTAATTAATTTATTTTGAATGACAGTTTGATGGATATCAAAATAGCGGCTGCTATAATACTATTTGTCCTGGATTTGTTATAACCGGAAGTAAATGGACACCTGGAATGGTCATTCCAGCTGATACAAGTTCAATAAAACTAAAAGCATACAAGGTATACTAATTGGATTGTGTAATTAAGTTATTGTTAGCTCAAAGTATGATCAGTTGAACCTCAAAATAATCAAAAGAAGTAATATGTACGTCATAGATAAAATGGTAGTGATATATATTTTATTTACACCTTTAGTACGTAATTGAAAACTCCTTTATAGTTGAATTACTTAATACTAGTTTTTAAACAATAAGTTTAAGTATAAGAAATTTAAAATAAGTACTTTTTTTTTATTTATCAATATTTGACATTTGAAAGTATTAGACATGAAGTTTAATTATGTTTATGAGTCTAACAATTTTGGTAAATATTTAGACCAAAGGTCATTAAATAAAACCTATTTTTAAATTTAGAGTATCAAAAGGACTATTATACGTCATGATAATTAGAAATTGAGATGTTAATATAAACTCTAAATTTTATGCCTAGCAAATTACAATGTGATAAAATATAAGTGGCAGGCATAATCAATGTAAATTTGTGGCTTAAGGGAAATAAATAGTATTAATTTTATTTATTAATGTTCTCTTGTTTTAGCTTAGGCTATAGATTATTTATTACTTTTTTGTATTATCTTGACTTAGGATCAATCAACTGGTGATTGGTGGTTGGCAGTTGGAGAAGATGAAGAACCTATGGGATATTGGCCTAAAGCTTTATTCAACAATAGTTTTGCAGATATTACAGAGATCCAAATGGGTGGAATTGTCTATTCGCCTTTCGATGAACCAAGTCCTCCTATGTGCAATGGGCTCTTGCCAAATTCAAATGACCCAATTAACTCACCAAAAGCGTGTCAGTTCAAGCAAATTCAAGTAAGAAATGGAAAATGGTCATTCATCGATCCTGAAAGTATTCTCGTAAGCGCCATATATGATATTACTGATTATTATGATGTTGCATCATATGTGTATGATGGTCCTAGCAATGGATTTGTTTTTCAGTTATGGTGGACCTGGAGGTTACCAACGTGCATGAGGCTTATCATTGTAATAAATAAAGTGATCAAGTGAACACATATTTGATTACATTACATTAAAATCATTTTTGTCTTTAGGTACTTTAAAAATTGTGTCACTTTGGTGCTTATTGCTAACAAAAAGTAAATTTAGAGTTTTCTTTAATAGAATAAAATCTCTTGATGAATTATATTTCATTAGAGTTTGTCAGATTTTTCCAATGAATTATACTAAAATAACGATTATTAATAGTAAAGAGAGTCTTTTCTAAATTGATGTATTTATCTCAATTGTATATTGGTGAGATGTGTATTTTAATTCTTTGTTACATATTTTCATTAGTACAAAATCAGTTTTTTAGATTTTTCTTCCCATGCAAATGTATGCTGCAAGAATCACTGAATTCATATTATCTAAAAGAAATGTTTTGATTTGACAATGAAAGTATGACTAGTTTGTGTTTTGAAAAATAATGAAGGGTGAAGTTAGAGACTATTCGATAGAGGGGTAATAGGATAACAAACCAAACATTCATGTGATAAGATTAAAAAAAACTAAAATATATGTGATTGTATAACTGAATATTCTTGGTTTTCAGATGCCTCTCTATTAGATAAACTCTTAACTGAAAAACACCTAGAGAAGGGGGGGTGAATAGGTGTAAGTGCTAATCTAAGAAACTAAATGCAAACTAAGTGCGCTAAATGCAGAAGCTAATGCAAATCTTGCAACACACTTAATACAATCCAACAAGTGTAGCCGAATTCCCCTTGCGAGGCTCTGGACTAACTCCTCTTGATTCCCCTAGATATGGGTTGAGGCGCTATGTGAAGCTCTTGTTGGATGAGTATAGGTGATGCACAAACACACAAGCAATTCAAGCAATGTGCACACACAATCAAGCCAAGCAATCAAGGATATAGCAATATGAGTTAATGCAAGGCAATATGAAATATGCTCAACACAAGCAAATATGATATGATATGAAGTATGATGCGTTGCACAAAGTAAATGAGAGAGAGTTAGAGAGACAATGGGAGCAATCGCAAACACCGAGATTTGTTTCGAGGTTCGAGCACCTTGCTCTACATCCCCGCCTACACCACCGTGTAGGATTTCCACTATCTCAACTCCCACCGAGGGAACCTCTACCAAAGAGGATTTCTTACAACTCTAGGAGTACCGAACTCCTCTCTCAAACAACAACCTCCACCGAGGCCCAACAACCAACAACAACACCTCTACCGAAGAGGCTCACAACCAATCTCAATCACCTCACACTTGAGGGATACAAACCAATCACCGATCACCTCTACCTAAGAGGGATACAACAAGAATAAGGGTGTACAACTTAGAGGTTACAAACAACAACCTCAAAACTCTCTCTTTCTTTCTTTTTCCACAAAACAAAGATCCTAATAGTTTAGGATAGAAGATATAGCTCAAGTGTGGAATCAAAGTGTTTTTGGAAACAAGCAACAAAGAAAAACTACTTGGGAAATCTCTTGTATATGATAGAAAATGAAATACCAAATCAAAATCCCAAAACCTAGTTTTCTTTGATTTTCCAAAAACCCAAAACAAATAAAGATGAGAAGTTTTTAAAGCCCAAAAACTCTTTTTAAAACTCTTTTAAACACTTCAGAAAACTGGAAATTTTTCTCTTAGAAAACTTTTCAAAAATCCCCAAAGAGATGGGGTTTATATAGCCCCTATACAAAACTAGCCGTTAGGCTGATGTGGCAGCCTGACAGGCCACCGGTCGACCGGTCCGGTCGACCGCCAACGGTCAGAATTATGACCGTTGGGCAACTGCGGTCGACCGGCCCGGTCGACCCAGAAAACCCGAGAGCAGAGCTCTCAACTCGGTCGACCGTCCCGGTCGACCGTGTCTGTGCCTAACAGACGTGCACGTCTGTGCACGTCGGTCGACCCGAACGGTCGACCGGCCCTTGGTGCGGTCGACCGTCAGGGTTGACCGACCAGCCTGTCAGCACAAAAACAAGGTCAGAAAATTTGGAAAAATATTTTCTAAAAAATCTTTTATCTCTTTTAAAAATACCATAAAATTATTTTATCATTTTATATTGAAACTCAAATAAGTGATAAAAATTTCAAGACAATATATCAACATATCAATTCATTTTTGTGTCTTGCCAATTTTATCAAAAACAAAACTTGTATTTTTATCAAACTTGATTTTTTCAAAACATGAATAGGATAGTCAAAATAAGTTTGTCTAGCAAGTTTAAAGCATGTATGTATATCTAGACCATATCTAATATACATAGGTATAAAGTAAACTTGTTTTGATCTATTATTCATGAAAACCAAAAACCAAATCATGAAACGTGTGTGTTTTGTGCACTTGAGCATATCAACTAAACTAAGCTTTACAAATGGATCTAAAACTCTATCTAAACTAGGATACCTAAGTCTTCTTGTCGATCTTCCATCTTCAAGTAGACTCGATCCCAAACGCGTGATCCTCCAAGTGCAAAGGTATGATCTTTAAGCTTTGGCACCGGAATCAACATGAAAAGCTTCTAAACTCCTTGTTGAAGCTAATCACCAACTAATATCCTGTTAATGATCTGAAACTTAGAAACACAAGAATATTAGTAAACATAACTACATGAGTTGATCATCATCAAAACTAGAGTGGAAGGCCATTGGGCCAACAATCTCTCCCTTTTTGATGATGACAAAACTCATGGAGTTATATATGCATGGATTAAAGTTAAGCTTCAAAGAAGCTCCCCCTTAACTCATGCATAGGGATAAACAATAAATATATGTAATGAATATTAAACATGAAACATGCATATGCATAAACAATAAATGGTTCTAGATATCAAATGGAATATTCAAAACAAAATAAGCTCTAGATACCAATTACAAAGCAAACTCTATAAATCAATTAAACTTAATATTCTTGAGATTCTTGAGATTAAAACATAATATATGCATAAACATAAGCATGCATATAAAACTTCATAAATCTTTCTCCCCCTTTTTGTCAATCATCAACAAAGGGGTAATCAAAACCATAAATAAAACGAGGGGTAAAAATCTTTTTTCCCCTTTGTGTCAAACAAAACAATAAAAGACAATGTTCTCCCCCTTTTTGTCTAAAACAAAAACAAAGTCAATAAGGGGTGACTTTAAAAACATGATATCAATTGAAAATATGTCAATGAAGCATCTTGATACCAAAAGAAAATAAATAAGGATAATAAGTGTTATATGCTATATACATTCATGAAGAGGAAGACGCTAAGTTAGCTTCCCTACACATATGCATTACATGAAGGAGGGAAGTTAAGCCCTAATTCACATAACACACATTATGTAATGAATAAGAGGAGATGTGAAACTCCCCCTACACACGTGTACCACATAACGAAGAGATGTTAAGCTCTTCAATACAAGATACACTCATCATGAATCTATATGCATATAGTCAATACAAATCAAAACTTTGAATATTTTCTTTAAACAAAATTTTGGAAATATCAATTGTAATTAAACATAAGTCTTGAATTCTTAAACATCAATCTTGAAACCAAAACAAATTTTGAAATTCTTAAATATGATACCAATTGTAAAATTTCTTAGAAACATTGATACCAATTGTAAGAATTGTTCATTTTAAAACATATAAACAAATTTGATGTTGATATCATATGTTTAAAATAACACTTTTAATCATAAAGTGTGGGAGTACAAATACCAATTGAAATACAAAATCAAATTTTCTCCCCCTTTATGAATACAAACTAAAATATGCATAGTCTTGATACCAATTTAAAAGTAATCAATTGAAACCAAAGTGAAACTCAAGGTATTGGGTCATGCTAGAGCTTGAGTAAACAAAAACTAAAATTTGTGATTTTTTTTTGAACACAAATAAAACATATATGTATGAAAATTTAGATACCAATAGAAATTGATACCATTGAAATTGAAGCATACATACATAAACAAATATATGAGTATACCAAAAATGTCAAAATTGATACCAATTGAAAGAGTTTAATGATACCAATTGAATCAACAATAATAATCAAGTGTATATCTCATATTATCTACCACCCAATCATGGTTCAAGTTTTAAATGATTTTCAATATAAGGCATACATGAACATGATCTCCCATCCAACCTCCCATAGAAGGTAGGGGTTTTCAAAAATAGATTTGAAAATTTAGTTTTGTTTGAAAATCTCTATCATATGAAGAATATCGCAACTAGTTAAATGGAAAAATTTGTTAACTAGTACGAAATCCTTCAAGCAAGGAATAAATATAAATCATTTTTCATAAAAATGAAATTCACATGATAATCAACACTCTAATCCAATTAAGCATAAAAATGTCTCATGAAAACAAAACATGAGCAAATAATAAATGTGAGTGTACAAGTCAAGTATGGAGATCACAATCATGAAAATTTGTTCAATTAAGTTCAATTATTCCTTTAAACAAGAAAACTAAAAAATTAATATTATTTAATCTTCAAGGCATATGTATGTCTAATACAAACCAAAGTATACATACATATCCAAGATACAAACGAGTCCACAAGGATATATGCATGAAGGCACGTGGCTCAAAAAGGATATTCATGTATATCTAATAGTTTGGACAAGGTAAACATATACATGAAGTTTAAATACCAATTCAAAGAAAACATTAAAAGCATGAAAAGTATGAAAATTTAGCTTTTCATTAAAACAATTTGATACCAATTCTTTTCAAGGTATATGTATGATTTGTCAACACAAGAAGTATACATACATATCCCTTAAACACACTTTGAGTCCATAATAGATATTTGCATGAAAGGCAAATGACTCAAGGGGTATACATGTATATCTTCAAGTTTGGCAAAATACACATATACATGAAATGAAAACTCATAATCATAAAAACAAATACTAAAAATGGAATACAAGTTTAAAATGTATGAATCATCAAAACTAGACTATACTAGCACATCTAATGGGAACAAACAAGCATTCAATCCCAAACATATATAGATTTGTTTGTAGCCCATCATATGTACAAATATATAACTAGTCTTAATGAAAACTAACATCTAAACATATATTCAAAACATGAAGCGTTAAACACAATATAAAAATCATCATGATAAAACAAATACATGATTATTATGTGAATTCACATGTATTAGATTCATGATGTACATTATAGCTTAAACAAAGGTGAGAACACTAAGTATGGGTTCACATAAGCATGTGTGTCTCAAATACTATACATGTATGTCAAGGACCTAATAAACATGGAATGAACATACTAATCCACAGACATCAAAGACATGCTATAAACAATGAATATTAAAAGCATGTAGACAATAAATGGGAGTAAAGGATTGTTACCAAAACCGAAGAAGCAACTTTCCTTGTCTCCAAAACATGGTGGTCATCTCCACCAAATCTTCCCTTGAAAGTGATGCATCCAATTGATTTCCTTTAAGTACGGAACGCATCCACTCCAAGGTGTCATCACTCTCACGTCATGTGAGAGCCCACACCTACATCAAAATTCTTAGGGGTGGTCTTTGGTACCCATACTCTTTTGGGTCCATGGGGGTTAGTACCTTCTCTAACCCAAACAAAATTCTTTGCTAAATTAGGAGTATGTAATCTATCATAACAAAATTTAGCAAGATGGCCCTTACAACCACAACGTGTACAAGTGTACACATGAGCATACATGATGTGATGGTGTCCGTGAGGAGCATGTGTATGCCGTGGAGGGTGTGCATGCATAGAAGATGGAACTTGTTTCTTTCGAACCAAGGATTCCAAGCGTGTATGGTTCTTAGCACATTGGCTCATAGTGGAGCCCAAACAATCAACCTTCTTCTTAAGCAAACAAATGTCATCATTAATCTTAGAGGAAGAAGTGTGGCATGCAATAGGTGAAGTGTGTGATACTACCCTAGCATGGTAAACATGTGCATCAATCTTATTTTGCAAAACAATATTTTTCTCTAAACATACATTTAAATCATTAGAAATAGAAATGATTTTATTTTTCAAAGCAACATTCTCCTTTAAAACAAAATCAACTTTTGAAGACAAGTTTTCATTTTTCTTCAAAAGAACATGACAATCATTTTTATTTTTCAAAAACTCATTTTCTTTAAGTGCAAGATCAAGTTGAGATTTTAATGAATCCCTCTCAATAGCAATCTCCTCTTTCTCTTGCAAAACAACATCAAGTCTAGCAATCAAATTTTTATTTTCATTATTAATGCCTAGACTCTTCTTTTTCAAAACTTTATAGTTTTCTATTAATTTTTCACAAACTATGGATAGTTCTTCATTCAAAGCATGGGAATTAACATAATCATTTGAAGAACTAGAGCAATCATCACTATCTAAGTGGGGTTCCGAATGTACCTCAAGGGAGTCATTCCCTTGGACCATGAAGCATTGAGAATCGGATTCTCCACTAGATTCCTCTTCTTGGATCGACAATTGAAGCTTGAAGGTGGTGGTGGTTGTCAATTTGTTCCACACTGCAAAGGCGGAAACAAAGTTAGAAACACTTAAAAGATAATCTTTAGGAAGTGTGCTTCTAATAGCCTCCAGGGCTTGTGCATTGGCCCCTATATGATTGCTATCACCAAGATAACATCTCTTGGTGGCGGCAAGGAAAACATGCAAACCTAGGGTCTTTAGGTACATGGACATCCTATACTTCCAAGCATCAATGTTGGAAGGGTCAAAGCTAGGAGGGGTCATGAAGTCCATGGTAAACTATATATGAATGTGCAAATAAACAAATGCAAATGAGATTAGCAAGCAAATGGATCACTCCTAGGATGTTAAGCCTAAGTATCAGGAGCACTAGCTCTGATACCAATTGAAAAACACCTAGAGGGGGGGTGAATAGGTGTAAGTGCTAATCTAAGAAACTAAATGCAAACTAAGTGCGCTAAATGCAGAAGCTAATGCAAATCTTGCAACACACTTAATACAATCCAACAAGTGTAGCCGAATTCCCCTTGCGAGGCTCTGGACTAACTCCTCTTGATTCCCCTAGATATGGGTTGAGGCGCTATGTGAAGCTCTTGTTGGATGAGTATAGGTGATGCACAAACACACAAGCAATTCAAGCAATGTGCACACACAATCAAGCCAAGCAATCAAGGATATAGCAATATGAGTTAATGCAAGGCAATATGAAATATGCTCAACACAAGCAAATATGATATGATATGAAGTATGATGCGTTGCACAAAGTAAATGAGAGAGAGTTAGAGAGACAATGGGAGCAATCGCAAACACCGAGATTTGTTTCGAGGTTCGAGCACCTTGCTCTACATCCCCACCTACACCACCGTGTAGGATTTCCACTATCTCAACTCCCACCGAGGGAACCTCTACCAAAGAGGATTTCTTACAACTCTAGGAGTACCGAACTCCTCTCTCAAACAACAACCTCCACCGAGGCCCAACAACCAACAACAACACCTCTACCGAAGAGGCTCACAACCAATCTCAATCACCTCACACTTGAGGGATACAAACCAATCACCCGATCACCTCTACCTAAGAGGGATACAACAAGAATAAGGGTGTACAACTTAGAGGTTACAAACAACAACCTCAAAACTCTCTCTTTCTTTCTTTTTCCACAAAACAAAGATCCTAATAGTTTAGGATAGAAGATATAGCTCAAGTGTGGAATCAAAGTGTTTTTGGAAACAAGCAACAAAGAAAAACTACTTGGGAAATCTCTTGTATATGATAGAAAATGAAATACCAAATCAAAATCCCAAAACCTAGTTTTCTTTGATTTTCTAAAAACCCAAAACAAATAAAGATGAGAAGTTTTTAAAGCCCAAAAACTCTTTTTAAAACTCTTTTAAACACTTTAGAAAACTGGAAATTTTTCTCTTAGAAAACTTTTCAAAAATCCCAAAGAGATGGGGTTTATATAGCCCCTATACAAAACTAGCCGTTAGGCTGATGTGGCAGCCTGACAGGCCACCGGTCGACCGGTCCGGTCGACCGCCAATGGTCAGAATTATGACCGTTGGGCAACTGCGGTCGACCGGCCCGGTCGACCCAGAAAACCCGAGAGCAGAGCTCTCAATTCGGTCAACCGTCCCGGTCGACCGTGTCTGTGCCTAACAGACGTGCACGTCTGTGCACGTCGGTCGACCCGAACGGTCGACCGGCCCTTGGTGCGGTCGACCGTCAGGGTCGACCGACCAGCCTGTCAGCACAAAAACAAGGTCAGAAAATTTGGAAAAATATTTTCTAAAAAATCTTTTATCTCTTTTAAAAATACCATAAAAATTGTTTTATCATTTTATATTGAAACTCAAACAAGTGATAAAAATTTCAAGACAATATATCAACATATCAATTCATTTTTGTGTCTTGCCAATTTTATCAAAAACAAAACTTGTATTTTTATCAAACTTGATTTTTCTAAAACATGAATAGGATAGTCAAAATAAGTTTGTCTAGCAAGTTTAAAGCATGTATGTATATCTAGACCATATCTAATATACATAGGTATAAAGTAAACTTGTTTTGATCTATTATTCATGAAAACCAAAAACCAAATCATGAAACGTGTGTGTTTTGTGCACTTGAGCATATCAACTAAACTAAGCTTTACAAATGGATCTAAAACTCTATCTAAACTAGGATACCTAAGTCTTCTTGTCGATCTTCCATCTTCAAGTAGACTCGATCCCAAACGCGTGATCCTCCAAGTGCAAAGGTATGATCTTTAAGCTTTGGCACCGGAATCAACATGGAAAGCTTCTAAACTCCTTGTTGAAGCTAATCACCAACTAATATCCTGTTAATGATCTGAAACTTAGAAACACAAGAATATTAGTAAACATAACTACATGAGTTGATCATCATCAAAACTAGAGTGGAAGGCCATTGGGCCAACATTAACAATTATAGGCTAGTCGTTCTAGAAATAATATACAAATAGTATGTCATGAATAAAAGAGAAAAATTGAGGAGTGGTTACTATGATATATCTGTACTGGAGTTATTTATAGTTATGTTTCGTATATATAAAGTCATAACACTAATAATTTTTATCGATTTAGAAAAATAGCTAAGCAGTAATAAATTTTGAAAAAATAAATATGTAAAATTTAAATTAAGTTAGGAGTGCGGCTATACACACCCACAAAAGTGCTTAACGTACCTATTTTTTAGATTAAAATTTGTTGGTTTGTTTTGCCCTTAACATGAAAAGACCAAAATAAACATGACCTTTGAGGTGTGCTTAGCAATCTTGGGGCTCCTCCCTGACTGCCACCAGTTTTCTCGGCTTCCCCTTCCTCCGCCTTCCTCATCATCCCCCTCCTCCTCCTTCTTGACCCGCTACCTCTTGCCCCCTCCTCCTCTCACCCATGCCCCTCTTGACCCCTTCTCCTCCTCTTCTTATCCCCCCACCCCTCTCCGCTCCTCTTATCCACCACTATCCAATACATATACATGACTTATAAAAGCACAATGTACAATTATGAAGAGAAGGAGGGGGTGTATTAATTGAGGTGGTCGACTTCGTCCTTGATTGGGGTTGTATTTTGTATAACTTGTGTAGTTAAACAACATTTATCTGTTGATTGTCACAGGGAAGATATTGAGAGTTGATTATTTTGTGAAAGAGGTTCTTAATAATAATAATGCATGATTAAGATAAATTTCACCCCAGGTTCTTGATTCTTGATGTCTTTTCCTGACTCTTATTTGGGGCTTAATTTGTATTTGTATATGGCGGCCTGCATCACGAATCATAATGCTAAAGTAGGAAGCGAAAAGGAGGAGGATGCGAGGGATGAAAGGAGGAGGGGAAGGTGGGTCCAACGCGGGAGGAGAAGGCAAGTCCAGCATGGGAGGAGAAGGGTGGCGATCGGGCTGGGGATGACGAGGAGGGCAAAGGAGAGGAAGTGAGGGGCAGCGGGTGAGGCATTGGGGGTAGAGGGACAATTTTGGGGAAAAAAAATATATTTAAGGTTTAATGATTGTTTGGGTAATTCTGGGGGTATATTTAGCAATTTTGTAGGCGTGTTAAGTAGTGGGATGTGTTAAGTAATTTTGCGGCTGTGAATAACCGCTCTCATAAGTTAGGAGTCAATGTACAAAAAAAATAGAGATATATAAACTTTAAAAATGGATTTTTTAGATATATCCCCTTGAAATCTTTCTTATTTTGTTATCCCCCAACACAATTTGTATTTTATATGCCACAAATCCTTAATATTTTACCTACCCCCTAAAATTCATTAAATTATTTCAACGACCCTTTCTTTTAGTAAATAAGAAAATATTTGGAATTGTACTGGTCAAAAATTGACCCTCACTAGGATGCTGACACGTGTCCGAGCAATCAAGTCTCCCTTTTGAGGCTTCTGCATCATTTAATTTACCCAATAACCTCTGTCACATTGGATCCTCCCAAAGATGTACAACTCTCGAAATCACTTCACCCAGAGTCATCCCTGATCTGCCTTATGTTCCTAAGACATCATCCATCTTAAGCCACTTACAATCAAAGATTTTTTGGATTTCACCCTGGAAGTCCCCAATAGCGACCACTAAGATCTCTGCCTAAAATTATATCGCTTCTCATCTCACACATTGAAGATATGTAACACCTCTGCAGTCAAAGTGAGCAGTTATAGGTAGTGAAGAGATTCCCTGCATGCAATCTGAACAGTCTAATGCCTAAGAGCACGACGTTATAACAAATTCGTACAAGAAGGTCCTGCAGTTACAGGAACCTCGTCAATACTCATTCACCACCAATAGCTCAGTATAAATAGACCCTCATCTCCAATAAAAGGAAAAATGGAGATAAACCATAGATTCTCTCTCTGGACCTAACACCAAGTCATTACCAATACTTCTATAGACAACCCTTATTCATAGATACTGCAAATAATCCCTGTAATTGTTGTAATGCTGATTATAGTGGATTTTCCTCCTCCTCATGGTTTTTTTTCTGATTTGATTTTTCATGTAAAAATTATGTGTCTTCGTCTCTTTCTTGTGGTGCAATCAACACTTTACACTTACACTCTAAACTTCCTATCTCGTTGTGGTGTACGATTGCCCGTCTAATCATTCGCAGCAAAAAATCTCCACCACAGGAATATTCTTTGGAAAAGGGTTAAAACTATAAAGTTTATTTTTATATTACTATTTTACCCTTATTTTCTATTAAACACATCTACTACACTCCTTACAGATCTACCCTTTATCAAATCCATTACATCTAATTATGTAACCCTAATAAACTATCCCAAAAACCTCATTCCCCTATTTCGTCTGCCACTCAAAAGTTTTAGAAACTTTGTAACTTTAAAGAAATCAAAGGGAATAAAAAAATCCCAGAATTAGCAAATTACAACAAATGCAAAAATTAATAAACAAAATATTCATTAAAGGATATGAGAAGAAGTTAAAACAAAACCCAAACTGTACAGAATAGTGAAGGAATGTCGAGTAAAAGAAAGAACAAAGAAATAATTATTAAAATTATAAATCAGCCTCTTAATCTAAAAGCTTAATATAGAAATAAAGATATAAACAACATTTTTATGCAAAGCTCTAATCTACATCCAATTTGAATAAGATTAGGGGAGCTTCAAAAAAATTGTAAAAATAAAAAAAAATGGTTTCATATATTCAGTTATTTAAAAATATATTCCTAAAAGAAACAAACTATAAAGATTAGAATTCTAAAAATAAATAAATGAAATAAAGATTTTAGGCGAAATTAACTGATTTATAATTGCTGAATGGAAATTAACAATTCAATTCCCTAATATCTAGAAAAAGTCAATTTTTTATATTCAACTTAGCAGAGTGAAGTACATTTTACAACTATTAAGCAATTGATGATAAAGAGTTAGTAAAAACTATTAAACAGCAATAACTTTCATTTCAATCTTTCAATAAATGGTTTTTTAGACTGATATCAATAAGATCTCATCCTTTTTCCAAAAAAAAAACTACTAAACAACTAATGAGTATTAAGGAAAATATTAATCCAAGACATATTGATGTCAAATGTGTATGCCTACAAGCAGGATATCAGTGATAACTTTGAACTTGCTACGCTTCATTGTGATTTACGATCATGGTAGGAAAATAATTTAAAACTAGCAATGCCAAGTAGATGGATTTTAACAATCAATTGCAGTCATAGTTCAGACAATTATAATCTAAATTAAATGAAACACGTTACTTAGTTACAAGCGCAATAGTCCTACTCGTAATATCAAAAATCAGCAGGATAGAAGTTTTTAGATTTACACAACTCACAATATTTAGTGGACAGAAGTAAATAGTGAGAATATTTTAGAGATGCAATAACTTGATGTAACCCGAAAATAACTTGACTATAGAATTAAAAACTCACCTACTTAGAAGTCAATATTCCAAGGTTCCTGATGTTGATATTGATGTAGTAGTTGTTGCATGGACGTTGGAGATGAGAAGGCATTCAATAATCCATCAGCGGTGTTGTTGAAGAGGGATGGTTGTAGGTTAGCGGCTGAAGGCACAATAGAGGCAACACCAAAACAACACCAAACAGGTATGGCAGCAGCTGAAAAGGAGGGCGGGGTTAGCGATTTGTTGTTATGTAGCAAAGGCAGCGGCCAGAGTTACAAAATAGGTATGTTGGCTATAGTCAAGGACATCATAATAGCAGAAACAGCAATGCCACGGTCAGCAGGTTGTTCTGCCGCCGACAGGAAGCATCAACCAAGGAAGATCAGCTAAGAGAGGAGAAAGGGAAGTGACAGGTAGTGACAAAGCACGCGAAGGAGGAGTCAAGAAGGTAGGAGTTGCTGGGAAGGCAACAGTGGTTGTACGACAACAAAAGAAGTCAGGGAAGATGAAGAGGTCATAGGGAGGAAGAAGGTGGTTGTTTTGGGTTTTCTTTTCAAGTTTATATCTTTATAAAATAGTTTGGGTATAATTTAGCTAGGGTTTTTAGTGAGGGGAAAGGATAAATAGGTCAGGGTTTCACACTCAAAATCTTTTGGATCTAGGGCTTCACACTCCTAGATATGATTTGGACTTCACACTCCAAATTTATAAGAGAGAATTTTCATTGATAAAAAGATTTAAAGTTCATTAATCAAATATTCATTACAAACTTATTTGACTCGTGTATATATATAGGCTTACAAAGCATTGATTCTCCTCTCACAACCCATGAGTGACTTAAAAGAAAAATATTAAACTCAGCATGAATAAAGATACAAACTCTAGCTCAAAACTAGAATCATATAGATGTTTCTTGACGCATAGTTGTAGCTTGACGCCTCCTACACTGAGGGTTTCATCAACTAAGTTTTCTATTCCCGCTTTGTGATGTAGGGTGAGTGTGTAATCTTGGAGGAACTAAATCCATCGTTCATGTCGCATGTTCAGCTTCTTTTGGGAGTAAATATATTTCAAGGCATCATAGTTGAAGTAAAGGATGAACTCGTACGTCATTAGATAATGCCGCCAATAACGAAGCGCTTGAATCACCGCATATAATTCTTTATCATAGGTAGTGTATCTTTGTCTGACATTATTCATCTTCTCACTAAAGTAAGCAAATGGTTGGCCTTCTTGATTGAGGACTCTGCCTATATCAATTCCTAATTCTTCATATGCCATTTCAAACCATTGGCAAAATCAAGGAGACGCATGTCATAAGCACTAACCATTCTCTTGTTAAATGGTCAGGACAGGCTAGTGGCAATGGCAGAGATGATATGAACAGGAAGAGATGCTATGAACAGAGATCAACTTAATCTACAGTAGCAATGATGCACAGTAGTAATGATGCACAGTAATGTTGATTAATAGTAATGATGCACAGTCACAGTAATGATTAACAGGAATGATGCACAGTAATATGAACGATCGCTCGAGAACAGGACTAAAAGCCGAATACCCTGTTAAGGGTTCTGAACTTCTGCCTCCTGATTCCTCTTTAAATGAGTTGGAGGTGCGTAATGCAATCCTGTTGTGAGAGCTTTTGATCGATGAACAGATGCAATGTAATGCTTGATTAAATATGGAATATGAGAGCTTGCAATGTAATAAAAGATGGAATATTATTTCAAAAGATGAATTATAGATGAATTGAGAGCTTATAGAGCTTGTCTTGAATAAATAGTCTTGGAGACTGGATACAAGAAGTAGTAGGAATACAACTTGGAATTGTAGAGGAGTTTGATTACAAGAGGAGTTTGATTACAAGAGGAATTTTTTGCTCTGATTTTCGCTCTCTTTTTTGGCTCTTTTTTCCGCTCTTGAATGAATGAAATGGCCTTGAATTTATAGGAGAGGGCCGAGTCTTCTGGAGTGATGAGGTGGCGTGGAATCTGTTTTGTGTCTCGTCGAGCTTTGTGTCTCGTCGAGAACTTTTGATCTTGTCAGTGAGGAATCTGCTTTGGGTCTTGTCGTCCTTTGTCGGAGAAAGAATCTGCTTTTGAGTCTTGTCGAAGTCAACTTTGAGTCTTGTCGAGGCAACTTTGAGTCTTGTCGTCCTTTGTCGGAGAGGAATCTGCTTTCGAGTCTCGTCGAGGTCAGCTTTGAGTCTTGTCGAGGCAGCTTTGAGTCTTGTCGTCCTTTGTCGGAGAGGAATCTGCTTTCGAGTCTCGTCGAAGTCAGCTTTGAGTCTTGTCGAGGCAGCTTTGAGTCTTGTCGTCCTTTGTCGGAGAGGAATCTGCTTTTGAGTCTTGTCGAAGTCAACTTTGAGTCTTGTCTTTTGAATGCTTTTTGAGATCTTTTGTCCGGAGTGGTGAGGAATCTGCTGCAGGTCTTTTTGTCAATCTTTTGAGTGTGCTATTTTCTTTGGGAGACATCTTCACTACCTTGGAATTGTTGGCCAGAGAGGTTCATGAATAAAGTTCCCAGAGAACTTTGGAACTAGCAGTTTCAGGACGCTTTGGATATTAGTGGCAAATATCCAGTTTGCAGAATGATGAAATATGTGGAATCCTATTGGAAAAGCTTCCATAATATGCTGCATATGTAGTTGGATAAAGACTTTGTCGATCTTTAGATTTATTTCGGAAATTTTTGGTGGTACAGGGTGATAACCTGTATTATAGAACTCATCACCATTGGAAAGGAATTGACTTGGTTGAGAGTCCCACCAACCAAAGTATTCGGTGACGAATACTATATATTGAGCTGGCTCATATTCTTCATCTTGCCAAATAGGTGGCGTTGAGTAGAATCTGAAATACAATTTTTCTGAACAAAGACCTCGGAGTTTTAATGAAGCAGTGGTCAGGGTAGGAAATAGATGAATTCGATCATGATATGAGTGGGAGACTAGTCCATAGCAAAGTCCATTTTCTATGGCCCAGATTTTTGTAATTGAGGCGTGGCTGGATTTAATAGAAGTCTGAGAATAGAAGAGTTTGGTTTGATAACTCGATCGGAGATATAAGGGAATGTATGACAAAGTTGGTTTATTTGATGGACTAAATGGGCCTCAGCAGTACTTGGTGTTTTTACTATTTTGTCATAGATTTTGGAGGGAAGTTCTACTATTTCCCGGGCAAGATTTTGACGATCTTGAAGGAAGAAGATTAGTCTTTCGGAAGGGGTGAGGGGAGTATTGTTAGAGCTAATGTTCTTTCGTTTGTTGGTGTGAATTTTTGTGTTTTTGCAGGGTAGTTGGAAGGGATTGTGAATTGAATTGGTACTCATCTTGAATCTGTTGTTAAGAATTCACGGGTAAGAAAATCAAGTAAGGAATTATTTGAACCTTTAAGATATTCGATGCTAAAATCGAAAACTGAAAGAATGGCTTGCCATCTGGCAAAGATTTGTTTGGAAGCAATATTTTGAACATCTTTTTCAAGAATAAACTTGGCAGATTGACAGTCTATGCGAAGAAGGAATTTTTTTGTTCAGAAGATCATTTTGAAATTTGGAAATGCATTGGACAATTGAAAGTATTTCTTTCTTGATTGTAGAATATGATTTTTGAGGACCAAGCCATATGCCAGAATGAAATCTAACTAATTGCTCCTGTGATGAATGCGTGAATCTTTGTTTTAGTATGCCTTCGTATCCTATATCGGATGCATCTGTTTCTACTATCATGAATGCATGAGGATAAGGAATGCATAGACAAGGTAGTGAATGGACTTTTTCTTTGATCTGTTTGACTAGTCGGGTGTGCTTATCTGACCATGCTAGCGGATTCTTTTTAAGTCTTTGGAATAGTAGTGCACAGGTTATTCGTATTTTAGGAATGAAGTCAGATACGTAGTTTAGACATCCTAGGAACCTTTGTAGTTGAGTTTTGTCTTTGATTTCATCGGGGAATTTGTTTGCAAATTCTATTGATCTGTTGATTGGTGTTATAGTTCCTCTATGAATATCGTGTCCTAGAAATCTTATGGAGGTTTGAAATAATTTTATTTTGGTTAATGAGATTACTAACCCATTTCTTTTTATTGTATGGAAGAAGATATTGAGGTGTTTGAAGTGCTGGTCTATGTTTTCTGAATAGACGAGGACATCGTCGATGTATACTATGGTGAATGTTGTATAAGGATTGAATATATCATTCATGATTCTTTGGAATTCTGAAGGGGTATTTTTTAATCCAAAAGGCATCACGTTCCACTCGTAATGGCCGAACGGTACTGTGAATGCTGTTTTGTATCTATCTTTTTCAGTGATTTGGATTTGCCAAAACCCAGACTTCATATCAAATTTGGAGAATAGTTTAGCATTGTATAAACGTTTTAATAAATCTTTCTTATTAGGAATCGGGTATCTAATCCATTGTAATACTTTGTTTAATGGTTTATAATTAATTACTAATCTAGGAGCTCCTCTTTCCTTTTCTGCCTGGTTTATAACGTAAAACCCCGCACAGCTCCATGGGGATTTGGAAGGTCTTATTAATTTTTTAGCAAGGAGGGTTTGTAATTTTTTTTTACATATTTCGAGTAAGTCATGATTCATTTGAATGGGTCGTGCTTTGGTTGGAATATCTATTTCCAAGAAGTCTTTTTCATAAGGAAGATTGACTATGTGTTTCTTCCTTTCCCAAAAGGCGTTAGGAATATCTGAGCAGATTTCTTTTGTATATAAGTCTTGAATTTCTTTGATACGTTGTTGTACTTGCGTGTTTTGTAATCGTTGGTTTATTCTATGATATAAGATATCATCTTGGAGATATAGAATTTTATTTTGTTTTCTTTGAATTAGGTTTATACTTCGGTAGATTAATTAGTTTGTAAGGTATTCAATTTTCTATACTCTATAGGGGTTATGAATTTGAATAAGATTTTTTGTCCCATAATTTTTGTACCTAATCCTTTTGAATCAACCCAAAATGGATAAATTTGTGTTAAAAATGGAATTCCTAATATGACATCAGTATTCAAATCATCAACAATAATGAATGGTGTTTGAAATAGATTTTTGCATTACATATTGATATCTTTGTCAGTTTACCCATGACTTTTAATGGTGAATCATTTGCAGTTACTAATTTTTCTTTTGCCGGTTCATAATATTTGGTTGGGAAGATACCGTCTCTAATTACACTATGGTCAGCTCCTGAATCAACCATAGCTGTAAAGGTTACTTTGGAATTGTTAATGGCAAGAGTTATTAATATGAACCATTTTTGATAATTAAATCTTCCAACGGCGGAAATGAATTTAGAGTTTGAAGGTTCTGTAGTTGAAATAGTGATTTCATTTAATGAGAAGGGTGGTTCTTTTAATATGTCTGATATAATTGTGCTTTCTTTTCCTTTATTAATTTGATTTTGAATAATGCACATTTGTGTTTCATAGGCTAAATTTTTTGTTTCTACTTGTCGTAGATTTTCTTTAATGTATTTAATTTCTTCCTTTAATAATTTAATTTCTGTTCGGATTTCATGAATGTCGTTTGATTTGGTCCTTAAACTGGTATTTATTGGATAGGTCTCAAAAAGTTTTGAAATACTAAACGGTTGACTTAGATTATCCCTTTCTTCTTCTTCATTAATTATTAGAGCTTTCAATTTCTTTAAGTGTTGCTTCTGTTTTTCTAAATCAGGAATTTGTTGTATCATATCAAATATTAATTCTTTCGATTCTCTTTTTGAATTGTTTGCCTTAGGTATTTTTAAAGTGTTTTCTTTGGTCACATTAATCATATTGAGTTGTTTACATGCACAGGTATTTTTGTCTGATTCGTCAGAGCTTGATGAATTATAGAAATCTTCGTCATCTGATATTTTATTAACTTCAGAATAGATTTGTAATTTTTCTCTTACATTTATATCTACATCCGATAGACTATCCATAATTTTATTAATTTTAATTTTCCCTTTTGACCTGCATCTACCTATTTTGTGGCCAGTTTTGGTAGTAGTTTTCGTTTGAATAGTTTTGAGAAGCACTAACCATTCTCTTATTAATTTCAATAAATGCTTTTGAGGCAATGCAAGACCAAGAAAATTCACCCTTCCTCAGACAGTCAGTAATTGGGGTTATGACAGTCCTAAACCCTTTGATAACTAATAATATAAAGTCATGAGCCCGTGAAAACTTCTCACATCATGGATCGTCTTAGGTTCGGGACATTCCTTGCTGGCTCTGACTTTTTCAAGATCTGCAGAAACTCCATCAGTAAAAACTACAAATCCTAAGAATTGAACTTGTGTAGAGAGAAATATGCACTCTTTGGGTTAGCGTATAAATCTTCTCTTCTCAATACAGAGCAGACTTGACATTGATGGTCTAAATGTTGCTCGCGAGATTGACATAAATAAGGATATCAAAAGAAAACTACCAAGAATTTACCCATAAAAGGATGTAATACTTGCGTCATTACTTGCATGAAATTATACAGAGTATTTGTTAGTCTGAAAGGCATGACCATCCACTCATACAACTCATCCTCTATTTTAAAGGCAGTCTTCCATTCATATCTAGGGCAGACGCGAATTTGGTGATAACCACTTTTCAGATTGATCCCTGAAAAAATAGTGGCACCAAACATTATATCCAGCATATCATCCAGTCTCAGAATGGGAAAATGGTACTTAGCCATGTTGGCCTAAGGTTGCAATCCCCAGTTTCTTATTTTGATAATAACAAAACTTATGTAGCTATCTAGTACTAATCAAGTTTCAAGTGTTTAAGTATTTTTCAAGGTTCAAGATGATTCAAAGTGTTTCTTCATTAAAAGGAAGGTTATGAAGTCTTAAGTTTTCTCATGGCTGGGATTCAAGGTAAAACAATCAAGATTGATATTTTAAAAAAGCACACTTGAAGATTGCTTGAAGAGATATTGAACCTATATAAGAAAATAATTTGTTAAAGTGTAGAATGTAGAATTGATGCTCAAGAAGTCATACAGAAAAAATACAAGTTTTCAAAGTACAAGTTTTCGTATCTAGTTTTCTATTTTGGTATTTTACAAGGTTTTGTGTTTGTTAAACGTCTCATATTTTTTCAAATTTATATATCTTGTTTCTATCATGTATCTCATAGCCCATGTACTGCCAAATCACTTTTCAAACTAATACAAAATATTTAAAAATGAGTTTAATTTCAAAATATATCTTAAAACAGTGTTTTAGGCCAAGTTGGTCGATCGGGTAGTCGACCGGACCTCGTGGCTAATTTTGGGTGTCGGTTTTTGCATGCTGTGCATGTTTGTCAGACGACCGACCTATCGGCTGACAAAACTAGCAGTCGACCAGGCAGTCGACGGACTGCCACCTAAGTCTCTGTTAGGATCGGCCGACTAGGTTGTCGACTGATGTCTAATGGCTAGTTCATAGTATTAAGCTACTGATCAACCGGCCAGTAGACCGATGTCCTGTCTAACGGTCAGTCGACTATGTAGAACATTGTAATTCCTTTGTGGAGGCTCCTTCATGGAAAGATCTTTAGTGGATAGTGAAATCCTTCCCACAGTGAAGGCGCGGATGTAAAGCTTTGTGCATGAACCTTAAAATAAGTCTCTTGTTTTTGCAATTGTTTTCTCTTGCTCTTACTTTATTTTTATTGCATGTACTTGTGTTTTTGATTATCTTGTATTTGCTATTCATTGCTTACATCATATTTATCATTCTTACTTATCAGTTTCACTCATCTTAATAAGAAGGCAATTAAGCACCTCGACTTCTAAACTATAGGAAGAAGTTCTAGAGCCCTTCACGGGGAATTTGGCTTAAATTCATGTTTTGAGTTGATTGTTTGCATGATTCATTTTAAATTCCGCATTATTTGCCATTAGATTAGCATTACACATATTCACCCCCCTCTAGGTGTACTTTCAAACCATTATTTTGTTAATGGCATGACTATCCATGCACACACGCCAAGATCTATTTTTCTTTTGCATCAGCAAAGAAGGATCTGCGCAAGAACTCATACTCTCTTTTGAGCAAAGCCTTTTCACAATACTCATCAACTTGCCTCTTAAGTTCAACATACTAGCTATGGTTTACCCTATTATATGGCAAGTTGGGAAAGTAACTCCTAGGACTAAATCAATGGTGTGCTAGATATCACGCATCAGTGGCAGCTTATATGGGAGGTCGTCAAGAAACGCATCAGCAAACTCCATAATCACTAGGGTGACTTTGGGAGCGATCAGAGTACTGGGCTTCTCGTTAACTTCCCAGGTTATGAGGATCACGAACGGAGCTCCTTTCTCTATATCTTGACTAAAAGCCTTTGCATTAATCAAGCTGATAATGTTGGTTTTCTTCACTGCAACAAGCTTTTGTTCCGCTTGTTTAGATTTAGGCAGATAAGGAAGTAACTTGGACTTCTTTCTGAAATTACTTGAGGGGGTGAATAGGTGATGGCTATAAAAATATGGCAAATTATGTGGAGTAAAAGTTATCTATCAAAATAGGCAATATAGAGCAATAGAGTACATCAAAATAATTGCACAATGTGAATTAGAGGAGCGAGTAGTGATAGAGAAAGATAAAGAAGGCAAACCCAAACACGGGAGTTTATTTTGAGGTTCAAGCCATGTTCTATGTCCCCGCCTTCACTGCAATGAAGGATTTCTACCATACTTGTCCCGCAAGATCACCACTCTACAAGTTCTCTTCAAGAACCACAAAGAACTGCAAGCCCATCTCACTTTGTGCCGCAACATCTTATAACAATGACAAACCCGCAAGCTCGTTGAGCCGGCAACCTCTACAACTTGTATTCAATGAAGAATAATCTACTTCTCGATCACCAAAAAAATGGCTCACAACAAAATTCTTAGAACCAATTTGGCGAAGTAGAAGCTCTGAGTTGTGAGTAGTGAAGCTTAGAAGATTTTGAGAGTAAGAGAAAAGTTTTGAAAGTATAGAATGTAGAATTGTAGCTCAAGGTGAAATTTCTTAAAATTTTCTTCAAAAATTTATCTCAAATATTTTCCAAAATGTTATAAATAGATTCTTAGGGTTTAGAACAATGTACCCCTATTTATAGAGGTCCAAGTGAGATTAAATCCAAAATAGCCATTAGAGATTATCCTAGAAAAAGACAAGACTAAATATAGCTGTTTAGGGCATAATCCAAGCTTAATCAGCTTGTCAATCGACCGCCCGATAGACTGCCAACAGTCAGATTTTTGACCGTTAGGGGATGGCGGTCGACTGGCTAGTCGACCGTCCCAAAGCTAAAATTTTGACCACAGACACGATCGATGGGGAGACTGATCGACATGCACAAGTTCAAACTTGTACATGTCGTGCATCTACAATTGAAGGTACGGTCGACCGATGAGCAATTCAGCTCTACCTGCGGTCAATCGTGCAACCGACTACTCAAGGTCAAAAACACAAAACAGAAATGTTCTAAAAAAAGTTTTGATTTGTTCACTAAAAACTTTGAATT
Source organism: Agave tequilana (assembly GCA_038442645.1). NCBI lineage: Eukaryota > Viridiplantae > Streptophyta > Magnoliopsida > Asparagales > Asparagaceae > Agave > Agave tequilana. The sequence goes on from JAVJIF010000773.1 coordinate 116,184, forward strand.
CCTTTTACAATACAGAGTTCATGAATATATTTGAAGCTTAAAATATGTGTGACACTTGATCGACATAAAATTAAAATGAAAAACTTATTTATGTCAAATAGGAAATTCCATTTTGTAAAATCTATTTTTCCAAAAATGTTTTGAAATTCAATTCAAAATATAAAAATTCTTTTCAACAATTTTACAATCAAAACATAGAGAGTATATATTTGTATATGTGTGTGACTCATGAGCTTCTAGATCATCTAAATTATTTTAACAAACTAAATCTTACTTGAATAAAAGCAAAAATAAAATTTTCTATTATTCTTTCTTGATCCTTCCTTAATCTTCGAGCTAGCCTCCAATCTTGAGTGCTATAACTGCTTTTGATGATTTAAGCTTTTTGGATCTCTTTGATGATAGCATCCAAACTTGTGAGTCTTGAGTGAAACTAATCATTCCTTTGATTTTCTTGAAACTTATTTAACAAAGCTTTATTAGTACAAAATAACTTCATGAGTTCTATCACCACCAAAACTAGGGTTAAAGGCCTTCGGACCAACAATCTCCCCTAAATAAAGCTCATGAAGTTATTGTACATAAACATGTGAAGCTCCCCTAAATATATGCATATATGAAATATCTCAATTGAAGTTCAATGCAATGGATAAAGTATGCTTATAAGATTTGTATCAAGTGAACTCAATGCATAGCATTCATACATTAATGGATATGAACATATGGATGGGTTTGCACAAATGGTTTCCTCTAACTATCCAGCCTCCAACTTGCCAAAATAAGGATGATGGACGTTCTCAAAAACGAAAGATTCTATATAAAGCTATAATATAACATCACAATCATCACAAGAATAAATAAGGAGATTTAAAAAAAAATGCATAACTGCATATGAACCATATCATAATAACCACATAAACATACAAAGTATATCACTACAAGATTAATAGATAGGAATATTTTTTACAAGGTCACAAGACTAATGTAACAAGATTACAATCAAAATATTAAATACCAAAACAAAAAAATATGAAACCATGTACCAAATACATAGTTGCATCTACAAGATCATCAAAATATTATAAAGCCAAATGTTCCAACTAGATCTTGAACTGCTAAATTATTACAAAGTTTAAAATAACTCAAACAACCCATAGAAATCATCTCCATGCCATCTTTTACTACTTTCCCCTTTTTTAACATCAAAAAGGAGGGATAAATCCTGCTCTCAAAGAAAATCCATCTCAGGTACAAAATGTGGATCTTCGGGAGGATCAAAGACCGAATGATATACCTTAGACGGATTTGAAGGAGCTATCCAGGGATCAAAATGAGGGCCATTAGCTGAAAAAAGGCTGACCAAATGCATCAGGAATAGGAAGTGACCAATCATTTCTTGAATGGGTGTTATCATTGCATCTTTGTAGGTATTAGACAACCGAGCAAACATAAGACATGTTGTTCTAATACTCTTCTTGAAAATCATCAGTTTGCCACAATCTTCTCAGTGGCAGTAGAGGAATTCAGAAACAAAGAATTCATCTAGCTCAAGATAGCAGAGTTTGGTTCTGTAGATGAAGAAGAGGAACCAAGAGCAAATTGTGGTGGATACTGAACAGAAGGGGGTTGTGCATGTACGCAGGTACCAGCTTGCATCCTCTTGAGAAGAGTGCGATCAATATCAATAGTAGGTGCAACAATATTCTCGCCAGAAAGATCAACTTTGAAGTAGTTGAGTACATGAGTAATGATCATCCTGAATGAGAGAATCGTACTAAGAATCAAAATATGCTTAGAAAGCATAAAATCATTGATGAGTTTGGAAATATTGACTCTAATGCCTTTCAGAAGGCAATAGATCAAGAGTAGAGCACATCCCTGGGCATTATTGTATTCTCCTGATTTTAGGTGAAGGTCATAGAAAACTATCTTAGTAAGTACTTGGGCAGTAAGTGTATAGTATTTAACCTCCTCGTTTATTATTAAGGTCGGGTTATCATCATCATGAAACAAACGGGAAGCAGTGAGAGCAGTCTCACTGTCAGAATACTTGAAATCATTAAGGTCAAAGTGAAAGATATAAACTTTGTCACAGGAGAGGTGAAAAATCCTAGCAAAAGCTTCTAGGGATAAGTCAAGATTAGTGCATTTGACACGGGAGTGAATGATATTATTCTTGAAAGATAGATTTGCATAGAATTCATGGACAAGAGCAAATTAAATAGATTGTTCGATTGACACAAAGAACTCATGGGAATTTTGTTGTTTGATAAACACAAAGAACTCAAGGGAGTTTTTTTCTCAAGATATGGGCTAAATTGAGATGTTCAAAATCAGATAAAATCACTGATCGACCTGAAATGATTTGTATCTTATAGATAATAGAGTGTTTATACCTTGCGTTATACAAACTGGGGATAGGAAGATTTGTATCTAAATGATGAAGATTCAGGTTTCTTTGGTTTTTGAAACTTTTCAATCCTTTGACTTTTTTAAGACATGGTGAATCAAAAATAGGTTGATAGAAACATGGATTAAGCAGGAAAATCTGCAGAAAATTAAACAGGAAATAGAACAAACTAGATCAAGGAAATTGAAATATAAACTAAAAAATAATGGAACTATATTAGCCAATGAAAATTAACAAAATCTTCTCCAATCAAGAGTACATGATGTATTCAAAAGATCGCTAGAAATTCTTGAGTGGATTTGGTAAGAATAGAGAAAATTTAGAAGTGGAAGGGAGTGGGTTTGGAGAAGGGGAGCCGGCAGAGGTTAAAGAGAGGGGTGAAATGAGATCTATGGTTTGGAAAGCAACAAATAGCATTTATAACCAACTGTCGATTGACCGGGCGGTCAACTGATCCCAGTATTAAGCAAAATTTGTAGTTTACTGCGATCGACCAACAAAATCAGAGAGTTTTGTTGCTCTCAGTCGTTCGACCGTATGGTTGACTGAAAAGACTAGAGAGTTTTGTTTGTCTCAGTCAGTCAATCCTGCGATCGACCGGGATGAGAATTCAAAGATTCTCCCCAGCTCGGTTGATTGGATAGCCTCAAATTCAAAACTTTGAATTTAAAGATGGTTTTGTCAGCCCAAAAAAATTTAAATAAAAATGTAAAAATCTATTAAATAGGTAAAATCATTTTAGACATGTTATAGTCAAAAAAATCACACAAAATTTTTGTATATGTATATTTTTCAAAAATATGTCATAAAATACATTAAAAATTATGGAAAAATTCACATAAATTATTTAAATCACAATTAAGCAAATTTAAATAAGAATAAAGCCAGATTCCCTTTACGGGCTCTAAACTTCTCCTCATGATTTCTCTAGCTGAAAGTTGAGGTATTGCTTTCTTATTTGTATGCTTAATAAATGAAATGAATACCTATATGGAAATTTTCAAAAACACATCATTTTGTTTATATTAAAATACAAACATAGGTGATTAACTTAACATCCTTGTAGGCATTTAGCAAGGATAATAAAGTTAGAGTCTAAGTTATCAATGAAGTAAGCATTCAATATATACAACATGATACATTAAAACAATCTAAATTATTTTGCCAAAAACTAATGCATACACAAGGAGATAGTCAATCAACTCATTCAATCATTAAGCATGGATATTCTAACAAGAGTGATTAGGCTATAAACATGAATATGTGGACATGAAAGTAGAACAAATTGTATGGGAGATGTTACCAATACTTATAAGCCAAGAATATCCATTCCCAAGCTGGTGTATGCCCACCTATTTTCTTTGATAGCGTTGCATAAAAATTGGTATGGCCTTTAAGCTCCAATGCAATCACCACCAAGACACCATATCCCCCTTTAGTCTTTGAGGATGACACACCTACATCAATCAAGTTGGGTGTGTTCATTGGTGCCCAAAATTTCTTGGGTCCTTGGGGTTATTGGTACTCCGAACCTAAACATTTTATTTTTCTTATTAAATTTAACATAACAAAATTGGGCTAAATGGCCTTTGTGGCCACAATGTGTACAAGTGTACACCTTGTCTTACAAATGAGCATGTGAGTGTTGTGCCTTGTGCACATGCTCGGTGTGTGCTCATGAAGTGTGTTTCCATTGGTTTTTTCCCCTTTTGGAAACATAGAATCTAATTTCTTCATGTTAAAAGCACAATTCTTCAAATTAGCATCCAAAATATTTATTCTAGTTTTTAAAGAATCAAATTCATTTTGGTAGAAAACAAATTTTGGGTTTTTGCCCTTGCAAATACTTTTATGTAAATCAAAGTCCTTTTTAGTCTTTCGAAAAGTACAAGATAAATCCTCTTTTTCTTTCAAAACTATATCAAGTTTATTTTTCAAAAATTTATTTTTTCTTAGTTTTTTATTTTGACTTTTATAAATATCATATCTTTCTTGTAGCTCTTCAAATAATCTAGCTAATTCATCCATTGAATGATCATCATCAAGAGAGTTATCAAATTTACCTTTGAAGCTTCCTCTCCATTTGCCATGGAGCAAACGTGCGCGTTGTCAATTTTTTCTTCGAATTGGGTCTTCGAGTCATCCTATGTGGCCAACATGGCCTTCTTTGTGTGCAATCTCTTGAAGGTAGTTGCTTGAATTAGGGGCAATCCGCAATGAGGTGTCACATCTTCTTGCAATAGTAGCAAGGACCCATTTCCTCCTCCTTTCATTTTTTTCTTGAGGTCTTTCTCTAAGTTATTTTGCCACCCTTCTTGTAAAACATTTTTCCTACCATTCGAATAAGCATGGAAAAGCCTTCTTCACCTTCGTCTTGGGACTCTTCATCTTCCACGATTGAGGGAGTTGATTTGAATGCAATTGATTTTTTCGTTGTAGGTTCTCTCCCTTCACGCACCTTCATTTCCATTTCATGGGCCTTGAGGTTCCGAATGAAGCCAAAAAAGTCCATCTCCCCTCTATTATTTAGGAGTGTGGTCATCTTGACCTCCCAAGTCTTGAGAAGAGCTCGCATAACCTTCCTTACTTTTTGGTCATAGTCATCAATCACCTAAGGAAGATAACCCTTTAGCAAATCGTGTAAGCATTTCATCAATGGACTTATTTTCAAGTATGTAAAAGTTCTCACATTGAGAACCAAGCAAATCAATCTTAGATCATTTAACTTGCGAAGTACCCTCATGGATAATAATTAAATTATTTCATATTTCAAAAGCCGATTGGCAATTAATTACACGTGACAAATCATTATTATTCAATACTTGCGTGAGTGCATATTGTGCCTTAGCATTGGCCTCATAGTCCTTAGTAATAGCTTTGGACCATATTTTCTCATCATTGTGAGGCTCAGTAAATTCTTTAGAGATGTCTTTTGCGACTCTAACACCAAAATACTTTAGGAATAAGGTTATTTTCACCTTCCATATTAGAAGTTCAACCCATCAAATTGGGGTGGGGATTTGATGCTAGAGAAATCGTAAGATGCCATGAAAACAAGTATGTGAATGAACAACGCAACACAAATATAAACAACAAAAGAATCAAGCTGAGGTGGTTAAAATAAATACAAGAGAACTAGGCTCTGATACGAATTGAAATCACCTAGAGGTTGATAAATAGGTGACGACTATAGAAATATAGCAAATAATGTAGAATAAAGGTTGTCTATCAAAATAAGCAATGTATAACAATAAAAAATTTCTGAATAATTGTACAATGTGGATTGGAGGGGTAAGTAGAGACAGGGCAAGATAGAGAAGGCAATCACAAACACGAAAGTTTGTTTTAAGGTTCGAGCCATTACTCTACGCCCCCTGCCTTCATCACAATCAAGGATTTCTATTATACTTGATCCATGAGATCACCACTCTACAAGTTCTCTTCAAGAACCACTAGGACTCGCAAGCCCTTCTAACTTAATGCCTTCTAACTTGATGCCACAAAACCATACAAAACGACAAGCCCGCAAGCTCGTTGAGGCCGCAATCTACAACTCGAATATAATGAACGGATGATCTACTTCTCAATTTCTGGAAAATTGGCTCATAATAAAATTTCTAGAACTAATTTGGCGAAATAGAAGCTCTGAGTTATGAGTAGTAAAGCTTAGAAGATTTTGAGACTGAGAGCAAAGTTTTGAAAGTGTAGGATGCAGAATTGTAGCTCAATGTGAAACTGCTTGAAATTTTCTTCAAAAATTTATCTCAAATATTTTCCAAAATATTGTAAAAGGATTTTTAGGGTTTAAAACATTGTATCCCTATTTATAGAGGTCCAAGAGAGAGAATAAACCCAAAATAACCGTTAGGAATTAGCCAAAAAAAAGACATGACTATATATAGCCATTTGGGGGCATAATCTAGGTTTAATCAACCTATCGATTGATGGTCCGATCGACCCACAACGGTCAAATTTTTGACTATTTGGGATGGTGGTCGATCGGCTGGTCACCGGTCTAAAACTAAAATTTTAACCACAGCACACGGCCGATCGGGCGGTCGACTGACATGCACAGTTCAAACCTGTATATGTCTTGCATATACGATCGACCATGCAGTCGATCGATAGAGCAATTCAGCTCTACCAACGGTTGACAGTAGGTCGACCGACTCAAGGTCAAAAACACAAAACATAAATGTTCTAAGATAAGTTTTGATATTTTCATAAAATACTTTGAATTCTTTTTACAAACAGAGTACATGACTATATTTGAAGCCTAAAATATGTGTGAAACTAGATCGACACAAAATTAAAATGTAGAACTTATTTATGTAAAATAGGAAATTCCATTTTGTAAAAGCTATTTTTCCAAAAACATTTTGAAATGCAATTCAAAAAATAAAAATTCATTCCAACAATTTTAGAATCAAAACACAGAGAGTATAGATGTGTATGGGTTTGTGACTCATGACCTTCTAGATCATCTAAATTGAATTTAACAAACTAAATCTTACATGAATCAAAGCAAAAATATATTCTTTTCTTCTTCTTTCTTGATCCTTCCTTAATATTTGAGCTAGCCATGAATCTTGAGTGCTATAAATGCTTTTGATGCTTTATGCTCTTTGGATCTCTTAAATGATAGCTTCCAAACTTGTGTGTCTTGAGTGATTTTCCTGAAACTTACTTAACAAATGTTTATTAGTACAAATAATCTCATAAGTTCCATCAATGTCAAAACTAGGGTTAAGGCCTTTGGGCCAGCACTTTCCTTTATGCTCAAATTGACACATGTTCAATCGATCATACATGGTAAAATCTGTGTCAAACAACCCTGATCATCCAAGAATGACAGGATCCACATCCGTGGTCACGATCACAACAGATCTTGTTTTTATAGCAACTAAAGTCTATTGAGAAAATGCACATTTGCTTGACTTCTAGTACAGAAGAATTAATCCATGTCACTCCATAGGGATGAGACGGGTACATCTTTCAGGTTAAACTTCACAATTACTGTAGACGACACAACATTAATGAAGCTTTAACTGACCGCGATTATTTTGAAGATCCACCTCCAATCCTCGTTACTATGTGGAACATGTTGGTTCATCTCTTGTCGTCCTTTTCTTTTGACTAGGACAAGGCACACCTAACAATGAATAAGTGGATCAACAACGTTGACCTAATGCAGTTGAGACTGGCGCCATCATCTGTGATCTCTTTGTTAACATCAGAATATACTTCTCTTGGTTGGAATGTGAATTCATCTGAATCTGATTCAGACTCTACTAAGGTACTCTATTGACGAAGGTGATTATTACTGGGTTTGAGTAGTTGTCAACTGCATCTCCATAATCTTGGCACCTGTAACATTTGATTGTGGGATTAACTTTGGAGAAGTAATTTTCAATGACCTTGCCTTTGTTCTCCGTACTCTTACCTTTGGTATCATTATGGGTTGATGTTTGAACTTGAAATCGGTTTGGATAGTAATTCGAGGTTGACTTAGGCGCTTGGGTTTGACTCTTAGAGGCGTAACTAGACTTGACAGCATCTAAGTCTTGGATTAAGGCATAAGCCTTTTCAAGTTCTATGACTCCATAAGCCAAAAGTTCAGTTCTCAGTCTTCTCTAAAGTCCAGCTCTAAATTGGAAAAGAATTTGAATGTCACTTTCTTTGCCTAGGGAATTGCAACAAATAAGGAATTCATAAATTGGGCAACATAGTTCTAGACGAACTTAGTGCCTTGGGTGAATCATTGCCAGCTGTCATGAAGATAATCGTAGTAAAATGCTGGCATATATTTTTCCCTGAGTTTGTCCTTCATAGGAGACCATGTCTCTATAGGCTCCTGACATCGGGCTGCTCTCATCGATTTCACATTATTCTGGCATTATTTGGCTTTGGCCAGTTAACTTCATTGCAGCAAACTTGATTTTTCTAACTTCAGAAAGAGGGTACCATGTAAAATATTTGTCCACGTGTTGAAGCCATTCTAGGAAGAGTTAAGGATCCAGACGACTGTCCAAAATGGGAAAAATCCAACTTGTTGTTCTTTAAGTATTGATCATCAGGGCCTTGTGCATTTCATTTCTGGTATTGTATCAATGAACTACGTTCTTCTTCATGCTTGTTGTGATTTGGACCGAGTTCTTCTTTACGTTCATTATGGTTTTCTAGGTGTGTCTCTAACTTGATCAGTCCCTCATCGATCATTTTTAGGGTCTCTAGCTTAGCCTACATGTCGGTAAATATCGTGACAAGTTGATGGGGATCCATGGGGAATTTGCTAGACTCTCCTAGAAGATCTAAGTTACCACTATAGAGGGGTATGCACTAAACAAGACCTAACTAGATGTTGAAAAATGCCTATATGCTATTTTTAATGTAAAAAAAACTAGATTTTCCTACCTAAATTGTGCTCTGATACTAAATAATGTGAAATGTGTATGCCTACAAGCAGATAATCAGTGAAAACTTTGAACTCTCTATGCTTCACTAAGATTTATGATAGCTGTAGGAAAATAATTTAAAACTCGCAATGTTAAGTATATGGAATATAACAATCAGTTGCAATCGTAGTTCAGACAATTCTAGTCTCAATTAAATCAAACATGTTACTCAATTATAAACACAATAGTCTTACTTGCAATATCAAAGATCAACATAATACAGGTTTTCAGATTCACACAACTCATAATATTTAATGGACAACAGAAAACAAGATAATATTTAGAGATGCAATTACTTGATGTAACCCGAAAGTAACCTGATTGCAGAAGCTAACATTTCCAGGTACTGATGTTTGATGCTGATGTAGTTGCTGCTGTTGTGTGGCAGTTGGAGACGAGATGGCATGCAACAGTCCAGATGTGGCAGTTATAGAAAAGGGATGCTTGATGGCTGGTAGTTGTAAGGCACAACATAGGCAACACCGAAACAATACCAGAACATGGATGGTAGCAGTTGAAGAGGAGGGAGGTTTGGCGGCTTGTTATTCTGCAGCTAGGCAGTGACAAAAGTTACAAAAGAGGAAGGTTTGTGACGGTCAAGGATAATACAATAGCAACAGCCAAGGCCAGGGTCAGCGGGCTTAGTCAACAGGAAGTAAAAGCTAGGGAAGATCAGATAAGAGTGGAGGAAGGAAATGGAAAGCCAGTGATAGAGAACGATGAGGAGAAGTCAGGGCAGTGGGATGTCACTAGGAAGGCAGCAGTGGTTGCACGAAAACTACAGCAGCCGGAGAAGATGAAAAGGTCACGAGAAGGAAGAAGGCGATTGTTTTGGGTTTTTTTTTTTCTGATTTCCTTTATTAGAAAGTGGCCAAGGTTTGATATGTGGCTAGGGTTTTAAGAGAGTATGGGGAAAGGAAAAATAGGTTAGGGTTTCACACTCAAAACCTGTTTGATCTAGTGTTTGCCTTCCTAGATTTGTTTGGGCTTCAATTCCAAATTTAAAAAAGGAAATTTTCATTGAGAAAAAGATCCTAATTTCATTAATCAAATATTCGCTACAAACATATTTGATTAATGCATGCATATAGTGGAATCACCTAGAGGGGGGGTGAATAGGTGATGAGGCTAATCTAAGAACTAAATGCGGAAATTAAAACAACAATTGTAACAACACTTAATGCAACCAACGAGTGTAGCCAAATTCTCGGTGAAGGGTTATGGACTAACTCCTCTTGATTCCTCTGAATAAGAGTTGAGGCGCTATATGAAGCTCTCGTGGTTCTGCACAAGTGAGGTGCACACAATCAAGCCAAGCATATAAATATGATATGGCAATATGAATGATGCAAGGCACAAAGTAAAGAGAGAGAGAATAAGAGTCAATGGATCAAACGCAAATAGAAAGATTTGTTTCGAGGTTCGAGCACCCAGCTCTACATCCCCGCCTTCACCCAGAAGGATTTTCAATCCACTAACTTGTCCACACAGGACTCCCACACAGGAAACCTCCACTGAGGATTTGGGGCAATACAACCAGGAGTAATAACTCCTCTCTCAACCAATACAACCTCTCACTAGAGGCAACACAAACACCACCTCACACAAGAGGAGTAGGCATTTAGCCAAACAATCACAATCCACGTCTTCACAAAGAGGGATACAAATCCAATACAAACTCCACCTCTCACTAGAGGGAGCAAACCACAATCTCAACCTCTCATTAGAGGAAGCAAACCACCACTCCAAATCAACCTCTACCCAAGAGGGATAACACAAATAAAGGAGGGTATAACACTTGGTGGTATATCTCAACCACAAACAATTTTCTTCCCACAAAAACAATGATCCTAATAGATAGGATAGCAAGATATGGCTCAAGTGTAGAAAAACAAAGAGTTTGAAAATCAAAAACTCAAAGAAAAACTCTAGGGAAAACTTTAGATAGAATAGAAAATAAAGATCAAACCAATTCCCAAAGATTTTTCTTTTCTTTGAATTTTCCAAACCCCTTTTAAAAACAAATGAAGATCAAATCTTTAAGCACTAAAAACTCTTTTGAAACTTGTAATAAAACACTAGAGAGTAGGAAATTTTTCTTCTTAAAAATCTTACCCAAAACCAACCTCAAATGGGGTTTATATAAGCCCCATGGAAAACTAGCCGTTAGGGCTGTTTTTCAGCCCTGGCGGCTGGCGGTCGACCGGCCCGGTCGACCGCCAACTGTAAAAAATTTGACCGTTGGAGCTTCCCGGTCGACCGCCCGGTCAACCGTCCCAATCCAGAGAGCAATTGCTCTCTGGCCGGTCGACCACTCGGTCGACCGTGCCAAGCCTCACGGTCGACCGTCCGGTCGACCGCCCCCACCCGAGAGTGGGGTACTTGCAGTCGGTCGACCGCTCGGTCGACCGGCCCAAGTGGCAAGCCAGTGTGCACGTTTTATGCACGTCAGTCGACCGGTCCGGTCGACCGCCAGAGCCTGGCAGGCAGCACTACATGACTAGAAAATTGAGTTTTTAATATTCTAAAAAATCCCAAAAAAACTCTAAAAATCCACAAAAAATAGGTTCTAACATTATATTTGAAATACAAACATGTGAGAAAAATTTCAACACAAATTTCAAATATTTTAAACCATTTTTGTGTCTTAGAAATTTTGCCGAAAAACAAATCCCGTATTTTCCAAACTTTGATTTTTCAAATGGAAAATTGTTTTGTCCAAAACTCAACCAAATACAAAAATATGATATTGAAACAACTTGAAGCATGATGCATATGGATATAATCCAATATACATGGAAGATATACATATCAATGTTTTTGACTTAAAGTCCAAAAATACATTTTGTTAAACACAAAACTCCAAATACATGAATAGGCATATCAAACTAAGTTTGTTCAAGAATGTGAAGCATACATGTATATAGAACAATTCTAATATACATAAACTCATGTAAACTTGTTTTGATATTTATCTATTCATGAAAACCAAGATCGGTTAAAACTAAAAACCAAAAACCAATAAACATGAAACTAGAAACAAGTGTGTGTGTTGTGAACTTGAGCAAATCACACTATCTAATCTTTAACAAATGGATCTATCCAACATTTAAACTAGGTACCGAAGTCTTCTTGACGAACTCCGTCTTCAAGTCGACTTGATCCAAACGTGATCCACCGAGCTTGACTCTAACGAGTGCTATATATGAACTTTGACGCTTGGGCTCTTGAATCACCATGTGAAAGCTTCCAAAACATCTTTGTTGAAGCTGTCACCTACTAAGATCTTGATCATAAATCTAAGACTAATCAAACACAAGATCATTAGTACCATAACTACATGAGTTGATTATCATCAAAACTAGAGTGGATGGCCTCTGGGCCAACAATCTCCCCCTTTTTGATGATGACAAACTCATGGAGTTATATATGCATGGATTAAAGTTAAGCTTCACGGAAGCTTCCCCTTAACTCATGCATAGCAATAAACAATAAATATATGCAATGAATACTAAACATGAATATGCATAAACATGCATAATGAAATAAACATGCTCTTGATACCAAATTGAAAAAGCTCTTGATACCAAGCTTTTTGAAATAAATTCCTTTTTCTTTTAATTAAAATAAACATGTTCTTAAGTAAATGCTCTTGATACCAATAAAACAAAACATACCAATAAAACAAAACATGTTCTCTTGATACCAATAGCAACAAAATACCAAAACATAATACAAATTCTTTTGATACCAATATGAAACAAATTTTGATATATAAACAAATATATGCATATGAACTCAAATACATGCATACAAATTCAAATACTTCTCCCCCTTTTTGTCAATCATCAACAAAGGGGTCAAAGAAAACAAATATTCTTCCCCCTTTTTGTCTAAAACAAAAAGAATAACAATAAGGGGTAAAATCAAATCAAAACTTTCTTGATACCAATTGAAAAAAAATATCATAATGTCAATACCAATTGAAACATACTAATTGAAAGTACATAAAACAAATACCAATTGTAATAAAACATGTTGAAAAAGTCAACCAAAGATTTTGATTATAAATTGATACCAATTGAAAGGTCAAATAATCAATATGATACCAATTGAAAGTAATTAAAAACATATGATACCAAACATAATCAATATCCTTTTTTTTAATTATTTTCCATCATAAAGTGTGGGTAGTAAACAAAACCAATTGAAAAGTGAAATACAAATTTTCTCCCCCTTTATGAAATACCAAACAAAATGTTTAAGATACAAATTGAAAGCTACTCAATTGAAATATAATAATCATTTAGGAAATCAAGCTTAGCATATCCAAAACATATATATGAGCATACAAAAAGAATGTCAATAGTGATACCAATTGAAAAAAAAAATCCAATGATACCAATTGAAAACATAATAAGATCAAGTGTATAACTCATATTTCCTACCACCCATTTCATGCACATGTTTAAAAGGATTTTCAATAATAAGCATACAAGGCATGGTCGCCAAATCAACCGCCCTTGAATGGGTAGGGTTTTCAAAAATAGGTTTGAAAATATAGTTTGTTTGAAAAACTCTACCATAATGAAGAATACGAACTAGTTATAAGAAAAATTTGTAAACTACTACGAAATCTTTCAAGCAAGGAATAAAACAAAAATATATTTTTCATAAAACATGAAAATCACTAAACCAATGTCACTCAAAATCTATATAGCACATATAATACTCATGAAAATAAAATCATGAGAAAACATTAAATAAAGTGTGTGTACAAGTTTTGTGAAAGACAAGTTATGGAAATAGGCAATAAAGCTCAATAAGAAATTCCTTAAAACATGAAAACATGAAAATCATTAAAACTAGAATTCCTTCAAGGTATATGTATGTCATGTACAAACTAGTGTATACATACATATCCAAATATAAACGAGTCCACAAAAGTATATGCATGAAGGCAAGTGGCTCAAGGGATGTATACATATAGCTAATATTTTGGACATAATAGACATATACATGAAGTTAAACATTAACATGGAAAACATGTACAAGAATGGTGAATACAAGTCAAAATGTATGCATCATCAAAACTAGACTATACTATTACATCTAATGGGTACAAATGAGCGTTCAAGCACAAACATATAATAGTCTATTTGTAGCTCATTGTTGTACAAGTATATATCCTAGTTTTAATGAAAACTAACATCCAAACTAGTAATCAAGCATGAAGCATAGAAATCAAAACAAAAGTCATAAACACACATATGATCATTATGTATATGCACATGCATAGATCTAGGACATACACATTAGTTAAAACAAATGTGAGAACATAAAGGTATAAATCCATATTAAACATGGGTGTCTCAAATAACTAAACATACACATCACTAATCTAAATGACATGGCATATAACATACTAATCATGAAATAACTAAACATGCTAAAATGAATAATAGACAAGCATGTAAACATAATGGGAGTTAGAGATTGTTACCAAAACCGGAAAGGGCACATCTCCATATCTCCAAAACAAGGTGGTCTTCCCACCAAACTCTCCTTGAAAGTGATGCATCCAAATAGTCCTCTTTAAGCTCGGAACGCATCCACCTCAAGGCACCATTACTCTCACGTCATGCGAGAGCCCACACCTACATCAAATACAATAGGGGTGTTCATTGGTACCGACACTCTTTTGGGTCCATGGGGGTTAGTTCCTTTCCTAACCCAAACAAACTTAGTTGCTAAATTTACATCATGTATCTTGTCATAGCACAATTTAGCAAGGTGGCCCTTACGTCCACAATGTGTACAAGAGTACACATGAGCATACATCGTGTTATGGGAGTAAATATGGGAAGCATGTGTATGCCGTGTATGGTGTGCATGCAAAGATGGAACTTGTTTCTTTCGAAACAATGATTCCAAACGTGTATGGTTCTTGGCACAATGGCTCAAAGTGCAGCCCAAATAACCCACACTCTTCTTTAACAAACATATATCATTATCAATCCTAGAAGAAGAGGTGCATGCAATAGGTGAGCTAGAATGAGAAGCTACACTAGCATGGCAAACATGTGAATCAATATCAATTTTCAAAGATTTATTTTCATTTAAGCAAATTTCTAGATCTTTTGAAATAGAATCAATTTTTATTTTTAAAGAATCATTCTCTTTTATAACAAATTCAAGTTTTGAAGTTAAAGATTCATTTTTCTTCAAAACAATTTCACAATCATTTTTATTTTTCAAAATTTTATTTTCATTTAGGGCAAGATCAAGCTTAGATTTCAATGAATCCCTTTCATTAGAAATCTCCTCTTTTTCTTGCAAAACCAAATCAAGTTTTGAACATAAATTCTTATTTTCTTCTTTTAATTCAAATCTCTTCTTTTTCAAAAGATTATATTTTTCTAAAAGTTATTCACAAACAATTGAAAGTTCTTCATTCAAAGCATTGGCATCAATATGATCATTACTTGAAGAACTAGCATCATCATCATCTAATTGAGATTCCGAATATACCTCAAGGGAGTCATTCCCCTGGACCATGTAGCATTGTTGCTCGGATTCTCCACTAGATTCCTTCTCCATTTGAATTGGCGTTTGAAGCTTGGAGGAGGTCAACGTGTTCCACACTGCAAAGGCGGAATCATAGTTAGAAACCAACATAAGATATTCTTTGTTAAGCATGCTTCTAAGTTGGAGACATCCTAAATTTTCACATGTCAATGTTGGAGACATCAAACATGGGAGGTGTTAAGTGATCGGGGTAAAATCGCGCACAAAAGTGTATGTTTTGAAATTGATATTTAAAGTGTGTGTGTTTTGGCTTCCTCGATACTTCCGCTATAGCATAGAGGCTAAAACGAGTCGAATCCACAAGGATGGGAGGCGATAGAAACTTTACCGGTTGATTCACGTGTTTGTTAAAAGTTCTTCAAAGTTTTAAAGAATGAAAAGGAAAGAAAATAAAGAATGAAAAGAGAGGTATACG
This sequence comes from Agave tequilana, assembly GCA_038442645.1. NCBI lineage: Eukaryota > Viridiplantae > Streptophyta > Magnoliopsida > Asparagales > Asparagaceae > Agave > Agave tequilana. The sequence goes on from JAVJIF010000773.1 coordinate 132,052, forward strand.
GTGAAACACAAAGAAGTAGGAAACATAGAAAAGAATGGTTTTTGTGGTTTTTGATATTTCTAAAATAAGTGAAAGAGAAAGAAAACTCACGGCTACTAACTACTAATGACTCCACTAACACGCTAACCTCTTAGTGATAGTTGCCTCACGTGTATCATTGACCATCACTAGTCCTTAGTTCAAGAGCGATTCAAAGCATGACCCATATGTAACTCTTCACAACCCAACTCAACAAACAAGTACAAGCTACACTTAAATCATCAAAACCCAATAAGAGCAAGCATGAAGTAAAGTAATGTTAGCTTGTTAGTGGTTAGGAAGTTAGAGTTAGATCCATCATCATGAGCCATCAATGGCTCTTGCAAGAACAAGGCCAAACCGAGGCCATTAGATTCATGTGGATTATCATAAAAGAAGTTAGACTAGTTGGTGGTTAGTAGTTAGTTGCCATGAGAGAAAAGACTAGCTAAACATGTAAAAGAAGTTAGAAAACAAAAAGAGGTAAAGAGAGCACCTTTCATAGCTTGTCACCTTCTATTACAAGTACTCTTGCATTCCACTCATGTATCACTCTTTCTCCTAATACAAGATATAAAAAAAAATGAAAAATACAATGGGGAAGAAGAAGAACTATCCTAACCTAAGCTAAACTACAACATGGGATGAAAATCTACCCTAAGCTCTGTATATTCCCAACTCTGGAACCCAAATAGCCACCAGGGGAACAGGGGCCAGGGGACAAACCCTGGCCCGAAGCGGCGCGCGCGCCGCGACTGTATGGCCGCAGAAACGCGACTTGGGCCGTGTTTCCGCGGACCCTTGGTTGCCGCGTGTGCGGCGCTTCGAGCCGCGCGCGGTCCTTTCGGTCCCCTGTCAGGCCCTGTGCCCGGTTTCATCTTTGCAGCCCCTGGTTTTCACAGAATCAGCTCTCTAGGTCAATGGCTATCTTTAATAGGCTTTTAATCACAATTTAAATGGTGATTTAGATTATCTTCTTCATTTGCACACCATGAACCTAGGATCAAGCAAGCAATGTATTATTAGCAGAATTTATTATCAAATAAATGTGAGAATGTGATGAAAATTATGCAAAATTAGAGACTAATCACACCCCCACACTTATCTTTTGCTCGTCCCGAGCAAAAGAAAAAAAACTAAGGAATTATTACACCATTTTCGCAGGTGACGCGATTACGCTGAGCAAGTGCAACAAGCCGTTAAACCTCTAAGTTCCCCTTAGAGGAGGAGTTTTGTCTCCTTAGGGTTTTCAGTAGATTACACCCACAAAATCCATAAAGAAAGAAATCAAATGTTAGTATTTTGAAAACACATTTTTGAAATAGAGAAAAGTGTTGAAGTATTTTTGTGAAAATATAAGTGATCTAAGGTCATAGGTTAACCAAAAATTATTCTTTCTTAAACTAAATCAAAATGCAAAAAATCTTGTTATCAACTAAATATAAGAATTTAAAATTGAATTGACTCTTTGATCTTTTATAAAACTCTTAGAAAAATATGCACTTTGTGAACTGTGAAGATTTTTAGGATATCGACTCAAGCTTTCATGCCATTTATTTAATATATATTATTATTTTATTTATTTATTTTTTTTTCCTTTTTTTCTCTTAGTTTTCTTAGGCTTTCTTATTTACCCGGGTAGTGAGTCTTTAGCCAGTGACTCCCAAACCAGATGGTCTTAGGGCACCAGATGAGAAAACATCCCTCGGACTTAAGGACTCGAGTAAACAAGGCCACAAAACTAAAGAGGGTTATTTTGTTTTTGTCCACCGTTTTAGGTTAATTATGCTTCCTGAGACATAATTACCCAACTTCAATAGGTGGTTTTTATTTATCATAATTTTTTTTGTTTTTTTAATATATATTTTTATGGCATTTTTAGTCTTTGTTTCAATCCCAAAAATTATGTAAGTATGGAGTGCATAAATCTAAGGCAAAAAATTCAAGATCAAATTATCTTTTCAATTTTACTTTCTTATCCTAAAATTTAAACAAGATATATTATTTTGACTCAGTTTAAAATTTCATAATTTGAGGTCTTCCTAATCCTAAGATAATCTTAATTTTCTTAGAAATAAATCAAAAATTATTTCTCTTGTTTCAAAAAGTTTTGTAAAAAGCAAAGAAAAGTTTTTATATAAAAGATTTTTTTGATTGATTAAAAAGAAGTATAAAAGAAAGAAAATATAAAACTAACTACGTTAGTAAACCCTCCCCCCACACTTATCTCATGCATGGTCCTCAATGCATCGTGAATGTGTAAATACATGAAACAAATGGAGAGGGAAGGAATATTGCCTGAAGGGAGTGGCTCTGGTGGTGGTCGAATTGGGTCAAGCGTGGCGACCCAATCAAGATATCGTGGATCATCCAGAAATCCACCAAGGACCTCTTTAACATGGCCCAATAAAAGAATGATTGATTTAATGATCTTATTTAAAAATTTATCCCCATCTAATTTTCAATTTTCAAAAATAATTATTGAGTCATTTTCTTCAACATTCTTGTCCAACAATGAAGTGTGATTTTGGGAGATGATTGGTTTGGACTCAAATAGAACAGGAATAAAAACCGATATCGACTCGGGAAGTTGACTCAGATCAAGTCGAGAGTCAACAATAAGAGTTGAAATTGGTTCAAAAACAGGGTCCAAACCAAAGAATTGATAGTCACACACGTTCCCCAGCAATGAAGTGTGATCATAAGATATTGGTGATTCCATTTCACGGTGTATTGGTACAGGATTCAATGTTGACTCCAGAATAGAGTAAAAAATCTGGTAAAGATCCGGGGTCATTATTGAATCAAAAAGTGAAAAGGAATCATCAACTTAAGGTTCAGGATCACTTTCAGGTTCGATTTCAATTTCAGGAAAGGGATAACTTGCCAGAATGTCCAGGCGACTTTCATAACTTGGAGTTTGGTCAAGTTCAAATGTGTGTTCTGAAATTGAATCTGGATTCCCAAAATGACATGATTCATCGGTCCAATCAGTAGAGTTAGAGATATAAGGATCGGTCAAAGGTTGACAAGAAAGACTTTCCTCGCTCTCATTGATCAATTCGTTTATAAGTGAGTCTAACCTATTGATAGGCCGGGTAACAGAATTTGGAGTCTGAATCATGTCTTCCATACTTTTTGCAATTGGTTCTTTTTGAAAAGGTGAGTATGGAAGTTGATTTTGGAAATTGTGATAAATTTGTGAGTCCATCGAATTTTGCGTTGGATGCTCGGACTCATGCAAGGGTTCCATACTCAAGTCCAGTATTGATGGTTGTTCATTTTGAATAGGTGTAACTGGAAAAGATGAGTAGGACTCTTGAAAATTTGGTTGAGATGATGAGTCCAACATATTTTGCATTCTTTCACAAAAGACTTCCAAATGCTTTTCTAGCTCAGATTCTTCTTCAATTGGATGCTCTAGAAAAGGAGTATGTGGAGTTTAATGTGGGAAGGATTGTGAATTGAGCAAATTTTGCATTTGTTGTAGGGACTCTTCTATACTCCTTTCCAATGATGATTTTTCTTCAATTAGTGGTTTAGGAAAAGAAGTATATGAATCAAAATTGGAGAACGAATATTGTGAAAATTATGGACAAGATGGTTGAAAATTTGACTCGGGGGAGTTGAATCCCCATGGACTCAGTGAAGAGTAGAAATTATTTTGAAAATCTTGGTTATAGGATTGGAGATATGGGTCATATTGAGTCGAATAATCCCAACTCGGCATATATTGTTGGCTCATGTTGTACATAGCCGGGTTGGAGTTATCGAAGTCAAATGAGGTCGGAGTGAAATATGGATTCATATTTGGATTGAAAAAATTATTGTTGTTAAAATCCATATCACAATTTACAAAAAAGAAGAAAACAAACAAACAAACAAATAAAGAAAAAGAAAACAAGCCTATGCTAGGGTTGACTTAAACCTAGACGACTCCTAACTAGTTAGATTGTCCACGGGGGGTATATTGTCGGACGCTGACCACGAGTTAATCGGCCAGGTAAGGGCAAGATCAGTGGGAGGTATTCGTGCCGGAGCAACGGGCCTAATTATGCCAAACCACTGTTCTTTGAGGTTTAGCCTCTCAATCCCCAACCTTAGACACCGATTTGACAAGAGTCAACTTCTAATAACTTCTCCCTTAGGTCAATCTCCTAAATGAGACCGAGATGTTCCTAGGGGCCAACGTCTAGTAATTTTTATTAGGCTTGGGTTGTGTGAGTGGGGAGGTGATTTTTGGGCTAAGGGAGGGTAATAACTTCCCCACCTTATGTTATTTTGGGTTTTGCCCTTAAGTTAAATTAGTGCAAATGTACAATATAGATAAGATGAACACAAAAAAGTGAGTAAATCATTGAAATGTTTGTCCTATACTATATGCAATGCCATATGTACACCTCCTATCACAACAACATAAGAACAAAATACAGCATATTGGAATGAAAATTGATACGTGCCTATATGCAAATGTCTAAACCGTTTTAAAGCATCCAATTTCTGTATTTTACTTCTTAAAATTATTTACAGTGTACAAGTAATATAAACAAAAATTAGCAGCAGAGTATATGAATGTACAAGAAGTTACCCGACCACACTTGAGCAAGTGTGGACTTCTGCAGTGCTAAAATTTAACCTGCACACCAAAAACAAAGAAGAAAAGTTAACAAACTTGTGAAATCAAACTGTTCCCATCCCCGGCAACGGCACCAAAATTTGATCGGGGTAAAACCGCGCACAAAAGTGTATGTTTTGAAATTGATATTTAAAGTGTGTGTGTTTTGGCTTCCTCGATACTTCCGTTATAGCATAGAGACTAAAATGATCGAATCCACAAGGACGGGAGGCGATAGAAGCTTTACCGGTTGATTCACGTATTTGTTAAAAGTTCTTCAAAGTTTTAAAGAATGAAAAGGTAAGAAAATAAAGAATGAAAAGAGAGGTATACGGTGAAACACAAAGAAGTAGGAAACATAGAAAAGAATGGTTTTTGTGGTTTTTGATATTTCTAAAATAAATGAAAGAGAAAGAAAACTCACGGCTACTAACTACTAATGACTCCACCAACACACTAACCTCTTAGTGATAGTTGCCTCACGTGTATCATTGGCCATCACTAGTCCTTGGTTCAAGAGCGATTCAAAGCATGACCCATATGTCACTCTTCACAACCCAACTCAACAAACAAGTACAAGCTACACTTAAATCATCAAAACCCAATAAGAGCAAGCATGAAGTAAAATAATATTAGCTTGTTAGTGGTTAGAAAGTTAGAGTTAGATCCATCATCATGAGCCATCAATGGATCTTGCAAGAGCAAGGCCAAACCGAGGCTATTAGATTCATGTGGATTATCATAAAAGAAGTTAGACTAGTGTGTGGTTAGTAGTTAGTTGCCATGAAAGAAAAGACTAGCTAAACATGTAAAAGAAGTTAGATAGAAAATAAAGAGAGGTAAAGAGAGCACCTTTCATAGCTTGTCACCTTCTATTACAAGTACTCTTGCATTCCACTCATGTATCACTCTTTCTCCTAATACAAGATCTAAAACAAAATGAAAAATACAATGGGGAAGAAGAAGAACTATCCTAACCTAAACTAAACTACAACATGGGATGAAAATCTACCCTAAACTCTGTATATTCCCAACTCTGGAACCCAAGGGGGGTATTTATAGCCACCAGGGGAACAGGGGGCCAGGGGACAAACCCTGGCCCGAAGCGGCGCGCGCCGCGACCGTATGGCCGCGAAACGCGGCTTGGGCCGCGTTTTCACGGCCCCTTGGTTGCCACGTGCGCGGTGCTTCGAGCCGCACGCGGTCCTTTCGGTCCTCTGTCAGGCCCTGTGCCGCGCGGTGTTTCGAGCCGCACGCGGTCCTTTCGGTCCTCTGTCAGGCCCTGTGCCCGGTTTCGTCTTTGCAGCCCCTGGTTTTCACAGAATCAGCTTTCTAGGTCAATGGCTATCTTTAATAGGCTTTTAATCACCAATTAAATGGTGATTTAGATCATCTTCTTCATTTGCACACCATGAACCTAGGATCAAGCAAGCAAGGTATTATTAGCAGAATTTATTATCAAATAAATGTGAGAATGTGATAAAAATTATGCAAAATTAGAGACTAATCATCAAGCAATCCATGAGTGTGTGCAAATAATATAAGTGCAAATGCAAATGGTAGATTAGCAAAACAGGATCTCACTCCTAGGTGGTTAAACTTAATATCAGGAGCGTAGGCTCTGATACCAATTGAAATCACCTAGAGGGGGGTGAATAGGTGATGAGGATAATCTAAGAACTAAATGCGGAAATTAAAACAACAATTGCAACAACACTTAATGCAACCAACGAGTGTAACGGAATTCCCGGTGAAGGGCTCTGGACTAACTCCTCTTGATTCCTCTGAATAAGAGTTGAGGCGCTATATGAAGCTCCGTAGTTAAGCATAAGTGAGGCACACACAATCAAGCCAAGCATATAAATATGATATGACAATATGAATGATGCAAGGTACAAAGTAAAGAGAGAGAGAGAGAAGAATAAGAGTCAATGGATCAAACGCAAACAACAAGATTTGTTTTGAGGTTCGAGCACCCAGCTCTACGTCCCCGCCTTCACCCAGAAGGATTTCCAATCCACTAACTTGTTCATACAGGACTCCCACACAAGGAACCTCCACTGAGGATTTGGGGCAATACAACCAGGAGTACACAACTCCTCTCTCAACCAATACAACCTCTCACTAGAGGCAATACAAACACCACCTCAGACAAGAGGGGTAGGCACTTAGCCAAACAATCACAATCCACCTCTTCACAAAGAGGGATACAAATCCAACACAAACTCCACCTCTCACTAGAGGGAGCAAACCACAATCTCAACCTCTCACTAGAGGGAGCCAACCACCACTCCAAATCAACCTCTACCCAAGAGGGATAAAACAAATAAGGGAGGGTATAACACTTGGTGGTATATCTCAACCACAAACAATTTTCTTCCCACAAAAACAATGATCCTAATAGATAGGATAGCAAGATATGGCTCAAGTGTGGAAAAACAAAGAGTTTGGAAATCAAAAACTCAAAGAAAAACTCTAGGGAAAACTTTAGATAGAATAGAAAATAAAGATCAAACCAATTCTCAAAGATTTTTCTTTTCTTTGAATTTTCCAAACCCCTTTTAAAAACAAATGAAGATCAAATATTTAAGCACTAAAAACTCTTTTGAAACTTGTAATAAAACACTAGAGAGTAGGAAATTTTTCTTCTTAAAAATCTTACCCAAAACCAACCTCAAATGGGGTTTATATAAGTCCCATGAAAAACTAGCCGTTGGGGCTGTTTTTCAGTCCTGGCGGCTGCGGTCAACCGCCAACGGTCAAAAATTTGACCGTTGGAGCTTCCCGGTCGACCGCCTGGTCGACCGTCCCAATCCAGAGAGTAATTGCTCTCTGGCCGGTCGACCGCTTGGTCGACCGTGCCAAGCCTCACGATCAACCGTCCGGTCGACCACCCCCACCCGAGAGTGGGGTACTTACAGTCGGTCGACCGCTCGGTCGACCGGCCCAAGTGGCAAGCCAGCGTGCACGTTTTGTGCATGTCGGTCGACCGGTCCTGTCGACCGACTCTGGGTCCGGTCGACCGGTCCGGTCTACCGCCAGAGCCTGGGTTTTTAATATTCTAAAAAAATCTCATAAAAACTCTAAAAATCCACAAAAATAAGTTCTAACATTATATTTGAAATACAAACATGTGGGAAAAATTTCAACACAAATTTCAAACTTTTTAAACCATTTTTGTGTCTTAGAAATTTTGCCGAAAAACAAATCCCGTATTTTCCAAACTTTAATTTTTCAAATGGAAAATTGTTTTGTCCAAAACTCAATCAAATACAAAAACATGATATTGAAACAACTTGAAGCATGATGCATATGAATATAATTCAATATACAAGGAAGATATACATATCAATGTTTTTGACTTAAAGTCCAAAAATACATTTTGTTAAACACAAAACTCCAAATACATGAATAGGCATATCAAACTAAATTTGTTCAAGAATGTGAAGCATACATGTATATAGAACAAATCTAATATACATAAGCCTATGTAAACTTGTTTTGATATTTATCTATTCATGAAAACCAAGATCGGTTAAAACCAAAAACCGAAAACCAATAAACTTGAAACTAGAAACAAGTGTGTGTGTTGTGAACTTGAGCATATCACACTATCTAATCTTTAACAAATGGATCTATCCAACATTTAAACTAGGTACCGAAGTCTTCTTGACGAACTCCGTCTTCAAGTCGACTCGATCCAAACGTGATCCACCGAGCTTGACTCCAACGAGTGTTATATATGAATTTTGACGCTCGGGCTCTTGAATCACCATGTGAAAGCTTCCAAAACATCTTTATTGAAGCAATCACCTACTAAGATCTTGATCATAAATCTGAGACTAATCAAACACAAGATCATTAGTACCATAACTACATGGGTTGATCATCATAAAAACTAGAGTGGATGGCCTCTGGGCCAACATATAGGTGTAGTGGTCGATTTTCAATGCATGTTGAGATTGCGCCACATGTACTATCACTTAGTGACGTCCCAAGCAGTCGGTCACTTTTCCACCAACGGGCCCAGCATGCATGTACGCCCAGCATGGGCTCAAAAAGCCACGGGTCTAGGCTCGAGCCCAGATCAGGTCTGGCACTGCCTACTTGGACCCCTTACTTAACTGGAGTTGCGCAGTTCACCTGGGATTTCAGTAATTGGTACAAGGAATCTTTCCAAAGCTATCCAAGGCTCTAACACGAAGACCCTCTGAAGCCTGTTGCTCCTGCGCTACTCATAACTGGACAATGCTATCTTCACGATTTGTGAATCCAGCCATTCTGCCAGATCATACTCACGTTCAAAATGTTACAATGTCCCTTTATCAATGCTAGTGTTATGAATAGTGGGGGATATTCTGTATGGCTATCCAAACAACCAAGCGGTGTGATCCAGGTTGTTACGAGAAACTCATAACGGGCAAATCATGCAGTTATGGAGATTTAAAATATCCGCACCCATGATAAAAGCTCGGGCAGGTGTAAATACACCTCCATCTCTATCAAAAAAGGGGTTAGGTTCTGATTACTACTGAGAACCCCATTCATAAAGTATTCTTTGCTTTTCTTTAAACAAGGATACTTATTCTCATGCCCAAGGATTTTCATCAGCACCACACCAGTGCTCTTGACCTGAAAGGTGTTCTGTGTTTTTGGCAGGTTGGATCGTCCAACTGTTTGTGGCGAAAAATTCCCACCACATGGGTGTTTTCAATAAGATCTCTAAAGTAAACGCTCCCCTCTTTGACAAACTCTTCCAATTTCCTTCCTCTAACATCCCTACAAATGATAATGGCTCCTCAGAAGAAAGCCAGTTTAGGTCCCCGACTTAGTTGATGCTTCCAAAGGCAAGAAGATCATTAATAGGGACACGAATCCCACTGGTCTATGCCCTTCAAATTAGACATGGTTCTCCAATAGATTAATGAGGAGCCCTCATCCCTGATGACTAGTCCTGAGCGAGTAGCCAATAAGCTTGAATCCCAGTTGCCCGCCAAGGGCAAACTTTTCTAGGTGTTTGATCGCTTAAAAATACAGCTCGATGAACAAGAAGCGATGGCGGCTCGTGAACGCAAAAGAGTCACCCAGTAGAGAGATGTCGCCGCCCGCTCTAAAACTAGCTCCTTACCCAGATTGAGATCCTTAAAAGGGCCCGGGTGAGGGGCTCTGACGTGAAGGAATCTCATACATTATCTCCACAATTGATGGACATCGGCCACATGGGGGGTAGCCGGAGGCATCATAGATCCACATCTCCATGCTGTGACGAGTGCTTCGATGAAAGCGAGCCCTCTAAGTCTTTAAGACTCCTCGCGTCGAGGAACTTGTGGAGATAGTCCAAAAGCGGATGCACAGAGGCACCACAATCCCGAGGCAGCCAAGGATCATCTGCCTTAAGGATATCTGATTCTCTTCTTTTTGAGAAAATCATGTCCCATCGATTCCTGAAGAAGTTCATGATATCAAGCTTTGAGTGCTATACCAGAGTGATCGATCTTATCTAGCACCTCTAGTACTACTAGGTCAAGATGACAGTCTACTTCTACGATAACCACCTCATGTGCTTGGTGTTTCCCTCCAGTCTCAAGGGCATGACCTTAGACTAGTTCTACTCCCGCCCATCATGGTTTCTCCAAAACTTTAAGGAAGTTATCGATGCTTTCTTCAATCAATACGCCTTACGATAGGAGTTTAAGAAGAACATCAACCATCTCTTCACCATCAAGATGAAGACAGGAGAGGCCCTCAAACACTAGGTCAATTATTTCCAGAACCAGATGGTTATGATTTATAACTGTAATGATGATGTTGTTGTGGTCGTGTTCATTGCTGGGCTGCTAGTCATCACTCCTTGTACAAACATTTGGTGAAGCACGACATCACCAACATGAAGGATATCCTATCTTGAGACCAGAAGTATGTCCACCTAGAAGAGGCGACATGAGGCTCGATGACTCCCAAGCAAGAGAGTAAGGGAGAGAAGACAAAGATGCAGTCTACTTCTCTGAAAAAGACTCAGAACTGGGGGCAGAATGGCTTCAAGAAGCAATCTCAGTTGAGTTCCTCTTGAAATGCTGTTAAGGTCTATGGAGTTGACACCGGCTTCACTCTGTTCAAGATTTTCATCTATCGGATCTTCGTTATGATCCAGGACCTATCCTGGCTGAGACATCCAAGCCTACTTTCTCTTAACCAAAGGGTCTTGGAGCCAGAGACTACTACGCCTTTCATGATGGGTGGGCCATCGTACAGTCGACTATCGACATCTTCGGAAGCAACTCCAGGAACTCATCAATTGGGGGTAGCTCAAGGAGTTCATCCTAAATCTCGGAGATCCCTCAAAGGTCAAGGTGTAGAAGGAAGCTTTCAAAGCCCAGCAACAAAAGAGTCTGACGAGTCGTGCTCTAAAAAACTACCTAGAGGTTGACGCCATCTTCGTCGCCTGCCCACTTAAAGGGTGACCTCATGGGAGAGGTCTGTTTATATCAACAAGGCCCGTAGGACTAACTATCCAATGGTCCTGACTGGCCCCCCCTTTGACCCTGAGTAAGCCAATTATATTCTCAAAGGCAGATGCTTTTGCGGTCCACTTCCCGCACAATGATGTCCTGATCGTGTCACCATGCACATCGACAACTGCTGAGTATCCAGAATCCTAGTCGACAGTGAGAGTAGCATCAATATCCTATACGATGGTGCTCTATACAGAATAGAAGATACTTAGAAAATAGCCCGACCCATGATCAACCCTCAAACTCAGTCCAATCTATATGGGTTTGATGGGAATGAGACTCAATCCGCTGGTACGATCTCACTTTCAGTTTGCACAACTATACAATGTCATCACGAAGTTTTTTGCGATAGACGTTGAGTCCCTGAACAACGCGATCCTTGGTCGACCTTAGCTCCTCATGATAAGGGTGGTTCCATCCAGCTACCACCAGCTCTAGCAGTACCTTACCCAAATGGGAACCACATACATAAGGGGAGACCTGGTCATATCCTAAAGCATTACTGCCATTGCTCAAAAGAAATTCAGGTGGGTGGTAAAGGATGCGAGGGTGGTCTTTGACCAGGATCCCCCCAAGGGAAGAAGTAAAAGCTGATCGCCGCTCAATAACAATTATAAAGTGACGAAAGCCAAGAGACTAACTCTGATGAGTTAGAGACTCCTGACAGTCAATCGGAAGAAGAATTGGAGCTGATCTATGTAGACCTATCACATCCGAAGCAAGCCCTCCAGATCGGCACAAATTTCTCAATAGATGAAAAGGTCTGATTTAAAGATTTCTTATCTAACGACCTGAATGTGTTCGCATGGACCTCCATAGATATGCCAAGAGTTGATCCATCCATCATCCTTCATTAGCTATTCATTAACCCTGAGGGTACGCCAGTCAAGGAAAAGCCAAGGAAGATGAACGCAAAGCGATGCGATGCTCTCCTTGAAAAGGTTGACTGGTCATTGACAGTCAATTTCATCAAAGTGACACACTATTCTGAGTGGCTTGCCAACCCAATCCTGGTAGAGAAAAAGAGTATCAAATGGAGAATTTGTATATGCATCAGCAACCTGAATCAAGCATGTCCCAAAGACATCTTCCCTCTATCAAGGATTGATCTGCTAGTGGATGTGATGGCGGGTCATGAACTACTAAGCCTCATGGATGCTTACTCTAGGTACAATCAGATCAAGATGCGTCCTGAGGACAAAGACAAGACGACATTTATCATCGATTATGGAATCTACTATTACAAAGTAATGCCCTTCGGACTGAAGAATACTGATGCAACTTTCCAAAAGATTGTTAAAAAGTCTTCAAGAAGAAAATCAGACATACCACAGATGTATATGTCGATGACATGCTTATGAACAACTGTCGGAGCACCGACCACTGCAACACTTAAGCGAGACATTTGATTTCTTTCGGAAGTATAAGGTCCTGCTTAAGCCCGAGAAATGCACTTTTAGAGTGGGCTTCAGAAAGTTTCTTGGATATACTTGGTCACTCAATAATCGGGGCGGAACAAGCACTTAGAAATGTGTGTTTTCTGAAATTAATGAAATTATGTATGTGTGCTAATTTCCCTCGATACTTCCATAATAGCATTGGCTCAACGAGTCGAATTTACAGGGACGAGAGGCGATAGAAGCATTAACAGTTCTTATTCACGTCAGTTGTTAATAAGTCTTATTTGTTTAAAGAATGAGAAAAAGTAAAAGAAAAGGAAATTCAGAAGTGATGGTGAGGAGAGCGATGAAAGCGATGTGAAAATAAAAGAGAAGTGGTTTGAAAAATAAAGTAGAAAAGAAGATGAAGCTTGTGGTACAGAAAATGAAACAAAGGTGAACTAAGAGGATGGTAAAAACAACGATATAGAAAATGATAAAAGATTTTGGATTTTGGTTTTTAAAATAAGATAAAAGAAAAAGGCTACTAACGACTAATTGATCCACTAAACATGCTAACCTCTTAGTGATAGTTGCCTCACATAGATCCTTGGCCATCACTAATCTTTGGCTTCAAGAGATGATACGAAGCATGACTCATAAGATTATTTTTTACATTCAAACAACACATCATACCACACAACATGTTGCAAGCTACTATTAAATCATCAAAACCGGTTAGAGTTGAGCATGAAATAAAGAAGACATTGCAAGTTAGCAAGTTAGTGGGTTAGATATTAGAAATGTTAAAATGTTAGAATCCATTATCATGAGTCATCAATGGCTCTTGTAAGAGCAAGGTAGATTCATGTGGATTATCAAGTAAGTGGTTAGATGGTTAGTGGTTAGTGGTTAGATTGCAATGAGAAGAAAAGTTAACTAAGCATCATGTAGAAGATTATATTAGAGACGAAAGGAGACACCTTTATATAGATTGTCACCATCTATTACATCAATATCTCTCTATCTTTCTCTGAATTTCTCTGCCCTACTACAAGATCTAAAAAAATGAAAATACAAAATAAAGAAGAAGAATACCTACACTACACTAAAAGATAAAAACCTAGCCTAAATCCACATTGCGAGCCCATGCGACGAAAATTGACGCTTGGGCCCACCACATTGCCACAGAAATGAGGCATTTCTGCGTTTTCGTGGCAAAACTAGGGAATTAAATCCCTAGACTTGGCGAGAAATGTCTCCTGGCTTCGAGGACCTTCTTGGTATATTCCTTTTTGGGTATATTCATCCGAATCTTCGTCTGACGTGCGCAAAGGTCTAGCTTCAATGCATCTTCTAGAAGTTCCCTTACTTGGCCTCCAAGAAATCCGGATTTAATTACCCAAAAATGAGTTTAATTCAGCTCTTATTACTCCTTTACCCTCCTTGTCTTGATTATCTGTAAGAGAGACCAAAACACAGTTTAGACCAAAATTTTATTCATAAATCGGTAGGGAATGCGATATAATAGTGCAGAATTGTAGACTAATCACACCACCACACTTATCTTTTGCTTGTCTTGAGTAAAACAAGAAAAGAAAAACTATACTACAAATGTTATTACACCACTTTCGCAGGTGACACGATTGCACTGAGCGTGTGTAACAAGCCGTTAAACCTCTAGGTTTTCCCTAGAGGAGGAGTTTTATCTCCTGAGGATTTTCAGCGGATTGCACCCACAAAATCCATAAAGAAAGAAGATAAATGTTAGTATTTTGAAAATACATTTTAAAAGAGAGACCAGTTTACGAAATATTTTTGCAAAAATATAAGTGATCTAAGGTCATAAGTCCACCAAAAATTATTCTCCCTTAAACTTAGTTTATATGCAAGATCTTGTCTTCAATTAAGGTAAGAATTTAAAATTAGATTGAATATTTTATCCTTCATAAAACCTAGATAGTCTACACTTTGTGATAGTGAAAATTTCTGGGATTTCAACTCCAACCATCAAGCCATTTATTTATTTATATATTTTTCTTTTTCTTTTTCTTTTTTTTCTTCCCTTAGTTTTCTTAGGCTTTCTAGTTTTTTGGATAATGAGCCCTTAACAGATGACTCCAAGATCAAACGGTCATAGGGTACCAGATGAGAAAACATCCCTCAGGTTTAAGGACTCGAGTAAACAAGGCCACAAAACTAAGGGGGATTATTTGTTTCTTTTGACCACCGTTAGGCGTGAATAATCAGGCTTCTTGAGGCATAATTATGCAGCTTAATAAGTGATTGTTTTATTTATACCATATATTTTTTTCTTTTTATTTTTTATTGCTTCATGGCATTTTAGGTTTTTGTTTTCATCCCAAAAATGTGCAAGTGTGAAGTGCATACTATCTAAGGCAAAAAATTCAAGATAAAATTATCTCTCTAATTTATCTTACTTAACCTATAATTTTAAGCAAAATCTATTATTTCGTCTATGTTTAAGATGTCATAATTAAGGCTTCCTTAATTTCTAAGATTATCTTAATTTTCTTAAAAATAGATCAAAACTTTGTTCTTATGTCAAAAAGTTTTTAAAGAAAGAGAAAAATCTTATATAAAAGGGAAGATTTCTAAAAGTATCTTAAAAGAAGTGAAAAAGAAAGAAAATCTAAAAATTCTACGTTAGTAAACCTTCCCCCACACTTATCTCATGCATTGTCCTCAATGCATCGTGATTTATGTATGAAATAAATAGAGAGGGAAGGAAAAATCACCTCAAGGTGGAGGTTCCGGTGGTGACCTGATTGGTCCACGAAATGCAGCCCAATCCAATTTACGTGGAGTCCGGAGGAACCCACCAGAGACCTCTATAATACAACCCACTAAAATGATGTATATATTTATGATTTTTATTAAGAATTTTATCCCATCTAATTTTCAAATTTTTAAAAATAATTTCAGAGTCAATTTTATCAACACCTTTATCCTAAAATGGAGTATGAAAAGATTGAATGATTGATTTGGGCTCAGGAAGTACATGAACTAATATCGACTCAAGAATTTGACTTAAGTTAAGTAAAGGCTCAGGAGTCCAAATTGGTTCAGGAATCAGGTCCAAATCAAGAAATTAAAATCCTATTCCATATTTATTTCCCCACAACAGAATGTGACTTTCTAAGATTGGTAATTCAAGTTCAAGAATGACAGGTGTGGGAACCAAAACTGACTCTAAAATGTTGCTCAAGTTGGGTAACAAAACAGGAGTCAATATTAATTCAGGAATTTGAACTGGATCACAAATTTGAGGATCAAAGTCACAGTCCTTATTGAGTTCAATTTCATAAAAATGAGAACTTGCCAATATGTCAATGGGACATTCAAAAGTATGAAATTGGTCAAGTTTAATTTATTGATCATAAAAGATTGGTGATTCAATTTCACGATGGATTGGTACCGGATCCAATGCTGACTCTGAAAAAAACCTGAAATCAGGTAAAAATACCTCAGTCATTATGGATTCAGGAGTGAAATTGAATTACCAAGTTGAGGTTTAGGATCATATTCATGCTCAAATTCAATCTCAGGAAAAGAATAACTTGCCAAAATGTCTATGGAATTTTCAACATTTGAAGTTTGGACAAGTTCAAATAGATGTGCTGAAATTGAATCTTGTTTTCCAAAATGACAAGAGTCCTGGGTCAGATCAATAGAGTTAGGAATTGCTGAATTGGTCAAAGGTTGATAAGATAGAGTTTCCTCATTCCAATAAATGCTAACCAATTGACTCAATTATGTTTCCAACATATTGATAGACTGGGTGGAAGATTTTTGAAATTGTAGCGTGGACTCCTGCAAGATTTCTATACTCTTTTCTATATGTGATGTTTCTT
This sequence comes from Agave tequilana, assembly GCA_038442645.1. Classification (NCBI taxonomy): domain Eukaryota; kingdom Viridiplantae; phylum Streptophyta; class Magnoliopsida; order Asparagales; family Asparagaceae; genus Agave; species Agave tequilana. The sequence continues at coordinate 148,451 of JAVJIF010000773.1, forward strand.
CAAATGAATGGTCCAGAAAGGGAGTATAAGAATCTTGGTTTTGAAAAGATAGTGAAGATTGTGAGTCCAAAATGTTTTGAGATTGTGGCTCAGACTCACGTAAAAGTTCCTTACTTGTTTTCAGGGTAGATGGTTGTTCATTATGAGGAGGTGAAACTGAGTAAGACTCTTGAAAATATTGTGAAATTGGAGAGGCCATCATTTTCTGGAATTGTCGCTCGGCCTCTTGTAGGTTGGCTTCTATAATCTTTTCTAACTCGGATCTTTCTTCAATGGATGGTCCAGGAAAAGGGGTACAGGAAGCAAAATTGGGGAATAGAGATTATGAAAATTGTGAAAATTGTGGACAAGGTGGTGAAAAATTGGACGCGGGGGAGGTGAATCCCCATTGATTCTGTGATGAGTTGAAATTATTTTTGAAATTATAGTCATAAGATTGAGGGTATGGGTTGTATTGATTCGGATAAGTCCAACCCGGTGTATTTGGTTGGTTCATGTTGTAAAAAATTGGGTTGAAATTATTCGTAACAAATGGGGTTGGTGTGAAATATGGATTCATATTAGGATTGAAAGATTTGTTATTCTTGAATTCCATTTTATAAACAATCACAAACAAAAGAAAAAAAAGCAAACAAACAAAAAAGAAAATAAAAACCAAGCCTATACTAAGGTTGACCTATACCTAGACGACTCCTAATTGGTCGATTACTGGGGTAAGGCTATTGTATGAATCCAACCACAAGCTAATCGGTCAGGTAGGGGCAAAATATGGTGGGAGGTATCCGTGCTTAAGCAACGAGCCTTAATTACGCCGAACCACGATATCTTCGAGGCTAACCTCTTAATCCCCAACCTTAAACACCGATTTCACAAGAGTTAGATTCAGAACGAGTTTCACCCTCGGTCAATCTCTTAATGTGTCCGAGATGTCCCTAGAGGCCAACGTCTATCAATTTTTATTGGGGCTTGGGTTGTGTGAGTGGGGAGGTGATTTTTGGGCTAAGGAAGGGTGATTAAATCCCCACCTTATCTTGTATGGGTTTTGCCCTTAAGTCCAATTCGTGCAAGTGTGCAATATAGATAAGAATATAACATAAAGCGAATAAATCACCTACGTGTTTGGCCTATGCTATATGCAATGTCATATGTACACCTCAATCCAGATCACAACAACAGAATAAAATACAGTATATTGGAATTGAATTGACACGTGCCTAAATGCAAATGTCTAAACCGTTTTCAAAGCGTCCAATTATCGGATTTTAGTTCTTTAGTTTATTGCAGTGTTTAGGAAATCAAAACAGGAAAGTAATAGTACAGATCTACTAGCTATTATAATGAACATAGTCCGACATAACAAGATACATAATGATCACAAAAGCGCCGCGTTTCCACGGCAAAAGTCGCGTTTGCGCAGCTTTTCTTTAGAAGCTAGGTCCCTGCTTTCTAGAGCAGGGAGATGCAATGCTAGTGTTTGTTCTGTAATGTTAAGCTCCTGTGAAAATTGTTCTACACACCAAACAGAGAAGAAAATGTTAATAAAAACGTGAGTTTAAACCATTCCCATCCCCGGTAACGGCGCCAAAATTTGATCGAGGCGGAACAAGCACTTAGAAATGTGTGTTTTCTAAAATTAATGAAATTATGTATGTATGCTAATGTTCCCTCGATACTTCCGTTATAGCATTGGCTCTACGAGTTGAATCTGAAATCACCTAGAGGGGGGGTGAATAGGTGATAAAGCTAATCAATGCACAAATTAAAAAGTTGTGATGCAACGATCACCCAAAACAAGACTAGAAGCCGAATACCCCGTGAAGGGCTCTGAACTCCTTCCTCGTGATTCCTCTAGATAAGAGTTTGAGGTGCGTATTGCAATCTTATTGTATGAGTATTGATCGACAATATAGCAATGAAAATGAAGCAAGTAAATATTGCAATGAATATAAAGCAAGTAGATAAAGCAAGTAAACCAATCGCAAACACTGAGATTTGTTTCGAGGTTCGAGCACCCAGCTCTACGTCTCCACCTTCACCCAGAAGGATTTTCAACCACTATAACTTTCACAAAGAGTTACAATCACACCGGAGTACCCAACTCCTCAATCACAAATACAAGTATCTCTTGGTGATCAAAAGACCACAAACCCTCTTTTGAAAAATCTTTTTCCCTTACAAAAACCCGATAGAACAATGTGTAGGATTGAAGCTCAAGTATTGTAAGTGAAAAAGAAAATGAATTTGAAGAGAGTTTTGAATCAAAAACTTCAGAAAATAGAGAGATTTTTCAGCGCAAAAACAGAGAACAAAAACTTCTTTTGAAAGCTTTAAACTTGAATATTTTTGCAAATGCTTGTTGTTGTAAAACCATAACCCTAATCAACCCTATTTATAGGATAGAGCTAGGGATTAAAGGGTAAACTAGTATAATAAGTAATTAGGAAGTATTTGATCCAGAAACCAGCCCCTAAGCTCGTTTAGAGATAAAACACCCCATTAAAAACGTGTTTTAAAATATAGCCGTTATGGCTGAAATACAGCCTCGGTCGACCGGCCGGTCGACCAGGTTTTCAAAAAATAAAGCCGTTGCAGGACCACGATCGACCACCCGGTCGACCGAAATAAACAGAGAGTTGATGACTTTCAGTCGGCCGAAGGTCGGTCGACCGAAATGGGGTCCGGTCGACCGCCCGGTCGATCAAGAAACGTGCACACATGCACGCACCCAACGGTCAGAATCCCGGTCGACCGGTCGGTCGACTGATCTGACCTGAAACAGATCCGGTCGACCGTCCGGTCGACCGCAACAGGTCTAAGTTGAATTCTGGAAAAGGATTTGAAGAGATTTGGATAGTTTTCAACATATTTTTGATTAAGACTAGGTATAATAAATAAAATGAAGTTTGTGATTAATAAAATATATTTAAAAATATTTTGTATCTATATATAGGAGAACCTTTTAGAAAAGACAAGTGCGCAAAAACTTGTGTGTAGGGGGAATTGAGCTTCAAGCCTATTCACTATTCTTTAACAAACTATAAAACTAAAAACAAATCTAATGAAGTCTTTGAGCCATGTAATGCCATGCTAGAGCCTTCTCTTCTATGGACACTTCCTCTTGCACCATTTGCCTTATTAGCTCCATAAACCTAGGAAACCTTGCAATAACTAAGCAATGGCCATCAAAAATGGTACTAACCTGAAACTCATCTTAAACAAACTTATTAGTACCATATACCTTCTATGTGTTTTGTTATCATCAAAACTTAAACAAATGGAGAGTGTAACCTTTTGGGCCAACAATCTCCCCCTTTTTGATGATGACAAAACATATAGGCTATATCATAAAGATATAAAGAGAGAGGTAAAACTCCCCCTCAAATTATGCTATATTAAACAAGTAAAAGCAATTTGAATTGCAAAAACCATAAAAACAAATAATTTGAATTTTTAAATAGCAAGCAAAAAAACCATGAGATTAAAAATCATGAGACTAGCAAGCAAAAACCATGAGACATAAAACACTTGCAAAACCATAAAACTCATGTTTTAGAACTCATATACAAGAACTCATCATACCCATATTTCTCCCACCTTTTTGTCATACATTAAAAAGGGATAAAGAAACAAGAAAAACAATTTTATTCAATAACACAAACATTAAGTTCACAACATATAAAGGAAAATCTATTAAAATCAAGTGGTTTAGTGAAAATATCGACAAGTTGCAAATCCGAAGAAACATAATCAATCTCTATATCACCATTCTCAAAATGATCTCTAAGAAAGTGATATCTAATCTCAGTGTGCTTGGTCTTAATATGTTGATTTGCATTCTTAGTCATATGAATAGTACTAGTATTATCACAAAATATTTTTATATGGTCATAATGCAAATCATAATCAAGGAGAGTATGTTTCATCCAAAGGACTTGTGCACAACAAGCCCCCGCCGCAACATACTCCGCCTCGGCGGTTGAGAGGGCTACCGAGTTTTGTTTCTTAGAGGATCATGAAACAAGACAATTACCAAGAAATTGACATGTTCCACTAGTACTCTTTCTATCCACTCTACAACCCACATAGTCGGCATCCGAAAAACTCGTCATTGAAAAATCTCCAGTTTTCGGATACCAAAGACCCATTCCAATAGTGCCCTTAATATAACGAATGATGCGTTTTACCGCAATAAGATGAGACTCTTCAGGACACGATTGGAATCTAGCACAAAGACACACACTAATCATGATATCCGGCCTACTAGCCGTTAAGTACAACAAACTACCAATCATGCTTCTATATAACTTAATATCAACACACTTACCTTGGTCATCCTTTTCAAGCTTGGTGGTAGTTGCCATGGGAGTGTTGCAAGTTTTCGAACCTTCAAGTCCAAATTTTTTAATGAGTTCCTTTGAGTACTTGGCTTGACATATGAATATCCCATCATGTATTTGCTTGATTTGGAGTCCAAGAAAGAAATTTAATTCACCCATTAAAGACATCTCAAATTCACGTTGCATACACTTTTCAAATTCCTTGCAAAGAAACTCATTAGTAGAACCAAAAATTATATCATCCACATATATTTGTACTATAAGAATGTCACTATCAACATGCTTAGTGAATAATATTGTGTCTACTTTGCATTTAACAAAATCATTTGAAAGAAAAAACTAGAAAGCCTTTCATACCAAGCTCTAGGAGCTTGCTTTAAACCATATAAATCTTTATCAAGTTTAAAAAAAAATTTTGGATGAACATGATCTACAAAACCGGGAGGTTGTTCAACATAAACTTCTTCATTAATAAAACCATTTAAAAAATGCACTTTTTACATCCATTTGAAAAAGTTTAAAATTTTTAAAAGATGCATAAGCTAGTGTAATCCGTATGGCTTCAAGCCGTGCTACGGGAGCAAAGGTCTCCTCAAAGTCGATTCCTTTAACTTGGGTGTAACCTTGGGCCACTAACCTAGCCTTATTCCTAATAACATTTCCTGACTCATCCATCTTGTTCCTAAAAATCCACTTAGTACCAATTATTGGTCTATCGTGGGGTCTAAGAAAATGTGCCAAACTTGGTTGCGCTCAAATTGATTGAGCTCTTCTTGCATTGCTAGCAACCAATATGAGTCACCCTCGGCTTCGAGGATGTTTTTGAGTTCAAAATGAGAAATGAATGCAAAATTACCACTCAATTCATGGAGTTTGGAGCGAGTTGTTACCCCTTTAGATACATCACCTATGATGAGATCGTTGGGATGATTTGTAGCGTATCTCCAATCTTTTGGAAGTGGTTGAGGTTGTTCCACTTCTTCCTTTTGAACTTCACCAATAGGTTCTTGCTTTTCTTCTTGGATGGGTGAGTCCTTCAAGGAAATTTTCTCCATGTCCTCACCTAATGAGTCAATCTCTACAACATTCTCAACAACAACATTAGATTCTTCAAATTTAACATGCATGGATTATTCAATAGTATGAGAAGATTTATTGAATACTCTATAAGCATTGCTAGAACTAGAATATCCAACAAATATTGCTTCATAAGCCTTAGCATCAAATTTACCCAAGTTATCTTTAGTATTCAAAACAAAACACTTGCATCCAAAAACTTTAAAGTATGAAACATTTGGTTTTCTTAAATGATAAATCTCAAAGGAGGTTTTGAAAGTATTTTTACACAAATAAATACGGCTTGATATGAAGCATGCGGTGTTTACGGCCTCGGCCCATAGATATTGAGGGAGGCTATATTCACTTATCATATTCCTAGCCATCTCTTGAAGAGTTCTATTCTTTCTTTCAACTACTCCATTTTGTTGTGGAGTTCTAGGACATGACATTTCATGCTTGATTCCCTTTTCATCACAAAAAGTCATGAAGAGTTGGTTAACAAACTCACCACCTCTATCACTTCTTATTTTCAAAATCGAAAAATCTTTTTCTTTTTCAACCCTTTTTCGAAATATCTTAAAATGCAATAAAGTTTGGGCTTTGTGTTCCAAAAAGAAAACCCAAGTGAAACGGAAAAAATCATCAACTAAAATAAAAACATATCTACTTCCATTTAAGCTTTTAGTTTTAGTTGGTCCAAAAAGATCAATGTGAATTAATTCTAATGGCCTTGTTGCCATGATATCCTTGATTGGTTTGAAAGAAGACTTGGTTTGTTTCCCAAGTTGGCACGCACCACAAATGGGGTCTTTTTCAAACTTCAAGCAAGGAATACCCTTCACAATTCCTTAGAATTAATCCTAGCAAGATGGTCAAAAGATGCATGTCCTAATCTTCTATGCCAAAGCCATGAAACCTCATCAAAAGCATTTAAGCATTTAGTAGAACAATCCAAATTAAGCATGTCAATGATATAGACATTATTATCACGAAATCCGGTGAGAATACAATCATTTGTTTTACAATCAAAAATTTTGCAAGAAGAATCATCAAACACAACTTTAAGGCCACGATCACAAAGTTGACTTATACTAAGCAAGTTATGTTTAAGTCCATCAACAAGAACAACATTTTCTATTAAAGGAGATGCACCAATTTGAATGTTACTTATACCGATGATGGTGCCCTTGGAGTCATCTCCGAAGGTGACGGTGCCACCTTTAACGTACCTTGATAGGGTTGTGAAGTTGTTCATATCCCAAGTTATATGCCTTGAACAACCACTATCAAGGTACCACCGCTCCTTACGTCTTGGAGCCTTGGTGTGTACCTACATCAAATAATTTAGGACTTGATTTTGGTACCCATATTTTCTTGGGTCCTAAAGTGTTAGAGTCACGAACCCACACAAGATTATTTGTCCTATTTATTTGATCATAGCAAAATTTACCTAAATGGCCATTCCGATTACAATAAGTACATCTATAAACTCTTCCATATTTAAATGCATAATGAGTGAGTGGCTTATAAACATGTGTTTTGTGAGCATGAGTAGTTTTGACATGAGCGTTATGTGAAATGTTAACATGATGAGCAAGAGAATTTTTAGCATGGGTTGTTTTATCATTCTTAGCATGTGGAGTGTGCTTCTTTGAAAACATTTTCTCTAAGTTATTAGTATTAAAAGCACAATCTTTTAAAACATTTCCAAAATCATTTATTTTTGCCTTTAACAAAGATAATTCATTTTCATCAATTTTTGGAAATTTAGCTTTACAAGCAACTTTATAAGCATCAAATTCTCTTTTAGTTGAAATAAGATTAGAAGAAATTTCTTCCTTTTCTTTTGAAACAATTGCAAGTTGATTTTTAAGCAACTCAATTTCCTTTTTCAATTTAGAACATTCTACCTTTTTAGAATCAAAACTTTCAGAAAGTTCAATAAAAGCATGTTCTAACATTTCTCTACTAATTTCATTTTCTTCATCAAGAGGTTGAGTGGTTACCTTGGGTGTGTTTGCCATGAAAGACATATTTGCCGTGTCGACCTCATCTTCGGATTCACTTTTGAATCCCAAGTGGCTTTGTATACTTTCTTTTCAACCGGTCTCTTTTGCTTCAAGGAGGAAGTCATCTTTTTCTTGAAATCGGGACAATCGGCCATGATGTGTCCGGGTTTTTGGCAATTGTAGCATATGATCCTTTCCTCCTCCTTCCCTTCCCATTTCTTTCTATAGTTGAGTTTATTCTTGCGGTACATCCTCTTCACATTTCTCACTAGGAGAGATAGCTCCTCATCATCTTCTTCATCTTCTTCATCGTCGTCGATGGTAGAGGAAGACTTGAAAGCTATGGACTTCTTCTTTTGAGGTACCGCTTCTTCTCTTGCCTTCTTCTCCATCTCATGAGTCTTAAGGTTTCCAATAAGACTTATGAGATCCATCTCATCATTATCATTCAACTCCTTTAAGGTGGTAGCCTTGATCTCCCATGATGAAGGAAGAGCTCGAATCACTTTGCGCACCTTTTGGTCGTTGCTTATATCATCACCTAGAGAAGAAAGGGCATTGGTAATCTTAGTAAACTTAGTAATCATAGTATCAATAGACTCATCTTAAAGCATTTTAAAACTTTTATATTGGAAACGCAAGAGATCTATTTTAGCTCTCTTGACTTGTGATGTCCCCTCGTGAGTGACCAATAAGTGTTGCCAAATCTCATAGGCGGATTAGCAATGTATAACCCGTGTTAGATCATCCTCATTCAAGGCGGTGAGAAGGGATTTTTGAGCCTTAGAATTAGCCTCATATTCCTAGGAGGTAAGTTCGGACCAAGTGTTCTCCTCACTTTCGGGTCTAATAAAAGGTTTGGTCAAAGACTTAGCAACTAGACTACCTAGAAATTGAAGAAAAATAGTCATCCTAACTTTCCAAATGGGGAAGTTGAATCCATCAAATTTGGGAGGGGTCTTAATGTTATCGGCCATTTTTACTAGTGTATGAATGAAAGTATGCAAATAGTGATTAGCAAATTTTAGGATCTCTCTAAGGATGTGAAGCCAAAAACTAGAGTCCTAGCTCTGATACCAATTGAAATCACCTAGAGGGGGTGAATAGGTGATAAAGCTAATCAATGCACAAATTAAAAAGTTATGATGCAACGATCACCCAAAATAAGACTAGAAGCCGAATACCCCGTGAAGGGCTCTGAACTCCTTCCTCGTGATTCCTCTAGATAAGAGTTTGAGATGCGTATTGCAATCTTGTTGTATGAGTATTGATCGACAATATAGCAATGAAAATGAAGCAAGTAAATATTGCAATGAATATAAAGCAAGTAGATGAAGCAAGTAAACCAATCACAAACACTGAGATTTGTTTCGAGGTTCGAGCATCCAGCTCTACGTCCCTGCCTTCACCCAGAAGGATTTTCCAACCACTATAACTTTCACAAAGAGTTACAATCACACCGGAGTACCCAACTCCTCAATTACAAATACAAGTATCTCTTGGTGATCAAAAGACCACAAACCCTCTTTTGAAAAATCTTTTTCCCTTACAAAAACCCTATAGAACAATGTGTAGGATTAAAGCTCAAGTATTGTAAGTGAAAAAGAAAATGAATTTGAAGAGAGTTTTGAATCAAAAACTTCAAAAAATAGAGAGATTTTCAGCACAAAAACAGAGAACAAAAACTTCTTTTGAAAGCTTTAAACTTGAATATTTTTGCAAATGCTTGTTGTTGTAAAACCATAACCCTAATCAACCCTATTTATAGTATAGAGCTAGGGATTAAAGGGTAAACTAGTATAATAAGTAATTAGGAAGTATTTGACCCAGAAACTAGCCCCTAAGCTCGTTTAGAGACAAAACACCCATTAAAAACGTGTTTTAAAATATAGCCGTTAAGGCTGAAATACATCCTCGGTCGACCGGCCGGTCGATCGGGTTTTCAAAAAATAAAGCCGTTGCAGGCCCACGATCGACCGCCCGGTCGACCGAAACAAACAGAGAGTTGATGACTTTCAGTCGGCCGAAGGTCGGTCGACCGAAATGGGGTCCGGTTGACTGCCCGGTCGACCAAAAAACGTGCACACATGCACGCACCCAACGTTCAGAATCCCGGTCGACCGGTCGGTCGACCGATCTGACCTGAAACAGATCCGGTCGACCGTCCGGTCGATCGCAACAGGTCAAAAGTTGAATTTTGGAAAAAGGATTTGAAGAGATTTGGATAGTTTTCAACATATTTTTGATTAAGACTAGGTATAATAAATAAAATGAAGTTTGTGAGTAATAAAATATATTTAAAAATATTTTGTATCTATATATAGGAGAATCTTTTAGAAAAGACAAGTACGCAAAAACTTGTGTGTAGGGGGAATTGAGCTTCAAGCCTATTCACTATTTTTTAACAAACTATAAAACTAAAAACAAATCTAATGAAGTCTTTGAGCCATGTAATTCCATGCTAGAGCCTTCTCTTCTATGGACACTTCCTCTTGCACCATTTGCCTTATTAGCTCCATAAACCTAGGAAACCTTGCAATAACAAAGCAATGGCCATCAAAAATGGTACTAACCTGAAACTCATCTTAAACAAACTTATTAGTACCATATAGCTTTTATGTGTTTTGTTATCATAAAAACTTAAACGAATGGAGAGTGTAACCTTTTGGGCCAACAGAATCCACAGGGACAGGAGGCGATAGAAGCATTAACAGTTTTTATACACATTGGTTGTTAACACGTCTTCTTTGTTTAAAGAATGAGAAAAAGTAAAAGAAAAGGAAATCCATAAGTGATAGGTGAGGAGAGTAATGAAAGCGATATGAAAATAAAAGAGAAGTGATTTGGAAAATAAAATAGAAAAGAAGATGAAGCTTGTGGTACAGAAAATGAAACAAAGGTAAACTAAAAGGATGGTAAAAACAACGATATAGAAAATGATAAAAGATTTGGATTTTTGTTTTTAAAACAAGATAAAAGAAAACTCATGGTTACTAACTACTAATTGCTCCATTAAACATGCTAACCTCTTAGTGATAGTTGCCTCACATGGATCCCTTGCCATCACTAATCCTTGGCTTCAAGAGACGATACAAAGCATGGCTCATAAGGTTGTTCTTCTACATTCAAACAACACATCATACCACACAACAAGTTGCAAGATACTATTAAATCATCAAAACCGGTTAGAGGTGAGCATGAAATAAAGAAGACATTACAAGTTAGCAAGTTAGTGGGTTAGATGTTAAAAATGTTAGAATATTAGAATCCATCATCACGAGTCATCAATGGCTCTTGCAAGAGTAAGGCCTTGTAGAGGCTATTAGATTCATGTGGATTATCAAGTAAGTGGTTAGATGATTAGTGGGTTAGTAGTTAGATTGCCATGAGAAGAAAAGTTAGCTATGTATCATGTAGAAGATGGAGAAGATTACATTGGAGAAGAAAGAAGACACCTTTACATAGATTGTCACCATCTATTACATCAATATCTCTCTATCTTTCTCTGAATCTCTCTGCCCTACTGCAAGATCTAAAAAGGAAATGTAAATACAAAATAAAGAAGAAGAACTCCTACACTACACTACACTAAAAGATAGAAAACCTAGCTTAAATCCAAAACTGCTTGCATTTCGGGCCTCTGTAGAGAAATTTATAGGCAAAGGAGGGTTCTAGAAGACGAGACGAGCCCATGTGTCAAAAATTGACGCGTGGGCCCATCACATAGCCGTAAAAACGCAGCATTTGCCGCGTTTTTGCGGCAAAACTAGGGAATTAAATCCCTGGTTCTGTGGCAAAACCAGGGAATTAAATCCATGGTTTTGGCGAGAAACATCTCCTGGCTTCGAGGACCGTCTTGGTATATTCCGTTTTGTGTATATTCATCCGGATCTTCTTCTGATGTGTGCCAAGGTCTAGGTTCAATGCATCTTCTAGAAGTTCCCTTCTTGACCTCCAAGAAATCTGGATTTAATTACCCGAAAATGGGTTTAATTAAGCTCTTATTACTGCTTTGCCCTCCTTGTCTTGATTATCTGTAAGAGAGACCAAAACACAATTTAGACTGACATTTTATTCATAAATTGGTAGGGAATGCGATATAATAATCTAGGATTGTAGACTAATCACTCAACAGGGCATCGAAACCAATCTCGACCAATATCCGTCATCCTGAGTATGAAGTCCCCGACATGTGTCAAGAAAGTTCAGATGTTGAACAGGCGCCTTATAGCTTTAAACTGATTCCTTAGCCATTCCATGGATAAATGTAAGCCGTTCTTCCAAGCATAAAGAAGAATGAAGTGGATTTTCATTGGAATGAGGAATGTGAAGCCACGTTTCAAGGTCCAAAAAAGTATCTGGCCTCTCCTTTTTTATTCGAGTCTGTCACCGGGAGACACAATTCTTATACCTTGCTGTATCAGAGTTAGCTGTGAGCAGAGCCTTGGTTCGAGAAGATGGAGGTATTCGGAAGCCTGTCTGCTTATCAGCAAGTCTCTGCTCAGCACTAAGACTTGATACTAAAGGATGGAGAAGATGGTTCTAGCCCTATTTATCATTTCGAGGAAGCTGAAGCACTACTTTCAATCTTTTCAAGTCATCATTGATCGAGGAAAAACCGTGCATAAAAAGTGTATGCTTTAAAATCACGAGTTAAAAGTGCATGCTTTGGCTTCCTCGATAATTCCGTTATAGCATTAAGGCTAAACGGATTGAATCCACAAGGACAAGAAGTGATAGAAGCTTTACCAGTATGTTCACATGTCTGTTAACAGTTCTTCTTTATTTTTAAAGAATGAAAAAAAGAAAACAAAGAATGAAAAGAGAAGGATACGGTGAAAACAAAGAAGTGGGAAACATAGAAAAGAATATATTTGTGATTTTTGAGATATATCTAAAACAAATTGAAAAGAAAAAAAACCCATGGCTACTAACTACTAATGGCTCCACTAACCATGCTAACCTCTTAGTGATAGTCACCTCACATGTATCCTTGGCTATCAATGGTCCTTGGTTCAAGAGAGCATGACTAATAAGATAACTCATCATATTCAAAATAAAAAAACAAATGCAAGCTGCACTTAAATCAAAAAAATAAAATAAGAGCAAGCATAGAATAAAGTAATGTTAGCTTGTTAGAGAGTTAGGATGTTAGATTGTTAGAATCCATCATCATGAGCCTCTATGGCTCTTGCAAGAGCAAGGCCAAGTAGAAGCTATTAGATTCATGTGGATTATCAAGTAAGGAGTAAGCAAGTTAGTGGTTAGTAGTTAGTTACCATGAGAAAAATTTGCTAAACAAGTAAAAAGAGTCAGAGAGAAGAAAATAAGGAGAAGTAAAGAGAGAACCCTTCATAGAGTGTCACCATTCATTACAAGCACTCTTGCTTTCATCCTATGCACTACTCTCTTCCCTATTACAAGATTTACAATAAATAAAAAATACAAAAGAGGAAGATGAAGAACAACTAATCTAAACTACGCTATAAACTACATACATTGAGAAGAAACAACCCTAAAAACCTCCTCCAAACTCTTCTCTTTGAGCTCTGAAAACCCCAGGGTATTTATAGGTAAAGGGGGCACCAGGAGTGTACGGAGCAACACGTCAAATCTTGACGCGCGGCTCCATGGTACTGCTACGGAAGCCGTACTGGTGCCACGAGCATAGCGCATTCTGGTACGCGTTGGTAGTTTGTCCCCCAGTCAGTTGTAGCCCCTATTTTCTAGATATGGGTGCCCGGTTTTGACAGAATCACCTTCCAAAGTCAATGGTTAAATGTGTAGGCTTTAAATTATCAAATAAATGAGATTTTTGAGCTTCTTCTTTATTTAATGCCATGGACTAGAAACATACAAAAGAGGTGTTATTAATAGAATTTAATATTGAATAAATATGAAAATGTGGTATGAATATGCATATTTAGAGATTAATCATACCCCCAACACTTCTCTATTGCTCATCCTGAGAAAAACAAAAAAAAAACTAAGAAAATTATTATACAACTTTTGTAGGTGACGTGATTGCACTGAGCATGTGCAACAAGCCGCTAAACCTCTAGGTTTTCCCTAGAGGACGTGTTTTATCTCTTAAGGGTTTAGAGCGGATTACACCCACAATATCCATAAAGAAAGAAATCAAATATTAGTATTTTGAAAACACATTTTGAAATAGAGAAAAGTATTGAAATATTTATATGAAAATTTAAGGGATCCAAGGTCATAGGTTAACAATAAATTATTCTTCCTTAAACTACGTCTAAATGCAAAATCTTGTTATAAATTAAATGTAAGAATTTAAAATTAAATCAATTCTTTGAACTTTCATAAAACTCTTAGAAAAATATGCACTTTGTGAACTTGAAGATTTTTGGATATTGACTCTAACTTTCATGCCATTTATTTTTATATATTTATTTTTTTCTTTCTTAGTTTTCTTAGGCTTTCTATCTTACTCAGGCAGTGAACCTTTAGCTGGTTACTCCCAAATCAGATAGTTTTAGAGAACCGATGAGAAAATATCCCTTGGGCTTAAAAATTTGAGTAAATAAGGCCACAAAACTAAAGGAGATTATTTTATTTTTGTCCATCGTTTTAGGCATAAATAATCATCTTCTTGAGGCATAACTACCCAGCTTCAATAAGTGGTTTTATCATCATTTTATATATATATAATTTTTATGACATTTTCAGGCTTTGTTTCAATCCCAAAATTGTGTAAGAGTGAAGTGCATATATTTAGGGCAAAAAACTTCATGATCAAATTATCTTTCCAATCTTACTTTCTTATCCTAAAATTTAAACAAGATCTATTATTTTGACTCAGTTTAAGAATTCATAATTTTAGGCCTTCTTAACTCCTTAGATCCTCTTAACTTTCTTAAAAATAAATCAAAGCTATTTCTCTTATTTCAAAAAGTTTTGTAAAAAGAAAAGAAAAGAGTTTCTATACAAAAGAAAAATCTAAAAAATTTTTTAAAAAGAAGTATAAAAGAAAGAAAAATGTAAAACTGACTATGTTAGTAAATTTTCCCCCATACTTATCTCATTTATTGTCCTCAATTCATTGTGAATATATATATGCATGAAACAAAATAGGGAAGGAAAAATTACCTCAGAGTGGTGGTTCCAGTAGTAGTCTGATTGATCCATGAAATACGACCCAAATTATATATTGTGAAATTCGTAGGAACCCACCAGTGACCTTTCAAATATAACCCATAAAAAGAATGATAAAGTGAATGGTCTTTTTAAAAAAAATTATCCCCACCTAATTTTCAATTTTCAAACATAATTCTTGAGTTATTTTGTTCAACACCTTTGTCCAACAATGAAGTGTGATTTTGGGAGATGATTGATTTAGACTCAAATGGAATAGGAACAAAAACTATACCGGCTTGGGAATTTGACTCAAATCAAGTCAAAATTTAGAAAGGAGAGTCAAAATTGGTTCAAAAATGGGGTCCAAACCAAAGAATTGATGTTTACACACTTTCCCTATTAATGAAGTGTGATCATAAGATATTGGTGATTCGATCTCATGGTGTATTGGTACAGGATTCAATGTTGACACCGGAATATAAAAAAATCTGGTGAAGATACTAAAGTCATTATTGAATCAAAAAGTGAAATGAAATCACCAACATGAGGTTCGGGATCACATTTATGTTCAATTTCAATTTCAGGAAAGGGATAACTTGCCAAAATGTCAATGTGATTTTCTAAACTTAGAGTTTGGTCAAGTTCAAATGGGTGTACTGAAATTGAATTTTGGTTTCCAAAATAACATGATTCTTGGATCCAATTGATAGAGTTAGAGATATAATGATTGGTCAAAGGTTGACAAGAAAGACTTTCCTCATTCTCATTGATCAATTCACTCATTATTGAATCTAACCTACTGATAGGCCAGGTAATAAAATTTTGAGTCTGAATCATGTCTTCCATACTCTTTGCAATTGGTTCTTCTTAAAAAGGTGAATATGAAAGTTGGTTTTAAAAATTATGGTGAAGTCGTGAGTCCATCATATTTTGCGATTGTTGCTTGAACTCACGCAAGAGTTCGATATTCATTTCCAAGATGGATGGTTGTTTATTTTGAATCGGTGCGACTATAAAAGATGAGTATGACTCTTGAAAATTTGGTTGAGATGATGAGTCCAACATATTTTGAAATTATTGTATTGTTTCACAAAAGACTTCCAAACTCTTTTCTAGCTCAGATGTTTCTTCAATTGAATGTTCTAGAAAAGGAGTAAATGGAGTTTGATGTGGGAAGGATTGTAAATTGAGCAAAATTTGAATTATTGTTGGGACTCAAGTATGGCTTCCATACTTCTTTTCAAATCGGATTTTTTTTCAGAGGGTGGTTCTAAAAAAGGAGTATAGTAAGCAAAATTGGGGAATAAATATTGCAAAAATTATGGACGAGGTGGTTGAATAATTTGACTTAGGGGAGGTGAATTCCCATTGACTCTATGAAAAGTGAAAATTATTTTAAAAATTATAGTCATAGGATTGGGGATATCGGTCATACTGAGTCGGATGGTCCCAATCTAGCATATATGGTTGATTCATATTGTACATAACCGGGTCAGAGTTATCTGAGTTACATGAGGTCAAAGTGAAAAATGAATTCATTTGGTTGGAAAAATTTTGGTTATATTCCATTTTATCACAATAATCACAAAAAAAAGAAAAATTAAACAAACAAACTAAGAAAAAGAAAAAAAAAATTTAAAAACAAGCCTACACTAGGGTTGACCTAGACCTAGACGACTCTAACTGGTTAGACTGTCCACGGGGGGTATATTGTAGGAATCTAATTACAAGTTAATCAGCCAGGTAGGGGCAAGATTAGTGGGAGGTATCCGTGCCAGAGCAACGGGCCTAATTATGCCAAACCACAGTTCTTCGAGATTTAGCATCTCAATCCGCAATCTTTGACACAAATTTGACAAGAATCAAACTCTAATAACTTCCCTCTTAGTTCAATCTCTTAAATGAGTCTGAGATGTCCCTAGGGGCCAATGTCTAGCAATTTTATTTAGGCTTAGGTTATTTGAGTGGGGAGGTGGTCTTTGAGCTAAGGGAGGGTAATAATTTCCCCACCTTATGTTATGTTAGGTTTTGTCATTAATTTTTGATTCGTGCAAATGTGCAATATAGAAAAGAATGAACACAAAACAACGAGTAAATCGCTAAGTGTTTGTCCTAAGCTATATGCAATGCAATATGTACACTTCCATCAAGATCACAACAACATAAGAACAAAATACAGTATATTGGAATTGAAATTGACACGAGCCTAGATGTAAATTCTAAACCATTTTAAAGCATACAATTTTCATATTTTAGTTCTTAAATTATTGCAGTTTATGGGTAATAGAAACTAGCAGTAGAATATAGTAATAAACAAGAATTTACCCAATCACACAAAAGCAAGTGTGAATTTCTGCGATGCTAAATTTTCAAAAATTTTGATTTGCACACCAAAATAAAGAAGAAAAGTTAATAAAAATGTGAGATCAAACCGTTGCCATCCCTGGCAACGACGCCAAAATTTGATCAAGGAAAACTAGTGCAGGAAAAGTGTATGTTTTGAAATCGCGAGTTAAAAAGTGTGTGCGCTGGCTTTCTCGATACTTCCATTATAGCATAGAGGCGAAACAGGTCGGATCCACAAGGACGGAAAGTGATAGAAGCTTTATCGGTATGTTCACCTATGTGTTAATGGTTTTTCTATGTTTTAAAGAATGAAAAAAAAGAATGAAAAGAAAAAGATACGGTGAAAACAAAGAAGTGGGAAACATAAAAAAGAATATATTTTCGATTTTTGAGATATATCTAAAATAGAGTTAATAAGAAAGAAAACCCATAGCTACTAACTATTAATGGCTCCACTAACCATGCTAACCTCTTAGCGATAGTTGCCTCACATGTATCCTTGGTCATCACTCCTTAGTTCAAGAGCGTTTCAAAGCATGACTCATATGATAACTCATCACATCCAAATTCAACAAACAAGTGCAAGCTACACTTAAACCATCAACATGAAGCATGAGCAAGCATGGAATAAAGTAATGTTTGATTGTTAAAGAGTTAGGGTGTTAGAGTGTTAGAATCCATCATTATGAGCCATTAATGGCTCTTACAAGTAGAGGCTATTAGATTCATGTAGATTATCAAGTAAGGAGTAAGCAAGTTATTGGTTAGTAGTCAGTTGCCATGAGAGAAAATTAGCTAAGCATGTAAAACTAATTAGAGAGAAGAAAACAAGGAGAGATAAAGAGAGAATCTTTCATAGAGTGTCACCCTCAATTATAAGCACTCTTGCTTTCATCTTAAGTAATACTCTTTTTCCTATTACAAGATTTACAAGAAATGAAAAATACAAAAAAGAAAGAAGAAGAACAACTAACATAAACTATCCTAAAAACTACATACATGGAGAAGAAACAACCCTAAAAACGTCCTCCAAACTCTTCTCCCCTGAGCTGTGAAAATCTCAGGGTATTTATAGGCAAAAGGGGCGCCATGGAGAGTGTACGGAGTCGTATGTCAAATCTCGACGCGCGGCTTCATGGTATGACCGTGAAAACGCGGCTAGGGCCACATTTTTACGGCCGTACTGGCGCCGCATGCGTGGTGCCTTCTGGCATGCGCTGTCAATTTGTCTCCCTATCGGTTTTAGCCCCTAGTTTTAACAGAACCGCCTTCCAAAGTCCATGGCTATATGTGTAGACTTTAAATCACAAAATAAATGGGATTTTTGGGCTTCTTCTTCATTTCATGCCATGGACCTAGAAACATCATCAGAGGTGTTATTAAAAGAATTTAATATTGAATAAATGTTAAGGTGTGGTATAAAATATGCATATTCAAAGATTAATCAGTCGTGCTAGCGGAGCACCCTCTGAAAAAGCATTATAGAGAATCCATAGTCTACCAAATGGATAGCAAAGTGCTAAATGTTACGCACCCAAGCCTGCATGCTCACCTATCACGCATGCACTAAACAACACAAATTTACGCTAACTCACACACATCAAAACACTAACATACATACACAGACATACATAATTTTACACAGAAATAGATCCATTACAAAAAATTAATACACCAAATTTGTTTAGAGAGAGTAATAGAAAGAGGGAGGGGGTACGAGAAACTCATGGCCATGGAGAGTTCGACGGTGGAGTTAACGGAGAAGGCGGACGATGATGGAGGCTCACCGAAGGAGATTGGGCTGGAGTGAGGCACTCGCGGCTCACCAGTGCAGGATCTGATGGAGAAGGGAAAGGGGTTGCAGCACACTGAGGTGTACTGCCGGAGGGATAGTCTGCACTGGTGTTGCTGGCTGCACAAAGAAGTAAGAACGGAGGTGGATCTCCAGATTGTGGTATGTTGGCATTGACGATGAGGGGAGGTGAAGCGTTGATTGTGGGAGGCTCTGTGTGAAGAACACAAGCTAGGGAAGGTGGAAGGAAGAACAAAGATGGGGGCTTGGATGCTGGAGGTACAGGTTATGGCGAGCCGGCATGGCTCCGTGCGATGGTGGAAGTTATTGCGTGCGAGATGGAGTTGAGGAGGAGAGGAACTGTAGCTGGCCATATGGTTAGTTTCTCACAATGGTGATGGATGTGCGGCAAGGAGGAGCAATGCAGTGGGGTTTGCTGGAGAAGGAAGAGGTCTAGGCTTGGCCAGGTCACGTCCAAGAAGGAGAGGAGGTGGAGATGGGGAACGACATGATGAGCGTGGTGGCGACAGCTGCGTAGGGGAGAGGAGGAGAACGAGGTTAGCGATTAATTAGGGTTTACATTAAAAGATGATATATATATATATATATATATATATATATATATATATATATATATATATATATATATATGAGTTAATGGGTTTTAAGTACTGGGTTTTAGATAAATAGGTTAGGCTAAGATTATACTAATGGAATGGGTTTTGGGTATGGATTAATGCCAATGGGCATAGGATCATGGGTGTGGGAATATGGATATAGATAATGGGTAATGGGCTAAATGGATAAAGGCTAGGGAATAAGGAGAAGGAATAATATAAAATAACAACAGCAACAATAATACCAATAATAACAAGATTAATAAAAGTAATTAACCATAGCCATAATAATAACAACAACATCAAAAATATATCAATAATAATATTAACACTAATAATTACAATAATAAGTAATAATCATAATGAAATAATAATAATGACAATTACTACTAAATATAGTAATTAATAATAATCTCAATAATAATTAATTAACAACAATAAAACTTAAAATACATGATATAATAATAGATAATAATAATAATAGTAATGATAAACATTATAAAATGATAAAAATAATAATAACAACTACCACTAATAATACTAATCAATAAATAATAATTTTGATGTTAATACCAACAATTAAATAATTAGTAGTAATATTAATTAATATTTATCATAAAAAATAACAATTATTAATAACAATCTTAAGAAATAGTAATTTAATTTCCAATACAAAATTATTAAATAAATAATAATAATAAGAGTAACAATTAATATATAATAGAATTAGTAGTTATTACTAATAATGATTATGACATATACATGCAATAAAAATGAAAATTAAGAGATATAAATTAAATTAATAAATAATAATAAAATGATAAGTAAAATAAAACAAATACTTAGAAAAATAAAAATACAGTATTATTAACTAGGGATATTATAAAGGTGCACTCCAAATTCCAACACCTGGGGATGGAAGTACACACCTCCCTCAGGAGGGAGATCCTTTTGATTTGTATTTGGATCACACCACCCCACAATAATGTCGGGGGGCGGGGGGCGCTGCTTCTTCAAATAATGGACTACATCTTGTTGATTATGGAGAATGATCAATGAAGGATCAAAATCCATTGCCTCTCTCGTTCTGAAATGGGGCATCTTCCTCTCAGTAGCAGCAACCTTCTTCTGATTGGCCATCTCTTATATCAGGTCAGGAGAACCAAAAATAAAAGACTTACTCTCAAATTTGGGGGCAAAGGAGAGAAGATTTAGGGAAGTTGAAAACCTAGGGCTTTTAGAGAAAGATACCAAGATCTTTCCCTCTATTTATACATTGGGAAGATATAGGTTGCAATGACATCCCAGGGTTCGAATCGAGGCATCACAGTGACCATGATTTAAGTTGAACCACCATACAGATCCCAACGAACCTTACCAGTAAATCAAGCTAGTTTTCATCTATGCACGCCGATCGGAGTGTGAACTTATAACTGGCCATATAGATCAAGGGCAACATTAAATGTAAAAAATACAAAGAGATGCATCGATCACTTTCTCTGACTACAAAGTGACAAAATAGGTCCTAGTTAGAGGATCAAATTGGTTACTCTCCCCTTTTTTGACTGTAGACTCCGGAAAGTGGAAAAGTGGGGGGCAACTGTAGTGGTCGATTTCCAATGCACATTGAGATCGGATCACGTGCTGTGCCACTCAGTGATGTCCCAAGCATTCAGTTAGTTTTCCACCAACGGGTCCAGCATGCATGCAAGCCTAAAAAACACGGGCCTCGCCCCGATCCCATATTAGGTCCGATACTACCACCTAGATCCTCTACTTAACCATAGTTATGCAGTTCTCCTGGGATTGCAGTAATCGGTACAAGGACCCTTTCCAGAGCTACCCAAGGCTCCAGCACAAAGACCCTTTGAAGCCTGCTACACTTGCACTGCTTATAGCTGGACAGTATGATCGTTGTGACTCGCGAATCCAACCATGCTGCCAGATCATCCCCACGCTCAAAATCTTGCAATACCGTTATCAATGCGGGCTATTATGAATAGCGGCAGATATCTCTGTATGGCTATCTCAACAATCAAGCAGCGCGATCCAGGTGGTTACGAGAATTCATAAAGTACAAATCATGTAGTTATATAGATCCAAATATATCCACACCTACGACGATAGCTCAGGCGCGTACAAATACACCTCCATCTCCATTAAGAAAGAGATTAGCTTCTAATTACTACTGAGAACCCCATCATACAGTATTCTTTGCTTTTTTAAACAAAGATACTTGTTCTTACGCATGAGAGTCTTCGGCCGGTACCACACCAGTGCTCTTAACCTGAAAGGTGTTCTGGGTTTTTGGTAGGATCATTCAAGAGTGCCAAACTGTTTGAGGCAAAAAATCCCCACCACAATAGGCTTACAAAGCATTGATTCTCCTCTCACAACCCATGTGGGACTAAAAGAAAATAAGGCTAATGAAGTAAAAGGAAAAAATACTAAACTCAGTATTAATAAAGATACAGACTTTGGCACTACAATTGAAATGGGCTTTAACTGTGATTTAAAATCACTATTAAAAAGCAACGATGGCGGTTCAAAAATCGTCATCTATCCAAGAGATGTTTTAAGCTGAAAAGCAACAATGATGATTTTAAACTGCGGTGAAAATGCTTTATTTTTTAAAAAATACAATTTTAACGTGATCCCCACTCTGCCTTCCTCCTCCATTCCCGTCGGCAATCTGCTCTTCCTCCTCGTGATCCCCTGTCCCCCTCTTCTGTCTCGTCTTGCATCCCCTCGTTCTCTTAGCTGTAGATAGATCTAAATCAGATCTAACAGATATCATAATCATCCCCAAAATTTAAATTCATCAAATAATTTATGAACTCACCTTGATGAACAAGGTGAGTAAGATGAACTCGCCTTGAACAATTTGTCACCCTATCATAGTTATCATGCGGATCGACTTGCACGGTTAGGTTACTGTAAGGATTAGAATGGAGGCGGGAGGCCCATTCCCAGGGGCTCGAAGTCAGAGCTCCTAAACCAAAATTTCTTTGAGAAGTCCCTTTTGCATTCCCTAAAGCGAGGGCGAAGCAGCGAGAGATCGCCTTGATGAACTCACCTGGTGATCAAACTCGTCTTGATGAATAAGGGGAGAGAAGATCGCCTTGATGAACAAGGGTGATAGGGGGAGAGAGAGATGATCTAAAAGCAAAACACAAAGAGTCCAACAACGTTGAGCTGCGTATAGCTGACATAGCTGATCAAAACCGATTGCAAAATGCCTTCCATGGTGGTTCTTTTTAGAATCACTGTAAAAGGTTACATTTTTGGTGATTATTTTAAAATTGTCATAAAAAGTCAAAGGGTAAAATTGTGTATTTTTCTAAAAAAATTCAAAAATGCCACTACCTTTTGAGCTTTTACAGCATTCTTCGAAGAACCACCGTAAAAATAAAATATTACGATGGTTATTTTAATAACCATCATAAAAAATCAAAGGGTAAACTTATGTATTTTATAACAAATTTCAAAAATGCCAATGCATTTTGAGCCTTTACAATGGATATTCAAAGAGTAGTCATAAAAATAGTATATTACTATAGTTATTTTAATAACCGTCCTGAAATATTCAAAGGCAAAATTGTGTATTTTCATCAAATTTTAAATTGCCACTGCCTTTTGATGCACGTCGAATGCAACTCAAACCATCATGAAATGGGTGACAAGAAAGCCTATTTCTGCTATAGTGTGACTCAAAACTAGAACCACATACATAGTTGCAGCTCGACGCATGGTCGTAGTACAACGCCTCCTGCGCGCTCATACACGTGTTATGCTTCAGGAGCACGTGTGCTTGGATGTCCTCATCATTAAATCAAATAGAGAAAAATTAGAACTAAAATAGAAGTTAGTTCATATGCAAAATATTAGATTAAAAAACATTCTAAGAAATAAACCAAAACGGAAAGAAAGATTAAGAAAATATACATTTGTAGTGTTCAAAATCTGACCCACACTGAGATCAAGACACGTAGCCCTCACCGTCAGAAGTTCTCCAAGACACTTGCAAGGAAAATCTCTGAGCAAGAGCAATGTCCAGAACATTCCTGAAACCATTCTCCTTTCATGAGGAAATTAACTCTCCGAGGGTATTCCTCCTCCCGAAGTCAGTTCTTCTGACTTGAGAAGGACAATCTTTTTAACCGACTCCATCAAAGCCCGCCTATATTTGTGGAGTGCGTTACACCACCAGGTCATTCATATTTCAAACATGGTTCACGATCCCTATTTTAACGTGAGAAGTAATAAAAACCAGCAGATATCACTCCCGCAATTAGGAGCAAAATCTAGGCTATTATGAGAGATCACAACGTGCAGATCATGTGGTTATTTAATCCCACATGACTTGCACTGTAATATTCTTATTTTATAATACTGTATTACTATATTATTGTCAAATATTTATCTAGGTTTATTAATTATTATTGATAGTTGTTGTCACTCTCATTATTATCCTTATTATTATTATGTATTATTATTATTTTTGATTATTATTATTATCACTAATTGTGTTGTTACTATTATTATTATGTAGGATTATGTATCATTATTATCTCTTTCTATTTCTTTGCATTTTCCATTTAATAGCCTACTACCATTTTATTTCCTTTTCATTTCCTTAGAACCCAACCCCTTAACCCATTTATCCCTTAGCTCGTGATCCAAACCCTATAGCGCATTAGCCGTTACCGCCAAATCCTAATCTTAACTACCTAATTCAAATCGTAACTAATCAAATCCTAGATAATCATCTCTAGCACATCCCCCATCACAACTGAGCTTCTTCCCTCCTCCTTGGCCAAACCCTAACACCAAGCAAAGTAAAGGCCAAATACATCTCCCTCTTCAAGTCCATCTCCTACATCCAATCCCTATGGTGTCACCGGATCCCGACAATCCAACCATTTCCCTATGCACGCCTCTCTCCTCTGGCCGTGCACGATAATACTTCTCTTCCGCTGGCGAACTCTGAGCCATCGCCTCCCCGTGTACGCCCCCGCCGTGCCCACCGTTCCACCGGAGCAAGCGGCACACCGCCGATGCCCATTCCTCCACCTAATAGTCGTGAGCATAACCCCCATATGCGCCAACTCCCTTCTCTCCTTTACATGCTCCGTAAAACCTCCAACTTCACCACGGTATCTCCCATCTCTCTATGAGTCACCACTGATCACCGCTGGCGAGCACGTGCACACCCGCATCCTTCTCGGTAAGATCCTCGAGCGACTTCCGTCTCCGCCAATTGCCGCCGTCGAGGCCTCATCGTGAGTCTCCTTTCCCTTTTTTTTTTCTATTTCCTCCCTATAAATCATTTGTGTGTTAGTAAGTGCTTGTGTGCATGAATAATTATGTGTGTCATAATTATTTGATGTGCATGCATATATGTGCATAGGTGTTTGCATGGGAGTGTGTTAATTCAAGTGTGTTGATTTGTGTTTACGTGTATGTGGGTGCATGAGTTCGTGTGTGGGTGCGTGAGCATGGACGAGTAGGCGAGGGTGTGTGTGTGATTATGCATGAGATGTGTGTGTATTAATGTTAGTGTACTGTTAATGTTTATGTGTGTTAGTGTGTTTACGTTGGTAGTGGATGCATGAATATATATATGTTTGCATGCACGGGTGTATGGGTGTATGATAGGTATGTATGTATGTATGTGTGTATGTATGTGGTGTGTATGTGTACAGGTGTATATTCGTGTGAATTCATGTGTTTGGTTGCGTGTTACAGCGATACAGACCCACTTGCAAGATCCGAACCCAATCTGGATACGTGTTCGCTGTGGAGCCAATACACTGGCGATTCGAAAACCTATCCATAGGATGATCCGGAGATCCTACCAGTTTGTGTAGTGAAGATCAGATGGCGATTCGGTCCCAAAACTATGTCATTTCATATGAGTGTTTGTTCTTGTATCATTTTTCTTATTTATCGTTATTAATATTATTTATATGCTACTCATATCATTTAATGTGACCATCTGATATATTTTATCCGTATGATTACATGTATTCCTTCATAAGACATCATTGAGTGCTCGCATTATCTATTTAGTTGATATGAGAGTTCAACAACATCATTTCATGTGAAGTTCATCACTATGATTCAAAATTAGTTGGAGTATACCTGAGACCGGACTTGATATTGTAATTGACCTAGTTGTGATAAATCTTAAAATATAAATTGATTGGTCTTGAGATTGGCGTGGTTCATGTTTGTGGATAAATAGTATATTTATTTGTCATATTTTATCAGACATTGTTTGGTGATTGTTTCATGAATTGAAACTTGTGTGATAATCATCCGTTGATTAATTGGTGAGTCAATGGGGGCTAGATTGTCAGGTATCAGTTTCTTATATGCTTGGTGGTATTTAGAGTTACTTGGTAGTTCTTGATGTTACCTTATTTATATTGAGCATCAGATGTATACGGACATTATATTTTGATATTGAGATATTAGACTTATGTCATTTTATGTCTAACCATTTCAGATTCAGATTTAATTGAGATAAATTTAAGGATGTAACTGGATTGATCTTGAGATTGGGTGGATTTGTCTTTGGCTTTATTTAAATAGAGTTAATCTGGGACTTATATTCTTTTATAGGATTTTGATCAATATTTAAATATGGTTGATGATTGTTAGATTATGAGTTGTGAGTATTTCTAATTTTACTCCCAATTATACTGCTTGAGTGTTTGATGATCTTGTTGATGTTGATTACTAGACGTAGAGGTATTCCAGATTCTATATTGCTTGAGGATGTTCCATTCTTTATTTGTGGTCTCAGCATTTGTTGTTTTAGTTGATCTCGAGGATATATAGTACTTCATTATTAGGTCTTGACTACTTCAGTTATTTAGTTATAGAGATAGAGTCATTATGAGAATGATTTCATTTATCGATGACCATATTATATATACAGAATTTGACAGCAGTTATCGTTTGATCCCAATTATTGGTGATCTAGAGGATTAGAGTAGATTAGTAGCAGTGAGAGAATTAATTACCTGGTGTATTGGACTTGTGGTTTATTGTATTGGATTATCTTGACAAAGGATTAGTACTCGATGTTTGCAGAGATTGTAGGGAGATTTTGAGATCTAAATTAGCTCTTTATGAGACTGTATCTTGACTAGACAATGCCCGACATGTTATTAGTATTAATTCATGTTACTGAAATTATTGGGAAAATATTGTCTGACCGTAACACATGTATTATTCATTATTTTACCATTTACTCGGTTGTTCCATTATTATTGTTACCATCATTGACATTGTTACTGTCATCGTATCAATTAAAATAACATGGATATCTATTGATCTAAATAAAAACATAGTAGATAACTTACGTCGGGATTGGGAAAATTGATGGAAGAGACAACATCTGTATTTTGGGTGGACCTAAGATATAAGTTGCGCAGCCGAGATACAGTTCCATTGCAGAGTTTCGGGGGATGACTGACACCCCGTATTGTTTCCATTGTTATTGTTATTGACTACCTAGTGGTAGGACCTAGTTCAACGCCGGCAATTCGGCCGTGGTTCAGGGTATGTACAGAACTCATCTAAAGTATAGACAATGTCTCTTCCTATTAGTTTTATTAACTTAGGACGCTAATTGATACGTGTGGTGGTGTAGTTGGGATGAGACTACTAAAGGTGATAATTGGTGTTCGCTGACTTAACTAATAATGATAATCTAATTATTGTATATTGTGATTGACTGTATCCATCTGATATATATATAGACCGTGATAGACACCTAACCGTACTGCATGATTCTAGAATAGACTATTTTCATTATCTTATATTTATTGTCCATATATGTTATTGTATTCTTGATGATCTAATTGCTTTTCATTACATGGTATTTCATCACATTATATGCACGTACACCTTCCCCTTTTATTTTACACACTCATTAAGTCGCTTTCTGATGACCTTAGATTTGCTCATTCAGATATTGGATGCTTTATCTTATTGTTCAGGTATTCGATAAGACCGTACATGGTGCGAGGAGCTAGAGTTTTACTCTACCCATTCTGGTATTCTTGTCTTTCTTTTATTCCTGTTGTTTCTGTAGTTTTTTGGTCCTATATCATTACCTGTCGTTATTCCATTCTTTATTCATATGTATGTATGGATGCTTATATGTGAAATTGTAGTGATATTGGTTTATCATAGTAGATTTTTATAATTTGTTCAGGTTATTGTAGGCTTAGCCTGTGTACTTGGGATATTCTACTCATGTATACACGTCTCCAACTCTCGTCGCGACTCCAGTTTCCATGTATTTTGGGAAGCGAGGCATGACAGGGTTTTCTTGGTATCAGATCCAAGTTCACTCAAAGAGCACCTAGTTCTTACCAGTGACCTGAGATAAGTTATATTTATTCTGCAATAAACATATACTATTCACATGATGATATTTAGTCCATTTGAGAATTGATCGTCCCCCCTTTGGATATCTATTCATTTGATCTATAGATATCCCTAATTTCAACTCTTCTTCTAGAGTAATCTTTGTTCCATCTTGATTCTTATTGTTCTTTTCGATTCCATTTCCCTAATTTTTTCTTCTGAGTTTGACCACCTCATGTTGAAGCTGATAGCAGAGACCAGAGCGCGAAGCGGAAGCATGGTGGACCCATGATGCAGCGAAAAGCAAAGTGAAAGTATTACCTTCTCCCTTAACTTATTTTTTTATCATTCCCTACTTTATTAAAATTTTGAGGACGAAATTTTTATAAGATGAGTAGAATGTAATATCTCTATTTTATAATACTGTATTACTATATTTTTGTCAAATATTTATCTAAGTCTATTAATTATTATTGATAGTTGTTGTCACTCTCATTATTATCCTTGTTATTATTATTCTAAATACTGTTGCTGTTATTATGTATTATTATTAGTTTTGATTATTATTATTAGTTGTGTAGTAACTATTATTATTATGTAGCATTATGTATCATTATTATCTCTTTTATTTCTTTGCATTTACCATTTACTAGCCCACTATCACTTTATTTTCCCATATATTTTCATTTCATTTCCATAGAACCCAACCTGTTAACCCATTTATCCCTTAGCCTATGATCCAAACCCTATAGCCCATTAGCCGTTACCGATTCAAATCCTAATCTTAACTACCTAATCTAAATCCTAACTAATTAAATCCTAACTAATCTTCATCATCTTATTCTCTTCCCCATCACCCAGCCGCCCACTCACCTCCAGCACATCCCCTATCACAACCGAGCTCCCTCCCTCCTCCTTGGCCAAGCCCCAACACCAAGCACAACAAAGGCCGAATAAATCACCCCTTCAAGTCCATCTCCTGCATCCAATCCTGATGGTGTCGCTGATTAGTATTTAAATATGCATATTTCATGCCACATCTCATATTTATTCTATATAAAATTCTGTTAATAATATCTTTCTTGTTTGTTCCTAGGTTCATGATGCCGAATGAAGAAGAAGTTAAAAAATCTCATTTATTTGTTGATTTTTAGCCTAAATATAGCCATTGACATTGGAAGCTAGATCTGCCAAAATAAGGTGCAGATATCTAGACACCAGCAAAGGGAACCAGCAGGGGGACACACCAGAGGGCTACATCAAGCGTATTGCCGCGAAAATGCGGCAATTGCCGTGTTTCTGTGACAATTGCCGCTTTTCTATGGCAATAAGGAGGAGCCACACGTCGTCCTTCGATGGGTGGCCCTGTATACCCTCCCTGGTACCCCTTTTGCCTAAAATTACCCCAGGATGGACAAAACAGAAGGGAGCAAGGTTTTTAGAGTAGTTTTCTCTCTTTAGTGTAGGTTAGTTCTTCTTCTTCTTCTTCTTCTTCTTCTTTTGTATTTTTATTTTTCTAGATCATGTAATAGGAAAGAGAGTGATTCTTAAGATGAGTGCTTGTAATGAAGGGTGACACTCTATAAAAGGTTCTCACTTTATCTCTACTTATTTTCTTCTCTCTAACTCTTTACATGCTTAGTTTTTTCTCTCATGGCAACTAACCACTAACCATGAACTTGCTAACTCCTTACTTGATAATCCACATGAATCTAATAGCCCTACTTGGGCTTGTTCTTGCAAGAGCCATTGAGGGCTCATGATGATGGATTTTAACACTCTAATATCTAACTCTCTAACAAGTTATCATTACTTTATTCCATGCTTGCTCTAGTTAGTTTTGATGATTTAAGTGTAGCATGATCTTATTATTGATTTTGGATGTGAAAGTATCTTATGGGTCATGCTTTGTAAAGCTCTTGAACCAAAGACTAGTGCTAGCTAATGATACATGGGAGTCAACTATCACTAAGAGGTTAGCATATTGGTAGAGCCATTAGTAGTTAGCAGCTTTGGGTTTTCTTTCATTTTTACTTTGTTTTAGAAATAAATACAAAAAACACAAATACCTTCTCTTCAATGTTTCTATCTTTGTTTTCATCGCACACTTCTCTTTTCATTCCTTGTTCTCTTTGCTTTTCATTCTTTAAAATATAGAAGAACCGTTAACACACAAGTGAACATACCATTAATTCTTCTATCGCCTCCTGTCTTCGTGGATTTGATCTGTTTAGCCTTTATGCTACAACAGAAGTATCGAGGAAATCATAGTGCACACACTTTAACTCTTGATTTCAAAATGACACATTTTGTGCATGGTTTTTCCCTAATTAAATTTTGGCTCCATTGGCGGGGATGAAAACGATTTGATTTCACATTTTTGTTAACTTTTCTTTTTGCTTTTGGTGTGCATATCAAATTTTTAGCATTGTAGAAGTCCGCACTTGCTTGCATCTCCTAGCTCAAGAAAGTAGGGAGCAAGTGCTTCAAAAGTTGTTGTCTGGTTGGATAAATCTTTGTATATTGCTATCTTCTACTGCTAGTTTTTTGTTTAGATTACATGTGCAGCGTAATAATTAAGAACCAAACTATATAATTTGATGTTTTAAACAGTTTAGATATTTGCATCTAGGCACGTGTCAATTTTCATTCCAATATATTGTATTTTCTTCTTCTACTGTTGTGATATGTACTGAGGTGTACATATTGTATTGCATATATTTAGGACAAACATGTGGATGATTTATTTGCTTTTTGTGTTCATTCTTATCTATATTGCACACTTGCACGAGCTGAAATTAAGGGCAAAATCCAACATGACATAGGGTGGGAAAAGTCATTACCCTCCCTTAGCATCCTCCCCGCTCACACAACCCAAGCCTAAATAAAACTTGCTAGATGTTGGCCCTAGGGACATCTCGAACTCATTTAGGAGATTGACCTAAGGGAGATGTTGTTAGAGTTTGACTCTTGTCAAATCGGTGTTAAAAGTTACAAATTGAGAGGCGAAACCTTAAAGAATAGTGGTTTGGCATAATTAGGCCCCTTGCTCTGACACGGATACCTCCCACTGGTCTTGCCCCTACCTGGCCGATTAAATTGTGGTCTGATTTCTACAATGTATCCCCTGTGGACAGTCTAACCAATTAGGAGTCGTCTAGGTCTAGGTTAACCCAAGTATAGGCATGGTTTTGACTTTTTCTTTCTTTTTGTTTGGTTGTTTGGTTTTTCTTTTTTTTGTTTGTGTTTGTTTATGAAATGAATTTCAACAATAATTCTTTCAATCCTAATATGAATCCATATTTCACCCCGACCTCAATTGACTCAGATAATTCCAACCTGTTTAAATACAACATGAACCAACCATATAGGCTGGATTGGGTTTATCCGACTCAATATAACCAATACAATAATCTTACGGCCATAATTTTCAAAATTATTTTTACTCTTCACAGAGTCCATGGGGATTCAACTCCATCGAGTCAAATTTTCAACTACTTTGTCTATAATTTTCACAATGTTCATTCCCCAATTTTGATTCATATACTTATTTTCCTGTTCCACCAAATGAAGAAAAATCAGATTTGGAAAAGAGTATGGAATCAATGCTTGAGTCCCAACAATAAATTCAAAACTTGCTCAATTCATAATCCTTCCTATATCAAACTCTATATACTCCTTTTCTAGAACATCCAATTGAAGAAAAATCTGAGTTAGAAAAGAGTTTGGAAGTCTTTTATGAAACAGCGCAATATTTTAAAAATATTTTCAACTCATTATTTCAACCAAAATTTTAAGAGTCATACTCATCTTTTCTAGTCTCACTGAGTCAAAATGAACAGCCATGAGTACTAAAATTGAGTATGAAACTCTTGCCTGAGTCCGAGCAATATTCTCAAAACATGTTGGACTCACTATTTTTTCCGAACCAAGCTTCACATACTACTTTTTCAGAACATCTAACTGTAAAAAAATCCATCCTAAAAATGAGTATGGAAACCTTGCGTGAATCCGAACAACAATCGCAAAATCTGATGGACTCACAGCTTCATCACAATTTCCAAAGCCAATTTTCATACTCATCTTTTCAAGAAGAACCAATTGCAAAGAGTATGGAGACATGATTCAGACTCAAAATTTTGTTACCTGGTCTATTAGTAGGTTAGACGCAAAAATATGAGAATTGATCAATGAGAATGAGAAAAATCTTTCTTGTCAACCTCTGATCAATCCTTATATCCCAACCTTATTAATTGGACCCAAGAATCATGCTATTTTGGAAACCAAGATTCAATCTCAGCACACCAATTTGAACTTGACCAAACTTCAAGTTTTGTCACATTGACATTTTGGCAAGTTATCCTTTTCCTAAAATTGAAATTGAACATGAATGTGATTCTGAATCTTTTGTTGGTAATTCCATTTCACTTTTTGATTCAATAATGACTCTGGCATCTTTACCAGATTTTTTTTTTATATTCCGAAGTCAACATTTGATCCTGTACTGGTACACCATGAAATTGAATCACCAATATCTTATGATTACACTTCATTAATGGGGAAAGTGTGTGAACATCAATTTTTTAGTTTGGACCCCATTTTGGAATCAATTTTGACTCCTACTTTTGAATCTCGACTTGATCTAAGTCACATTCCTAAGTCTGTATTAGTTCCTGATCCGTTTGAGCCTAAATCAATCATCTTCCACAATCACACTTCATTGTTGGACAAAGGTGTTTAACAAAATGACTCAAGAATTATTTTTAAAAATTGAAAATTGGATGGGGATAATCTTTTAAATCTGATCATACACTTCATCATTCTTTTAATGGGTTATATTAGAGAGGTCATTGTGGGTTCCTTTGAGATCCACAATCTTTGGATTGGGCCGCATTTCGTAAGCCAATCAGATCACTACCGGAACCACCACCCTGAGATAGTTTTTTCTTTTCTATTTATTACATGTATATATACATTCACGATGCATTAAGGACAATGCATGAGATAAGTGTGGGGGAGGATATACTAATATAGTTGGTTTTAAAATTTCTTTCTTTTACATTTCTTTTTAGGAAATTTTTAGATCTTTCTTTTGTATAGAAACCCTTTTTCTTTATTTTTTACAAATTTTTTGAAATAAGAGAAATATTTTTGATTTATTTAAAGAAAATTAAGATGATTTTAGGAATTAGGAAGACCTAAATTTCTGAATTCTTAAACCGAGTCAAAATAATGGATCTTGTTTAAATTTTACGATAAAAAAGTAAGATTGGAAAGATAATTTGATCTTGAATTTTTTGCCATAGATATATGCGCTTCACACTTATATAATTTTTGGGATTGAAAGAAAGACTGAAAATGCCATAAAAAAACAAATAAAATAAAAATCATAAAAGCTATAAAAACCACTTATTGAAGCTGAGTAATTATGCCTCAGGAAGCATGATTACTCACGCCTAAAAACAGTGAACAAAAATAAAATAATCTCCTTTAGTTTTGTGGCCCTGTTTACTTGAGTCCTTAAGCCCGACGGATGTTTTCTCATCTGGTGCCCTAAAATATTCTGGTTTGGTAGTCACTGGCTAAAGGCTCACTACCCGGGTAAACTAGAAAGTCTAAAAAAACTAAGATAAGAAAAAAAGAAAACAAGTCATTTTATACAAATAAATGGCATGATAGGTAGAGTTCATATCCAATGAATTTTCTTTCACAAAGTGCATATTTTCTAAGGGTTTTATTAATGATCAAATAATCAATTCAATTTTAAATTCTTACTTTTAATTTATAACACGATTTTGCATTTAGACTTAGTTTAAGGAAAAATAATTTCTGATTAACTTATGACCTTAAACAATACTTTTCTCTATTTCAAAAATGCGTTTTCAAAGTACTAACATTTGATTTCTTTATGAATTTTGTGGGTCTAATCCGCTAAAAACCCTTAAGAGACAAAACTCCTCCTCTAGGGGAAACTTAGAGGTTTAACGGCTTGTTGCATACGCTCAGTACAATTGCTTCACCTACAAAAGTGGTGTAATAATTTTCTTAGTTAGTTTTTTATTTTGCTCGAGACGAGCAAAAGATAAGTGTGGGAGTTTGATTAGTCTCTAAATATGTATATTTCATACCACATTTTCACATTTATTCTATATAAAATTCTGTTAATGATACCTTTCTTTTGTGTTCCTAGGTCCATGGTGTGGAATAAAGAAGAAGATCAAAAATCTCATTTATTTGGTAATTTTTAGCCTAAATATAGCCATTGATTTTGGAAGCTAGATCTGCCAAAATAGGTTGCAGATATCCAGACAACAGCAGTGGGAACCAGCAGGGGACACACCAGAACGCTATAGAAGGCGGCGCCTGTATTGCCATGAAAACATGGCAATTGTCGCATTTCTGAGGTAATACTGAGGAGCCACGCGTCGTCCTTCGACACGTGGCCCCGTATACCCTCCTGATAAGTCACACATATTGCATATATATTGTCACATTATCATATTTCTTATCTAATAAATCCTATTAATAAGTCTTATTCTTCTTTGTTAAATGTAGGCCCATTACTAAAAGAAAGGAAAGAGAAACAAGCCCAAAAGCCCATCAAATTCTGATTTAATTGAGAATAAATTCAAAATCAAGGAATCAGGGCAAATCTTGGCATATCAGAGAGGTTGAAAACCGGTTGAAATGAATCTTCGCAAATCAAGTGATTGAAGCCAACAATCAAAGGCTGTTTCGTCAAATCCTGGAGCTGAAATGATAAAACCAGCAGAAGATATAGGCAAATCAACAAACCGGGGAGCCCCACCATTTGGGTGCGGCCACCTAGCCACACCAGGGCCACGTAAACGCAGCCCAAGCCGCGTTTTCGCGGCTTGGTTAGGGTTGTTGGGGGAGCGTTTGCTCCCCAATCTTTCTACGACCTCTCCCCTCTGATTTTTCCCTATAAATACCATTTTCAACAGCGAAGAAGGCAGCGAAGACTAGGATTAATTTTATTGTTCATTTTTAGGGTTAGGAACATTGTTAGATAGCTTGGAGAAGTTGTATCTCCTCTTTATTCTTTTTTTAGTTTAGACTAGAAAAGAGAGAAGAGTGGAATTGAGTGTGTAATTCGTCTTTGAAGTGACAATCAAAGGAACTTCTACTTGCTGTTCCAATTCAACTTGAATTCGGTATGTTTGTGTTTAATTGTCAATCTCTTGCTTGTTTTCTTTTCATAATGAGTAGCTAAATCAGTTTTCTGGGCTCACTAATTGATCTTTTCTAACTCCTCTCTCAAGAATGAAGTTTATGGAAGAACTCTCTTGAATTATAATGTCTAAAGTTAAATTTTATTCTTGAAAGCTCATGATGATGCTCTTCTTTATAAAACTTAGATTTTTAAAGCACAACTATTGTTAAATCATTTTTATTACATACTTGCTTATTCGCTCTTAATGGTTTAACATTCTATTTTTAATGTTGTGTGAAGAAAGACTTCAAGATTTGATCCAAAATCATCTCATTTATTTTACTTGAACACTAAAAGAAATTATGTTTTTTGCCGATGATAAAAGTGATGCACTAAGAACGTTCTTGAGATAAGTAGTTAAGTAAATAAAATTAGTGAGCCCAGATTTTCTCATTCTTATATTAAAAAAAACAAAAAAATCACTTTTCAAAGATTTTTACATCACCTTTTCTAAAGCCTTCTCTAAATTTGTAATTTTTATTTTAATAATTTCCCTTCTTTCCATTATCTTTTCAACTAAAAAAACTAGCACCATTCTTAGCTTTCAAAACAAAATACCGAAAAGCTTTCATCGCATTCCTCCTTATGGATACGACCCGTTAGCCCAAAGCTACACGGTAATTCTCTTATCTCTTTGATTTTACAATCAATTTTTGGCTCCGTTGCTGGGGAGGGAACGGTGTATTTATTTATTTTTTAACAAGTTTGGTGTCTTGTTTTAGAGACGTCAAGATTCAGATTTAGCATTCAAACTTTGCAGGAGAAGACTTGCTATTCTGTGCCCCTACTCTCGAAAGTAGGAAACAGAATTTCAAGAAATTGCGTTGCAAAAGTCAAAAATTTTATTGGACTGCTAAAACTCTTTTTTGCAGGACATATTGCTTGCAAAAATTAAATTTTTGTGCGTTATATTCTTACTATATCTACTATTCACCATCCCTATTTTAATCCAACAGTAATTTGAGTGATTGTTAATTGCTTAAAAAACGTTTAGACTTGCATTCTAGGCATTTGTCTAATTACATTTATTTTACAATTACTGTTGAAGAGAGCTGGAGACAAGGTACGTATGCATAGCATATAGTTTAGGAAACATTCTTGGGTGATATTTGCTTTTGAATGCTACTTTTTTATATCTTGCACACTTTGCACAATTAACTCTAAGGGCAAAACTCAAATCAAGATAAGGTGGGGAAGTCATTACCCTTCCTTAGCCTACAAACCATCTCCAAGCACGCACAACCTAAGCCTAAGTAAAATCTGATAGACGTTGGCCTTAGGGACATCTCAAACTCACTAGGAGATTATCCTAAGGGGGAAGGTGTTAGAATTTGACTCCTGCCAAATCAATGTCTAGGAAAGGGATTGAGGGGCGTAACCCCGAAGGCTGGTGGTTTGGCTTAATTAGACCCGCCGCTTTTGCGCGGATACCTCCCACCAATCTTACCCTGACCTGGCTGATTAGCTTGTGGTCAAAGTCTGCATTATACCTCCTGTAGACAATCAACCAATTAGGAGTTGTTTAGGTCAAGGTTACCTTATACTAGGCTTGATTGTTTACTTTTGTTGACTATTGGTAAACTTGTTTGTGATTGTGTTTGTGTATGCAAGTGTGGTCAAGAGACTCGAATTCATCTAGATTAACTAGAAACACATCATCACCCAAGTTTGAACCAAGACTAGATTCAGTTATGGCCCAACCGACATCCTTGTAGGATAGGTTCTATCCCATTAGAACCTCACTTCCATCCTGCATCCAACTTCCATCGGTTGGTGAACACAACTTTGAGCTTAAGTCACAGTTCATCAACACACACCCTAAGTTCCATGGCTTAGAGTTCGAAGATGCTTATTTCTTCATAAGAGAATTTGAGGAAGTGTACTTAATGATGAAAATCCCACACCTTACAGATGATGCCATTACGTTGAGATTTATCACATTTGCTCTTAAAGACTTAGCCAAGAAATGGCTCTACAGCTTAACGACCAGCTCTATCACATCCTGAGATGGTTTCATCAAGGTCTTCTTGAAGAAATTCTATCCAATTCATAAGAATCTAGTGAACCGTTTTGGAGGTACTTTGAACGTTTTAAAGACCTCCTTGTCCAATTCCCTCATCATGGAATAGAAAAATGGCGACAATGCTAAATTCTTTATGACGGTTTAGACTATTCTACCAAAACTCTCTTAGAAAGTATGTGGCAATGGGGATTCTTGCAGAAGGATGAAAATGAAGGATAGAATTTATATGAAAACTTAGCAGAAAAGACCATCCAATGAGAATCTACTAGTGAAACCTCTTAGAATCTAAACTCTATCTCTTCAAAAGGAGGTCTCCATTCAATTGAATCATCCATAGGTAACGAGGCTAAGTAAGCTAACCTAGCAAGAAGACTGGAAGCTTTAAAAACTAAGGAACTGATTAGTCACATATGTTGCATTTACATTGTCACCTTACCATGCTTTTTAGCTAATAAATCCTATTAATAAGTTTTCTTTTTCTTTGCTAAATGTAGGCCCAAGTGCTTAAAGAAAGAAAAGAGAAACAAGCCCAAAAGCCCACCAAATTCTGAATTAATTCAGAATAAATTTGAAATGAAGAAATCAGGGCTAAATCTTGCCATATCAAGAGGTTGAGAAGAATCCTCCCTGAATCGAGCGGTTGAAGCCACACAATCAAAGGCTGTTTCGTCAACATTTGGAGCAGAAATAAGAAAACCAGAAGATGATACGGGATACCCACCAAAGCAGCAATTCCACCCAACTGGGTGTGGCCATCTGGCCACACTAGGGCCGCGGAAACGCAGCCCAAGCCGCGTTTCTGCGGCTATCTTGTGGCAGTTGGGGGAGCGTTTGCTCCCCCAATCTTCCCGGGATCCTCCTCGTTTGGTTTTTGGTTATAAATACTGGTTTTAGCAAGGAAAAATGCAGCGAAGACTAGGATTAAAATTTGTATTTATTTTCTTAGAATTTAGGCTCTTTGTTAGCTAGCACAAAAGTTATAATCTTGTTTTTTTTATTTGTAGTCCAGTATCAAAATTTGTGAGAGAGAAGAATTGAGTGCTTGTACTTGAAAATTGAGGTGACATCAATACAAGAATCGAGACGGTTTTCCTTCCACTCATATTGCGGTATGACTTGCATTGTTTATTTGCTTTCTTCGTTGTTTTCCATGAGTAAGTAAACGGTTTTCTGGGCTCGCTATCGTAACTCTATCTTGCTCTTCTTAAAAGAAAAAGGCCCGATGACTCATATGAATGCCTTACTTAAAAACCTTTCTTCTTGATAGTGTTCTTGAAGGCACATGAGGATGGGTTTGGATTGTTAAACTCTCACTTCTTTCATGAACATCTCTTGAATTGTTTTTACTTCATTCTTCCTTCTTCGCGCTTGATGATTTAATATTCAATTCTAATGATTTCCTGAAGAAAAGACTAAACTCTTCTAACCATCTTATGTGCTTTACTTCAAACTTTCTAAAAATAAACTTTAAGTTTTGCAAATGATCACTTGAGGCACTTAATATTTTAAGAGAAGAATGAACAATTGAGTAGTGAGATAGTGAGCCCAGATTTTCTTCATTATTATAAACAACAAAACAAATTTCGAGCTTTCTAAATCACCTTCTCCAAAATCTTTTCTAAAAGTTGTAATTTCTCTTTTAATCATCTCTTTCTGTCCATTCTCTTTTCCATAAAAAACAAACACAATTCTTTGTTTTTTAACGATTCACCAAAAAGCTTCCATCGCATTCCTCCTCGTGGACACGATCCGTTAGCCACAAGCTAGACGGTAAATTCTTAAACTCTTTGATTGTTCTTTCTTTTAGCAATCAGGAACCAAGTCCAGTCAATCAAGTCAGCTCGAACCAATTTCCATCTCCGGGTTATACTTGCTGTCAGGCCATGAATCATGTGTTTGATGAGTGTTCTGTATTTCAAGCTCAACAACTCCTTTCTGAACCAATGAATGCGGCCTTTTCAAGGCCGAATAATGATCCTTACGCTCCAACGTACAATCTTGGCTAGAGAAATCACCCAAATTTCTCATGGAGCCAACAAAATAATGACCACCCACGGTCAAACTATGCAAGCCACTTTCATCATTCCAATAATTCTTCCAATCATCAATCCAACTTTCCAAATCACCCTCACAATTCTCCCAACAATTTTTCACATTATCAACAAAATTTTCCCAACCAAGCTCCATAACCCTCCTTTCAGAATCCTCAGCCTGAAAGGAGAATGACTGACTTTGAGAGAAATATGGAAAGGTACATGAAGAATCAAGATTCCCTCATGCAAGCAATACAGAGGTAAGAGGGTCAAATGAGCGACTTAACCAATCCACAACATGAGAGGCAAAATGGTACCTTGCCCAGTCAACTAATTATGAATCATAGGAATTCACAACAAGCTCATTTGCTTGAGGATCAATCATTGAATCAATGTAATGTTGTTCATACATTAAAGTCGGGAAAAAA
This sequence comes from Agave tequilana, assembly GCA_038442645.1. NCBI lineage: Eukaryota > Viridiplantae > Streptophyta > Magnoliopsida > Asparagales > Asparagaceae > Agave > Agave tequilana. Next base: position 187,815 of record JAVJIF010000773.1, read on the forward strand.
GGTTAATAACCAAGTGTCAACAGCACCCTATCCCACTCTTCACAATCACACTCCAGCATCCACCTCATCTAGTCCCAAGCCTTTCAATTCTGACGAATCTGAAACAGATAAGTCAATCAGTCAGGTGTACAAGCCTATAGTACCATTTCCTAATAGACTAAAGAACAACAAGAAAAATTCATACATGGATAAGATAATTGAGATATTTAATCAAGTTAAGATAAATGTGTCACTCCTTGATGCCATCCAACAAGTCCCATCCTATGCAAAATTTCTTAAGGACATGTGCATTAAGAAGAGAAAGGCTAATGTACTCAAGAAAGTCTCCTTAGCCACTAACATTAGTGAGCTACTATCGGGTCCGATACCTGTCAAGTACAAGGATCTGGGTTGTCCCACCATTGCCTTCACTATAGGACAAGCCGAGATTAGTCATGCACTCTTGATTTGGGAGCAAGTATCAACCTGCTTCTATTCTCAGTTTATCAACAACTCGGGTTGAGTAATCTTAGTCCAACTCGAGTCACTATCCAACTGGCTGACCGTTCTGTGAAAGTTCCAAAGGGGGAAATTAATGATGTCTTTATCCGGGTCGTGGAGTTTATCTACCCAGTTGATTTCATAGTTCTTGAGACAAAACCTGTGTCCAATCCTAGGGTTCAAACTCCTGTTATCCTAGGGCGCCCATTCCTTGCTACTACTAATGCTATTATCAATTGTAGGAATGGGTCTATGAGATTAACCTTTGGGGACATGACTAGAGAAGTCAATGTCTTCAAACTAGAAAAACAACCTCGTAAGATAAAAAACCAAACATTTGAGGTAAACTTTGTTGAAAACAATTGTGATGAAGAGAGTGAAGGTATAGAGAATGGGTCTCTGTTTCTTAATCAATTATTTAAGAATGAATGCGATTATCTTGATGAGAAGGCATATGTCAGAGAACCTAATGCTAGAGTACCCTTTAAGAAAGGAAAATTTGATTTGAATATCTTCACTTTCGATGAGCCAACCAATAATATATCGCATGAGAATATAATTCAAGAACCTCCAATTGACATACTCTTTGGAAACCTCTTCGAAGAAGAACTCATGTGTTTAGATGAACCAACTAGGGATATTTTGGTCAATTACACATCTCCAGGGGAAAGTGTTAACCAAAGCTTTGAGGAGATATATGGAACTGAGTTAGAATTCTTGGGCATTCATAATGAAGAAGTTCCAACTGAGAAGTGTGGTGGAGATTAATTTTTGAATAATGAATGTAGTAATATGAGGAAGAAACACCTAAAGAAGGTGAGACCGGGGAGAAAGAGAGCTAAAATGACAAAAATATTGGCCTCCCCACGATGCCGTATAAAGAGGACCCATTGGAATGATAGGAAGAGAGCTAGAGGGACGAGACCGAAAAAGATCTAGGTGTGGGAGAAACTTGATGTTGTATATATTTTTGTATAATATATGCACCTCTTTTACATTTCATTTCATGCATCTATACATTTCTTTCATACATTGGGGACAATGCATGAGATAAGTGTGGGGGAGGGTTCTAGCATGACTAATATAAAAAAAAAGAAAATATAATATATATAAAAAAAAACTTTTTGAAAGGTAAGAACAATATTTTGATATATTTTTTGTAAGAAATTAAGTCAATTTAAAGGAATAGAAAATTCATAATTAGGATTTCTTACACTTGGTCAAAGTCAGATGACTTGTTTGATTTTTAGGGTTAGGAAGAAAATTTGTGAAAGTAATTTAGTCTTGATTTTACCTTAATGAAATATGAACACTTTATACACTTACACACTTAGGGTTCAAAAACAAAGACTCTTATGCCTTATAAAAAAAAACTTTATATGTATAAAAAAATAATAAACATATCTAATTATCAATTAGCTAGGTGCTTTGGCCGAAGCAAGCCTTGGTATTTATGCAAAAGATAATTAGATAAGTTTAAAATATATATATATATATATATATATATATATATATATATATAAATTCTCTGATTAAGCTGGGTATTTGTGCATCATGAAGCATAAGTATTCACGCCTAAAAGGGGTACATTTTATAAATAAAAACCTTGATTTTCGTGGCCTTGTCTGCTCGAGTATTTAAGTCCTTAGGGGTATTTTCTCACCTAGTGCCCTAAAACTGTCCGGTTTGGGTGTCCCCGACAAAGGCTCGTTACATGGGCAGATTTTAGAAAGCCTAATAGAATTGAGGAATAAATACCACCAACAATAAATATAAATACAACATAGAAGTTAATGCTAGAGAGCCCTTAGTCAAACTTCACTGTCACGATGGTACATATGACTCAGGATAAAGTAATAGACTAGATGAGAAACACAATTTGACTCCTTACTTTGATTAATGACATGTTTTTGAAAAGAGACTAAGTTTAGGAGTGAAAATTTTGATATTCCTATAACTTATAGATTACATAAACACTTACAAATATACTTCAAATATTTTCTAGTTTCAAAATGCTTTTCGAAAACACTAACATTTTTTTTCTTTCTTTATGGATTTTGTGGGTGTAATCCACTGAAAACCCTCACGAGACAAAACTCATCCTCTAGGGGTAACCTAGAGGTTTAACGGCTTATTGCACATGCTCAGTGCAATCGAGTGACCTGCAAAAGTGTTCTAATAATTGATTAGGATTAGTTTTGATATTTTGCTCGAGGGCGAGCAAAAGATAAGTGTGGGGGTGTGATCAGTCACATATATTGCATATACATTGTCATATTATCAAACTTTTTATCTAATAAATCCTATTAGTAATGTTGGCCCAAAGGCCTATCACCCTAGTTTTGATGATGATCAACTCATGTAGTTATGATTACTAATGATCTTGTGTTTAATTAGTGACAGATTCATTATCAAGATCTTAGTAGGTGCAAAGCTCAACAAAGGATTAAATGTCAAGATTTGGAGCTAGCACGGGGTGATCCAAGGAGCTTTGGATCAAGCTTGGACCAAGTCAAGAAGATGAGAAGCCTTCAAGTGAAGACTTCAAGAGGATGAAGACTTGTGTCTAGGTATAAGATTTTTATTTGTTTTAGTTAAAATGTAAAGGATAGAATAGATTGGTGGATTGCTCAAGTCATATCACACACACACTCTTGAGATTTAATTGTCTTTTCATAAAAGAATTTTTAGTTAGAAAAGACTCTTTCTTTTTGGTAAAAAGATTTTCATTGGACAAAATACATGTCTTGGTTTTGATGTTACCTATATACATATCTTTCAAAACCAAGTTTAGTGCTTTATGTCAAAAACTAGATATTTCATCTTGATTGTGTGGTGGATCATATCCATACACACTTTGCTTTATAAGTTCAAAATATCTTGTTTTTGTATTTTGTGAAGTTATGGAAAAACAAGTTTTAGAAAAACATATTTTTAGAAAAACAGTTTTTATTTTGATTGAAACTATTTTTCTGGATTTACTGTGAATTTCTGGGATTTTTATTAAGTTAAAAGACCAATCTTTAATCCCATTTTTCTGGTTCTGGCAGTTTTGATTTTTCAGAACTGACAGTGGCCGGTCGACCGGGTCGGTCGACCGGACGTGCACGACGTGCACGCCAGTGTGCACTGAAGGATCGGCCGACCGGGCCGGTCGACCGCTTCAGAGAGCTTTGCTCTCGGGAATTATCGGTCGACCGGGCCGGTCGACCGACAGAGAGTTAACTCTCTTCTCCAGTTGCGCGGTCGACCGGGCCGGTCGACCGGAGGCTGCAACGGTCACATTTTTGACCGTTGCCGGTCGACCGGACCGGTCGACCGGTAGCTCTGACAGAGCCCAACGGTCAGATTTTTCTGGCCTCTATAAAAGGGGGTTTTGTCATTGTTTGAAGCTAAGATTTTGAGGACTTCTTGAGCCAGTTTTCCAAGTGATTTCAGAAGTTTTCTCCACAAAATAGAGTGCCAATGTTTCCTATCAAAAGTGATTTTATCAAGAGAGTGTTTATTGTGATTTCTTGAGTTTTCCATCAAAAGTTCTTTCCTTGATTTCTCACACTACACTTGAGCATCCATTGAGCTATTCATCCTATAGGAGAGTTGTAGTGAGAGTTTGTAATTGGTGATCAAGTGTTTAGATCACCAAGAGATCATTTCTTGTTCTTTGAGAAGGCGGACGGTTGTGTTCGCGGTTTGATTGAGGGTCCTAGTGAGGACTTGGTGTTGTTGGGTCCTAGTGAGGACTTGTAGCTTGAGGTGCGGCCTCGACGAGCCGGTGGGCTTGTGGTGTGTAAGGGACTAGAGAGTCCGAGGGCTTGTAGGTGTTGCGGCACCGAGGAGAGATCCGGTGGGATCTTGCATAGTGGAAATCCTTCGTGTGTCGAAGGCGGAGATGTAGAGCAAGTGTGCTCGAACCTCGAAACAAACCCTTTGTGTTTGCGATTGCTCACTCTTACTCTCTTTGTCTCTTTTATATCTTGCATTCAATTATTGTCTATCTTTATATGCTTGATATACCCTTGTGCTTAATTGTTATATAATTGCTTGGGATTGATAGTCTAACACTTGTATTCAACCAAGAGAGCCAACGCGGCACCTCAACCCATTCAAGGGGAATCTAGAGGAGTTTGTCCAGAGCCTCGCAAGGGGAATTCGGCAACACTCTTGTGTTATACATAAGTGTTCGATTAAAAGAAGTTTAATTTGGTCAACTTAGTTTTAATTCCGCATTATTTGTTCATAAGTGACCATTAGATTAGCCATCACCTATTCACCCCCCCTCTAGGTGATCTTACAATTGGTATCAGAGCTAGTGCTCTTGATATTAGGTCTAACAACCTAGAGTTAAAGATCCTCCTTTAGGCTAATCACAATATTTTGTACACACACCATGGACTTCATGTCACCACCCTCCTTTGACATTCTTAACATCCAAATTTGGAAGGTTAAGATGTCTTTGTTCCTCAAAGGACTTGGCCTTAGTGTCTATCTTGCCACTACTAATAATGCATATTGTATAGATGGTAAGAATATTGAGGCTAATGCTAAAGCCCTTCATGCTCTTAAATGTACCCTAAATAATGACTATTTATCTAGGGTTTCTAACATTGAATCGGCTTTTGTAGTATGGAACACCCTCATCTCCCTTGGCGAGAAAGACCTATACTATGCGGGGAGCGATTCGGACGTTGGAAGCGACATCTCCAACGTATGCTATATGGTCCAAGGGGATAACCCCCTTGAGGTAAACTCCGAATCCGATGATGATAGTATGTCATATGATGAGCTCTCTACATTTTGTCAATTATTGCTTGAGAGACATGACATAATTAAAAAGGAAAATAAAAATTTGAAAAAGGATATTGCTTGCATGCATGTAGAACATGACTCTTTTAGAGGTAACATTGCATGCTTGGAAAAAGATAACAAGAATTTGAAAAAGAACATTGATTGCATGCATGTAGAAAATGATTCTTTTAGAAATAAACTTGCATGTTTAGAAAAAGAAAATAAAGTTTTGAAAAATGAGAATGTTTCCTTATTTTCAAAATTAAATGATTTATGTGAAGGGAACACTATTTTGAAAAATAAGATTGATTTGGTGAAAAACAAAAGGAAGAAGTTTTTCAAGAAAATAAATCTTTGAAAAGAAAATTTATTGAAAAAGAAAAAGATTTGTTTCTCAAAAGAAAAAGAAAAATGATTCTTTATCTCATCATGCTTTTCATGCCACAACTAATGAGATTAAGAATTTGAAAAATAAAATGGAGAATTTGAGTTCAACTTTGAACTCTTGTGCATTCAATCATACTAGATTGGAATCCTTGTTTCAAAAGAAACAAGTTCCTCATACTCATGCACATCATCATCATGACCATGCTTATGATGCACATCATGCTCACACTCCCACTCATAAGTATGCTAAGGTGTACACATGTACACATTGTGGCCGCAAAGGCCATCTAAGAAAATTTTGTTATGAAAGATTAAATGTTCTTATTTTTGATAAAAATAAAATGCTTGGGTTCCTTACAAGACTAACCCCATAGGACCCAAGAAAATATGGGTACCAAAACCCCCACCTTTTGCTTGTGATGTAGGTGAGGGCTCTCTCAAAACGTGAGAGGGATGGTACCTTGGTAGTGGATGCACTTGGACATGATGGATATACTTTTGGGTTGCATCGCTATCAAGGAGCTTTGGTGGATCAACCACCATGCTAGGAGCTTTGAAGTTGGTAACAATTTCTAAACTCCTATTTCATTTATGTACATACTTGTTCATTCATAATATTCATAGCATGTTCATATTTTAAGATATTTTTGGTGTTTCATGTGGTATATACTAGTTTAAGTGTAGTTTCTATCAAAACTTGTATTATACATGTACAAATAGTGAACTACAATTGACTCATATATATTTGAACTTCATGCTCATTTGTATCCACTATATGCATGTGTATAGGCTAGTTTTGATGATTCGGTCATTTATACTTGTTATGCCTATCTTTGATTTTACTTCATGTATATGTGTGTTTAATTCAAATCTAATAAATATACATGTATACCCTTGAGTCACTTGCCTTCATGCAATATATATTGGACTCTTTTCATATTTGGGATATGTATGCATATTGTTAGAATTGGATAAATCATACATATACCATGAAGATTAGTATTTTAAATAAATAATAATAAAAAAAATGATTTTTCATGTTTTTGATTTGTACAACAAAATGTGATTTATGATCTTTTTGAGCTTGAATGACTATTTTCATAAAAATGCTATTTACATGATCTTTTGAACACTCATCTTTATGATACAAAATATTTTGAGCTTTATAGACCATGAGTGCTTAAATTTTTTTTGTATTTAGTTATGTTTATGAAAAACATATGATTTGATGTATTTGAAGGATCTTTAACTAGTTTGTCAAAAATCTATTTATACTAGTAGTTTTTGAGATTTACACATGATCCTACTTTACAATAATTTGGATAAATTATTTTGTATTCTCAAGATTTGATGATTCATGATTTGAATATTAGTTTAAGTGTTAGCTTTTGTCAACACTAGGATTTATACTTGTACATATCATGGGCCACAAATAAATCTATTTATATTTGTGCTTGAATGCTTATTTGAACCCATGAAATGTGCTTGTATTGCTTAGTTTTGATGATTCATACATCTTTAAACTTATATTCTCTCTTTGGATTTGATTTATGATCATGTGCTTTTTATTTCATGTATATGTGCATTTTGGCCAAACTTTAAGATATACATGTATACCTCTTGAGTCATTTGCCTTTCATGCAAATCTACATATATGGACTCAATTGCATTAGGGATATGTATGTATGCTTCTTGCGTTGACAAAATATACATATACCTTGAAATATAATTATTTTAAAATAAAGAAATTTTTGTGATGATTTTCATGCTTTCAAAAATTTATGTTTTAAAGAAATATTGTACCTTATTGCCATTTTCATGATGCCATGTTTCACATAACATTAGTACACTCACTTCTTTTGAAACTATTTGGACTTTATAGATTAGAGTGTTTGAGTGTTTTGTGTTTCATTGCTATTTCATGAAAATCCTTAAATTTATTCCTTGATAGAAAGATTTCGTACTAGTTGTTAAACACTCTCATTTAACTAGTTCGAATTCTTCATGTGTTGTTAATGCTAAGCTTAATTCAAATCTTATTTTTCAAGCTTATGCATTAGATTTTAAAATGGTATCAATATTTTTTATTTGATATCAAAGAGAAAATTCAAAATTTATTTTGATAAAATAGAATTAATGATTTTGTTTTGATGAGAAAAATTCAAAATTTTTGATTTGTATTGCCCCTCCTTGACTTCTTTATTTTTGACATAAAGGGGGAGAAAATTTGTTGATTTGATTTTACTTTGAACCCTTTGTTGATGATTGACAAAAAGGGGGAGAAGTATTTGTGTTTTTGTTTTGATATATATGCATGATTTCCTTGCTTAAGGGGGAGAAGTATTTGTCCTTCTTACTTAAGGGGAATTAAGATTTGTATTTATGCATATGTGTTTTGATTTATGCAAATAGGAGTAAAAAGATTTTGATTTATGCTTGTTGCATCTCCATATTTGCATCCATATTCATGTGCTTCATGATCATATTTATTATTTATTTTGTATGCATGAATTAAGGGGGAGCTTCTTTGAAGCTTTACTTTAATCCATGCATATATAACGTCATGAGTTTTGTCATCATCAAAAAGGGGGAGATTGTTGGCCCAAAGGCCTATCACCCTAGTTTTGATGATGATCAACTCATGTAGTTATGATTACTAATGATCTTGTGTTTAATTAGTGACAGATTCATTATCAAGATCTTAGTAGGTGCAAAGCTCAACAAAGGATTAAATGTCAAGATTTGGAGCTAGCACGGGGTGATCCAAGGAGCTTTGGATCAAGCTTGGACCAAGTCAAGAAGATGAGAAGCCTTCAAGTGAAGACTTCAAGAGGATGAAGACTTGTGTCTAGGTATAAGATTTTTATTTGTTTTAGTTAAAATGTAAATGATAGAATAGATTGGTGGATTGCTCAAGTCATATCACACACACACTCTTGAGATTTAATTGTCTTTTCATAAAAGAATTTTTAGTTAGAAAAGACTCTTTCTTTTTGGTAAAAAGATTTTTCATTGGACAAAATACATGTCTTGGTTTTTGATGTTACCTATATACATATCTTTCAAAACCAAGTTTAGTGCTTTATGTCAAAAACTAGATATTTCATCTTGATTGTGTGGTGGATCATATCCATACACACTTTGCTTTATAAGTTCAAAATATCTTGTTTTTGTATTTTGTGAAGTTATGGAAAAACAGTTTTAGAAAAACATATTTTTAGAAAAACAGTTTTTATTTTGATTGAAACTATTTTTCTGGATTTACTGTGAATTTCTGGGATTTTTATTAAGTTAAAAGACCAATCTTTAATCCCATTTTTCTGGTTCTGGCAGTTTTGATTTTTCAGAACTGACAGTGGCCGGTCGACCGGGTCGGTCGACCGGACGTGCACGACGTGCACGCCAGTGTGCACTGAAGGATCGGCCGACCGGGCCGGTCGACCGCTTCAGAGAGCTTTGCTCTCGGGAATTATCGGTCGACCGGGCCGGTCGACCGACAGAGAGTTAACTCTCTTCTCCAGTTGCGCGGTCGACCGGGCCGGTCGACCGGAGGCTGCAACGGTCACATTTTTGACCGTTGCCGGTCGACCGGACCGGTCGACCGTAGCTCTGACAGAGCCCAACGGTCAGATTTTTCTGGCCTCTATAAAAGGGGGTTTTGTCATTGTTTGAAGTTAAGATTTTGAGGACTTCTTGAGCCAGTTTTTTCAAGTGATTTCAGAAGTTTTCTCCACAAAATAGAGTGCCAATATTTCCTATCAATAGTGATTTTATCAAGAGAGTGTTTATTGTGATTTCTTGAGTTTTCCATCAAAAGTTCTTTCCTTGATTTCTCACACTACACTTGAGCATCCATTGAGCTATTCATCCTATAGGAGAGTTGTAGTGAGAGTTTGTAATTGGTGATCAAGTGTTTAGATCACCAAGAGATCATTTCTTGTTCTTTGAGAAGGCGGACGGTTGTGTTCGCGGTTTGATTGAGGGTCCTAGTGAGGACTTGGTGTTGTTGGGTCCTAGTGAGGACTTGTAGCTTGAGGTGCGGCCTCGACGAGCCGGTGGGCTTGTGGTGTGTAAGGGACTAGAGAGTCCGAGGGCTTGTAGGTGTTGCGGCACCGAGGAGAGATCCGGTGGGATCTTGCATAGTGGAAATCCTTCGTGTGTCGAAGGCGGGGATGTAGAGCAAGTGTGCTCGAACCTCGAAACAAACCCTTTGTGTTTGCGATTGCTCACTCTTAATCTCTTACTCTCTTTGTCTCTTTTATATCTTGCATTCAATTATTGTCTATCGTTATATGCTTGATATACCCTTGTGCTTAATTGTTATATAATTGCTTGGGATTGATTGTCTAACACTTGTATTCAACCAAGAGAGCCAACGCGGCACCTCAACCCATTCAAGGGGAATCTAGAGGAGTTTGTCCAGAGCCTCGCAAGGGGAATTCGGCAACACTCTTGTGTTATACATAAGTGTTCGATTAAAAGAAGTTTAATTTGGTCAACTTAGTTTTAATTCCGCATTATTTGTTCATAAGTGACCATTAGATTAGCCATCACCTATTCACCTCCCCTCTAGGTGATCTGACAAGTAAGTCTTATTCTTCTTTGTTAAATGTAGGCCTATTGCTAAAAGAAAGGAAAGAGAAACAAGCCCAAAAGCCCATCAAATTCTGATTTAATTCAGAATAAACTTGAAATCAAGGAATCAGGGCAAATCTTGGCATATCAGAGAGGTTGAAAACTGGTTGAAATGAATCTTCTCAAATCAAGTAGTTGAAGCCAATAATTAAAGGCTGTTTCGTCAAATCCTGAAGCTGAAACCAGAAAACCAGCAGAAGATATGGGCGAATCAAGAAACCGGGGAGTCCTACCATTTGAGTGTGGCCACCTGGCCACACCAGCGCCGTGAAAACGCGGCCCAAGCCGCGTTTTCGCCGCTTGGTTAGGGTTGTTGGGGAGCGTTTGCTCCCCCAATCTTCCTACGACCACTCCCCTCTGGTTTTTCCCTATAAATTCCATTTTCAACAGAGAAGAAGGAAGAGGATTAATTTTATTGTTCAGTTTTAGGGTTTAGGAATATTGTTAGATAGCTTGGAGAAGTTGTATCTCCTCTTTATTCCATTTTTAGTTTAGACCAGAAAAGAGAGAAGAGTGGAATTGAGTGTGTAATTCGTCTTTGAAGTGACAATCAAAGGAGCTTCTACTTGCTATTCCAACTCAACTTGAATTCAGTATGTTTGTGTTTAATTGCCAATCTCTTGTTTGTTTTCATTTCATAATGAGTAGCTAAATCGATTTTTTGGGCTCACTAATTGATCTTTTCTAACTCCTCTCTCTCGAATGAATTTTATAGAAGAACTCTCTTGAATCATAATGTTGTTGGCCCGAAGGCCTTCCACCCTAGTTTTGATGATGATTAACTCATGTAGTTATGTTTACTAATAATCTTGTGATTTTAGTTTCAGATCATGTAACAAGATATTAGTTGGTGATTGCTTCAAAAAGAGGAGTTTGGAAGCCTTCACTTAGTGATTCCACGGCCCGAGCATCATCATGATACATAGCACTCGCTCGTGGATCACGGTGTTTTGGACCGAGTCGCCTTGAAGATGAAGATCGTCAAGAAGACTTAGGTATCCATAGTTTAGAGTGTGTTTTAGATCCATGTGTAAAGCTTAGTGTAGTTGATATGCTCAAGTGCACAACACACACGTTTTATGGATTTGGTTTTCATGAATAGTTTAGATCAAAACAAGTTTAATTGGTTTATGTATAGTAGTTCCATTCTATACATGCATGCTTAACTTTTAGACAAACTTATTTTGACTTTCCTATTCATGTATTAAAAAATCCAAGTTTGGAAAAATACAAGTTTTGGTTTTTGGTAAAAATGATAAGACATAAAAATTGTTCAAATTGCTTGATATTTGAGTTGAAACTTTTATCACATGTTTATTTATCAATGCAAAATGATAAAACTATTTTTGGAAATTTTTAGAAGTTTTATTGGATTTATTAGAAATATTTTAACATGTTTTTCTGACCCAGTTTCTGACCCAGAACTATGCTGACAGGCCAGGTCGGTCGACCGACGTGCACAGACATGTGCACGTCTGCTAGCACAGTGGGCCGGTCGACCGGCCGGTCGACCGGATCAGAGAGCGTTGCTCTCTGTATCTGGGCGGTCGACCGGCGCTCCAACGGTCGGATTTTCGACCGTTGGCGGTCGACCGGCCGGTCGACCGCCAGCCTGTCAGGCTGACAGATCAGCCTAACGGCTAGTTTTCTGTTTAGCCTATAAGTACCCCATCTCTTTGGGGATTTTGACAAGACTTTTGACAAGAAAAATTTAGTGTTTCTCCAGAGTTTATTTCAAGTTTTCAAAAGTGTTTTTGGGCTTTAAACTTCAAATTTGGTTTTGTGTTTTAGGGTTTGGGAAAATTAAAGAAAATAGAAATTTGGGAGATTTGTTTTGTTCTTCAATTCTATCATTTACAAAGAGTTTTCTCAAGTGTTTTCTTTGAGTTTTTGTTTTCCAAACACCTTGATATCCACTTGAGATATATCTTCTATCCTAATCTATTAGGATCTTTGTTTTTGTGGAAAAAGAGAGTTTGTGGTCTTTGTAACAACTTGTTGTAAAAACCCTTGCTTTAATTGGGTTGCTCCCTCTTTGGTAGAGGTTGAGATTGTGGTTTACCCCTCTTGGTGAGGTGGAGTTGGAGTTGGTTTGTATCCCTCAAGTGTGAGGTGGATTGGTTGTTATTTGGCTACGGGCCTACCCCTCGGTTGTGAGGTGGTGTTTGATAGAGGAGTTCGGTACTCCTTGTGTTGTAACAAATCCTTCTCGGTGGAGGTTCCCTCGGTGGGAGATAGTGGATTGGAAATCCTTCTCGGTGAAGGCGGGGACGTAGAGTTAGGGGCTCGAACCTCGAAACACATTTTTGTCTTTGCGTTTGATTCAATGTCTCTCTAACTCTCTCTCTTTACTTTGTGCAAAGCATCATTCATTTCATATCATTCATATTGCTTGTATTGTGCCTTGCACTTTCATATTGCTATATCATTATATGCTTGGCTTGCTTGTGTGTGTGCCTCACTTGTACCTAACTAACAAGAGCTTCACATAGCACCTCAACCCTTATCTAGGGGAATCAAGAGGAGTTAGTCCAGAGCCCTTCACGGGGAATTCGGCTACACTTGTTGGTTGTACTAAGTGTGTTGCAAAATAGTTTTTAGCTTCCGCATTTAGTTTATAGATTAGCCATATCACCTATTCACCCCCTCTAGGTGATTTCAATTGGTATCAGAGCCTACGCTCCTGATACTTAGGCTTAACATCCTAGGAGTGAGATCCTTGTTTGCTAATCTTGTTTGCATTTGCTTGTTTGCACACATATAGTTTTTACCCATGGAATTTATGACCCCACCTATGTTTGACCCTTCCAATATTCTTGTTTGGAAGACTAAGATGTTCATTTACCTACAAGCCCTAGGATATAAGGTTCATCTTGCCATTACCAAGGAATCCTACCTTAGTGATAGCAATCATATAGGGGCCAATGCACAAGCCCTAGAGGCCATTAGAAGCACGTTTTCAAAAGACTATCTTTTGCATGTTTCTAATCTTGATTCCGCTTTTGCAGTGTGGAGCAAGTTGACAACCACAACCACCTCCGAGCTTCAAATGCCAATCCAACAAGAAGAGGAATCTAGTGGAGATGAATATGAGCGTCTCAATGCTATATGATCCAAGAGAATGACTCCCTTAAGGTACACTCGGAAACTGACTTAGATGATAATGATGATGCTAGTTCTTCAAATGATTATGTTGATGCTCTTGCTTTAAATGAAGAACTATCTATTGTGTCTGAAAAATTATTAGAAAAATATAATTGTTGAAAAAGAAAAGTCTAGGCCTTAATAATGATAATAAAAATTTGATTTCTAGGCTTAACAATATTTTGCAAGAGAAGGAGGAGATTTCTAATGAAAGGGATTCATTAAGGTCTCAACTTGATCTTGCACTAAAAGAAAATAAAGTTTTAAAATCTAAAAATGATTGTGAAACTCTTTTTAAGAAAAATGAAAATTTGTCTTCAAAAGTTGATTTTATTTTAAAAGAGAATGTTGCTTTGAAAAATAAAATTATTTCTATTTCAAATGATCTAGATGTATGTTTAAAGAAAAATGAATTTTTGCAAAATAAGATTGATACACATGTTTGCCATGCTAGTGTAGTATCACACACTTCACCTATTGCATGTGCCACCTCTTCTTTAATTGAACATGATATATCTTTGCTTAAGAAGAGTGTAGATTGTTTGGGCTTCACTTTGAGCCAATGTGCAGTGGGTCATACACGTTTAGAATCTTTGTTTCGAAAGAAACAAGTTTCATCTATTCATGCACACCCCCCACGGCATACACATGCTCCTCACGGACACCATCACACTATGTATGCTCATGTGTACACTTGTACACATTGTGGACGTAAGGGCCACCTTGCTAAATTTTTCTATGATCGTATACATATTTCAAATTTAGCAAATAAGTTTGTTTGGGTTAGAGAAGGTGCTAACCCCCATGGACCCAATAGAGTATGGGTACCAAAGACCACCCCTATTATTTATGATGTAGGTGTGGGCTCTCACATGACGTGAGAGTAGCCGTACCTTGGAGTGGATGCGTTCCGTGCTTAAAGAGAACCCTTTTGGATGCATCACTTTCAAGGGAAGTTTGGTGGAGAGGACCACCATGTTTTGGAGACAAGGAAAGTTGCCTTCTAGGTTTTGGTAACGATTCCTAACTCTTAATTATTGTTTACATGCTTTTCATTTTATTCATTATTAGCATGTTTTTGTTGTTTGTAGATTATTATGTTAATGCCATGCTTATTAGAACGTTGACATGCATGTATAGCCTTTGAGACACCCATGTTTAATATGGACTATTATTTTGTGTTCTCACCATAGTTTAGCTATCATGTACATCATGAATCTAACAACATGTGAATTTACATAATAATCATGTTTATGTTTATCATTTTGATTTTTATCTTATTTTGATGCTTCATGAGTTGATTACATGTTTAGATGTTAGTTTTCATTAAGACTAGGTATATACTTGTACATATAGTGGGCCACAAATAAATCTATATATGTTTGTACTTGATTGCTTATTTGAACCCATTAGATGTGCTAGTATAGTCTAGTTTTGATGATCCATACATTTTAAACTTGTATTCCTATTTTTGGATTTGTTTTATATGTTTAACTTCATGTATATGTTCATTTTATCCAAACTATTGATTATACATATACATCCTTTTGAGCCACGTGCTTTCATGCATATATCTTTGTGGACTCGTTGTGTTTTGAATATGTATGTATATTTTAGTTTGTGTAAGACATACATATACCTTGAAGATTAAATAATTTTCATGTTTTCATGTTTTTGAGGAATATTGAGCTGATTGTCTATTTTTCATGATTATGATCTTCACATTTTATTTGTACACTCACATTTATTGTTTACTCATGTTTTGTTTTCATGAGTCATATTTATGCTAAATTGAATTAGAGTGTTGACTATCATGTGGACTTTATGTTTCATGAAAAACTATTTTGTTGTATTCCTTACTTGAAGGATTTCGTACTAGTTAACAAGTCTTTCCATTTTGACTAGTTCGTATTCTTCATTTTGGTATTGTTTTCAAACAAACTATATTTTCAAATCTATTTTGAAAACTCCTACCATCCAAGGGTGGTTGGATGGGAGATCATGTTTATGTATGCTTTACAATGAAAATCTTTTAAAAACTTGAACCATGATTGGGTGGTTAGGAATATGATAAATGTTGGAACTTGTTTTGATGAAGACTTTTGTGAAGCATTTCATTTGGAGCTCTAACACACAACGAATCAAGAGTTCTTCATGATCAAGACTGCCCAATGAGAGTTGATATGATGTGTTTTGTAATTATGTAATAGCATGTCAAAAGCCTTGATCCATACACACATATCATAGACCTATAGTCGACTTATAGTCTCTTATAGTCGACTAATCACTTGTGTAGTCGACTTGACCCAAACCCTAGTTGACTAATCCTGTGTCTCAATTTAGACCCAACTCTCTGTTTGTCCATTAGTCGACTTGACAGTCAACCTAGTCGACTAATAGACCTTGTAGTCGACTAATCCTATGCCCCTAGTCGACTAATCCATGATCCAGTCGACTTATAAAGAAGTTGCAGTCGACTTGATTTAGTTAACCAGAAACCTGTCACTTGAATTTTTATTGACCTAGTCGACTTATACTCAAACCTAGTCGACTAACCTTTGGAAAATTGCCTAGTATAGTCGACTAACTCAAAAGGCAAGTCGACTATAGGCAGTTTTTGACTGTTGGACAGTTTCTGTTATCTGGTCTTTTGTGCAACATTTTCCAACGTTTCAATCATTTGAATTGCACCTATAACTACCCTAACTTACCCTAGTGTGCAGCTATATAAAGGGCTGTTATTCCAAAGGCCAAATACCAATTCTAATCTTCAGTTTTCTAAGTAAAAATTCTGCCAAAACCTGAAAACTGTTTTCCCACTTCAGTTCTTCACCAAATTCAAATTCCTTTGTGAAGTTCTCTGAAGTTTGTCTCCTATACTAGACCTTGTCCACGTTCATACACAGTACCAAGGCTTATAGGAAAGTGTTGTAATACTAAAGCAATCATTGTACACGGGGTCTTCTTGGTGTAGAAGCAGTTGTACAAGGTGAAGTTTGTTCTCTTAGTGGAAGAGAAGGTGTACACATTTGGCAAAGGGGATTTGTCAAGTGGTGTGCATGGTTGTGATTTTGGGTGTACAAAATCAAGGATAAAGGAAAATCTCAAGCGGGTGGCTTGGGGACTGGATGTAGGTCACGAGGACCGAACCAGGATAAATCTCTCGTGTTTGCGTTTGTCTAAACTTTTCTGCGATTTGATTTCCTTTTTGCAAGTGTATTTATTTTTTAACTTAATCCTTCTTTGTTTAGTATTTATGTTGATTTGGTATTTTAGATCCATAAGTGCCAACATAGAAAGTTTCACATTTGGCATCATCTCGGGACCAACATTTGGTATCAGAGCCCTGCATACCCTGAACCGGCATACAAGCCCTGCATACCTAGTCAACAACAAGGATGGCAACGGAGTTTTCATCATCCCAATTCAAGGAAGGACATTCTACACAACATCCACCGCTATTTGACAGATCCAACTACAATTATTGGAAGTATAGAATGAAGATCTACTTGTAATCGCTTAACTACGAACTTTGGAACATCGTAGAAGCATCGTACAACAACCAACTACAACGCTTGGAGTGAGGATCAAAAGAAGAATGCAAACCTTGACGCCAAAGCGATGAATGCCTTGTTCTGTGCATTAACCAAAGAAGAGTTCAACAGAGTGTCAACAGCCACTTCTGCACATCAAATATGGTATACTCTTCAGGTAACACACGAAGGCACAAATAAAGTTAAAGAGTCTAAAATATCTGTTCTTGTCCACAGGTTTGAATTATTCAAAATGGAGGAGAATGAAACCATGTCCGAAATGGTTACAAGATTCACCGACATTACAAATTCCTTAGCATCCCTTCGAAAGGACTACACCCAAGTCAAAAAAGTTCGCAAGATCCTTCGTGCACTCACACCATAATGGGAGAAGAAGACAACAGCAATTGAAGAAGCCAATGATCTCTCAACTTTATCATTAGAAAACCTAATCGGTAATCTAATGGCATATGAAGTGCAAATGGAAGAAAGAAAGAAGGAGGAACGACAACACCATTCAAAGAAGAAAGAAATTGCCTTCCATTCATCCTCTGACACGGACGATTCCAATGACGATAAAGAGGAGATGGCAATGCTTTCAAAGAAATTCAGGAGATTCCTAAAGTAAGGTAAATTTAAATGCTTTAATTGCAATGAACCAGGTCATTTGAAGAAGGATTGTCCTTTGCTCAAAAAGAAAGATAAATACAAGATCAAAAAGTTCAGAAAGAAGAAAAACTACGAAGCATCATCAGAAAACAGTGATTCCTCTTCCTCGGAAGAAGAAGAAAACACTGAACGTGTCAACCTCTGTTACATGGCCATAGAAGATGATGAGGTATCATTTACTGAACTTTCTGATGCATTTCATGAATTGTTTAATGATCTAAAGCATGAAAAACTGAAAAATAAAATTTTATCAAAAGAAAATGAAAAACTGTTAAATGAAAATTCATGTTATGCTTTACAAGTATCTTCTATAAATTCTCAACAAGATGAGTTTGAAAAAGTCATATCATCTTTGAAAAATGATAATGAGAAGTTTATAAAAGAGAACATTTTTCTTAAAAAGGAAACTGAGTCTTTGAATAAAAGGATTTCTATTTTAGATAAAGATATTTCAGTTTTCAAAAAGAAATATGAAGATATTTTGCAAAATGTGACTAAGTTAAATCAAGGAAAAGAAAAATTGAATGATTTATTATCTTTTCAGAAGTTGTCACATAATAATTATGGTATTGGATTTATTGAAAAATCTTCATATTGTTATAATCCATATGATTCTTTTGTAAAAAGAAAGTCTAAGAAAAATAAGTTTATATAGATTCATAAGAATTTAAGTATTCATGATAAAAATACCTATATTGCATCATACATTCATGATATATGTAATTCTTGCAATTATGGGTCTGTTTGGTTGTCGTAACTGGCCGTAATTCGTAGTTGTAATTGGTAAAGTCTTTTACAATTGTAAATGAGTTACATGTATGTAAATTTTACGGTGTTTGGTTGGTAATATAAAATTGTAAAGTGGAAAGTGTATTGTACTTTACGGTGTTTGGTTGTCGTAATGTATAAGTCGTAAGTGAAAAAGTTGACCACAAAATTAACTATTTGGTGATTTTAAAAGTTTTAATGATGCAAATAAATATTAAAAAAGTTAAATATTAAAAATTTTAATATTAATATAAAAAAATAATATAAATTTGTATGACCACAAAATTAACTGTAACTGGGCTGTAAGTGAGTGGTAACTGGCTTGCAAGTGAGTGTTAGTTGAGTTACGTAAGTCTTTTACGAATTACGGTCCAAACAAACGCCGTAGTTGTAACTAGGTAGTAAGTCATTTACGAATTACGGAGTTTTACGCGAACAAACGGCCCCTATGTGTATACTAACAGGTGGAAACCAAATTCAAAATGGATTTGGACTCCTAAAGGTTAATATGTTCTTTTATATTTGGTACCATCTAACGTTTATCTTCCAGGTACCATATAAAAAGTTGATAAGAACATATATATATATATATATATATATATATATATATATATATATATATATATATATATATATATAATGATATATTTGTTGCAGAGGGAGAACAAAGTATTTCTATATTTGTTATAACCCAATTTCTGCAGGAGGAGGAAAATATAACATATTTTCTGCAAGGGGAGCACTTGTGCACACAAAGCGTCATCATCAAAAGGGGGGAGAATGTTGGAACTTGTTTTGATGAAGACTTTTGTGAAGCATTTCATTTGGAGCTCTAACACACGACGAATCAAGAGTTCTTCATGATCAAGACTGCCCAATGAGAGTTGATATGATGTGTTTTGTAATTATGTAATAGCATGTCAAAAGCCTTGATGCACACACACATATCATAGACCTATAGTCGACTTATAGTCTCTTATAGTCGACTAATCACTTGTGTAGTCGACTTGACCCAACCCCTAGTCGACTAATCCTGTGTCTCAATTTAGACCCAACTCTCTGTTTGTCCATTAGTCGACTTGACAGTCAACCTAGTCGACTAATAGACCTTGTAGTCGACTAATCCTATGCCCCTAGTCGACTAATCCATGATCCAGTCGACTTATAAAGAAGTTGCAGTCGACTTGATTCAGTTAACCAGAAACCTGTCACTTGAATTTTTGTTGACCTAGTCGACTTATACTCAAACCTAGTCGACTAACCTTTGGAAAATTGCCTAGTATAGTCGACTAACTCAAAAGGCAAGTCGACTATAGGCAGTTTCTGACTGTTGGACAGTTTCTGTTATCTGGTCTTTTGTGCAATGTTTTCCAACGTTTCAATCATTTGAATTGCACCTATAACTACCCTAACTTACCCTAGTGTGCAGCTATATAAAGGGTTGTTATTCCAAAGGCCAAATACCAATTCTAATCTTCAGTTTTCTAAGTAAAAATTCTGCCAAAACCTGAAAACTGTTTTTCCCACTTCAGTTCTTCACCAAATTCAAATTCTTTTGTGAAGTTCTCTGAAGTTTGTCTCCTATACTAGACCTTGTCCACGTTCATACACAGTACCAAGGCTTATAGGAAAGTGTTTTAATACTCAAAGCAATCATTGTACACGGGGGTCTTCTTGGTGTAGAAGCAGTTGTACAAGGTCAAGTTTGTTCTCTTGGTGGAAGAGAAGGTGTACACATTTGGCAAAGGGGATTTGTCAAGTGTGTGCATGGTTGTGATTTTGGGTGTACAAAATCAATGATAAAGGAAAATCTCAAGCGGGTGGCTTGGGGACTGGATGTAGGTCACGAGGACCGAACCAGGATAAATCTCTCGTGTTTGCGTTTGTCTAAACTTTTCTGAGATTTGATTTCCTTTTTGCAAGTGTATTTATTTGTTTAACTTAATCCTTCTTTGTTTAGTATTTGTGTTGATTTGGTATTTTAGATCCATAAGTGCCAACATAGAAAGTTTCACATTTGGCATCATCTCGGACCAACAAGATATATACCTGATCATTATTGTTGTTTCTATTGGTATCATTGAACTCTTTCAATTTGTATCAATATTAACATTTATTTATACTCATATGTTATATGTATGTATGCTTTCAATTCTAATGGTATCAATTTCTATTGGTATCTAACTATTCATACATATATATGTTTTATTTGTGCTTACCATATTTCTATATCTTTAAGCACAAAATTTTGTTTATGCTAAAGCTTGAGTTTCACTTTGTTTCAATTGATTCAATTTTCAATTGGTATTTTTTAACAAGCTTATGCATGTGTTTAGTTTGTATTTCATAAAGGGGGAGAAAATTTCAATTTTATGTTTTAATTGGTATTTGTATTTCCACTCCCTTACTTTATGATAGAAAATAAAAATTTCTAATTGATATCAAGATGTTTATTTGAATGATTTAAATTGGTATCTCAAAATTTTAATTAAAGAAAATATTCAAATTTTTTTGATTAATATTGCCTATATGCAAGGAGAGCTTAACATCTCTTCTACATATAGATTCATGATGAGTGTATCTTGTATTGAGGAGCTTGACAACTCTTTTTTATGTGGTACACGTGTGTAGGGGAGCTTCACATCTCCTCTTATGCATTGCTTAGTGTACGTTATGTGAATTAGGGCTTGTCATCCTTTCTTCATGTAATGTATCTATGTAGGGAAGCTTCACATCTTCCTCTTCATGAATGTATATCGCATATACTATTTATCGATTGTTTTCATGTTCACTTTCAATTGGTATCAAGAGGCATTTCATTGATGTATTTTTTTGATATCTTAATTGATTGTAACCCCTTATTGATATTCTTTATGCTTTTACCCCTTTCTTGATGATTGACAAAAAGGGGGAGAATTATTTGAGAGTTTTAACATGCATCTTCTCTATATATGCATGATTGGTATATGTTTTTATATGCATACTTATGTTTTTGCATATATTAAGTTTAATTGGTATCTAGAGCATGTCTTGAAAATTTCGAATATTTCATTTGTATCTAGAGCCTTTTATTATTTATGCATATCTATGCATGTTTCAAGTTTCATATTCATTGCATATTTATGTTTATTTGTTTATGCATGAGTTAAGGGGGAGCTTCTTTGAAGCTTAACTTTAATCCATACATATATAACTCCATGAGTTTTGTCATCATCAAAAAGGGGAGATTGTTGGCCCGAAGGCCTTCAACCCTAGTTTTGATGATGATTAACTCATGTAGTTATGTTTACTAATAATCTTGTGATTTTAGTTTCAGATCATGTAACAAGATATTAGTTGGTGATTGCTTCAAAAAGAGGAGTTTGAAAGCCTTCACTTAGTGATTCCAGGGCCCGAGCATCATGATGATACATAGCACTCGCTCGTGGATCACGGAGTTTTGGATCGAGTCGCCTTGAAGATGAAGATCGTCAAGAAGACTTAGGTATCCATAGTTTAGAGTGTGTTTTAGATCCATGTGTATAGCTTAGTATAGTTGATATGCTCAAGTGCACAACACACACGTTTTATGGATTTTGGTTTTCATGAATAGTTTAGATCAAAACAAGTTTAATTGGTTTATGTATAGTAGTTCCATTCTATACATGCACGCTTAACTTTTAGACAAACTTATTTTGACTTTCCTATTCATGTATTGAAAAATCCAAGTTTGGAAAAATACAAGTTTTGGTTTTTGGTAAAAATGATAAGACACAAAAATAGTTCAAATTGCTTGATATTTGAGTTGAAACTTTTATCACATGTTTATATATCAATGCAAAATGATAAAACTATTTTTGGTGATTTTTAGAAGTTTTATTGGATTTATTAGAAATATTTTAACATGTTTTTCTAACCCAGTTTCTGACCCAGAACTGTGCTGACAGGCCAGGTCGGTCGACCGCACGGTCGACCGAGCCAGGATCCGGTCGACCGGTTGGTCGACTGACGTGCACAGACATGTGCACGTCTGCTGGCACAGTGGGCTGGTCGACCGGCCGGTCGACCAGATCAGAGAGCGTTGCTCTCTGAATCTGGGCGGTCGACCGGACCAGAGAGCCCTGCTCTTTGGATCTGGGCGGTCGACCGGGCGCTCCAACGGTCGGATTTTCGACTGTTGGCGGTCGACCGGCCGGTCGACCGCCAGCCTGTCAGGCTGACAGATCAGCCTAACGGCTAGTTTTCAGTTTGGCCTATAAATACCCTATCTCTTTGGGGATTTTGACAAGACTTTTGACAAGAAAAATTTAGTGTTTCTCTAGAGTTTATTTCAAGTTTTCAAAAGTATTTTTGGGCTTTAAACTTCAAATTTGGTTTTGTGTTTTAGGGTTTGGGAAAATCAAAGAAAATAGAAATTTGGGAGATTTGTTTTGTTCTTCAATTCTATCATTTACAAAGAGTTTTCCCAAGTGTTTTCTTTGAGTTTTTGTTTTCCAAACACCTTAATATCCACTTGAGCTATATTCTATCCTAATCTATTAGGATCTTTGTTTTTGTGAAAAAAGAGAGTTTGTGGTCTTTGTAACCACTTGTTGTAAAAACCCTTGCTTTGATTGGGTTGCTCTCTTTGGTAGAGGTTGAGATTGTGGTTTACTCCCTCTTGGTGAGGTGGAGTTGGAGTTGGTTTGTATCCCTCAAGTGTGAGGTGGATTGGTTGTTGTTTGGCTACGGGCCTACCCCTCGGTTGTGAGGTGGTGTTTGAGAGAGGAGTTCGGTACTCCTTGTGTTGTAACAAATCCTCCTCGGTGGAGGTTCCCTCGGTAGGAGATAGTGGATTGGAAATCCTTCTCGATGAAGGCGGGGACGTAGAGCTAGGGGCTCGAACCTCGAAACACATCTTTGTCTTTGCGTTTGATCCATTGTCTCTCTAACTCTCTCTCTCTTTATTTTGTACAAAGCATCATTCATTTCGTATCATTCATATTGCTTGTGTTGTGCCTTGCACTTTCATATTGCTATATCATTATATGCTTGGCTTGCTTGTGTGTGTGACTCACTTGTACCTAACCAACAAGAGCTTCACATAGCACCTCAACCCTTATCTAGGGGAATCAAGAGGAGTTAGTCCAGAGCCCTTCACGGAGAATTCGGCTACACTTATTGGTTGTACTAAGTGTGTTGCAAAATAGTTTTTAGCTTCCACATTTAGTTTATAGATTAGCCATATCACCTATTCACCCTCCTCTAAGTAATTTCAATTGTTTAAAGTTAAATTTTATTCTTGAAAGCTCATGATGATGCTCTTCTTTTAAAACTTAGATTTTCAAAGCACAACTATTGTTAAATCATTTTTATTCTATACTTGCTTCTTCGCGCTTGATAGTTTAACATTCTATTTTTAATGTTGTGATAAGAAAGACCTCAAGATTTGATCCAAAATCATCTCATTTATTTTAATTGAACACTAAAAGAAATTAAGCTTTTTGCCGATGATAAAAGTGATGCACTAAGAACGTTCTTGAGATAAGTAGTTAAGTAAATAAAATTAGTGAGCCCAGATTTCTTCTTCTTATATTAAAAAAACAACAAATCACTTTTCAAAGCTTTTTAAATCACCTTTTCTAAAGCCTTCTCCAAATTTGCAATTTTTCTTTTAATCATTTCCCTTCTTTCCATTATCTTTTCAACTAAAAAAACTAGCACCATTCTTAGCTTTCAAAACAAAATACCGAAAATCTTTCATCGCATTTCTCCTCGTGGGCACGACCCGTTAGCCCAAAAGCTATAAAGGTAATTTTCTTATCTCTTTGATTTTACAATCACCTCCCTGGTGCCCCCTCTTTGCCTATAAATACCCCAGGTTGGCCAGAACAAAGAGAGGAAGATTTTAGGGTAGTTTTCTTTCTTTAGTGTAGGTTAGTTCTTCTTCCTCTTCTGTAATCACCTAGTGGGGGGGGGGGTGAATAGGTGATTAGCTAATATAATGTCAATTAATGCGAAATTAAAACTATTTATGCAAACAAAAACTTTTTAAGCTAAACACCAAGTATAACACAAGAGTGTAGCCGGATTCCCCATGAAAGGCTCTGGACTAACTCCTCAAGATTCCTCCAGACAAGAGTTGAGGTGTCGCTTTGGCTCTCTTGCTTGAATACAAGTGTTAGCAAACAATCCTGAAGCATATAACAATTAAGCACACAGTATATTAAGCATATAAAGATAAAGACAATATAAGCTTGAAGATATAAAGACAAGTAAGAGATAGAGAGAGCAATCGCAAACACGGGAGAATTGTTTCGAGGTTCGAGCACACTTGCTCTACGTCCCCGCTTTCAACACTATGAAGGATTTCCATTAAAATCAATCCGACCAGATTACTCGGTGTCGCAACGCCTACAAGGAGTTCCCACTAGAACTCTTGGACTCTCTAGTCCCTTCACTCGTTCCTGCAAGAACTACACACCGCAAGCACGCAAGCTTGCCGAGGCTGCATCTCTACAAAGAGCTCTCACTAGAACTCAAAACACCGCGAACACACAAGTCCGCCTCCTCAAAGCAAAGATGAAGTCTTTGGTGATCACAACACTTTGATCACCTAAAAGTAATCTCACAACAACTCCCCTATAGGATGGATATATAAATGGAAAGCTCAAGTGTTTGTGAGAAAATTTGGATTGAATGTGGTGGCGAAAAACTCAAGAAAATCACTTTTGAAAACTCTTGATAAACTCTCCTTTTGAATGGAAGTATTTGGCTCAAATACAAGTGGAGAAAATCTCTTAATAGAGTAGGAAAAACTGGTACAAAAACCCACTTAAAATCTTGTTAAAAAACAGTCCATGGGTGCCTCCCTTTTATAGGCTAGAAAAACTAGTCGTTAGGGCAAAAATGTAGCCTGGACAGATGTCAGCCGACCGGCCAGGTCGACCGGCCAACGGTCAGATTTCTGACCGTTGAGCCAGCGGTCGACCGGCCCGGTCGACCGTGGCCTGGAACAGAGAGCAGAGCTCTTTGCCGGTCGACCGACCTGGTCAACCGGGGCTTTCCAGAGAGCAGAGCTCTCTGGCGGTCGACCGACCTGGTCGACCGGCCCTCCAGCAAAACTGGCGTGCACGTTCTGTGCACGTCGGTCGACCGACTCCTGGCTCGGTCGACCGGCCCGGTCGACCGGCAGGAGCCAGAACAGAACTTTTTAGGGATTTAAAACTTGGCTTTTTGACTTAAATAAAATCCCATAAATCTCTAAAAATCTACAAAAATAGTTTCAGTATAATACTTTGATATACAAACATGTTTGAGTAAAATCAAGATAGATACAAACATTTTGAACTATTTTTGTAACTTAGAAATTTTGGCATAAAACAAAATCTGTATTTTCCAAATAGATTTTTCCAAAACTTCTCCAAATACAAAAATAAGATATTTTAAATACTT
Organism: Agave tequilana; assembly: GCA_038442645.1. Taxonomy (NCBI): domain Eukaryota; kingdom Viridiplantae; phylum Streptophyta; class Magnoliopsida; order Asparagales; family Asparagaceae; genus Agave; species Agave tequilana. The sequence continues at coordinate 213,629 of JAVJIF010000773.1, forward strand.
TTAAAGCATAGAGTGTATGGATATGATCCACTACACATACATGATGAAATATCTATATTTTTGTCAATAAGCACTAAAATAGTTTTGGTTAAAACACATGTATATATTAAACTCCAAAAACTAAAACGGTATTTTTCCAAAATGAAAACTCTTTTGTAAACTCTTTTCTATTTTTCTAAAATAAAAACTCTTTTATGAAAACATATCTAAATCTTGTGTGTGAGTGTATATGGTATACTTGAGTAATCCACCAACTATAAACATACTTTGTGCTTTAAATATGTGAATATCTTGTAACTCAAGAACAAACAAATCATATATATATATGAAAAGAGAATACCAATAGAAATTGATATTATTTGACAAGAGAAGGCATACATATATAGAAAATAAAATATGAGTATATACAACAAAATATCAATTGAGTATATAACTCATAATAAATCACCCTTTTCATACACAAGATAAAAAATTTTAATAAGGCATACAAGGCGTGCTCGCCCATCCGTCCGGCCATTAAAGGGGATGGTAGGGGTTTTCAAAAACTAGAGGTTGAAAATATTTTTATAGTGAAAACACTACAAAATGAAGAATAATTAACTAGTTAAAAGTAATTTTTGAAAAACTAGTTAAAGATCCTTCAAACATGAAATCAAATCATATGGATCCACGAAGCATGCTAAAAACACAAGAATTGACACTCGAAATATATAAAGCTTAAAATATCTCATGAAACAAAGTCATGAATAAACAAATAAAGTGTGAGTGCACAAAAATCATGTAATTAGAATTTTAATGAAATAGTCAATGAGGCTCAAAAACAAATATCATTTAATCAAACAAGTAAAAAACATGAAAATTAATTTTTCATATAAAGATGAAAATCATAAAAATTTGTTTTTCATCTAAAAACAAACTTCTAGGTATATGTATGTTTTTATCTAAAACTAATAATATGCATACATATCCCAAACATAAAATGAGTCCATAATATAAATTGCATGAAGGCAAGTGATTCAAGGGGTATACATGTATATTTATTAGATTTGAATAAAAATTGCATATACTTGAAGCAAACCATACTCAAAAATAGGCAAAACAAGTGTAAATGATGGAATCATCAAAACTAGGCTATACATGTGCATGTAGTGAGTACAAATGAATAATGAAGTACAAAAGTATATGAATCAAATGTTGCTCATTACTTGTACACGTATATACACAAGTTTTGACAAAAACTACATCTAAACAAGTGTTTACCATATGAAATACAAAACATGATTATTTAAATAAAAACTAAAACATGAATATTTTAACAAACACTAATGCATGCTAAAAATCATCAATTATAAATGTATGTAAATAAAATAGGAGTTTTAAAGATAGTTACCGACACATGAACTATACTCCAAATCTCCAAAGCGTGGTGGTTATCCTACCAAACATCCTTGATAGCGGTGCATCAAATGTATGTCCATCAAGTCCATGTGCATCCACCATCAAGGCACCAACTCTCTCACGTTTTGTGAGAGCCCGCACCTACATCAAATACAAAAGGTGGGGATTTTGGTACCCATTTTCTTTTGGGTCCTCGGGGGTTAGCATTGTAAGGAACCCAAACATTCTTATTAGCAAAATTTAAAGAATTTATTCTATCATAATAAAATCTTCCTAAATGGCCTTTGTGGCCGCAACGCGTACACTTGTACGCTCTAGGATGCATATGTATGTGAGTGTGATCATGACGTGCAATGTGTGCATATATATGTTGTGGATGATGTGCATGAACATGTGGAGCTTGTTTCTTTTGAAATAAGGCTTCCAATCTAAAATGGATAAATGCACATTTGCTCAAAATTGAGCTCAAACATTCTATTTTATTTTTCAAAAATTTAACTTCATTTTTATCAATGGTTGTGGCATAAAAAGCATGATCAATAATCTTTTTTTTAGAAATATTAATTTTTTTCAACAATTTTTCTTTTTAAAGAGGTGTTTTCATTCAAAACAACTTCTTTTTGTTTTTCCACCAAAATAATTTTATTTTTCAAAGAAGTGTTTCCTTCACAAAGATCATTCAATTTAGAAAGCAAGGAAATATTCTCATTTTTCAAATATTCATTTTCTTTTGAAACATTTTCAAATTTAGTTTGAAAAGAATCTTTTTCTTTTAACATGCAATCAAATTTATTTTTATTTTCTTATTATCCTTTTTAAGCATGTCATATTTTTCTAGAAGTTGTTGACAAAAAGATGCAAGTTCATTATAGGACTTATCAACATCCCCTTCTAACTCGGATTCGGTAGTTACCTCAAGGGGGTTACCCCCTTGGACCATATAGCATACGTTGGAAGCTTCACTTCTAACATCCGAGTCACTCCCCGCATAATATTGTTCTTGTTTGCCAAGGGAGATGATGGTATTCCATACTACAAAAGCTTAGTCAAGATTAGCAACCCTACATAAATAATCATTATTTAGGGTACTCTTCAAAGCATGAATGGCTTTTGAATTAGCCTCAATATACTTGCTATTATTAATATATGAATCTTTAATAGTAGCAAGATAAACATGAATGCCTAGGCCTTTGAGGAACATAGAAATCTTAACCTTCTAGGTTTGGATGTTAAGAATGTCAAAGGTGGGAGGTGATATGAAATCCATGTGTGTGTACAAATATTGTGATTAGCTATAAAATGAGGATCTTTAACTCTAGGTTGTAAGACCCAAATCTAGAGCACTTGGCTCTGATACCAATTGTAATCACCTAGAGGGGGGTGAATAGGTGATTAGCTAATCTAATGGTCAATTAATGCGGATGATCAGTCACATATTTTGCATATACATTGTCACCTTATCATACTTTTTAACTAATAAATCCTATTAATATGTCTTCTTCTTCTTTGTTCAATGTAGGCCCAATTGCTAAAAGAAAGGAAAGAGAAACAAGCCCAAAAGCCCACCAAATTCCAATTTAATTCAGAATAAATTCGAAATCAAGGAATCAGGGCAAAATCTTGGCATATCAGAGAGGTTGAAAACCGGTTAAAAAGAATCCTCCCAAATCAAGCGGTTAAAGCCAACAATCAAAGGCTGTTTAATCAAATCTTGGAGCAAAAATGAGAAAATCAGATGAAGATACAGGAGAACCACCCAATTGGGTGTGGCCAACTGGCCACACCAGGGCCGCATAGCCGCGTTTTCGTGGCTTGGTTGTGTCTGTTGGGGGAGCGTTTGCTCCCCCAATCTTTCTACGATCTCCTCCCTCTGGTTTTTTCCTATAAATACCAGCTTCAACAGAGAAAAGAGAGCGAAGACTAGGATTAGAATTTTTATTTATTCTTTAAGGATTAGGCTCTTTGTTAGATAGTGTAAAAGTTGTATTTTGTTTTGCAATTTATAGTTCAGTGCAAACACTAGAGAGAAGAGTGGAATTGAGTGTGTAATTCGTCTTTGAAGTGACAATCAAAGGAGCTTCTACTTGCTTGATCAACTCAACTCGAATTCGGTATGTTCATGTTTAATTGTCATTCTCTTGTTTATTTTCAGTTCATAATGAGTAGCTAATTCATTTCTGGGTTCACTAATGGACCTCTTCTATCACCTCTCTCTTGACTGATTTTCATAAAAGCAACACTTTTTGAATCAGAAAGTACCTTAGCTATAACTTCGTTCTTGAAAGCACATGAGGATTTCTTTATTTTAAACTTAGACTTTTAAAACACAAATCTCTTTGAACTGTTTTTATGCCATACTTGCTTCGTCGCGCTTGATGGTTTAACATTCACTTCTTAATGATTTGTAACGAAAGGGCTTAAGATTTAAATGAAACGATCTAATTTGTTTTAGTTGGATATTAAAAGAAACTAAAGGTTGTTGGTTTATAATAAATGTGATGCACCCCAAATGTCCTTGAGATAAGCACATAGTTGAGTTAAAAATAGTGAGCTCAGATCTTCTCCTTCTCATATTAAAATCAACTAAACAGTTTTTAAGCTTTTTAAATCACCTTCTCCAAAGCCTTCTCCAAATTTTAAGTTTTTCTTTTAATCATTTCCCTTCTCTTCATTCTTTTTTCAACTAAAAAACTAGCACCATTCTTAGCTTTCTAAACAAAACACCGAAAAGCTTCTAGCACATTCCTCCTCATGGACACGACCCGTTAGCCCAAAGCTACACGGTAATTTCTTAACTCTTTGATTTTGCAATTAATTTTTGGTGCCATTGTCGGGGAGAGAACGGTGTATTTATTTTTTAACAAGTTTTGTTTATTGTTTCAGGGACTTCAAGATTCAGATTTAGCATTCAAGCTTTGCAAGAGAAGACTTGCAAATTCTGTGCCCCAACTCTTGAAAGTAGGAAACAGAATTTCAAGAAATTGCGTTACAAAAAGTGAAAAATTTCATTGGACTACTAAAACTATTTTATTTGTAGGACATATTGCTCGCAAAAATATTAAGTTTTTGTACGTTATATTCTTGCTATTTCTGCTATCCACCATCCCTGTTTTAATCCAACAGTAATTTGAGTGATTGTTAATTGCTTAAAAAACATTTAGACTTGCATTCTAGGCATTTGTCTAATTACGTTTATTTTACAATTACTGTTGAAGAGAGTTGGAGACAAGGTATGTAAGCATAGCATATAGTTTAGGAAACATTCTTGGGTGATATTTGCTTTTGAATGCTACTTTTCTATATCTTGCACACTTTGCACAATTAACTCTAAGGGCAAAACTCAAATCAAGATAAGGTGGGGAAGTCATTACCCTTCCTTAGCCCACAAACCATCTCCAAACACGCACAACCTAAGCCTAAGTAAAATCTGATAGACGTTGGCCTTAGGGACATTTTGAACTCACTAGGAGATTATCCTAAGGGGGAAGGTGTTGGAATTTGACTCCTGCAAAATCAGTATCTAGGAAGGGGATTAATGGCCGAAAGCCCGAAGGTTGGTGGTTACTTAATTAAGGAACGTCTTTGACAGATAACCTCCCACCAATCTTACCCTGACCTGGCTGATTAGCTTGTGGTCAAAGTCTAGATTATACCTCCTATGGACAATCAACCAGTTAGGAGTTGTCTAGGTCAAGGTTACCTAGACTAGGCATGGTTGTTTTCTCTTCTTGACTATTGGTGAACTTGTTTGTGATTGTGTTTGTGTATGCAAGTGTTATCAAGAGACCCTAATTCATCTAGGTTAACTAGAAACACATCACCACCCTTGTTCGAACCAAGACCAGATTCGGTTATGGATTAACTGACATCTTTGCAGGATAGGTTCTATCCCATTAGAACATCACTTCCATCCTGCATCCAACTTCCATCGGTTGGTGAACATAACTTTAAGCTTAAGCCACAGTTCATAATTACACTCCCTAAGTTCCATGGCTTAGAGTCCGAAGATGCTTATTTCTTTATAAGAGAATTTGAGGAAGTATGCTTAATGATGAAAATCTCACACCTTGCAGTTGATGCTATTAGGTTGAGATTTGTCCCATTTGTTGTTAAGGACTTAGCCAAGAAATGGCTCTACAGCTTAGCGGCTGGCTCTATCACATCCTGGGATGGTTTCATCAAGGTCTTCTTAATGAAATTCTATTCAATCCACAAGACCGCTCTCGTTAGGAAAAACATCATGCAGTTCAAGTAAGAACCAAGTGAACCGTTTTGGAGGTACTTTGAACGCTTCAAAGACCTCCTTGTCCAATGTCCACATCATGGAATAGAGAAATGACGACAATGCCAAATTCTTTATGACGGTTTAGACTACTCGACCAAGACCCTCTTAGAAAGAATGTGCCAAGGGGATTCTTGCAGAAGGATGAGCATGAAGGATGAGATTTATATGAGAATCAAGCTGAAAAGACCATCCAATGGGAACCTACTAGTGAAAGCTCTAGAAATCCAAACTCTATCTCTTCAAAAGGAGGTCTCCATTTGATTGAATCATTTATATCTAACGAGGCTAAGTTAGCTAACCTAGCGAGAAGACTGGAAGCTTTAGAAACTAAGGAACCAAGTCCAGTCAATCAAGTCAGCCTGAACCAATTTCTAACTCCGGGTTGTACTTACTGTCAGGCCATGAATCATGTGTTTGAAGAGTGTCCTATATTTCAAGCTCACCAACACTTTTCTGAACCGATGAATGCGGCCTTTTTAAGGCCGAACAATGATCCTTACGCTCCAACGTACATCTTGGCTGGAGAAATCACCCAAATTTCTCATGGAGCTAATAAAATAATGACCACCCATAGTCAAACCATGCAAGCCACTTCCGTCATTCCAATAATTCTTCCAATCATCAACCCAACTTTTCCAATCACCCTCACAATTCTCCTAACAATTTTTCAAATGATCAACAAAATTTTCCCAACCAAGCTCCACCATCTTCCTTCCAGAATCCTCAACTCGAAAGGAGAATGACTGATTTTAAGAGAAACATGGAAAGGTATATGAAGAACCAAGATTCCCTCATATAAACAATACAGAGGCTAGAGGGTCAAATAAGCCAGTTAGCCAACCCACAACATGAGAGGCAAAAGGGTACCTTGCCCAGTCAACTAATTATGAATCCTAGGAATCACAACAAGCTCATTTGGTTGAGGATCCATCACTGAATCAATGTAATGTTGTTCATACATTAAGGTCGGGAAAGAAAGTTGATAACTAAGTGTCAACATCACCTAATCCTAGTCAGCACAATCACACTTCAGCATCCACCTCATCTAATCCCACTCCTCCTAAATTTGATGAATCTGAAAAAAATAAGTCAACCAGTCATGTGCACCAGCCTATAGCACCATTTCCTAATAGGCTGAAAAACAACAAGCAAAATCCACACATGGATAAGATAATTGAGATCTTTAATCAAGTGAAGATAAATGTGCCACTTCTTGATGCCATCCAACAAGTCCCATCTTATGCTAAGTTTCTTAAGGACATGTGCACCAAGAAGAGAAAGACTAATGTACCTAAAAAGGTCTTCTTAACCACTAACATTAGTGAGCTACTATCGGGTCTGATTCCTGTTAAGTACAAGGATCTAGGTAGTCCCACCATTGCCTGCACAATAGGACAAGCCGAGATTAGTCGTGCACTTCTTGACTTGGGGGCAAGTATCAACTTGCTTCCATTCTCAATTTATCAACAACTCGGGTTGGGTGATCTTAGTCCAACTCGAGTCACCATCCAACTAGCTAACCGTTCAGTAAAAGTTCCAAAAGAGAAGATTAATGATGTCCTGATCCGGGTAGGGGAGTTTATTTACCCTGTCGATTTCATAGTTCTGGAGACACAACCTGTATCCAACTCTAATCATAGGGCTCAAACTCCTGTTATCCTAGACCGTTCATTCCTTGCTACTGCAAATGCCATCACCAATTATAGGAATGGGTCCATGAGGTTAACCTTTGGGGACATGACTAGAGAAATCGATGTCTTCAATCTAGGAAAACAACCCTATGATCTTGAGGACCAAATATTTGAAGTCAACCTAATTGAGAACTTAACAAGTGAACATAGGGAAGAATTGGAACTAGAAACTAAGTGTGACTTCGGGTTAGAGTCTGATGACTTTAATCTTGATCAGGTTGTCAATTCTGATGTGAATTGGGCCTCGAACCCTATTTCACCAATAATGGAGCCAACAAATTTGACTAGTCCTTCGAGTGAGCCTTCCTCTTCCTTGGAATTGAAAGCCTTACCTGCGCATCTCAAGTACGTCTATCTAGGCGAACAAGAGACCTTTCTTGTCATCATTGCCTCCCATTTAAATGACAGGGAAGAAGAAGATCTTAAAGCAATTCTAAGAAAACATAGGGAAGCCATTGGTTGGACTATGACTGATATAAAGGGATTAAGTCTGACCATCGTTCAACATCGCATTCATTAATGAAGATGCCACACCTAAAAGAGACCCGCGGCGTAGGTTAACCCTATAATGCAAGAGGTTGTTCATGCTGAAATTGTAAAACTCTTAGACAATGGGATAATTTATCCCATTTCTGATAGCTAATAGGTCAGTCCTATCTACGCGGTTCCAAAGAAATTCGGTTTCACCGTAGTGAAAAATGAGAACAAAAAGTTGGTCCAAACTCGACTTCCCACAAAGATCTGAGTTTGCATTGACTATAGGAATCTTAATGCTGTAACTCGTAAGGACCATTTTCCACTTCCTTTCATTGATCAAATACTTGAATGTTTGGCGGGTTACGAGTATTACTGTTTCTTGGACGGTTACTCGGGGTATAATCAGATCCCTATTGCTCCTGAGGACTAAGAAAAGACTACGTTCACATGTCCATTTGGGACATTTGCTTATCGTCGAATGCCTTTCGGCTTATGCAATGCCCCGGCAACGTTTCAACATTGCATGTTGAGTCCTTTCTCTGATATGGTAGAACGATTCTTAGAGATCTTTATGGATGATTTCTCCATCTACGGAGATTCATTCACTCAATGTCTCCACCATTTAGAACTTGTCCTTTAACGTTGTGCTGAGAAAAATCTGACACTGAATTGGGAGAAATGCCACTTCATGGTAAAACATGAAATTTTCTTGGGTCATGAAATCTCCAAGAAAGGAATTGAAGTGGATAGAGCTAAAATTGAGGTTATTGCAAATCTTCCCATGCCCAAATGCGTTAAGGATATTAGATTCTTAGGACACGCCAGTTTTTACCGAAGATTTATCAAGGATTTTAGCAAGATTGCTAGGCCCTTGACTAATCTGTTAGCTAAGGAAGTGTCCTTCACTTTCGATACTGAATGCATGAATTCTTGAGAGAAGCTTAAGAGAGAGCTTATTTTGCCCAATCATATCTGCACCGGATTAGTCTAAGCCGTTTGAAATCATGTGCGAAGCTTCCGATTTTGTCATAAGCGCTGTCCTAGGACAACGCATTGATAACAAGCAGCATGTGATTTACTACTCTATTAGGACTCTCAACGATGCTCAATTGAACTACACTACGACTGAGAAGAAATTCTTAGCAGTAGTGTTTGTCTTAGAGAAATTTGTCCCTACCTACTAGGGTCCAAAACCACCATTTTTACCGATCATTTTGTGCTTAGGTACCTCATGATGAAGAAGGATGCCAAGGCCAGACTCATTCGTTGGATCCTCCTTCTTCAAGAATTCGATCTTGAGATTCGAGATAAAAAGGGCATTGAAAATGTCGTTGCTGATCATCTCTCACGAATCCCTAATTATCCATGCAAGGAATTACCCATAAATGAGGATTTTCCTGATGAAAATCTCTTAGTTATCTCTAGGGAACCTTGGTTTGCTGATATAGTGAATTACTTAGTCACAAACCAAACTCCGTCTCATTGGTCCAAAAATGATGTAAACCAGTTCTTATCCAAGTCCAGTATTTCTTTTGGGAGGAACCATATCTTTTCAAGTACTGTTCTGACCAAATTATTAGGAGATGCATTCCCGATGAGGAGATTAAGAGTGTTCTATCTTTTTGTCACGAACTTGCATGCAGTGGACACTTTGGTCCCCGCAAGACTACTGAAAAAGTGCTACAAAGCGTGTTCTATTGGCCCACTTTGTTTAAGGATGCTTATGAATTTTGCAAGACGTTCCCTAGATGCCAAATGGTAGGAAGGATCTCAAAACAAAATATGATGCCCCTCAACCCAATTCTAGAAATAAAACTCTTTGATGTTTGGGGCATCGACTTTATGGGTCCATTTTCTAATTCATTTGGAATCCAATACATATTGGTTGTTGTGGATTATGTGTCCAAGTGGGTAGAAGCCATTCCTTGTAAAACTAATGATAACAAAGTTGTCATAAAGTTTTTAAAAGAGAACATTTTTTTCACGCTTCGGAACCCCTCGTGCTATCATCAGTGATAATGACACTCACTTTTGCAATAGATCCTTTGAAGCTCTTATGCGAAAGTATGCCATAACTCACAAGTTGTCCACACCTTATCATCCTCAAACCAGTGGGCAGGTTGAGGTTTCCAATAGACAAGTCAAGCTTATCTTGGAGAAACTGTGAACCAAAACCGGAAAGATTGGTCCATCAAACTTGTAGATGCCCTATGGGCCTACAGGACCGCTTTCAAGATGATTCTAGGAATGTCTCCTTATAGGTTAGTCTATGATAAAGCTTGTCATTTGCCCGTTGAGTTAGAGCACCGGGCCTTATGGGCAATCAAGCAGTTGAATTTCGACTTGATTAAGGCCGGTGACCTTCAGAAGTTACAAATTTCTGAATTAGAAGAGTTAATAAATGAGGCCTATGAAAATGCTAGGATCACTAAAGATAGAGTTAAGATTTTTCATGATAAACACATCATAAGAAAAACCTTTGTCCCTAGACAAAAAGGCTTACTCTATAATTCTAGGCTTCATCTTTTTCTAGGAAAATTAAAATCAAGATGGACTGGGCCATTCGTTGTAAAAATCGTGTTTTCACACGGTGCAATTGAGATTAGTGACACCAAGAATGGAAATGACTTTAAGTAAATGGTCAACGCCTTAAACCCTTCTTGGAATTGATGCCGGTAAACGAAATGGCTATGGGTCTTGTTGACCCAGCGTATCGGTAACTTTCCTCTTTTCCATTTTATTTCATGCATCTATACATTTTTTCATACATTGGGGACAATGCATGAGATAAGTGTGGGAGAGGGTTCTAACATGACTAATATAACTCCAAAAAAAAATTGTACATATATATATAAATAAAAAAAACTTTTGAAAGGTAAGAACAATATTTTGATATATTTTTGTAAGAAATTAAGTCAATTTTAAGGAATAGGAAAATCATAATTAGGATTTCTTACACTTGGTCAAAATAAGATGACTTGTTTGATTTTTAGGGTTAGGAAGAAAATTTGTGAAAGTAATTTAGTCTTGATATTTACCTCGATGAAATATGCACACTAAATACACTTGCACACTTAGGGTTTAAAGACAAAGACTCTTATGCCTTATAAAAACAAGTATGAAAAAAATAAATAAATAAATCTAATTATTGATTAGCTAGGTGCTTTGGCCTAAACAAGCCTTGGTATTTATGCAAAAGATAATTAGATAAATTTGAAAAAATATATATATAAATCTTCTGATTAAGCTTGGTATTTGTGCCGCATGAAGCATAAGTATTCACGCCTAAAAGGGGAACAATTTATAAATAAAAACCTTTATCTCGTGGCCTTGTCTGCTCGAGTGTTTAAGTCCTTAGGGGTGTTTTCTCACCTGGTGCCCTAAAACTGTCCGGTTTGGGTGTAGCGACTAAAGGCTCGTTACATGGGCAAATTAGAAAGCCTAATGAAATTGAGGTATAAATTCCACCAAAAATAAATATAAATAAGGCATAGGAGTTAATGTTAAAGAACCCTTAGTTAACTTCACAGTCATGATGGCGCATACGACTCAGGGTAAATTAATAGACTAGATGAGAAGTACAATTTGACTCCTTACTTTGATTGATGACATGTTTTTGAATAGTGACTGAGTTTCAGAATGAAAAATTTGATATTCCTATAACTTATAGATTACTTAAAACCTTACAAATATACTTCAAATATTTTCTCCTTTCAAAATGCTTTTCAAAAATACTAACATTTTTTATAGATTTTGTGGGTGCAATCCACTGAAAACCCTCACGAGACAAAACTCGTCCTATGGGGGTAACCTAGAGGTTTAACGGCTTGTTGCACATGCTCAGTGCAATCGAGTGACATGCGAAAGTGATCTAATAATTGATTAGAATTAGTCTGATGTTTTGCTCGAGGGCGAGCAAAAAATAAGTGTGAGGGTGTGATCAGTTACATATTTTGCATTTACATTGTCACCTTACCATACTTTTTAGCTAATAAATCCTATTAATAAGTCTTCTCTTCTTTATTCAATGTAGGCCCCATTGCTAAAAGAAAGGAAAGAGAAACAAGCCCAAAAGCCCACCAAATTCTGATTTAATTCAGAATAAATTCGAAATCAAGGAATCAGGGCAAAATCTTGGCATATCAGAGAGGTTGAAAACCGGTTGAAAAGAATCCTCCCAAATCAAGCGGTTAAATCCAACAATTAAAGGCTGTTTCGTCAAATCCTAGAGCAGAAACGAGAAAACGAGAAGAAGATACAGGAGAATCACCAAACCAGGAGAACCACCCAAATGGGTGTGGCTAACTAGCCACACCAGGGCCGCGAAAACGCGGCATAGCCGCATTTTCGCGGCTTGATTGTGTCTGTTAGGGGAGCGTTTGCTCCCCCAATCTTTCTATGATCTCCCCCCTCTGGTTTTTCCCTATAAATACCAGCTTCAACAGAGAAAAAAGAGCGAAGACTAGGATTAGAATTTTTGTTTATTCTTTAAGGATTAGGCTCTTTGTTGGATAGTGTAAAAGTTGTATTTTGTTTTGCAATTTATAGTTCAGTGCAAACACTAGAGAGAAGAGTGAAATTGAGTGTGTAATTCATCTTTGAAGTGACAATCAAAGGAGCTTCTACTTGCTTGATCAACTCAACTCGAATTCGGTATGTTCAAGTTTAATTGTCATTCTCTTGTTTATTTTCAGTTCATAATGAGTAGCTAATTCTTTTTCTGGGCTCACTAATGGACCTCTTTTATCACCTCTCTCTTGACTGATTTTCATAAAAGCAATACTTTTTGAATCAGAAAGTAACTTAGTTAAAACTTCGTTCTTGAAAGCATACGAGGGTTTCTTTATTTTAAACTTGGACTTTTAAAACACAAATCTCTTTGAACTGTTTTTATTCCATACTTGCTTCTTCGCGCTTGATGGTTTAACATTCACTTCTTAATGATTTGTAACGAAAGGGTTAAGATTTAAATGAAACGATCTTATTTGTTTTACTTGGACATTAAAAGAAACTAAAGGTTTTTGGTTTATAATAAAAGTGATGCTCCCCAAATGTCCTTGAGATAAGTACATAGTTGAGTTAAAAATTAGTGAGCCCAGATCTTCTCCTTCTTATATTAAAATCAACCAAACAATTTTCAAGCTTTTTAAATCACCTTCTCCAAAGCCTTCTCCAAATTTTAAGTTTTTCTTTTAATCATTTCCCTTCTCTTTATTCTCTTTTCAACTAAAAAACTAGCACCATTTTTAGCTTTATAAACAAACACCGAAAAGCTTCTATCGCATTCCTCCTCGTGGACACGACCCGTTAGCCCAAAGCTACACGGTAATTTCTTAACTCTTTGATTTTGCAATCAGGCCGTCAAGTTCGATTTAGAGCTACAGGTCAGTAAAGCATTTCCCTCCATTAAAACTCCCAATCGATGAAGTATTCAACACCTTCAAAGATCAACCATGGGTCAGACGCCTAAAGACAATTCAATCCAATCCATCACTGATTGGGTCGGAGGAGTACTTCTCATTCCATGACTGCAAGGGACATCAAAACATCCATTGCTAGGCCCTCCAAAGATATTTGAAAGAACTCATCTAGCAAGGCTTACTCAAGGAGAATGTCCTCACCCCCGAGGCAAGTTCACGAAAGACGATCGTCCTGCCTTCCTAAGAGCAGAATGTGATTGCTTAATATCGGGCAATTGACTGAGCTGCTAGACTCTCTTTCAAATGGTGTACACCCTTTCAAACCTTCCCATTGCATTGAATTTTAAATAAATACTGCTCCATGCTTTATATTTGCAGATACAACCATCCAGCATGCACCCCGATGATAGGATTTTCCCCCATTCGGAGGAACCATGACAGCCCTCTAATGATGGGATATGCCCCCACTCAGGAACGGTCTCGGCGACCATCCATTCGTGATGCCAGATGATGGGATTTTTGCCCGCTAGGAGTCTGATTCATGGCCTTCTGCTGATGGATATATCTCCACTAGGAGAATCATGTCTGTACACTCCTAGACGGGATAAGCTCCTGCATGGAACTGTTAAAATAGACACCAATATACATCTAGCCACATGCCCCGAGGTGGAGTTCTCCCACTTGGAGGCATCCAAGAAAACCCCTCGAGGATAGGATGTGCCCAACTTGGAGGCGGTTCTAACCTTCAATATCCATGACGCGATGTCAGAATCCGCTCCATAATGCGATGTCAGAACCTGCTCAATAACGCGGTGTCAAAATCCGCTCCATAACACGGTGTCGGAATCCGCTCCATAATGCGTTATCAGAACCCGCGAATTTTCCCTACTCGGTATCCATAGCACAGTGTCAGAACCGCACTTTCCTACGGGCCTTTCTCGATCATCTTATTGGAGTCGAAATGCTCTATTGTGAGATTTCTCCCACTCAAAGTCTCTTTCTCTATTGTAAGGATTTTCCCCTCTCTGAGCCCCAGTCTGTTTTGCTTATGGGATTTCCTACAATCGGAGTAGGCAAGCCTACGGATTCCCCTCATCTGTACCTGTGGGCAGATAAATATATACATACATACTTCGTTGTTGGATTTCCCACACTCGAGAGACAACTCTATTGATAGAAAACCCCCGCACGAGAGGACAACTCTGCTATTGGGCTTGTTCCCATGTTGGACGTACTGGATCGTCGATCGAGTAGGGACCCCTATCCGAAGCATACACATCCAATATGTTATTGGGGTTTCCCACACCTTAGATCAACTTTCCTATAGTTGCTACTGGACTATGGCAATACACAGAATCAAGAATATTCATGAGAGTTTCCTTCATTGGATTATCCCTCTGACATACCGATCTTGCGGGGTCATAAGTCCAATGATTTTATAAAGGTAAGAAATGTAGACACCACTGTGAGATAATCACCACTCGGAGACTGGATGTAGTCATTCCTTGACATCTCTGAAATCAAAATCAATTCTACGAGCATACATACACCTCCAAACAAAAAAAAAATGACAAATCAGGCAAGATTTTAAACACATCTACATTTTCATTATAGAATCGCTTTCATTACAAAATTTTCCTAATCATGTATATTTAATTACACACTCGATTACATCATACAAGAGTGATACACGTCTATTACATATTTATTTTTGATTTTTGAAATTGAAATATAAATGAGCATGTCCAGACTCAGCCTCACCAAAAATCATGATGCTGAAGCAATCAAAGATCCATCTAATTAGGGAACGCTTCATACATATGCAATTCTATTGCACATGCCACCAACCATAGCCCCCAAGAAAGCTTAGGGAGGTTTCTGCACAAAAATAGAAGGTGCTTGAAATAAGACTGCCTTTTTCTTCCCAAATAGAGCATGCCACCCAAGGAGGCCAGACTTTTCTCTTCACGACATGCAAGAGTGTGATGGCATCAAATCACGGTCTCCCATCCCGAATAGGTGTCCAAGATGGTGCACCTCATCATCCCTGGTCATTTACTTATGCTTCATTCCCAGGCCTCGCCTTAAGAAAAGAATCTCCCAACGTGAGGACCATGAGACCCGTCCCAGAGCGATGAGTCCAAAAGTGAACAGCGGTGATGGATTAGGATCCAGCATCGTCGCCACCCGAGTAAAACCTCACTCCATCTATACCTGCCACCAGGAGAAGATATGTTTAAGAAAATTAAGTCGGAGCTTGAGCCCAATCTATTCCTCCTTGATGGAGAAACCTTATCATGAGAATTGAAATTTCGTGATCAGGTCATCATGAGAGCCGAAATTGCATGGCAAAAGGGCCGACAACCCCCGTCTTCACCATTGTCATCCTCTCCATCTTCTTTTTCCTTTGAGCAGAAAGAATAGTAACTCAATCCACCAGAGCAAGAAATATTAGGGGCAGAGGAGAGGCTTTCGAAAGTTAGGCCTCCTACTTCCAAAAAAACTTCCTATTTATTGACGCAGAAGCTGAACTGCCTCGAATTTAAAAACTTTCACATTTGTAAAGACAATTTTGAATCTTGGATTCTTTGGTATATCAGATCAACCAAATTCGATTCAATCCTACCACATGATCTCCTCTATTATGAAGTCAAGAATTGAGTTATTAATTACCCAGTTGTCTTCACTAGTTTTCAAAATAAACCAGAGTACTATGAAGCATTGACCAAGACTTTTCAGATTACAAGCGATGCCTCAAACTTTTCGAGCCAAGAGATATTCATTTTTGGTCCACTCTTTCCCCTCGAAGTCGAGAGAAAGAGGAAGCGAAGGACATCTGTAGTGGTCAAAGTATAACCCACGCTAGGTTTAAGACATATGGCCCTCGCTGTCGAAGTTCCCGAAGACACTCATAAGGAAAATCTCTGTGCAAGAGAAGCATTCAGAACATTCATGAAACCATTCTCCTCTCTTGAGGAATTAACTCTACTGAGAGCATCCTCCTTTCGAAGTCAGTTTTTCCAACTTGAGCAAGACAACCTCTGTAATAGACTTCATCAAATCCCGCCTATATTTGTGCAATCTATTACGCCACCAGGTCATTCCATATTTCAAACATAGCTCACGATCTCTATTTCATTGTGCGTAGTTACAGAAAGTAGCAGATATCACTTTCGTAATCAGGAGCACAATCCAGGCTATTACGAAAGATTACAACAAGTAGATCATATGGTTATTGAATCCCACATGACTCGCACCATCAACAGAAACCCTCAGGTATATAATGAAAGCACACCTAGAGGGGGGTGAATAGGTATAGTGCTAATCTAATGGTCAATAATGCGAAAATACAATAAATGTATAATAAATGATTCAAACAGTCAACTCAAATTAATTAAGAAGTGAAGACTGATTGCCTATGAAGGGCTCTAGAACTTCTCCTCTACATTCCTCTAGATAATGAGTTAAGGTGCTCAATTGCCTTCTTGATTTAGAGAGTGAAAATCGACAAGTAAAAATGATGCTAGCAATGAATAGCAAGAGAAAATGAATCTAAAGCACAAGTGTAAGCAATAACAAGTAGAGTAAAGCAAGAAAAAAAAGCAATCGCAAACACAAATATTTTGTTTTGAGGTTCGAGCACCAAGCTTTACGTCCCCGCCTTCACAACGTAAAGGATTTAACTATCCTTAAGGATCTTTCCACAAAGGAGCCTCCACAAAGGAACTATAATGGTCTACACAAGACCGGAGTATACAACTCCAACCCTCAATCCCCTACACAAGAGGTAGCACAAAGCCAATGAGGTTTATGAGCTCTTAGTGACCACAAACATCATAAACAATCCCTTTTACAACTTCCTATAGTATTTGATGTGAGATGGAGCTCAAGAAGTTTGTGAAAGAGAAAATAAGTTGAAATGAATTAATTTAAGAGCTGAAAACTTGCAAAAATTTATTTTAAAATGAGAGCACTTGAGAAAAAAACTTGAAATCTTTTCTTTTGAATAAACTTGATTTTTCAAATATTTCTCAATAACAAATTGGTAGTAATTCTCTACAAATGAACCATATATATAGGCAAATGAAAAAAATACTAGAAGAGCATATTAGGTCATTAAGAGAGAGAGATTAGACTCAAAAAGAGCAAAAATACCCGTAGAAAATATATTAAAAAATTAGATTTTTAAAAACTAGCCATTAATGTAGCTTTAACAGAACTTCAGTTAACCGGCTGGTCGACCGACTGTCGACTGACAGTTCAAAATTTTGAACTACCCGTTGGACTTTTGTCGACCGCCTGCTTGATCGGTCTCAACTAAGACCAAAGGCTCGTCAGCCGATCGACCGCCGGTCAACCGCTAGAGTTGCCGGTAGACCGATTGGTGATCCGACAAGCATGGACAACATGCACAATGACATGGCACGAGATCCGGTCGACCGCTCGGTCCACCGATCTGGTCTAAAAACAATTTTGATGTAGTTTTTGAAATCAAACTTATTTTAAAATTTTTTGTATTGGTTTGAAAAGTATTTTTGGAATACATAGGCTATGAGATATATGATACAATCTAGATATATAAATTTGAAAAAAATATAGGACATATATCAAATACCAAATCTTGTAAAATACCAAAGTGAGAAAACTAGATATTAAAACTCATATTTTGAAAACTTGTATTTTATGTGTGTGACTTCTTGAGCATCGATTCTACACATTATACTTTAAACATTCTATTGTCTTATAATTGTACATTATGTCTTCAAGCAATCTTCAAGAGGGATTCTCTAAAATATGAATCTTGATCGGCCACACTCGAACCCTTCCCATGAGTGACCTTGAGACTAGAATACCTTCCTTTTGAGGAAGAATACACCAACAATATTCTTAGAACCTGAAATAATTAGAAATATACAAACTTGATTAGTACCAAATAATGTCATGTGGCTTGTAATCATCATAACAAAATCAGAGAGTGTAACCTTGGGCCAACAATCTCCCCCTTTTTGATGATGACAAAACACAAAGTTATTGTGGATAGAAAAGTATAGAAAGCTTGGAAAGCTCCCCCTAAAATTTTGCATATCTATCAAGCTTAATCATTTATGACTAAAGAATGTGACAATTTCAAAAAAAGTCATCATATTCATATAGGTACAGATATGTAAAACAAAGCATAAACATATAACCTCCATCCTTGCCTCCAACCACCAAATAGGTATGCAACAAGCATGGTATACAAATATGATATAGAGGTAATAGCAAGTAGTAACTAAATTATAAATCTCTAAATCATAAACCTAATCTCTCCAATACCAAATAACTTATAAATCTTCTCCTCCTTTTTGTCATTAATCAAAAAGAGACTCAAAAACCAATTAAAACTAGTAGATACCAATAGAATGAATATTGAAAGTCTATCATTGTTGATATCAATTTTATTTTAAAATAAGCTAAATCATACCAACTTAAAGTAAACACAAAAAAAAAAAATCAAACTTAAATACCAAAATAACAATAATACAAAAATTCATAGTTTCATAATGCAAACATTCAATTCACCACAAATGAAAAAAATCTATTAAGATCAAGTGGTTTAATAAAAATATCTACTAATTGAAATTCGTTAGAAACATAGTCAATCTCAATATCTCCTTTCTCATAGTGATGTCGAAGAAACTGATATGTAATCTCTATGTGCTTGGTCTTGCTATGTTGATTTGCATTCACGATTATATGAATGGTACTTGTATTATCACAAAATATTTTAATATGATCAAAATGCAAATCATAATCAATGAGAGTATGTTTCATCTAAAAGACTCATGCACAACAAGCCCCGGCCGTAACGTATTCCGCCTCAGTGGTTGAGAGGGCTATGAAAGTTTGTTTCTTGTAAGACCATGAAACGAGATAATTTCCTAAAAAATTGACAAGTTCTACTAATGCTCTTCTATTCACTCTACAACCGACATAGTCGGCATTCGAATAACTCGTCATAGAGAATTGTCTGGTCTTTGAATGCCACAAGCCCATTTCAATAATCCTATTTAGTTATCTAATAATGCGTTTTATAGCAATTAAGCGAGAGTTTTTAGGACAAGATTGAAATCTAGCACATAGACACACACTAAATATAATATCCGGCTTACTAGCCGTTAAGTAAAGCAAACTACCAATTATGCTATGATAGAGTTTAATGTCAACATTTTTACTTATTCATCTTTGTCAAGCTTCATTTTGGCAGCCATGAGAATCTTGCATATCTTTATATCTTCAAGTCCAAATTTCTTGATGAGTTCGCTTGTATACTTGACTTGTTGATGAAGATCGCATCACCCATTTGCTTAACTTGGAGTCCAAGAAAATAGTTTAGCTCCCTCATCATACTCATTTCAAGCTCTTTCTTTATGCATGATTTAAAATCCTCACAAAGCTTTTCATTTTCATTATTAGATCCAAAAATGCTATCATCAACATATATTTGTACTGTTAAGAAATCATTACCTGTATGCTTTATAAACAAGGTAGTATCAACTTTGCCTTTAACAAAATCATTTAAAACAAGAAAAGTACTCAATTTCATACCAAACTCTTGTAGCTTGTTTCAAATCATATAAAGCCTTTTCAAGTTTAAAAAAGAATTCGAATGTGTAGGATCAACAAACCCGGGGGTGTTCAACATACACCTCCTCCTCAATGAAACCATTCAAAAATGCACTTTAACATCCATTTGAAATAGTTTAAGAATCTTTGAATTAAGCAAAAGCGAGTATCATCCATATGACTTCAAGTCATGCTACGGGCGCAAAAGTTTCCTGAAAATCAATTCCTTT
Organism: Agave tequilana; assembly: GCA_038442645.1. NCBI lineage: Eukaryota > Viridiplantae > Streptophyta > Magnoliopsida > Asparagales > Asparagaceae > Agave > Agave tequilana. The sequence continues at coordinate 233,736 of JAVJIF010000773.1, forward strand.
AATTTGGGTGTAACCGTGGGCCACTAACATACCTTTATTCCTAATAATATTTCCCGACTCATTCAATTTATTCCTAAAGATCCATTTAGGACCAATAGTTGTTCTATCATAGGGTCTAGGAACAAGATGCTAAACTTGGTTGCGCTTAATTGATTAAGCTCTTTTTGCATGGAAAGCAACCAATATGAGTGGCCCTTGGCTTTGAGGATATTCTTGGACTCAATATGGGATATGAGTGCAAAATGGCGACATATATCATGAAGTTTGGAGTGAGTAGTTACTCCTTTGGATACGTCACCTATGATGAGGTCCTTGGGATGATTTATAGCAAATCTCCAATCTTTCAGAAGTGGTTGAGTTGGTTTCACTTCTATATCTCGAGCTTTGCCATTTGTGTCATCTTTTTTCTTGTCATCCTCCTCTTGAGCCGGTAAGTCTTTCCCAAAAAAATTTCAAAATCTTTACCTAAAGAATCAATCTCTACAATATTCTTCATAAGAGAGCTAGATTCTTCAAACTTCACATACATAAACTCTTCATTAGCCAAAGTTGACTTATTGAATACCCTATAGGCCTTACTAGTATTTGAATACCCAACAAATATAGCTTCAAAAGACGACATCAAATTTACCTAAGTTACCTTTGGTGTTCAAAACAAAACATTTGTAACCAAAAACTTTGAAATAGAAAACATTTGGTTTTCTCAAAAACTAAATCTCAAAGGGAGTTTTACTTGAATCCTTGCAAAAATAAATTCGATTCCTAATGTAACAAGAAGTGTTTACGGTTTTGGCCTATAGATAATGAGGGAGTCTGTATTCACTAATTGTTATCCTAACCATCTCTTGAATAGTACGATTCTTCTGTTCAATGACTCTATTTTGTTGTGGAGTTCTAGGATAAGACAATTCATCCTTAGTTCCATTTTCTTCAGAATAGGTGATAAAGGAATAGTTAATGAACTCACCACCTCTATCACTCCTTACGCATAAAATCGAAAAATATTTTTTTTTTCAACCTTTTTTGGAAAAACATGAAAATGCGGAAAAGCTTCATCTTTATGTTCTAAAAAGAAAACCCATGCAAATCTTGAGAAATCATCAACTAAAATAAAAACAAAGCGGTTGCCTGACTAGTGTTTATTTTTACGTAATTTTCATCACATTTTTCCATTTATTAGTATTATTATTCGGGTTACTAATAGTTCTTCTCTTTATTTTTTAGGTTTAATTTTCAGTGGAGAAGAAAGCGAAGTCCTAATTAAATTGACAAATTTTTTTAAGCCAAATGAAGTTCAATCATGAAGACCAATTCTGCTAACAACCCAGAGCATATTCAGAGAATGAAACCTTCTACAAGGACATCTGGGTAGAGCATAGATGGCACTTCTTTATCTGGCCTAATGGTTATACTATTCCCGCGCTTTCATGGGTTTGGCCGCGGAAACGTGGCTAGATCTTGGCCATTGGCGCGGCTGTTTCTTCTACGGCCTCGATTGATTGGAGTAGGGTTTTGGTGCTATAAATACCCCCTCTAGTTATCCGAGGAGGGGAGTTGGGAATTTTCTATTAATATTCTCTGTAAGTTTTTATTTAGCTCCTTGTATAATTTCTTTTCTCTTGTATTAGTCCAGAAAATAGAGAGTGTGTGTATATATTTGATCAGTGATAAATCAATACAAACTTTCTTCATCTTCTTCCACTAGTTTCATTGTTCGTTTTACATGTTTTTCTTCATTGCGCTTAGAGTAAAAAATGTCTACTTTCTTACTTTTTCATTTCATGTCTAACTAACTTGCATTCATGGCTAACTAATCTCTAACCCTCTAACTACTAACCTATTTGGATGTTCATTCCCTCAAGTGAATCATGGAAGTTTCAAATTTCTTAAGCCTTGTTTCATGCAAGTATTCTTGATTTTCCATGATGATGAGAGCTAACTTCTAACTTGAACTTCTGAAAGGCCCAAGTGTTCTATTGATTTCATGTGTTTTGTGCCTTGTGATTTTTGCAAGAGCCATTGATGGATCATAGAGATAGGTGCTAACACTAACTCTTGTATTAACCTTGATCAAACTCTAACTTGATTACTTGCATACTTTTTTTACTCAAGTTGGGGTATTCTTAGTTCATGCAAGAGTACTGATTTTCATTATGTTGGTGTACTAACAAGATTACATGCTATAGATTCTTTTCATATGTTTACTTTACAACAGCCTTGTGTGACTACTAGCCTTGTTATGAACAACAACAACTCCATCTCATGATCCATACTTTGAATACCATGCAAGAGAAGCTAATGATTCAACTTGAGTCATCCATATACCAAGTCTAGAAGCTCAAGCAATCTCATGAATGATGCTTTACATACTTGAAGACGCTTGGTGATCTATTGCCAAGGATTAAACTTGAGCATGAACTCCAAAGGGTTAGTTGGTTAGTTATATTTAGAAGTCTAGTTAGCCATGATCTTTTAAACTTTGAAAACTCAAACAAACTTTATTTCTTTCTTTTAAATTCACTTTCCTAAAATCTTTCAAAAACTTCTACTCATTTTCTAAAATCGATTTTCTAAAGTTGTTTTCTTTTCTTTTTACTATACCAAACATTCTCTCACTTTCTTCAACCATTTCTTTTTTAGCTATTTTCTATTTGCCACTTCACATTTTTTTCCTATTTCCAAGCAACACATTTTTCATCTCCAAACCATTTCCATTTCATTTTACAAACCATCTTCACAATCTCAAATTTTCTTTTACTTATTTTTTGTTTTCTTTAAAACAAAAGAAGGATTTCTTAAACAAACACAAAACTGAACACATGTTTTCTATCGCTTCTCCTTCTTGTGGACACGACTCGTCTAGCTTCATAGCTATAATGATAGTTTCAAGGAAATAATCGTACTATCCTGAGCACTCATTCCATATTACAAATCACGTATTTTCATGCACCGATTTTCTGTCGAACAAATTTTTGACACCGTTGCCAGTGAGGGGTGACAATTTTTGTTTTGGCTAAGGGATTCTTCTTTGTTTCTGTGTACAGGTTCTGGAATCAAGAAATTAAGAGCAGCAGAAGCATATAATTGGTATTAGGCCTCTGCTCCTCAAAGCAGAGCCCAAGTACCCTCAGTATTGCCACATCACATGACTTTACCGCATTTTTGCGGCAATCTGAGTGAACTACTCACAGATTATTGTAGGGCTGCTGGGTTTACAACTATAGCTTTCTGCAAGTATTAATTTTCTTTTATTCCACACCATGTACCATGCTAATAAACCAACAGTAAAACACTTATTGCAAATTTAAAATCAGTTTAGACTCTTGCATCTTAGGCACATATCTTTGCGATTCATTTACATTACTGTTGAAGAGTGCTGGAGAAAGGAACGTGCATATTACATTTAGAATAGAATCAACATCTTGGCTAATTTATTCGCTTTGAGTATATCTTATTCTGAATGTATTGCAAACTTGCACAAAATTTATATTAAGGTCAAAACCCGAAAAAAGGATAAGGCGGGGAAGTCATTACCCTCTCATAGCTCATAAACAATCTCCAAGTGTGCTCACAATCCCAAGCCTTAACTAAAACTTGATGGACATTGGCCCCTAGGGACATCTCAGACTCAATACGAGATTGACCGAGGGTAAATCTTTTGAGAACCATACTCTTACCAAATCAGTATCTAAGGTTGGGGATTAAGAGGTTAAGCCTCAAAGATATGAGGTTTGACGTAATTAAGGCTCATTGCTTATGCAGGAATACTCCCACCGCATTTTGCCCCAACCTGGCCGATTAGCTCATAGTTGGGTTCATACAACAACCTCCTCCAGGTAATCGCCCAATTAGGAGTCGTCTAGGTCCTGGTATCTTACACTATGGCTTTGTGATTTTCCCTTTCTTTTTGATTATTTTCCTTTATTTTGTTTGTTTGTTATCCGAACATTGATTGTGGTGTGATCTGCATGCAAGAGTGGTCAAGGGACCTAATTTCATCAAGATTAATTTGGAACACTCCACATACACTTGCACCACCACCAGAGTTTTCTCCAATCATGGCAAACTATGTGTCTCTTCAGGATAAGTTTTACCCCATAAGAACATCACTTCCATCTTGCATTCAGTTACCTGTGGCAAATGGTAATAACTTTGAGTTAAAACTCCAGTTCATAAACACTTTTCCTAGATTCTACAGTCTAGATTCTGAGGATGAATACTTCTTCTTCAGGGAATTTGAAGGAGGATGCTTGATGATGAGGATTCCCCAGCTAGGGGAAGACGCCGTAAGACCAAGGTTCATTTCGTTCACACTTAAAGATCTAGCCAAGAAGTGGTTGTATAGTGTAGCAGTTGATTTGATCTCAATATTGGATGACTTTGTCAAAGTATTCTTGAAATAATTCTACCCTATCCATAAAACCATTTTGATTAGAAAGAACATCATGCAGTTTAAATAGGATCACAATGAACCGTTCTGGAAGTACTTTGAGTGCTTTAAACTTACTTGCTCAGTGTCCCCACCATGACATAGAGAAGTGGTTGCAGTGCCATATTGGTCTTAATTACCTGACAAAAAACTTCCTTAAAACTATGTGTCAAGGAGAATTTTTAAAGATAGACGAGAACCAGGGATGGGACTTATATGAAGACTTAGTTGAAAAAATAATCCAGTGAGAATCTTGTTCAGATAAGTCTAAGAATCAGAACCCAACAACTTTCAAAACCAAAATCCATTCAGTAGAATCCTCCATAGTTGCAGAAGCCAAAATTTCCCACTTGATGAGAAGGCTAGAACTGTTAGAAGCTAAGGAGCAAAGTACAGTAAACCAAGTCAACTCATCCCAAATGCCAAATCCAAGTTTTACTTATTGCCTGCGCTGAACTATATCTTCGAAGAGTGTCCAGTTTACTAGCTCAACAAATGTTACCTAACAACATGAATGCAACATTTTCTAGACCGAATAATAATCCGTACTCCAAAACTTATAATCTAGGATGGAGGAATCATTCTAATTTTTCAATGAGTCAGAATATTCATGAGTAGCATAGACCAAATTTTCATAACCAATTTCCTGCTTTTAATTATCAACCCAACTTTTAGCCAAAGTTTCAGCCCAACTTTCAGCCAAATTTTTAGCATCAAGCTCCAAAACCTTCTTTCTAAAATCCTATTCCAGAGAGTAAAATGATTGATTTGGAAAGTGCCATGGAAAACTTGTACAAAACCCAAACTTCAATGATGAACAATTATAATCAGGCCATCAAAAGGTTAGAGGTCCAGATTAGTCAATTCGCTGACTCACTTAGTAAAAGACAGAAAGGTTCTTTACCAAGCCAACCTTTGACTAATCTCAAGAAGTCTTTCCCAATCCATGAGGCCTAAGATACCCAACCAAATCAATGCAATGTTGTTCATATCTTAAGATAAGGGAAGCAAGTGGACAACCAAGTTTCTTCACCACCAGTTACCACCCAACCAAAATCCAACTCAATTGAAGCATCTCTGCAAATTCTGATCCAACCACTTTAGAGACTGAAGAAAAGAAAAAAAGAGAAATCAGCTGAAGAAGTGCATAAGCCTATAGTACCTTTCTCAAATAGGCTAAAAAGCAAAAAATCCAATGCACAGATGGAAAAGATTTTAGAAATGTTCAATCAAATAAAAATCAATGTGCCACTTCTTGATGTCATATAATAAGTGCCTTCATATGCAAAATTTTTAAAAGATATGTGCCTTAGAAAAGAAAAATCATTGTCCCTAAAGAGGTCTTGCTCTCTACAAACATCAGTGAATTATTATCCGAGTCCATTCTTGTAAAGTACAAAGATCGCGGGTGTCCAACTATCGCTTGTACCATAGGACAGACCACCATCAACAGGGCACTGCTTCATTTGGAAGTAAGTATCAACTTGCTCCCCTTTTTCGTGTATCAACAGCTCGGGTTGGGCGACCTCCGTCCAACATGAGTAATGATTCAATTACCTGATGATCAGTGAAAATCCCCAAGAGAAAATTACTAATGTTTTCATTCAGGTCAGGGAGTTCATCTACCCTGTAGACTTTATTGTGCTGGAAACACAACCCATTCTAAATCCCAGATCTCAAACTCCAGTCATTTTAGGTCAACAATTTCTTGCTACAGCAAATGCAATAATAAACTGTAGGAAGAGTTCAATGCGCTTAACATTTGGAGATATGACCAAAGAGGTAAATATTTTCAATCTGGGAAAACAATCTTGAGATTCTGAAGACCCGACATTTGAAGTAAACTTGATAGAAGGCTTGAGAAGTGAACATAAGGAAGAATTGGAATATGAACCTGAATGTGAGTTCGAATTGGAGTCAGACAACTTCAATCTCGACCAAATTGTTGATTCCACAGTAGAATGGACCACAACTCCAACTCTTTTGAGTCTTGAACCAATAGACTTACCCTTAACTCAACAATATCCCTCTTCTAAATTGAAAGCTCTCCCAATTATCTCATGTATGTTTACTTGGGAGAAAAGAGGCTCCCCCGAAAACCGTCGCTTCTCATTTAACTGAAGAACAAGAAGAGGATCTTCTTGTCGTGTTAAGGGACAACAAGGAAGCCATAGACTGGACTATGACTGCCGTCAAAGGAATTAGCCCATAAATTATTCAACACTGCATCCATCTGATTGAAGCGGCTAAACCAAAACATGACCCACAGCGTAGGCTTAACCAAATAATATAAGAAGCCGCTCGAGTAGAAATACTCAAGTTATTAGACAATGGGATCATTTATCCCATATCTGATAGCTAATGAGTTAGTCTTATCCACGCTATGCCCAAAAAGGCTAGTTTTATAGCGGTAGAAAAAGATAAAATAGGATTAGTCTAAATGCGTCTTCCCATGAAGATTCGAGTTTACATTGATTATCAAATATTGAATTCTGTCTCTTGTAAAAATGACTTTCCTCTTCCATTCATTGATTAGATGTTGGAAAGATTAGTTGGGTATGATACTATTATTTTCTGGATGGATATTCTGGGAATAATTAGATCCCAATTGCCCCTGAAGATCAAGAAAAATCACGTTCACTTGTCCGTTTGGGAAGTTTGCATACCGCAGAATGCCATTTTGGTTGTGCAATGCCCCTATAATGTTTCAATATTGCATGCTTAGCCTGTTCTCAGACATGGTGGAACATTTTTTAGAAATATTCATGGATGATTTCTCAATTTATGAAGATTCTTTTGACCAGTGCTTGCATAATTTAGAACTAGTTCTGAAATGATGCACTCAGAAAAACCTAACACTCAATTGGGAAAAATATCATTTCATGGTCAAACGATGAATTGTCCTAGGGCATGAAATTCCTAGATCTGGGATAGAGGTTCATAAGGCAAAAATATAAGTGATTGCCAAACTCCCCGAGTCAAAATTCATTCAAGACATCAGATCTTTTCTAGGGCATGTCAGATTCTATAGAAGATTCATCAAAGAGTTAAGCAAGATTGTTAGAACATTAACAAATCTATCAGAAAAGGATATGCCCTTATTTTTTGACGATGGATGTCTAAAAGCATGGGCGAGATTGAAACAAGAATTTTTCTCTGCACCAATTATCTCGGCACCTGATTGGACAAAACCATTTGAGATCATGTACGATGCCTCAGATTTTTGATATCGACCCTATTCTAGGATAGCACATTGATAACAGATGGCACATGATCTATTATGCGAGTAAAATTTTGAACGATGCACAACTCAGTTACATTAAGATTGAAAAGGAATTTTTAGCGTTAAAAAATTTTTTGACAATACCTTCTTGTGTCTAGAACAACTGTATTCATGGATCACTCCGCGCTGAGGTATCTTATGGAAAAAAGGATGCTAAAGCAAGATCAATTCGATGGATCCTTCTTTTGCAAGAATTTGACCTTGAAATAAAGAATAAGAAAGGCATGAAAAATATTATGGCAGATCATTTGTCCCATATTCCCAATGCACCAATTGGAATAACACTGATAAATGAAAATTTTCCTGACGAACCCATCCTAGCAATGTGTAATGAGCCCTGGTATGGAGACATTGTGAACTATCTTGCTACGGGGCAAACACCTTCTGATTGGTTGAGTCAGGATAGGCATCATTTTTTCACTCAGGTACGATTTTTCTTCGAGGAAGAACCGTCTCTCTTCAAATATTGTCCTGATCACATCATAACAAGGTGTCATCCTGGGGATGAGCATAGGAGTGTATTGGCATTTTGCCACTAGATTGCGTGCGGTGGACACTCTAATCCACGTAAGACTACTGAAAAAGTCTTATAGAGTTAGTTTCACTGGCCTACTTTATTCAAAGACTCTTTCAATTTTAGCAAGCTGTGTAAAAACTGCCAAATGACGGGTAGGATTCTAGAAGAGATTTAATGCCCCTGAACTCGATTTTTGAAGTTGAGATTTTTTATATTTGAGGCATCGATTTAATGGGGCCATTTTCTAGTTTATTTGGCAACCAGTACATCTTGGTTGCAGCGGACTATATGTCGAAATGGGTCAAAGTGGTACCAACAAGGATAAATGATAATAGGGTTGTTATCAAATTTCTAAAGGAGAATATAATCTCCCGCTTTAGTGGGCCCCCTGTGCAATAATTAGTGACAACGGATCTCATTTCTGCAATAGGGTTTTTGAAGCCCAAAAGCATAAATACTCGATATCCCACAAATTATCCACGGCGATCATCCTCAATCTAATGGGCAGACTGAGGTTACAAATAGACAGATAAAACTCGTAATAGAGAAAACTGTGGGAAAGAATCAAAAATATTGGCCCGTTAAGCTAATAGATACACTATGGGCTTACCGGGCTGCCTTCAAGACTGTCCTTGGTATGTCTCCATACCAACTAGTTTTTAGGAAACCCTGCCATCTATTGGTTGAGCTAAAACACCATACTTTGTGGGTAATTAAACAGCTAAATTTTGATTTGGACAAAATCGGTGATTTAAGAAAACTACAGATTTCAGAGTTAGAGGAGATATGGAATAAAGTTTATGACAATACTAGGATCACCATGAGCAGAACTAAAATTTTTCAAGGTCGATCCATATATCAAAAGAATTTTGTCCTAGAACAGAAAGTTCTGCTCTACAATTCTAGGCTTCATCTTTTTGTTGGAAAATTAAAATCCAGATGATCAAGACCTTTCACATTGCACACTGTATTTCCACACGGTGCGGTGGAAATTCCGATCCAAAGAACGGCCAAATTTTCAAAGTGAACGGACAAAGACTAAGGTCGTTCTTGACCACTGAATTGGAGTCTGATGTGGATAAGGTAATGGGTCTCTGTAACCCATTTTATAAAGGACCCAGGCTTGAGTTTGGCGGTTCGAAGTTCATAAAGAATTCCATCGTTGTTTAAACACGTACAAGTTATGAAAAGCTAAACTTGCTAGAATCTTTTTAGCAAAATTGTGTAGTGGCAAATAAAGGTTCGAATCCATAGAGACCTGTTAAATTCTAGTTATTAAAAATCTAATTTTTTTATCTTAATCTAGATGAGAAATCCTTTAAAGAAAGGTGTCATGATTGTTTTGAGAACTCAAGTCTTTAATGCATTAAAAATATGAAGAAAATAAAAATAAAAAGATTATTAACCTTGTGCAAAAACTAATTAATTAAGGTGATGAAGAAAGAACCTAAGAGATTGAGATAAAGGGAAGAGGAAGATGAAACTCGGTGACTTTTTCCTTGTCCTCGTGTTAATGTCTCTCTCCTCCGATCTATGTTGAAGACAAAAGAACAAACAAACGAAGAGAAAAGTAAACAGGCATCAGATTATTGCTGAGTTCATAAAATAAAATATGCAATGAAAAGAAGAAAATCGCATCACAAAAATAAAAGAAAGAGGTAGAGAAAACTTAGACAGAAACGCTGCAAGATCTGTATTGAAGAAGAATGATTTTTATTAAAGAATTATTGTTGCAAACTTTTGATCCCAAACTCGCATTATAACATATAACTTTCCTCTTAATTTCTTTTCAGCCTCACCATGGACCTATCTCTCACTGAATTCAAGTATTTATAGGAAAACAAAGATAAGGGATAGCGTAGGGAGATAGGGGGAACAAACGCTCCCCCCTAATTCAAAACTAAAGCCATGGAATGCGGCTTTGCCCATGTTTTCACGGCCAGATCCTGGCTGGAGGGCCAGGACCTGGGGGCTTTTGTCCGTCATTTCTTTCTTTATCCCTCTATCCTTCTGGATTTTGAATCTCTGCTCCATATTTGATGATATCTCCTTTTATCCTCAGCGAAACTGATAGGTTTTTTTTCTAATCCATTTTTTCTTTAAATTATGATGATATTATCTCATCTGATATACCTGATATTCAGATAAGATTACTTATAGAACCTTGATTAGTATCCAAAAGTGCATATTTTACATCATAACTCCCATGCATATTACAAATAAATAAGTGATTTTTACTCCTCTTCTCTACTTATTTGCAGGTACACCAATTAATGGAGAGTTATCCAAATAAACACTTAATTACCACTAATTAAGTGATTAATTCAAGATTAAGGATAAAGCCAAATCTCAAACCAGATCTAGAGAGATCCGCACAACAAACTCAGAATCTAAGTGGTCCACGTGGATAACAACCCAGATACCAGATCTCACCAGAAAATCTGGACCCAACGGCCGCAACCGTGCCGCGCCCATGCCGCGCCCCCGCGGCAATCCTGGGGCCGTTGAGCCCCAGATTTTGCGCCAACAACCTTGCTTCTGGATCCTTCAGCTGGGGCCTATAAATACTCCACCTTCACCTGCGAGCAAAAAAGGATCAGAGAAGAGAGAGGGTTTAGTTCTAGGTTTTGTATTTTGATAGTTTTTGTTTAGGGTTTTTAGCTCTCTATGATCTTCTTCTCCCTAGATTTCATTGCAAGAGAGATTTGTATGAGAGAGAGAGCTTGTATCAACAAGGAGTGACAACTTGGAGCTATACAAGGATTGATCCATTCTCTACATATCTACTTGAGCTTGATTCTAGTTTGTCTTCTTCACTTGCTTTTATTTTGCTTTGTTACTTGCTTTGTTAATTTCTAGCAATTTAATGATGCTTTGTTTTCTTTTTGTAATGGCTAGTAGCTAATTTCTTGTTCCATGTACTAGCTAACCACTACTCTTGCTACTACTAACTCATGGGTGATTGCTTTACTTAATCTTGCAATTTGTATGTTCTTCTCTTCTCCGATGGGTTTCTTTTCATTTCTTGGCAAGAATCTTGTTGTAACTCTCCATATGATTCATGTGTGCCTCATGTAGAGCCTAGTCTTTGAACTAGTGCCTTGATGGAACATGGAGATGGAAGCACCAATATGCTAATTAGATGTACACTTCTTTATGTCGGATCTTGAATGTTGTATGTTCTACATAAGCATCCCTTGAGTGTATCTCTTGTGATTCTATTAGTGAAAGTCTATCTTGTAGGCCGATGACCATCTATGGAGGCTACAAGACAAGTCCAAGAATGAATCCCCATCATCATAGTGAGAAAGTAATTAGATCACATGCAAGACATATCCATGCCAATGAATTAACATGAGGCACGCATCACTATCACGGAGTTTAGTGAGTTTAGCAAGGTAGCAAGGTTAGCTAGTCATGGATTTCTTGCATTCCAAGTTTTCTTGATTTTGATTTCTTTTTAGTTGTTAATCACAATCCAACCTCAATCTTGATTTTCTCCCGATTTCCACCATGAACATATCCACCAATTCTTTTCTTTGTTTTTCTTTTGATTCTTTATTCTTTTAAACATAGAAGAAGTCTAGTTTGATTTTCTCACGTGTATCGTAACGTTTCTACACTAGCTCTCCTTGTGGTTCGACTCGGTATAGCCTTGTGCTATAGCGGAGACAAGAAAGGGTACATCAAATACATTTGCATCATAATAAGTACACCTTTTCCCGTCTAATCAAATTTTTGGCGCCGTTGCCGGGGAGAGCGACGGTATTATTTTTAAAAGTGAGAAACTAAACGATTCTTCTTCTCTGTTGCAGGTGACAGGAGAAGAAAACAGGAAAATATCTACAGCAGAAACATATAAGTGGACCTGGGACTCTGCTCAAGAAAGCAGAGCCCAGGATCCCTCTATTGTGCCGCGGATCCACAAGAATTGCCGTGGGAACGCGGCACTTTAGAGTTCACTACTTACCAAATTTTTGCAGGGGCTTCTGCTCTGCAAGATACTGCTGCCTATATACTTCATTTCCTGTATACTTCTCTGTATTCCTGCTTAATTAATTCAACAGTAAGAAATTGGTTGATAATTGCTAAAAAAATTGTTAGACATCTTGCATTATAGGCACGTGTCTTCCAATTCTTTAAATTTACTGTTGAAGAGTGCGTGGGACAAGGTACGTGATTCATTGCATATAGACTAAGACTCACTCTTTGTTTGATTTTTCTTACTTGGAGTGAACCTTGTTTGTTTCTATATCGTACACTTGCACAATTAATTCTAAGGGCAATTCCTGTAAATAACATAAGGTGGGGGAGGTCATTACCCTTTCCTTAGCCCGGAAATCATTTTCCCCACGTACTCACAATCCTAAGCTTGTAAATAAAATCTGATAGACGTTGGCCCTAGGGACATCCGGACTCACTTAGGAGATTATCCTAAGGGGGAAAAGTGTTGGAAATTGACTTCTGTAAAATCGGTGTCTAGGAAAGGGGTTGAGGGCCGAAAGCTCGAAGGTTGCTGGTTACTTAATTAAGGAACGTCTTCGGACGGAAAACCTCCCACCAACCTTACCCTTCCCTGGCTGATTTGCTTATAGTCAAGGTCTACACTAAACCTCCTGTGGACAGTCTATTTAGGAGTCACCTAGGACCAGAAACCCTAGACAAGCTTGGATTGATTTTTTCTTTTGTTGTTTGTTATTTTTTCTTTTTCGCTGGTGTGATCGGTGCACGTTGTTTGTGATTGTATATACGATAGTGGTTTTGTGATCCTAATTCTACACTTGCACTTCCACAACCACTTCATCATGACCAACAACGTCTCACTTCAGGATCGATTTTATCCGATTCGCACCTCCATTCCTTCATGCATTCTTCTCCCCGAGCCTAACGGAAACAATTTTGAGCTGAAACCACAATTCATTAGTACACTTCCCCATTTCCATGGTCTAGAGTCTGAGGACGCGTACCTCTTTATTCGTGAGTTTGAAGAGGTATGCCAAATGATGAGAATATCCCAACTTTCTGAGGATGCTGTTAGGTTACGGTTCATACCGTTTGCACTTAAGGATTTAGCTAAGAAATGGCTTTATAGTCTTCCTGTCAGTTCCATATCTTCATGGGATGATTTTGTTAAGGTCTTTCTTAGGAAATTCTATTCTATCCACAAAACAGCCCTCATGAGAAAAAACATAATGCAATTCAAGCAAGAACAAAATGAACCTTTCTGGAAATATCTTGAGCGTTTCAAAGACCTCTTAGCCCTATGTCCCCATCACGGCATAGAGAAATGGCGTCTATGCCAGATTATCTATGATGGATTAGATTACCAAACGAAAACCCTTTTAGAATCCTTGTGCCAAGGGGAATTCCTAAAAAAAGATGAACATCAGGGGTGGGATCTCTTTGAAACCCTAGCTGAGAAAACCATTCAGTGGGAGTCTTGTCCTGACAAATCCACTCCCACCACTTCCAGAACTGGTACACAATCCAAAGAATCCTCTCTAGCTTCAGAAACCAAGATCACACAATTAATGAAGAGGATAGAGTTGCTTGAGTCAAAAGGGAATTCTGTGGTCAACCAGGTCAATCCATTGCCTTTGATTAGACCAGGTTGCACTAACTGTCATGACCTTAGCCATGTTGTTGAGGAGTGTCCATTATCTCAGCCCCAATCATTTCAGGAGAACATGAATGCAGCATTTACCAGACCCAATAATCATCCATACTCCAACATTTACAATTCAGGATGGCAGAACCATCCACATTTTCCATGGAGTCAGTCTGGTACTGAGCATCATATGCAACCATTTCCACATCCATACAATGCTCAGTTTCATCCATCCAGTTTTGATCAGAATTCACTGTATATTCATCCATCTCAAAGTCCACCACAGTCATTTCAGTCTTATCATATGCCACCACCATATTACCAATCACAGTTCCAATCTCCATATCCTCAACATCCACCCCAAAATAATTCCGAAATATCTGAGTTGAAACAAATGATAGAAACCTTAACAAAGAACCAGCAGCAGGAGTTGAATGAAATGAAGGTCCAAATTGGGCAATTGGCTGAGAATCAAAGAAATTTTTTCCCAAACCAGCCATTGCCAAATTCCAAACACCACTTCTCTTTGAATAAAGTGGAAGATTCAGGACCCAGTCAATGTCATGCCATTCATACCCTGAGATCTGGTAAACAAGTAGACAATAATGTTTCTAGTCCACAATCTCATCCAGTACCAAAGCCAACACCTCAAATCTCAATGCAACCAACTTCTGACAACCCATCCTCTAGTACAGAGCCATCCACTTCCAAAGCCAAGGGGAAAGAAAAGGTAGATGAGCAACCTTATAAGCCTAGAGTACCATATCCAAATAGGCTTTTAAATAACAAGTCAAATGCTCACATGGAGAAAATAAAAGAAACATTCAATAAGGTCCAAATCAATGTCCCTCTTCTTGATGCCATTCAACAAGTGCCATCATATGCCAAATTTTTGAAGGAAATGTGCACCAAGAAGAGAAAGACCCAAGTCCCTAAAAAAGTCTTCCTGGCATCATCCATTAATGAGTTGCTCACTGGTCCAATTCCTGTTAAGTACAAAGACCCAGGGAGCCCCACCATTTCATGCATCATAGGACAGACTACAATAAATAGGGCACTTCTTGATTTGGGGGCCAGCATTAATCTCCTACCTTTCTCTGTGTACCAACAATTGGGGTTAGGTGATCTCCTCCCGACCCAAATGACCATCCAATTGGCTGACCGCTCTGTTACTAAACCCAAGGGGGTAATTCAAGATGTCCTTGTCAAAGTTGGAGAATTCTTTTATCCTGTTGACTTTGTTGTCCTTGAAACAAAACCAGTGTCAAATTCCAATCAAAGGGCACAAATTCCTGTCATTCTGGGACGACCATTCCTGGCTACTGCAAATGCAATCATTAATTGCCGGAATGGATCAATGAGGTTGACTTTTGGTAACATGACACATGAACACAATGTCTTCCACACACAGCCTCACAAAACAAAAGATCAAACATTTGAGGTTAGCTTCATTAATAACAATTGTGAGGAGGAAAGTGAAGATCCAAAAGATGAGTCACAATCTTGTGATTCTCTTATCCGAGTACCCTTTCAAAC
Organism: Agave tequilana; assembly: GCA_038442645.1. Classification (NCBI taxonomy): domain Eukaryota; kingdom Viridiplantae; phylum Streptophyta; class Magnoliopsida; order Asparagales; family Asparagaceae; genus Agave; species Agave tequilana. The sequence goes on from JAVJIF010000773.1 coordinate 249,109, forward strand.
GGGGAAAGTTGATTTGGATATTTTCACTTTCAATGAACCAAATCTGACTGTATCTGTACCTCCGATTGATATATCCTTTGAAGACTTGTTTGCTGATGAGATCATGTGTTTAGATGAGTCAACTCGGGGTAAGTTAGCTGATTGTCCACTTCCGGATGTTGATTTGAGTTTTGAAGAATTATATGGAGAAGAGCTAAAATTTCTTAACATTGGAAGTGATGAGATTCTGAGTGAGAGTGGTGATAAGGACTTTGTTTGTGAACGATGTGGTGGAAAGAGTATGAATGAAAATAACAACAAATTGAAACTGGAATCACCTAGGGTAAGAACAATTCAGACCGTTTCCCAATGGAGTTCAAGAAAGAGAACACATTGGAACGATGGGAAACGGGCCAGAGGGAAGCGACCAAAAACCCAGGTGAGAGTTACATTTGTATATTCCTTGTAAATAATTTTTCCTACCTCTTACCTGTTTCATGCATACATTTACCATAATGCATTGAGGACAATGCATGAAGTAAGTGTGGGGGAGGGTTTACTAACATAGGATACATAGGATTTTCTTTTCTTTATAGGATTTTAATTTTTTTAGGACTTTTATTTTCTTTTTAGGTCTTTTATTTTTAGATTTTATTTTTTTCTATTTTTAGATTTTATCTTTTTTTAGATTTTCCATTTTCTTTTTAGATTTTGCTTTTCTTTTAGAAAAATATAAATAAAAATAAAAAAATAAAAATAAAAACTTTTTGAAATAAGAAGATAAAGTTTTGATTTATTTTTAAGAAAATTAAGATGTATCTTAGAAATTAAGAAAGCCTTAATTATGACATCTTAAACTTAGTTGAAATAATAGATCTTGTTTGAAAATTATAGGCTAAGTAAGTAAAATTGAGGAGATATTTTTATCTTGCATTTTTTGCCTTAGATAATATGCACTTTACACTTACACATTTCTTGGATGGAAACAAAGACCAAAATGCCATATATATATATAAAAAAAAAAAAAAAAAGAAAAAGAAAAAAAGAAAAAAAAAAATATATAAATAAAAGATCACTTATTAAGCTGGGAAATTATGCCTCAAGAAGCATGATGACTCACGCCTAACGGTGATCTCACTTATTAAGCTGGGTAATTGTGCCTCAAGAAGCATGATTATTCACGCCTAACGGTGATTAAGAATAATCCCTCTTAGTTTTGTGGCCTTTTTCACTCGAGTCCTTAAACCCGAGGGATGTTTCCTCATCTGGTGCCCTAAGACCATCTGGTTTGGGAGTCATCGGTTATAGACTCGCTACATGGGTGAATTAGAAAGCCTAGACTAAGGGAAGATTAAATAAAAAAAAAAGAATATAAATAAATAAATGGCTTGATGGTTGGAGTTGAAATCCCAGAAACCTTCACTGTGCACGGTGTGCATACTATCTAGGTTTTATGAAAGATAAAAATATTCAATCCAATTTTGAATTCTTACCTTAATTGAAGACAAGATCTTGCATGGATACTAAGCTTAAGGAAGAATGATTATAGGTGGACTTATGACCTAGGATCACTTATATTTTCGCAAAAATAGTTCGTAAACTTGTCTCTTATTCAAAATGCGTTTTCAAAATACTAACATTTGTCTTCTTTCTTTATGGATTTTGTGGGTGTAATCCGCTGAAAACCCTCAGGAGACAACACTCCTCCTCTAGGGTAACCTAGAGGTTTAACGGCTTGTTGCACATGCTCAGTGCAATCGCGTCACCTGCGAAAGTGGTGTAATAAATTGTTAGTTAGGATTTTATTTTCTTTTTCTTTGTTTTTGCTCGGGACGAGCAAAAGAATAAGTGTGGGGGTGTGATTAGTATCCAAAAGTGCATATTTTACATCATAACTCCCATGCATATTACAAATAAATAAGTGATTTTTACTCCTCTTCTCTACTTATTTGCAGGTACACCAATTAATGGAGAGTTATCCAAATAAACACTTAATTACCACTAATTAAGTGATTAATTCAAGATTAAGGATAAAGCCAAATCTCAAACCAGATCTAGAGAGATCCGCACAACAAACTCAGAATCTAAGTGGTCCACGTGGATAACAACCCAGATACCAGATCTCACCAGAAAATCTGGACCCAACGGCCGCAACCGTGCCGCGCCCATGCCGCGCCCCCGCGGCAATCCTGGGGCCGTTGAGCCCCAGATTTTGCGCCAACAACCTTGCTTCTGGATCCTTCAGCTGGGGCCTATAAATACTCCACCTTCACCTGCGAGCAAAAAAGGATCAGAGAAGAGAGAGGGTTTAGTTCTAGGTTTTGTATTTTGATAGTTTTTGTTTAGGGTTTTTAGCTCTCTATGATCTTCTTCTCCCTAGATTTCATTGCAAGAGAGATTTGTATGAGAGAGAGAGCTTGTATCAACAAGGAGTGACAACTTGGAGCTATACAAGGATTGATCCATTCTCTACATATCTACTTGAGCTTGATTCTAGTTTGTCTTCTTCACTTGCTTTTATTTTGCTTTGTTACTTGCTTTGTTAATTTCTAGCAATTTAATCATGCTTTGTTTTCTTTTTGTAATGGCTAGTAGCTAATTTCTTGTTCCATGTACTAGCTAACCACTACTCTTGCTACTACTAACTCATGGGTGATTGCTTTACTTAATCTTGCAATTTGTATGTTCTTCTCTTCTCCGATGGGTTTCTTTTCATTTCTTGGCAAGAATCTTGTTGTAACTCTCCATATGATTCATGTGTGCCTCATGTAGAGCCTAGTCTTTGAACTAGTGCCTTGATGGAACATGGAGATGGAAGCACCAATATGCTAATTAGATGTACACTTCTTTATGTCGGATCTTGAATGTTGTATGTTCTACATAAGCATCCCTTGAGTGTATCTCTTGTGATTCTATTAGTGAAAGTCTATCTTGTAGGCCGATGACCATCTATGGAGGCTACAAGACAAGTCCAAGAATGAATCCCCATCATCATAGTGAGAAAGTAATTAGATCACATGCAAGACATATCCATGCCAATGAATTAACATGAGGCACGCATCACTATCACGGAGTTTAGTGAGTTTAGCAAGGTAGCAAGGTTAGCTAGTCATGGATTTCTTGCATTCCAAGTTTTCTTGATTTTGATTTCTTTTTAGTTGTTAATCACAATCCAACCTCAATCTTGATTTTCTCCCGATTTCCACCATGAACATATCCACCAATTCTTTTTTTTTTTTCTTTTGATTCTTTATTCTTTTAAACATAGAAGAAGTCTAGTTTGATTTTCTCACGTGTATCGTAACGTTTCTACACTAGCTCTCCTTGTGGTTCGACTCGGTATAGCCTTGTGCTATAGCGGAGACAAGAAAGGGTACATCAAATACATTGCATCATAATAAGTACACCTTTTCCCGTCTAATCAAATTTTTGGCGCCGTTGCCGGGGAGAGCGACGGTATTATTTTTAAAAGTGAGAAACTAAACGATTCTTCTTCTCTGTTGCAGGTGACAGGAGAAGAAAACAGGAAAATATCTACAGCAGAAACATATAAGTGGACCTGGGACTCTGCTCAAGAAAGCAGAGCCCAGGATCCTCTATTGTGCCGCGGATCCACAAGAATTGCCGTGGGAACGCGGCACTTTAGAGTTCACTACTTACCAAATTTTTGCAGGGGCTTCTGCTCTGCAAGATACTGCTGCCTATATACTTCATTTCCTGTATACTTCTCTGTATTCCTGCTTAATTAATTCAACAGTAAGAAATTGGTTGATAATTGCTAAAAAAATTGTTAGACATCTTGCATTATAGGCACGTGTCTTCCAATTCTTTAAATTTACTGTTGAAGAGTGCGTGGGACAAGGTACGTGATTCATTGCATATAGACTAAGACTCACTCTTTGTTTGATTTTTCTTACTTGGAGTGAACCTTGTTTGTTTCTATATCGTACACTTGCACAATTAATTCTAAGGGCAATTCCTGTAAATAACATAAGGTGGGGGAGGTCATTACCCTTTCCTTAGCCCGGAAATCATTTTCCCCACGTACTCACAATCCTAAGCTTGTAAATAAAATCTGATAGACGTTGGCCCTAGGGACATCCGGACTCACTTAGGAGATTATCCTAAGGGGGAAAAGTGTTGGAAATTGACTTCTGTAAAATCGGTGTCTAGGAAAGGGGTTGAGGGCCGAAAGCTCGAAGGTTGCTGGTTACTTAATTAAGGAACGTCTTCGGACGGAAAACCTCCCACCAACCTTACCCTTCCCTGGCTGATTTGCTTATAGTCAAGGTCTACACTAAACCTCCTGTGGACAGTCTATTTAGGAGTCACCTAGGACCAGAAACCCTAGACAAGCTTGGATTGATTTTTTCTTTTGTTGTTTGTTATTTTTTCTTTTTCGCTGGTGTGATCGGTGCACGTTGTTTGTGATTGTATATACGATAGTGGTTTTGTGATCCTAATTCTACACTTGCACTTCCACAACCACTTCATCATGACCAACAACGTCTCACTTCAGGATCGATTTTATCCGATTCGCACCTCCATTCCTTCATGCATTCTTCTCCCCGAGCCTAACGGAAACAATTTTGAGCTGAAACCACAATTCATTAGTACACTTCCCCATTTCCATGGTCTAGAGTCTGAGGACGCGTACCTCTTTATTCGTGAGTTTGAAGAGGTATGCCAAATGATGAGAATATCCCAACTTTCTGAGGATGCTGTTAGGTTACGGTTCATACCGTTTGCACTTAAGGATTTAGCTAAGAAATGGCTTTATAGTCTTCCTGTCAGTTCCATATCTTCATGGGATGATTTTGTTAAGGTCTTTCTTAGGAAATTCTATTCTATCCACAAAACAGCCCTCATGAGAAAAAACATAATGCAATTCAAGCAAGAACAAAATGAACCTTTCTGGAAATATCTTGAGCGTTTCAAAGACCTCTTAGCCCTATGTCCCCATCACGGCATAGAGAAATGGCGTCTATGCCAGATTATCTATGATGGATTAGATTACCAAACGAAAACCCTTTTAGAATCCTTGTGCCAAGGGGAATTCCTAAAAAAAGATGAACATCAGGGGTGGGATCTCTTTGAAACCCTAGCTGAGAAAACCATTCAGTGGGAGTCTTGTCCTGACAAATCCACTCCCACCACTTCCAGAACTGGTACACAATCCAAAGAATCCTCTCTAGCTTCAGAAACCAAGATCACACAATTAATGAAGAGGATAGAGTTGCTTGAGTCAAAAGGGAATTCTGTGGTCAACCAGGTCAATCCATTGCCTTTGATTAGACCAGGTTGCACTAACTGTCATGACCTTAGCCATGTTGTTGAGGAGTGTCCATTATCTCAGCCCCAATCATTTCAGGAGAACATGAATGCAGCATTTACCAGACCCAATAATCATCCATACTCCAACATTTACAATTCAGGATGGCAGAACCATCCACATTTTCCATGGAGTCAGTCTGGTACTGAGCATCATATGCAACCATTTCCACATCCATACAATGCTCAGTTTCATCCATCCAGTTTTGATCAGAATTCACTGTATATTCATCCATCTCAAAGTCCACCACAGTCATTTCAGTCTTATCATATGCCACCACCATATTACCAATCACAGTTCCAATCTCCATATCCTCAACATCCACCCCAAAATAATTCCGAAATATCTGAGTTGAAACAAATGATAGAAACCTTAACAAAGAACCAGCAGCAGGAGTTGAATGAAATGAAGGTCCAAATTGGGCAATTGGCTGAGAATCAAAGAAATTTTTTCCCAAACCAGCCATTGCCAAATTCCAAACACCACTTCTCTTTGAATAAAGTGGAAGATTCAGGACCCAGTCAATGTCATGCCATTCATACCCTGAGATCTGGTAAACAAGTAGACAATAATGTTTCTAGTCCACAATCTCATCCAGTACCAAAGCCAACACCTCAAATCTCAATGCAACCAACTTCTGACAACCCATCCTCTAGTACAGAGCCATCCACTTCCAAGCCAAGGGAAAGAAAAGGTAGATGAGCAACCTTATAAGCCTAGAGTACCATATCCAAATAGGCTTTTAAATAACAAGTCAAATGCTCACATGGAGAAAATAAAAGAAACATTCAATAAGGTCCAAATCAATGTCCCTCTTCTTGATGCCATTCAACAAGTGCCATCATATGCCAAATTTTTGAAGGAAATGTGCACCAAGAAGAGAAAGACCCAAGTCCCTAAAAAAGTCTTCCTGGCATCATCCATTAATGAGTTGCTCACTGGTCCAATTCCTGTTAAGTACAAAGACCCAGGGAGCCCCACCATTTCATGCATCATAGGACAGACTACAATAAATAGGGCACTTCTTGATTTGGGGGCCAGCATTAATCTCCTACCTTTCTCTGTGTACCAACAATTGGGGTTAGGTGATCTCCTCCCGACCCAAATGACCATCCAATTGGCTGACCGCTCTGTTACTAAACCCAAGGGGGTAATTCAAGATGTCCTTGTCAAAGTTGGAGAATTCTTTTATCCTGTTGACTTTGTTGTCCTTGAAACAAAACCAGTGTCAAATTCCAATCAAAGGGCACAAATTCCTGTCATTCTGGGACGACCATTCCTGGCTACTGCAAATGCAATCATTAATTGCCGGAATGGATCAATGAGGTTGACTTTTGGTAACATGACACATGAACACAATGTCTTCCACACACAGCCTCACAAAACAAAAGATCAAACATTTGAGGTTAGCTTCATTAATAACAATTGTGAGGAGGAAAGTGAAGATCCAAAAGATGAGTCACAATCTTGTGATTCTCTTATCCGAGTACCCTTTCAAACGGGGAAAGTTGATTTGGATATTTTCACTTTCAATGAACCAAATCTGACTGTATCTGTACCTCCGATTGATATATCCTTTGAAGACTTGTTTGCTGATGAGATCATGTGTTTAGATGAGTCAACTCGGGGTAAGTTAGCTGATTGTCCACTTCCGGATGTTGATTTGAGTTTTGAAGAATTATATGGAGAAGAGCTAAAATTTCTTAACATTGGAAGTGATGAGATTCTGAGTGAGAGTGGTGATAAGGACTTTGTTTGTGAACGATGTGGTGGAAAGAGTATGAATGAAAATAACAACAAATTGAAACTGGAATCACCTAGGGTAAGAACAATTCAGACCGTTTCCCAATGGAGTTCAAGAAAGAGAACACATTGGAACGATGGGAAACGGGCCAGAGGGAAGCGACCAAAAACCCAGGTGAGAGTTACATTTGTATATTCCTTGTAAATAATTTTTCCTACCTCTTACTTGTTTCATGCATACATTTACCATAATGCATTGAGGACAATGCATGAAGTAAGTGTGGGGGAGGGTTTACTAACATAGGATACATAGGATTTTCTTTTCTTTATAGGATTTTAATTTTTTTTAGGACTTTTATTTTTCTTTTTAGGTCTTTTATTTTTAGATTTATTTTTTCTATTTTTAGATTTTATCTTTTTTTAGATTTTCCATTTTCTTTTTAGATTTTGCTTTTCTTTTAGAAAAATATAAATAAAAATAAAAAAATAAAAATAAAAACTTTTTGAAATAAGAAGATAAAGTTTTGATTTATTTTTAAGAAAATTAAGATGTATCTTAGAAATTAAGAAAGCCTTAATTATGACATCTTAAACTTAGTTGAAATAATAGATCTTGTTTGAAAATTATAGGCTAAGTAAGTAAAATTGAGGAGATATTTTTATCTTGCATTTTTTGCCTTAGATAATATGCACTTTACACTTACACATTTCTTGGGATGGAAACAAAGACCAAAAATGCCATATATATATATAAAAAAAAAAAAAAAAAAGAAAAAAAAAAAAAAAAAAAAAATATATAAATAAAAGATCACTTATTAAGCTGGGAAATTGTGCCTCAAGAAGCATGATGACTCACGCCTAACGGTGATCTCACTTATTAAGCTGGGTAATTGTGCCTCAAGAAGCATGATTATTCACGCCTAACGGTGATTAAGAATAATCCCTCTTAGTTTTGTGGCCTTTTTCACTCGAGTCCTTAAACCCGAGGGATGTTTCCTCATCTGGTGCCCTAAGACCATCTGGTTTGGGAGTCATCGGTTATAGACTCGCTACATGGGTGAATTAGAAAGCCTAGACTAAGGGAAGATTAAATAAAAAAAAAAGAATATAAATAAATAAATGGCTTGATGGTTGGAGTTGAAATCCCAGAAACCTTCACTGTGCACGGTGTGCATACTATCTAGGTTTTATGAAAGATAAAAATATTCAATCCAATTTTGAATTCTTACCTTAATTGAAGACAAGATCTTGCATGGATACTAAGCTTAAGGAAGAATGATTATAGGTGGACTTATGACCTAGGATCACTTATATTTTCGCAAAAATAGTTCGTAAACTTGTCTCTTATTCAAAATGCGTTTTTAAAATACTAACATTTGTCTTCTTTCTTTATGGATTTTGTGGGTGTAATCCGCTGAAAACCCTCAGGAGACAACACTCCTCCTCTAGGGTAACCTAGAGGTTTAACGGCTTGTTGCACATGCTCAGTGCAATCGCGTCACCTGCGAAAGTGGTGTAATAAATTGTTAGTTAGGATTTTATTTTCTTTTTTCTTTGTTTTTGCTCGGGACGAGCAAAAGAATAAGTGTGGGGGTGTGATTAGTATCCAAAAGTGCATATTTTACATCATAACTCCCATGCATATTACAAATAAATAAGTGATTTTTACTCCTCTTCTCTACTTATTTGCAGGTACACCATTAATGGAGAGTTATCCAAATAAACACTTAATTACCACTAATTAAGTGATTAATTCAAGATTAAGGATAAAGCCAAATCTCAAACCAGATCTAGAGAGATCCGCACAACAAACTCAGAATCTAAGTGGTCCACGTGGATAACAACCCAGATACCAGATCTCACCAGAAAATCTGGACCCAACGGCCGCAACCGTGCCGCGCCCATGCCGCGCCCCCGCGGCAATCCTGGGGCCGTTGAGCCCCAGATTTTGCGCCAACAACCTTGCTTCTGGATCCTTCAGCTGGGGCCTATAAATACTCCACCTTCACCTGCGAGCAAAAAAGGATCAGAGAAGAGAGAGGGTTTAGTTCTAGGTTTTGTATTTTGATAGTTTTTGTTTAGGGTTTTTAGCTCTCTATGATCTTCTTCTCCCTAGATTTCATTGCAAGAGAGATTTGTATGAGAGAGAGAGCTTGTATCAACAAGGAGTGACAACTTGGAGCTATACAAGGATTGATCCATTCTCTACATATCTACTTGAGCTTGATTCTAGTTTGTCTTCTTCACTTGCTTTTATTTTGCTTTGTTACTTGCTTTGTTAATTTCTAGCAATTTAATCATGCTTTGTTTTCTTTTTGTAATGGCTAGTAGCTAATTTCTTGTTCCATGTACTAGCTAACCACTACTCTTGCTACTACTAACTCATGGGTGATTGCTTTACTTAATCTTGCAATTTGTATGTTCTTCTCTTCTCCGATGGGTTTCTTTTCATTTCTTGGCAAGAATCTTGTTGTAACTCTCCATATGATTCATGTGTGCCTCATGTAGAGCCTAGTCTTTGAACTAGTGCCTTGATGGAACATGGAGATGGAAGCACCAATATGCTAATTAGATGTACACTTCTTTATGTCGGATCTTGAATGTTGTATGTTCTACATAAGCATCCCTTGAGTGTATCTCTTGTGATTCTATTAGTGAAAGTCTATCTTGTAGGCCGATGACCATCTATGGAGGCTACAAGACAAGTCCAAGAATGAATCCCCATCATCATAGTGAGAAAGTAATTAGATCACATGCAAGACATATCCATGCCAATGAATTAACATGAGGCACGCATCACTATCACGGAGTTTAGTGAGTTTAGCAAGGTAGCAAGGTTAGCTAGTCATGGATTTCTTGCATTCCAAGTTTTCTTGATTTTGATTTCTTTTTAGTTGTTAATCACAATCCAACCTCAATCTTGATTTTCTCCCGATTTCCACCATGAACATATCCACCAATTCTTTTCTTTGTTTTTCTTTGATTCTTTATTCTTTTAAACATAGAAGAAGTCTAGTTTGATTTTCTCACGTGTATCGTAACGTTTCTACACTAGCTCTCCTTGTGGTTCGACTCGGTATAGCCTTGTGCTATAGCGGAGACAAGAAAGGGTACATCAAATACATTTGCATCATAATAAGTACACCTTTTCCCGTCTAATCAAACCTCTGTATTTGAATCGATCCCCGTTGATTTGAACTTTTGGATTTAAATAGATAGGATTCCTGTTTATCTTCTCTCTATCATACCTGCAAGAATAGGGCATTAAGACAAGTGAGTTGTAGGAATTATTATAGAATGAATATAAGAATGTAATAATAATTATGCAAGATATGTGTCCAAATACACCCACGCACTTATCTTTTGCTCGTGCTCGAGCAAAAAAAAAACTAAATCTAAGATTTTATTAGACCAATTTCGCGGGTCACGCGATTGCACTGAACATGTGTAACAAGCCTTTAAACCTCTAGGTTACTCCTAGAGAAGAAGTTGTAGTCTCCTGAGGGTTTTCAGTGGATTATACCCACAAAATTCATAAAGAAAAGAAATAATTTGTTAGTATATTTTAAAATACATTTTGAAAAGAAGAGGAAATATTTGAAGTGTTTTTTATAAGAATTTAAGCAACTTGTAAGTTATAGGAGGACCGAACTATTCATCTCCAGACTTAGTTTCTATTTAAAGATTTGTTATCAATCAAGGTTATGAATAAAACTGTATTCTCATCTAGTCTATCATTTTACCAAAGTCATATGCGTCTTGTGACCGTAAATATTTTGACTTAGGATTTTTAACTCTAACTCTTATGCCTTATTTATGTATATGTTGGTGATGATATTCTTTAGCTCTCATAGGCTTTCTAACTTGCTCATATAATAAGCCTTAGTCGGTGACTCCCAAACCAGACGGTGTTACGGTACCGGATGTGGAAACACCCTAAGGATTTAGGACTTGAGCAAACAAGGCTACAAAAGTAAGGCTTTTATTTGATGATATGAATCACTTTTAGGCGTGAATAATTATACTTTATGAGGTACAAAAACCAACTTAATCAAAGGATTCCTTTTATTTATATATTTTTTCTTTCTTTTATTTTTATATAAGGCATAAGAATCTTTTTTCGAATCCTAAGTCTGTAAGTATTTAAAGTATGCATACTTCATCAACGTAAAAATCAAGACTAAATTACTTTGTTAATTTTTTTCCTAAGCCTAGAAATCAAAAAAATATTCTTATTTCGATCAGTTATAAGAAATCCTAATTATGATTCTCCTATCTCTTAAATTAACTTAATTTCTTAAAAAAATAAGTCAAAGTATTATTTTCCTTTTCAAAAGGGTTTAAAGAAAGGATATATATATATATATATATATATATATATATATATATATATTATATATATATATATATATATATATATATAGTAAAAACCTAAATTAGCATGTTAGTAAACCCTCCCCCACCCTATCTCATGCATTATCCTCAATGTATAGATGAATGCATATATGCATGAAATGAAATGTAATAGAGGTATATAAAAGACTTACTATAAATGACTTGGCTAGCTGAAAAAATAAAAATAAAAAGACGCACAAACTAAAAGAAAGTACAACAAATATGTACAACTCCACATCTCCCCCATACCAAAATCTTCTAGGTTTATTCCCTCTAACTTGCTTTCCATCATTCCAATGGGCTCTCTTCAAGAGACAAATTGGAGAGGTCAATCTTTTTGTCATCTTTACTCTCATCCTCTCCAACTTATTCATCACCTTCCTCCATCTCCTTCTGCTCTTCTTCTCACACATTCTCTTCACAAATTCATTATTATCACATAGTATAATTGGAGTATCCACATTATGATTGCCTAAGAATTTGAGCTTATCCTTAAAGTCACCTGAACACTTAGATCAACAATTTCCTTAGAAGGTGTGTAATGGACCAATGCATCCTTAGTTGATTCATCCAAACAAATCAATTCATTTTCAAACAATTCTTCAAAGTTTTTATCAATTAGAGGCTCTTGAATTATGTTTTCAAAAGAGTGATCATTAGATGACTCATCAAAAGTGAAGAGACTCAAATCAAGTTTCCTTTTTCAAAGAGAACTTTAGACTTGAGCTCCTCAACACATTTCTTCTCAAAACACTCATCCTTAAATAATTCTTCAAGAAACATAGGCTCATCATCCACATATACATCCTCAACATCATAATCAACATGCTTCAAAGAAGTTGTATGCATTAACAAATCATTCTTAACCATTTCATCCAAAAATGTTAAATCATCATCAAAAAATTATTTAATGGGTGGCTCATGGCAAGATGAGGTGTCAAGCTCATAGATATCTCCAGCATCCTATTCAAACTCTTTCATTTGATTTAAGTGAAATGATGAGGGCGCAAACTCAAAATTTGAGTCAACATGTGGTGTGGACTATTGTAGTATGTCCAATTGGTTAACTTGATAGCATTGATGGAACTCTAGAGTTTGATATGGAATTGAGGCTGAAGCATGTTGATTGAGATAAGTTATTATCTCATTAAAATATATATCTATGCGAGCACTTGTCTCGATTATCTCTTGATTTTTTTGACTGTTTTGAACTATGCAATGTTGCATGATTTCTAAACTCTTCTCTAATGTGCCTGCAATTCCTCATTCTTATTATCACATCCCCAAGATGGAGGTGATGGTTTAGTGTAGAACAAATTTGATTGATATGATTGATCTCATGAATATTGAGAACAGTTCCAGCCTTTCGAATTGAAGTTTAATGGATAGGGTTCATTCATAGGTCCTTAAAATTTATCGAATTGGTTTTTACCTAGTCCTAATGAATGCGCTATTAAAGGACGGTGTTCTGAAGGATTAGATGGACCATGACAGTGATGACACCACATGGGAGGATGAGATGAAAGAGATAAAATAGTGGGTTGGTTGTAGTCATGAGAGCCCAGAGGTAAGGATGGTGGATGAGAATAAGTAAATGACCTATCATGATAAGAGTTGTAAAGATCTTGATTTGGATAGGCCCTGAGAGAGAAGAATTTTAAAATGATGGAAGGGGAGAGGGATGGATGAAAATAGAATTTTTTTTTTTTTTATTTTTTATTGTTGCACACACAAATGACTCAACCAATCAATTCCAAACAATTTTTTTATCTTATATTTTAATTAAGGAGATCAATTTTAATCACTAATCTTTAAGTGAATAAAATCTCCCTAATTAGATAGCTCCTAACTGAGTTGGACAGATTGTGAGCTGACCGGTTAAAGCCATCAAACAAGCGATTCGGTTCTCCCCCCATGCTGTGTGCTTACTAATTTCAGCAACCCTTTCTTAGACAATAAAGTCTCTTGGTCCTTCCTCTAGGCCAGGCATTGCCACAATGGCTAAGTCACCCTTTCTAGATAGGAAAGCCCTCTCTCGCGAGCTTGAAAGTAATCACCAGAGTATTCCCATAATAGTTCCACTTAATTGAGCTCAAAATCCTAGTGGCCAAGTTCTAATTGATTTTAAATCAGTTCAAGTTTGGAAAAAACTTATATACGGTTGTGATTTTTGAGCCAAGGAACAGGTAATCACTCCCGACCTTATGCGAGGGGGGGACAACTCTTAAGATCTTTTATACATTATGCACTATTGCAGCACAAGTTAAAAAAATAAGCACCTCCAAAATCCCTCTGACAGAAGATTCGTGGGTAGAGTTAGAAAATACTAACATTTCCGGCGACTCTGAAGCGCAATTTTTTAAATTAATTTATCAATGCAAATTTTTTTAACAAGCAAGCAAGCTCTGTCCTGTTGTGCAATTCTTCACATGTTAATGCAATATCCTTGCAAAAGAGAATTTTGAAATTAAAACTCAGGGATGAAAAAGAAAAATAATAAGAAATTTTTTAGAATTTAAATTTTTTTTTTAAAGATTTAATATCTGAAAAATTTTAATTATTTTTTTAATTTTTAAAAACTTTTTTATAAAAACAAGAAAAAGATTAAATGTCAATTTTTAAAAACAAAAATTTTACAAGTCCCCAGCAATAGCGCCAAAAACTGTTAGCAGTTCGAAGTTCATGAAGAAATCCATCGTTATTTAAATCACGTACAAGTTATGAAAACCTAATCTTGTTTTGAAATCTTTTTAGGAAAATTGTATAGTGGTAAGAATAGGGTCAAATTCACAGTGACTTGTTTTTAAAAATCTAGTTTTTAAAAATCTAAATCTAACTTTTAATCTTGTTTGAGAAATCCTTTAAAGAAAGGGGTGATGATTGTTTTGAGAACCAAGTCTTTAATAATGCATTAAAAATATGAGCAAAACAAAATTAAAAAGATTACTAACCTTGCGCGAAGAGTAATTAATTAAGGTGATGAAGAACGAACCTAAGAGATTGAGATGTGGGGAAGAGGAGGATGAAACCCAGTGACTTTGTTCCTCGTCATTGCTCTAATGTCTCTCTCCTCTGATCAATATTGAAGACAAAAGAACTAACACAAGAAGAGAAGAGTAAACATGCAGGAAATTGATGATGAGTTAATAAAATAAACATGCAATGAAAAGAAGAAAAATCAAATTATAAAAATAATAAAGAGAAGTAGAGAAAACTTAGACTGAAACGTTGCAAGATCTGTATTGAAGAAGACTAATTTTTATTGAAGAATCGTTGTTGCAAACTCTTGATCCTAAATTCACATTACAAAGCATAATTTTCCTCTTAATTGCTCTTCAGCCTCACTGTGTATCTCTCTCTCACTGAATGTAGCTATTTATAGAAAAATAAAGATAAGAGATAGCATAGGGAGACAGGGGAGCAAACGCTTCCCCTAATTCAAAACTAAAGCCATGGAAATGCGGCTTTTCCCGCGTTTCTGCGGCCAGATGCTGGACATAGGGCTAGGATCTAGGGGCTCTCATCCGTCGTTTCTTTCTTTATCCTTCATCCTTCTGAATTTTGAATCTCTGCTACATATTTGATGATATCTCCTTTTATCCTCCGCGAAACTAATATGATTTTCTTCTAATCCATTTTCCTTTGAATTATGATGATATTATCTCATCTGATATATCCAGTCTTCAGATAAGATTACTTCTAGAGCCTCTGAATTTGAATCAATCTCTATTGATTTGAACGTTTTGTTTTAATTGGATTGATTTATGCTTATCTTCTCTCTATTATACCTTGCATGAATTAAGACATTAAGATAAGTGAGTTGTAGGAATTATTACAGAATGAATATGCAATATATTTGTCCAAACATCTTGCATTTTTTCTTCGTTGTTAATAGACATAACATTTAAGGGAAATAAAGAAAAATAAATAAATAAATAAATTAAAATAAAATAAATAATAATATATAATAAAAACAAAAAAATAAGCAGTACTAATCCATCAATAAAATTCTGTTTTAAAATTCATATTTTTAACATAAGGTCAAAAAGGAAACTAACTTCTTCACCCTCCTATAAAAACCTCTTCCTCTCTCTCCCATGCCTTCGAACAGAAATTAAACCCTAAATTTGAAGTGAGAGAAAGAGAGAGAGAAAATCTCTCCCCTGCTCCCACAACATTGTCGCGGCTAACCCCAGAAGGCTACGCTTCTGTGGCTGTCTTCAGAGCAAGCGGCACCGCCAGCGTTCCCCACGATCGATTTCAACAGTAGATCTTAGATATACTGTTAGTTTGTGGATACTGTCTGCTCAGACTACGCGAGACAGTTTTTGGATTGGTTTTCCCCTGCGGTTTTCGGGGGAGGTTTGCAACTCTTTTTCCATTTTCTTGTTTTCAATTCCTTGCATCTAATGGCCCCTACAATATTTGCTGAGAAGGAATTTTCTAGGATTTTCACTATGTTAATCAATATGGCCAAGTATTCATTAATAGAATTAGGGAGAGTAATTGGCACACCTTGGTCTATGATAACACTGATTTAGATTTGTTTTATTACCCTGAACTTGTTAAATGATTTTACATGGGCATAGACACCTCCATAGTTGACTTAGACCTTAACCAATTCATTGTTCATTTAGACTCTGGGGATCTCCTCGTCACAGTGGACACAATAGCTAAGGTTACATAGATCCCCAGTTTACCCCAGCACATCGCACCCATACCACTTACTGATTACATGACTATTATAGGTGTGTGCTGCACGCAGTTGGATCATGGTCTCAAGCGGAGCACCACGTTTCACAATGTACATTGCATTGGACGATGGACCAAACGCAACATCCTTGGCCTTGATCACGCCACATCCTTCAACAGTCCAGTGCTGCAAATCATTCATAGTCTTATGTATAAACAACACCCAATCTGTTTGAACACCATCATATTGCAACATTTAATCTCCAACTCCCAACACAATCGGGGTGCGAAGTATTCACACTCTATTTTAGTTACCTGTATGTGCAGAAATTTTCTGCAAGATGAGAAATTTTCATTATATGACCGAGTTTTCGTGGCCTCTGAGAGGATAATGAATGCGCATAATAGTTGCCTCTGCTCGGTATGGACACCTACTATTATACTTGTGGATGTATCAGGTGATTCCTCTTCTGAGGACAAATGGAGGAGGGGGACGAGCTCGAGTTCTGGAACCAGCCACCACCCACAGATCTCGTTCCTTCATGTCTTCCATTTTGAAAGGCATGAAGAAGATTTTTAGGGGACAAACTAAGCTCCATAGGCAGATGGAGGAGCAGACTACTCGGATAGACCAAATTGAGGAAGGATTGAGACGTTCACAATTAGTCAGTCCAGGCACTTCAGTCGGACCTAGTCGTCGAAAGAGATGATACCATACCTTTACCATTTCATGCATTCTTGCATTCATGTCATACATTAGGGACAATGTATGAGATAGGTATGGGGGAGGATACTAACATAGGATTTTCTCTTTATTGTTTCTCCTTTTAAGTCTATTTTCTAGATTTTCTTTTTTCACTACTAACATAGGATTCTCTCTTTATTTTTTCTCTTCTTCGGTATATTTTCTAGGATTTTTTTTCACTATTAACATAGGATTTTCTTGATTTTTTTTTCTTTTAGGTTTATTTTCTAGATTTTCTTTTCTTTATAGGACAATCTTACCTTTGAAATAAAGGTAACAATTTTGCTTTATTTTATGAAATTTAGTTAATCTTCAGAATTTGAAAAATCAAAGATAATCGTTTTCAAACATAGTCAAAATAATAGATCCTTGTTTTAAAATTATAGAATAAGACGAAGAATTGGATAGATAATATTTTTTTTCGTGTAACCTTAGAAAATATGCACTCCATAGTTACACATTTTTTGGATGGAAACAAAGACTTAAAAATGCCATAAAAAATAAATAAATATAAATATATAAATATATATATATGTAGATACTTGGCCACTAATTAAGCTGGTTAATTGTACTTTAGGAAGTATGGTTAGTCATGCCTAACTGTGGTCAAAATAAATAAAACTCATTAAAGTTTTGAGGCTTTTTTTACCTGAGTCCTTAAGCCCGAGAGATATTTTCTCATTTGGTGCCCTAAAGCCATCTGGTTTAGGGGTCATCGGCTAAAGGCTCATTACATGGGTAAACAAGAAAGCCTAAGGAAACTAAGAAAAAGAAATATATATATATATATATATATATATATATATATATATATATATTATATATATATATATATATATATATATATATATATATATATATATATATAAGAATAATAAAAATAAAAATATATGGCAAAATGGTTGGAGTTGAAATCCCAAAAATCCACATTATCACAAGTGCATATTATCTAGGTTTCTATGAAAGATAAGATTATTCAATCCAATTTAGAATTCTTAGCTTAATTGACAAACAAGATTTTGCATCTAAACTATGTTTAAGGAAGAATAATTTTTCGTGGACTGATGAACATGGATCACTTTATTTTACAAAAATATTTCAAAAGTTGTTTCTCTTTTTCAAAATGTGTTTTCAAAATTCTAACATTTCTTTTCTTTCTTTTTGAATTTTGTGGGTGTAATTGCTGAAAATCCTCAGGAGATAAAACTTCTCTTTTAGGTGAAATCTAGTTTAACGGCTTTTTGCATACGATTAGTACAGGTTGGAACACCTGTTAAAGTTGTGTAATAAACTATATAGCTAGTTTTTATTTTTTTTGCTCAAGGACAAGCAAAAGGATAAGTATGAGGTGTGATAAGTGTTCATTTTTGTATAATTTCATCACATTTTTCTATTTACTAGTATTATTATTCAGGTTACTAATAGTTCTTCTCTTTATTTTTTAGGTCCAATTTTTAATGGAGAAAAAAGCCCAAATCCTAATTAAATTGAGGAATTTTTGTGAAGCCTAAATGAAGTCCAATCATGAAGCCTAATTCTACCAACAACCCAGAGCATATTCAGATAACAAAACCTTTTACAAGGATACCTGGGCAGAGCATAGCTTGCACCCTCTGGCGTTGGCCTAACGGTTGTACTATTGCCATACTTCCCTAGCCAAAGCCGTGGAAACGCGACTAGATCTTGGCCATTGGCGCGGCGGTTTCTTCTACGGCCTCGATTGATTGGAGCTAGAGTTTTGATGCTATAAATACCCCCTCTGGTTATCTGAGGAAGGGAGTTGGGAATTTTCTACTATTTTTCTCCTTGGTTTTTCTTTAGCTCCTTATGTAATTTCTTTTCTCTTGCATTAGTCCAGAAAATATAGAGAGAGAGTAAGTGTATGTATTTGATTAGTGATAAATCAATTCAATCTTACTTCATCTTCTTCCTCTAGTTTTATTGCTCATTTTACATGCTTTTCTTCATTGCACTTAGAGTAAATATGTCTACTTTCTTGCTACTTCATTCCATGTCTAACTAACTTGCATTCATGGCTAACTAATCTCTAACCCTCTAACTACTAACTCGTTTGGATGTTCATTCTCTTAAGTGAATCATGGAAGTTTCATTTTTCTTAAGCCTTATTTCACGCAAGTGTTCATGATTTCTCATGATGATGAAACCTAACTTCTAACTTGAACTTTTGAAAAGCCCAAGTGTTCTATTGATTCCGAGTGTTTAGTGCCTTGTGATTTTTGCAAGAGCCATTGATTGATCATAGAGATGGGCGCTAACACTAACTCTTGTATTAACCTAGATTTAACTCTAACTTGATTACTTACATGCTTTACTTACTCAAGTTGGGGTATTGTTCATGCAAGAGTAGTGATTTTCATTATGTTGTAGTACTAACAAAATTACATGTTATAGATTCTTATCTCATGCTTGCTTCACAATAGCCTTGATGGGGTAATGTGCCTACTCCTAATTATGAACAACAACAATTCCATTTTATGATCCATATTTGAAAACCGTCAAGAGAAGCTAATGATTCAACATGAGGCATCTATATACCAAGTCTAGAAGCTCAAGCAATCTTATGAGTGATGCTTTACACACTTGAAGATGCATGGTGATCTATTGTTAAGGATTCAACTTGAGGCATGAACTCCAAAGAGTTAGTTGGTTGTGGTATTAAGAAGATTAGTTGCCATGATCTTTTAAACTTTGAAAACTCAAACAAATTTTATTTCATTCTTTTAAATCAACTTTCTCAAAATCATTCAAAAGCTTCTACTCCTTTTCTAAAATCAATTTTTCAAACTCGTTTTCTTTTCTTTTTACTCTACCAAATATTCTCTCAGTTTCTTCAACCATTTCTTTTTTAGCTATTTTTTATTTTCCAATTCATGTTTTCTTTTCTTATTTCCAAGCAACACATTTTTTCATCCCCAAACCATTACCACTTTGTTTTACTTCCACTTAAACCATCTTCACAATCTTTATTTCTCTTTTACTTGTTTTTTATTTTCTTTGAAACAAAAGAAGGATTTCCTAAACAAACAAAAAACCAAACACATGCTTTTATCGCTTCCCCTCCTTGTGGACATGACTCATTTAGCTTCTTAGCTGTAATGTTAGCTTTGAGAAAATAGAAGCACTATTCTAAGCACTCATTCCATATTTCAAATCATGCTTTTTTGTGCACCGATTTTCCCTTGAATATTAGCAATACGACTTTTGATTTTAGTTAGGCCAAACAAATCCATACGCATGAATTCTAGAGGGCTTGATGTCATGATATCCTTGATTGATTTGAAAAATGACTTAGTTTGTTTTTTAAGTTGGCGCACATCACAAATGCGGTCTTTTTCAAACTTCAAGTAAGGAATACCCTTCACCGATTTCTTAGAATTAATTTGGATATATGGTCAAAAAAAAAAACTTGACCTAGCTTCCTATGCCATAACCAAGAATCTTCATAAAAGGCATCTAAACAAGTGGCATTATAATTCAAATTTAGCATATCAATCATATAAATATTATTTTCACAAAAACTAAAAAGAACACAAGTATCTAATTTTTTATCTAAAACATCAAAAGTAGAGTAATCAAAAATAATCCTTAAGCCTTTGTCACAAAGTTGACTAATTGTAACCCTCGGTTCTAGTCACCGGTAATTACTACTGGTGGACGATATGGTATAAATACTTGTTCTGATGGCCTAAACTAAGTCTACTTTAACTCTAATAATATTTTCTAATATTTCAAATTTTTCTAGATTTTTCAAAAAAATTTCTAAATTAATTGAAGATCCTCGAAATTCGTGACCCATCTTTGTCACTATACGACTTTCAGATTTTTTATTTGCAATTGGAGATGAATTTTGCGAATTTGATTTCTCAGTAATGCTTAAAATAAAATTTGATTTTTTTAAGAATTTTTAGGAATTTTTGAAATTAAATAGAAATTTAATTGAATTAAGAAAAGGCAAAAATAAAAATAAAAAATTAAAAAATTAAATCCGAAAATTATTTGTAGCCACAAGAGTTTGAACTCAAGTCTTCTAGGAATGAATGTAATAAGTTAACCATAATGCCACATTGGTGTGTGGTCTAGAGGCTCTCTCTAACTTCCCTTACTCTCTCTAACTTCTCCTTCACTTTCTCCCTCTCATTCCCACTCACTCTAACTGAACCCATTACTCCGTCCATGTAGCCTAACCTCAGGGTTGGTTTAGGGGGTGTGTGGTGCCTATATAAGGGATAATTTCACCATTCCAACACTGACTTTTCACCTGACTGGCTCTCTCCAGTCCAAATGACTTCAAGACAGTCCAACCAAATCTAAGTAGAGCACAAAAAATACCATTATTGGCTTCAACAAACTAGACACACACCCCTTTATGCAAGTTTAATTGTCTTCTTCCTAGAAGATCAACTGTTCATTGAGATCACAACACTTCACTTTTACGTGAAGTCCAACTCTTCACCTTTAGGTGCCAATCAGCTTCTCGAGATTCCATATACACCAAATAACTTCATACGGGTTGTATCACCATATGGCTGTGCCTTTATGACTGCCTACGTACCTTATCTAAGGGATAAAGCCAACTGTAGTTCATTGAGATGAGCTCCATCTGAGTTCAAGCACCTTTGATTGAATCTTCAGCAGCGAACCTAAATGGCTGAGTCATATGAACCTTAGTACTGTCATGGAGAACAACGGCCTTAATCGCGGTTACCAACTTGAGATTCATGTTTTTTCACCCACTTTCGTGATTTTACCTTGGTTCCAATAGCTGCAAATAATTCCACATTCTCATCAATGTTTTCAACCTGTTCAGCATCAAAACTAGCTACATGATCTCCACCCGGCGTCACATCCGGTGAAGTCCTTACTAATACAAAACCAACTGAAGTTGGTGGAGTAGCATCATCCTCCACCTGCTGCGATACATCCTTTGTCTTTATCTTCTACACCTGCTGAGAGACGATAGACTTTAACAATGAAGTCTCATCAAATGTGACATACTGACTTAACATAATCTTTTTGTTTTCGGGGTCCCACAACCTGTAGCCTTTCATATTTCTTTTGACACCCAAAAATATAAACTTCTTTGCTCGCGGATTCACCTTGCCATCTTTGGCACAAAAGTAGGTCAGACTTTCAAATTCCTATAGTGAATCATGTTCTTAAGCAGCTTTCCCAGACCAAACTTCCAGTAGAGTTTTTTATCTCCTATCGCAGTCGATGAGAATCCATTTATAAGATGGCTAGCATATACAATCCCCTCAGCCCAAAATGATTTGTCTAATCGTGCATTAGACAGTAAACATCGAACCTTCTCTAGTAAGGAGCAGTTTATATTCTTAGCCAACTCATGTATTCAATCTTTGAAGTGAGTACCAATTCCAGTGTTCTGGCCAAATCGTAGGCATTGGTTCTTGTATCTTTCAACATCACCAATTTGTAGCTCCTTAGTCTTCCTGCCAATCTGTTTCTCCATCATATCCTCCCACATCACTAGCATACCTAGGGCTTCAAATTTTTGTCTCATGGGATATATCCAACAATGCCTAGATAAATTATCAATAAAGAGACAAAGTACCGATGACCTCCAAGTGATGTAGTCTTAGCAGGTCCCCAAATACTTACATGAACATAATTAAGAAGACCTTTCGAGTGATGAGTAGTGGTGCTAAAATTCACCTTCTTCTTATCCAGAATATTGTGTTCACTCAATTTCAAGTTGCAGGTAGATGCACCTTCCAATGATCCCTTCTTTGCTCGAGCTTTCAAAGGCTTTTCTCTTCCGAGGCCGAGCCTCATCTTCCAGATCTGTTACAAACATCATCTGTAGAAATAGAAGTCTCCAACTGACCTATAACTGTACTACCCTTCATAGTAGAGATTATTACGATAAACGCCCTTCATAACCACTAATCGGTCACATATATTGCATACATATTGTCACATTTCCATACTTGTTATCTAAATAAATCATATTAATAAGTCATATTATTCTTTATAAAATGCAGGCCCATTGCTAAAGGATAGGCCAGAGAAACGAGCCCAAAAGCCCATTTAATTCAGAATAAATTTGAAATCAGGGAATCAGGGCAGATCTGGGCAGATCTGGGCAAATCATAGAGGTTAAAACTGGTTGAAATGAATCTTCTCAAATCAAGCTGTTGAAGCCAACAAATCAAAGATCGTTTCGTCAAATCTGGGAGCTACAACAGTGAATCCAGCAAGATAAAAGGAAGCCCAAATCCACGCCAACCGTCGCTCCACCTGAATGTGGTCAATTGGCCACATCCAGGACGCGGATCCGCAGCTTGTTGGTGGAGATAAGGGGAGCGTTTGCTCCCCTTATCTCCTCACTCCCTTCCCTCTGGGTTTTTGCCTATAAAAGGCAGGGTTTTGTACTGAAAATTTAGCGAGGATTAGGATTAAATTTCTTGCTCATTTTTAAGGTTTAGGCTCTTTGTTAGATAGTTTTTTACCCAATCTCTTCATGTTTTTACCAAGATTTTAAGAGCTAATTTTTCCCTATTCTCTGGTTTTAAAAAAAAGTTTTCAAAAGAGTTTAAAGAGCAAAAAGATTCATTTTGTTTGTTTTAAGTGTTTTGTTATTTTCAAAGAAAATAGGTTTTTGGGAAATTAGTTTATTGTTCTTCATTTCAATATCTATTTGGTATTTTCCTAAGAGTTTTTTTTTTGATCAAAACACTTAGTTTTCCACACTTGAGCTATCATCTATCCTATTCCATTAGGATCTTTTATTTGTGGAAAAGAGAGTTTGTTTGAGGTTGATTGAGCCTCTAAGTTGTAAACACCCTTGCTTTTGTTGCATCCCTCTTTGGTAGAGGTTGATCGGGTGATTGGTTTGCTCCCTCTTTGGTAGAGGTTGAGGATTGTGTTTGCTCCCTCTAGTGAGAGGTGGAGTTTGGTTGTAACCCTCTTCGGTAGAGGTGTTGTGGTTGTATTGGCTACGGGCCTACTCCTCAGTTGTGAGGTGGTGTTTGAGAGAGGAGTTCGGTACTCCTTGTGTTGTAACAAATCCTCCTCGGTGGAGGTTCCCTCAGTGGGAGATAGTGGATTGGAAATCCTTCCCGGTGAAGGCGGGGACGTAGAGCTAGGGGCTCGAACCTCGAAACACATCTTTGTCTTTGCGTTTGATCCATTGACTCTCAACTCTCTCTTTATTTGTGTTGAGCATCATTCATTCATTCATATCATTATTGCTTGCATTTGTGTTTAGCATTGATCCATATTGCCTTATCTCTTGTATGCTTGTGTGTATGCCTCACTTGTACTTAATCAATAAGAGCTTCACATAGCACCTCAACCCATCTCTAGGGGAATCAAGAGGAGTTAGTCCAGAGCCCTTCACGGGAAATTCGGCTACACTTGTTGGTTGTATTAAGTGTGATTGCAAAATAGTTTTTAGCTTTCGCATTTAGTTTCTAGATTAGCCATATCACCTATTCACCCCCCCTCTAGGTGATTTTAATTGGTATCAGAGCCTACGCTCCTGATACTTATGCTTAACATCCTAGGAGTGAGATCCTATTTGCTAATCTACATTTGCATTTGCACATATTTTTGTTTGCACACATTTAGTTTGGACCGTGGACTTCATGACCCCTCCTATGTTTGATTCTTCCAACATCATCGTTTGGAAGACTAGGATGTCCATCTATTTACAAGCCCTAGGATATAAGGTTCACCTTGCCATTACCAAGGAATCCTACCTTAGTGATAGCAAGCATATAGAGGCCAATGCACTAGCCCTAGAGGCCATTAGAAGCACACTTCCTAAAGATTATCTTTTGCATGTTTCTAATCTTGATTCCGCTTTTGCAGTGTGAAATATGTTGACAACCACAACCACTACCTCCAAGCTTCAATTGCCTATCCAATAAGAAGAGGAATCTAGTGGAGAATCCGATTCACAATGCCACATGGTCCAAGGGAATGACTCCCTTGAGGTACACTCGGAAACCCACTTAGATGATGATGATGATGCTAGTTCTTCATGTGATGAATATGTGGATGCTAATGCTTTGAATGAAGAACTTTCTATTATGTGTGAAAAATTAATAGAAAAACATAATGTTTTGAAAAAGAAGACTTTTGCTTTAAATAAAGAAAATGCAAAATTGTCTTCTAAACTTGATTGTGTTTTGCAAGAGAAAGTGGAGATCTATAATGAAAGAGATTCATTAAGGTCTCAACTTGATCTTGCACTAAAAGAAAATAAATTTTTAAAATCTAAAAATGATTGTGAAACACTTTTGAAGAAAAATGAAAATTTGTCTTCAAAAGTTGATTTTGTTTTAAAAGAGAATGTTGCTTTGAAAAATAAAATTATTTCTATTTCAAATGATTTAGATGTACGTTTAAAGAAAAATGAATTTTTGCAAAATAAGATTGATACACATGTTTGCCATGCTAGTGTAGTATCACACACTTCCCCTATTGCATGTGCCACCTCTTCTTTAATTGAACATGATATATCTTTGCTTAAGAAGAGTGTTGATTGTTTGGGCTCCACTTTGAGCCAATGTGCCAAGAGCCACACACGTTTGGAATCCTTGTTTCAAAAGAAGCAAGTTCCATCTATGCATGCACACCCATCACGGCATACACATGCTCCTCACGGACACTCTCATCACATGTATGCTCATGTGTACACTTGTACACATTGTGGACGTAAGGGCCACCTTGCTAAATTTTGTTTTGATAGATTACATGATGCAAATTTAGCAAATAAATTTGTTTGGGTTAGGAATGGTACTAACCCCCATGGACCCAATAAGATATGGGTACCAAAGACCCCCCTCCTATTATTTTGATGTAGGGTGGGCTCTCACATGACGTGAGAGTAGCCGTACCTTGGAGTGGATGCGTTCCATGCTTAAAGAGAACCCTTTTGGATGCATCACTTTCAAGGGATGTTTGGTGGGAGGACCACCTTGGTTTGGAGACTAGAGAGGTGCCCTTATCGGTTTTAGTATAAATCTCTAACTCCCTTTTATTTACATGCCTTTATATCATTTGTTTATAGCTGTTTTGTTGTTTATGGATTAATATGTAAATGCCATGTTTATTAGGCTTATGACATGCATGTATAGCCTTTGAGACACCCATGTTTAATATGGACCATTATTTTAGTTTTCTCACCTTTGTTTAGCTATCATGTTTATCATAGCTCTAATAACATGTGAATTTACATAATAATCATTTTATATTTATCATGTTGATTTATATCCCGTTTTATGCTTCATGATTTGATTACATGTTTAGATGTTAGTTTTCATTAAGACTAGGTATATATTTGTACATATAGTGGGCCACAAATAAATCTATATATGTTTGTGCTTGATTGCTTATTTGGTATAGTCTAGTTTTGATGATCCATACATTTTAAACTTGTATTACCATTTTTGAATTTGTTTTATATGTTTAACTCATGTATATGTCCATTTTATCCAAACTATTGATTATACATATACATCCTTTTGAGCCACGTGCCTTCATGCATTTATCTTTGTGGACTCGTTGTGTTTGGATATGTATGTATACTTTAGTTTGTATAAGACATACATATACCTTGAAGATTAAATAGTTTTTTTGATGATTTTTCATGTTTAAAGGAATTTATATTGAGCTTGATAGAATATTTTCATGATTATGATCTTCACATTTTATTTGTCCACTCACCTTTATTGTTTACTCATGTTTTGTTTTCATGAGTCATATATATATGCTTCATTGATTTTAAGTGTTGGATATCATGTGGATTTCGTGTTTCATGAAAAACTATTTTGTTTTATTCCTTACTTGAAGGATTTCATACTAGTTAAAAAGTTTTTCCATTTTGACTAGTTCGTATTCTTCATTTTGGTAGTGTTTTTCAAATAAACTACATTTTCAAATCTATTTTTGAAAACCCCTACCATCTAAGGGTGGTTGGATAGGAGATCATGTTCATGTATGCTTTACAATGAAAATCTTTTAAAATCTTGACCATGATTGGGAGGTTAGGAATATGAGATATACACTTGATCATTATTGTTGTTTCAATTGGTATCATTGAACTCTTTCAATTGGTATCAATATTAACATTTATTGTATACTCATATGTTATATGTATGTATGCTTTCAATTCTAATGGTATCAATTTCAATATGTTTTATTTGTGCTTACTATATCTCTATATCTTTAAGCACAAAATTTTGTTTATACTAAAGCTTGAGTTTCAGTTTGTTTCAATTGATTCAATTTTCAATTGGTATTCTTAAACAAGCTTACACATGTGTTTAGTTTGTATTTCATAAAGGGGGAGAAAATTTCAATTTTCATATTTCAATTGGTATTTGTATTTTCACTCCCTTACTTTATGATAGAAAATAAAAATTTCAATTTGATATCAGATGCTTAAAAAGAAAAATACTCTCTTATGATATCAAGATGTTTATTTGAATGATTTAAATTGGTATCTCAAAATTTTGTTTAAAGAAAATATTCAAAAATTTTTTATTAATATTGCCTATATGCAAGGAGAGCTTAACATCTCTTCTACATATAGATTCATGATGAGCATATCTTGTATTGAGGAGCTTGACAACTCTTCTTTATGTGGTACACGTGTGTAGGGGGAGCTTCACATCTCCTCTTATGCATTGCTTAGTGTACGTTATGTGAATTAGGGCTTGTAATCCCTTCTTCATGTAATGTATCTATGTAGGGAAGCTTCACATCTTCCTCTTCATGAATGCATATCGCATATACTATTTATTGCTTGTTTTCATGTTCACTTTCAATTGATCAAGAGGTATTTCATTGATGTATTTTTTTTATTGATATCTTAATTGATTGTAACCTCTTATTGATATTCTTTTTGTTTTAGACAAAAAGGGGGAGAACATTATTTTTGTTGTTTTTGACCCCTTTGTTGATTCATTGTTTCGAACAAAAAGGGGGAGAAAAAACTTATTGTTTTGCTTTTGCTTTTACCCCTTTATTGATGATTAACAAAAAGGGGGAGAATTATTTGAGAGTTTTAACATGCATATAAACTCAACATCTTCTCAATATATGCATGATTGGTACATGTTTTTATATGCATACTTATGTTTTTGCATATATTAAGTTTAATTGGTATCTTGAGCATGTCTTGAAAATTTTGAAAATTTCATTTGTATCTAGAGCCTCTTATTGTTTATGCATATCTATGCATGTTTCATGTTTCATATTTATTGCATATTTATGTTTATTTGTTTATGCATGAGTTAAGGGGGAGCTTCTTTGAAGCTTAACTTTAATCCATGCATATATAACTCCATGAGTTTTGTCATCATCAAAAAGGGGGAGATTGTTGGCCCGAAGGCCTTCCACCCTAGTTTTGATGATGATTAACTCATGTAGTTATGTTTACTAATAATCTTGTGATTTTAGTTTCAGATCTTTAATCAAGATATTAGTTGGTGATTAGCTTCAACAAGATGATTTTGAAGCCTTTCACAAGTGATTCCAGGGCCCGAGCATCATTATGATACATAGCACTCGCTCGTGGATCACGGAGTTTTGGACCGAGTTGCCTTGAAGATGAAGATCGTCAAGAAGACTTAGGTATCCATAGTTTAGAGTATGTTAGATCCTTTTGTAAAGATAAGAATAGTTGATATGCTCAAGTTCACAACACACACGTTTTATGGATATTGTTTTTGGTTTTCATGAATAGTTTAGATCAAAATAAGTTTAATTGGTTTATATATATAGTAGATGTATTCTATTTATACATGCATGCTTAAACTTCATAAACAAACTTATTTTGACTTTCCTATTCATGTATTGAAAAATCCAAGTTTGATAAAATACAAGTTTTGGTTTTTGGTAAAAATGATAAGACACAAAAATAGTTCAAATTGCTTGATATTTGAGTTGAAACTTTTATCACATGTTTATATATCAATACAAAATGATAAAACTATTCTTGGGAATTTTTAGAAGTTTTATTGGATTTATTAGAAATATTTTAACATGTTTTTCTGACCCAGTTTCTGACCCAGAACTGTGCTGACAGGCCAGGTCGGTCGACCGCACGGTCGACCGAGCCAGGATCCGGTCGACCGGTCGGTCGACCGACGTGCACAGACATGTGTACGTCTGCTGGCATAGTGGGCCAGTCGACCGGGCGGTCGACCGGACCAGATAGCCCCTGCTCTCTGTATCTGGGCGGTCGACCGGGCGCTCCAACGGTCGGATTTTCGACCGTTGGCGGTCGACCGGGCCGGTCGACCGCCAGCCTGTCAGGCTGACAGTTTCAGCCTAACAGCTAGTTTTCTTTTGGGGCTATAAATACCCAATCTCTTCATGTTTTTAACCAAGATTTTAAGAGCTAATTTTTTCCTATTCTCTGGTTTTAAAAAGAAGTTTTCAAAAGAGTTTAAAGAGCAAAAAGATTCATTTTGTTTGTTTTCAGTGTTTTGTTATTTTCAAAGAAAATAGGTTTTTGGGAAATTGGTTTATTGTTCTTCATTTCAATATCTATTTGGTATTTTCCCAAGAGTTTTCTTTGATCAAAACACTTAGTTTTCCACACTTGAGCTATCATCTATCCTATTCCATTAGGATCTTTTGTTTGTGGAAAAGAGAGTTTGTTTGAGGTTGATTGAGCCTCTAAGTTGTAAACACCCTTGCTTTTGTTGTATCCCTCTTTGGTAGAGGTTGATAGGGTGATTGGTTTGCTCCCTCTTTGGTAGAGGTTGAGGATTGTGTTTGCTCCCTCTAGTGAGAGGTGGAGTTTGGTTGTAACCTTCTTCGGTAGAGGTGTTATGGTTTTATTGGCTACGGGCCTACCCCTCGGTTGTGAGGTGGTGTTTGAGAGAGGAGTTCGGTACTCCTTGTGTTGTAACAAATCCTCCTCGGTGGAGGTTCCCTCGGTGGGAGATAGTGGATTGGAAATCCTTCTCGGTGAAGGCGGGGACGTAGAGTTAGGGGCTCGAACCTCGAAACACGTCTTTGTCTTTGCGTTTGATCCATTGACTCTCAACTCTCTCTTTATTTGTGTTGAGCATCATTCATTCATTCATATCATTATTGCTTGCATTTGTGTTTAGCATTGATCCATATTGCCTTATCTCTTGTATGCTTGTGTGTGTGCCTCACTTGTACTTAATCAACAAGAGCTTCACATAGGACCTCAACCCATATCTAGGGGAATCAAGAGGAGTTAGTCCAGAGCCCTTCACGGGGAATTCGGCTACACTTGTTGGTTGTATTAAGTGTGATTGCAAAATAGCTTTTAGCTTCCGCATTTAGTTTCTAGATTAGCCATATCACCTATTCACCCCCTAGGTGATTTCAGTATCTCTGTTCTTTAATTTGTACTTTAGTCTAAATACCAGTAAGAGAAAAGAATTGAGTGATTGTAATCTGAAAATTAAAGTGACATCAATAAAGGATCAAGTTTTCTCCTCTTCCACTCCAATTCACGGGTATGTTTTGTGTTATTTTCATGTCTAGTTTTGTATTATTCATGAGTAGCTAAACTTGTTCTCTGGGCTCACTTTCGTCCCTCTCTTCGATCCCTCTTGTTTTTGAATGGCTTTGATGTAAAAGACCCAATGGAATCATTTACATGCCTAAACTAAGCCTTTCTTTTTGATAGTGTTCTTGAAAGCACATGAGGATGGGTTTGGATTTCTAAACTTCTATTTCTTTTAAAATATCACTTGAACTTGCTTTTATTTCATACTTGAATTAAAACTTGATGATTTAACATTCAGTCAAGAGGATTTCTTAAGAAAAAGAATTAAACTATTCCAAACAATCTTATGTGTTTTGCTTAAAACTTTTAAAACTAAAGCTTGAGTTTTTGTCTATAATTAAGTTGAGGCATTAAGATTTTCAAGAGAAGAACATATCGTTGAGTAATAAGATAGTGAGCCCAGATCTTCTTAGTATATTAAAAACAACAAATCACTTTTAAAAGTTTTTTAAATCACCTTTTCCAAAGCCTTCTCCAAGTTTACAAATTTTCTTTTAATCATTTCCCTTCTCTCCATTCTCTTCTTCAACTAAAAAACTACCACCATTCTTAGCTTTCTAAACAAAACACCAAAAAGCTTTCATCGCATTCCTCCTCATGGACACGACCCGTTAGCCCGAAGCTACACAGTAATTCTCCTTGCTCTTTCATTTTTCAATCAATTTTTGGCGCCACTGTCGGGAAGGGAACGGTGTATTTATTTAGTAACAAGTTTGGTGTCTTGTTTCAGGGACTTCAAGATTCAGATCTAGCGTTCAAGCTTTGCAGGAGAAGACTTGCTATTCTATGGCCCTACTCTCGAAAGTAGGAAACAGAATTTTAAGAAATTGCAGCGCAAGTCTGAAATTTTTGTTGGACTACTAAAACTCTTTTTTGCAGTACATATTACTTGCAAAAATAAAGTTTTTGTATGTTATAATTCTTGCTATATCTGCTATTCACAATCCCTGTTTTAATCCAACAGTAATCTGAGTGATTGTTAATTACTTAAAAAACGTTTAGACTTACATTCTAGGCATTTATCTAATTACGTTTACTTTACAATTACTGTTGAAGATAGCTGGAGACAAGGTACGTATGTATAGCATATAGTTTAGGAAACATTCTTAGGTGATATTTACTTTTGAATGCTAGTTTTCTACATCTTGCACACTTTGCACAATTAACTCTAAGGGCAAAACCCAAATCAAGATAAGGTGGGGAAGTCATTACCCTTCCTTAGCCCACAAACTATCTCCAAGCACGCACAACCTAAGTCTAAGTAAAATCTGATAGACGTTGACCTTAAGGACATCTCGAACTCACTAGGAGACTATCCTAAGGGGGAAGGTGTCAGAATTTGACTCCTGCCAAATCAGTGTCTAGGAAAGGGATTGAGGGGCGAAACCCCGAAGGCTGGTGGTTTGGCTTAATTTGGCCCGTCGCTTTTGCGCGGATACCTCCCACCAATCTTGCCCTGACCTGCCTGATTACCTTGTGGTCAAAGTCTGCATTATACCTCCTGTGGACAATCAACCAGTTAGGAGTTGTTTAGGTCAAGGTTACCTTAGACTAGGCTTGGTTGTTTACTTTTGTTGACTATTGGTAAACTTGTTTGTGATTGTATTTGTGTATGCAAGTGTGGTCAAGAGACCCGAATTCATCTAGGTTAACTAGAAACACATCATCACCTAAGTTCAAACCAAGACCAGATTCGGTTATGGCCCAGCCGACATCTTTGCAGGATAGGTTCTATCCCATTAGAACTTCACTCCATCCTGCATCCAACTTCCATCGGTTGGTTAACACAACTTTGAACTTAAGTCACTGTTCATCAACATACTCCCTAAGTTTCATGGCTTAGAGTCCGAGGGTGCTTATTTCTTCATAAGAGAATTTGAGGGAAGTATGCTTAATGATGAAAATCCTATACCTTGCAGATGATGCTATTAGGTTGAGATTTATCCCATTTGCTTTTAAGGACTTAGCCAAGAATGGCTCTACAGCTTAGCGGCCGGCTCTATCACATCCTGGGATGGTTTCATCAAGGTCTTCTTGAAGAAATTCTATACAATTCATAAGATCGCTCTCGTTAGGAAAAACATCATGCAAATCAAGCAAGAACCTAGTGAACCGTTTTGGAGGTACTTTGAACATTTTAAAGACCTCCTTGTCCAATGCCCTCATCATGGAATAGAGAAATGGCGACAATGCTAAATTCTTTATAACGGTTTAGACTATTCTATCAAAACCCTCTTAGAAAACATGTGCTAAGGGGGATTCTTGCAGAAGGATGAAAATGAAGGATGGGATTTATATGAAAACCTAGCTGAAAAGACCATCCAATGAGAACCTACTAGTGAAACCTCTAGGAATCCAAACTCTATCTCTTCAAAAAGAGGTCTCCATTCAATTGAATCATCCATAGCTAACGAGGCTAAGTTAGCTAACCTAGCGAGAAGACTGGAAGCTTTAGAAACTAAGGAACCAAGTCCAGTCAATCAAGTCAGCCCGAACCAATTCCAACTCCGGGTTGTACTTACTGTCAGGCCATGAATCATGTGTTTGAGGAGTGTCCTGTATTTCAAGCTCAACAACTCCTTTCTGAACCGATGAATGCAGCCCTTTCAAGGCCGAACAATGATCCTTACGCTCCAACGTACAATCCTGGCTGGAGAAATCACCCAAATTTCTTATGGAGCCAATAAAATAATGACCACCCACGGTCAAACCATGCAAGCCACTTCCATCATTCCAATAATTCTTCCAATCATCGACCAAACTTTCCAAATCACCCTCACAATTCTCCCAACAATTTTTCACATTATCAACAAAATTTTCCCAACCAAGCTCCACAACCCTCCTTTCAGAATCCTCAGCTTAAAAGGAGAATGACTGACTTTGAGAGAAATATAGAAAGGTACATGAAGAATCAAGATTCCCTCATCCAAACAATACAGAGGTTAGAGGGTCAAATGAGCCACTTAGCCAATCCACAACATGAGAGGTAAAAAGGTACCTTGCCCAGTCAACCAATTATGAACCCTAGGAATTCACAACAAGCTCATTTAGTTGAGAATCAATCATTGAATCAATGTAATGCTATTCATACATTGAGGTCTGGAAAGAAAGTTGATAACCAAGTGTCAACACCACCCAATCCCAGTCCACACAATCAAACTCCAGTATCCACCTCATCTAGTCCCAAGCCTTCCAAATCTGACGAATCTGAAACAGATAAGTCAACCAGTCAGGTGTACAAGCCCAAAGTACCATTTCCTAATAGGCTAAAGAACAACAAGAAAAATTCACACATGGATAAGATATTTAATCAAGTTAAGATAAATGTGCCACTCCTTGATGCCATCCAACAAGTCCCATCCTATGCAAAATTTCTTAAGGACATGTGCACTAAGAAGAGAAAGACTAATGTACCCAAGAAAGTCTTCTTAGCCACTAACATTAGTGAGCTACTATCCGTCCGATCCCTATCAAGTACAAGGATCCGAGTTGTCTCACCATTGCCTGCACTATTGGACAAGCCGAGATTAGTTACGTACTTCTTGATTTGGGAGCAAGTATCAACCTGCTTCCATTCTCAGTTTATCAACAACTCGGGTTGGACAATTTTAGTCCAACTCGAGTCACTATCCAACTGGCTGACCGTTCTGTGAAAGTTCCAAAGGGGGAAATTAATGATGTCCTTATCTGGGTCGAGGAGTTTATCTACCCAGTTGATTTCATAGTTCTTGAGACACAACCTGTGTTCAATCCTAGGGCTCAAACTCCTGTTATCCTAGGGTGCCCATTCCTTACTACTGCTAATGCTATTATCAATTGTAGGAATGGGTCTATGAGATTAACCTTTGGGGAGATGACTAGAGAAGTCAATGTCTTCAACCTAGAAAAACAACCTCGTAAGATAAGAGATCAAATATTTGAGGTAAGCTTTGTTGAAAACAATTGTGATGAAGAGAGTGAAGGTATAGAGAATGAGTCATTGTTTCTTAATGAATTATTTAAGAATGAATGCGATTATATTAATGAGAAGGCATATGTCAGAGAACCTAATGTTAGAGTAACCTTTAAAAAGGGAAATTTGATTTGAATATCTTCACTTTCGATGAGCCAACCAATAATATATCGCATGAGAATATAATTCAAGAACCTCCGATTGACATACTCTTTGAAAACCTCTTCGAAGAAGAACTCATGTGTTTGGATGAACCAACTAGGGATATTTTAGTTAATTACACATCTCTAGGGGAAAGTGTTGACCTAAGCTTTGAGGAGATATATGGAACTGAGTTAGAATTCTTAGGCATTCATAATGAAGAAGTTCCAACTGAAAAGTGTGGTGGAAATCAATTTTTGAATAAAGAATGTAGTAATATGAGGAAGAAACACCTAAAGAAGGTGAGACTGGGGAGAAAGAGAGTTAAAATGACAAAATTGGCCTCCCCACTATGCCCTATAAAGAGGACCCATTGGAATTATGGGAAGAGAGCTAGAGGGATGAGCCTAAAAAAGATCTAGGTGTGGGAGAAACTTGATGTTATACATATTTTTGTATAATAAATGCACCTCTTTTACGTTTCATTTCATGCATCTATCCATTTCTTTCATACATTGGGGATAATGCATGAGATAAGCGTGGGGGAGGGTTCTAACATGACTAATATAAAAATATATATATATATAATATATAAAAAAACTTTTTGAAAGGTAAGAACAATATTTTAATATATTTTTTGTAAGAAATTAAGTCAATTTTAAGAAATAGAAAAATCATAATTAGGATTTCTTAGACTTGGTCAAAGTCAGATGACTTGTTTGATTTTTAGGGTTAGGAAGAAATTTGTGAAAGTAATTTAATCTTGATTTTTACCTTGATGAAATATGAACACTTTATACACTTACACACTTAGGGTTCAAAAATTTATGCCTTATAAAAAAACTATATATGTATAAAAAAAATAAACAAATCTAATTATCGATTAGCTAGGTGCTTTGGCCTAAGCAAGCCTTGGTATTTATGCAAAAGATAATTAGATAAGTTTGAAAAAATATATATATATAAATCCTCTGATTAAGCTGGGTATTTGTGCATCGTGAAGCATAAGTATTCACGCCTAAAAGGGGTACATTTTATAAATAAAAACTTTGATTTCGTGGCCTTGTCTACTCGAGTGTTTAAGTTCTTAGGGGTGTTTCTCACCTGGAGCCCTAAAGGCTCGTTACATGGGCAGATTAGAAAGCCTAATAGAATTGAGGAATAAATACCACCAACAATAAATATAATAAGGCATAGGAGTTAATGCTAAAGAATCCTTAGTCAAACTTCACAGTCATGAGGTGCATATGACTCAAGGTAAAGTAATAGAGTAGATGAGAAACACAATTTAACTCCTTACTTTGATTAATGACAAGTTTTTGAATAGAGACTAAGTTTATGAGTGAAAAATTGATATTCCTATAATTTATAGATTACTTAAACTCTCACAAATATACTTCAAATATTTTCTCTTTTCTTTAAGAAAATACTAACTTTTTCTCTTTCTTTATGGATTTTGTGGGTGCTATCCACTGAAATCCCTCACGAGATAAAACTCGTCCTCTAGGGGTAACCTAGAGATTTAACAGCTTGTTGCACATGCTCAGTGCAATCGAGTGACCTGCGAAAGTGGTCTAATAATTGATTAAGATTAGTTTTGAATATTTGCTCGAGGGCTAACAAAAGATAAGTGTGTGGGTGTGATCGGTCACATATATTGCAAACATATTGTCACATTTTTATACTTGTTATCTAAATAAATCATATTAATAAGTCCTAATGTTCTTTATAAAATGCAGGCCCATTGCTAAAGGATAGGCCAGAGAAACGAGCCCAAAAGCCCATTTAATTCAGAATAAATTCAAAATCAGGGAATCAGGGTAGATCTGGGCAAATCATAGAGGTTAAAAACTAGTTGAAATGAATCTTCTCAAATCAAGCGATTAAAGCCAAAAAATCAAAGATCGTTTCGTCAAATCTGGGAGCTGCAACAGTGAATCCAGCAAGATAAAAGGAAGCCCAAATCCACGCCAACCATCGCTCCACCTGGATCTGGCCAATTGGCCACATCCAGGCCGCGGATTCGCGGCCCAAGCCACGGATCCACAGCTTGTTGGTGGAGATAAGGGGAGCGTTTGCTCCCCTTATCTCTTCACTCCCTTCCCTCTAGGCTTTTGCCTATAAAAGTTAGGGTTTTGTACTGAAAATTTAGCGAGGACTAGGATTAAATTTCTTACTCATTTTAAGGTTTAAGCTCTTTGTTAGATAGTGTAGAGAAGTTGTATCTCTGTTCTTTAATTTGTAGTTTAGTCCAAATACTAGTGAGAGAGAGGAATTGAGTGATTGTAATCTAAAAATTGAAGTGACATCAATAAAGGATCAAGCTTTCTCCTCTTTCACTCCAATTCACGGGTTTTGTGCTATTTTCATGTCAAGTTTTGTATTATTCATGAGTAGCTAAACTTGTTTTCTGGGCTCACTTTCGTCCCTCTCTTCGATCCCTCTTGTTTTTGAAGGCTTTGATGTAAAAGACCCAATGGAATCACTTGCATGCCTAAACTAAGCCTTTCTTTTTAAAAGTGTTCTTGAAGGCACGTGAGGATGGGTTTGGATTTCTAAACTTCTACTTCTTTTAAAATATCACTTGAACTTGCTTTTATTTCATACTTGAATTAAAATTTGATGATTTAACATTCAGTTCAAGAGGATTTCTTAAGAAAAAGAATTAAACTATTCCAAACAATCTTATGTGTTTTGCTTAAAACTTTTGAAACAAAAGCTTGGGCTTTTACCTATGATCAAGTTGAGGCATTAAGATTTTCAAGAGAAGAACATATCGTTGAGTAGTAAGATAGTGAGCCCCGATCTTCTTAGTATATTAAAAACAACAAATCACTTTTAAAAGTTTTTTAAATCACCTTTTCCAAAGCCTTCTCCAAGTTTAAAATTTTTCTTTTAATCATTTCCCTCTCTCCATTCTCTTTTTCAACTAAAAAACTAGCACCATTCTTAGCTTTCTAAACAAAACACCGAAAAGCTTTCATCGCATTCCTCCTCATGGACACAACCCGTTAACCGAAGCTACACAGTAATTCTCCTTGCTCTTTCATTTTGCAATCAACCACCATTGAGCCTTTGGTCATTTTGAGAACACCATCTCGTATAGATACCACAAGATCTAACGTTTTCAAAATACAAACTAAGATAAGATTCCTTTTAAGTTGAGGTACATACCTCACTTCCTTCAATTCTCACACTATCCCATCAAACATCCTAATACTAACTATTCCTATCATTTCCACAAAAATGATCATCATCCATGACAGCGAAACATCCCTCTAGCTTCTCAAAGCTAGAAAATTAGTCCCTGTACGGGTACATATAATAGGTAGCTCTTGTATCTAAGATCCACTAAGAATTATCTGAGTAACTAACAGTAGGAGTAGTAATAGAGAAAGAGAATATCGATGAGTCTGAGTTCGATCCATCTCCCTGTGAAGTACTGGTTTGAGTACTGAATACCTGTGCGAGATTTGTCTCATTCTTTGACTCTTTCTTCTTACCTTTGGCTTTTGGAAAATCAACTTTCTAGTGCCTTAGCTCTTCGCATAAGGCGCACTAGTTCTTCTTCAGATCTCTGAAACCTGATCTAGACTTTGATCTTCCATGATCACCTCTGTCCTTCCTATTGGAACTCCTGCCTCTTACCGCCAACGCCTCTGCTGATGTACTCCCAGAATAAGACAGTCTGTCCTGCCACCTTACTTCAAAATTTACAAGAGTTGACGACACCTTATTGTAGTTAAGTTTTTTTCTACCATTGATCAAGGTAAGAGTGAAAATCACCTAGAGGGGGGGTGAATAGGTGATTATGCTAATCTAATGAACTTAATGCGGAATTTAAAAACTAATTGCAATGCAACCAAAAAATGATGCACACACAACCAAGCCAAGCATATAAGTATGAATGCACAATATAAAAAATGATGCAAGGCACAAAGTAAAGAGAGAGTGAGAGAGAGAGCCAATGGATCAAGCGCAAACAATAGGATATGTTTCGAGGTTTGAGCACCCAGCTCTACGTCCCCGCCTTCACCCAGAAGGATTTTAACTCCACTAGCTTGTCCACAAATGACTCCCACAAAGGGAACCTCCACCGAGAATTTGGGGCAACAGCAATACAAGGAGTACCCAACTCCTCTCCTTACAACCGCAACCTCCTCCTTGAGGCAAAGCACCAAGCCAACAACAATCACCTCACAACTTGAGGGATTAGCACAATGCTTACACAGGGATCACCTCACCAATTGAGGGGTACAACCCAATAGCACAACCTCCTCAACACAATGAGGGAAAGACACAAAGCCAAGCTAAGATAGTGTTTACAACTTAGTGGTTTAAACAAACAACCACAAACAATCTCTTTTTCCACACAAAGATCCTATAGAATAAGATAGTAGAATTTGCTCAAGTGTAGAGAAAACCAAAGGAATGGAAATCAAAATCACAAAGAAAAATCTTTGGGAAAAACAAGAAACCAAGATAGAGAAGTTGAATCAAACTCTTTTCCCAAAAACCCTTTTCTTTGATTTTCAAAACCCTAGCAAAAACACCAAAAGATTGTTCAATTAAAAGCTCAAAAACTTCTTTTGTTTGCTGTGAAAACAGTAGAGAGTCAGGAAAAATTCGCACAAAAAATCTTAGAGAAAACTGGCTATTAAAGGGGTATTTATAGTCCCCAGAAAAATATAGCCGTTGGCAGCCAAATCTGCCAAAAATGCCTTACCGGTCGACCGGCCAACGGTCACATTTTGACCGTTGCCAGCTACCGGTCGACCCCCGGTCGACCGAAACAAACAGAGAGTTGCCTGCATGCAGTCGGTCGCCCGTGCGGTCGACCGGCCCAAGAGGCAGCCAACGTGCACGTATCCGTGCACGTCGGTCGACCGCTACGGTTGACCGGCTTCATGGTGCGGTCGACCGTCCGGTCGACCGACCCAGCCTGGCAGCAATTATTCTGTTCTGAAAAACATGTTTATTTATTATCCAATAAATTTCCATAAAACCTCTAAAAATTCACAAAAATAGTTTTCTCATTTTATATTGAAATATAAACTTGTGATAAAGATTACAACACAAGAATCAAACATTTTGAACTATTTTTGCGTTATGGAAAAATTACCGAAAACCAAAACCAGTATTTTTTCAAACTTAGACTTTTCAAATAAACTTTGTCCAACCTGATCCAAATACAAAAACATGAAATTAAACAACATTTAGGCATGATGTATATGGATATAATCCTATATACATGAAACATATATATATCCATGTTTTTGACTTTAATTCCAAAATATGTTTTGTTTGAAATACCAAAGCATAAAACACATGAATAAGTAAGTCAAAACTAAGTTTGTCTAGGAAGTTAAGCATGCATGTATATAGAACAAATCTAATATACAATAAACCATTTAAACTTGTTTGATATGATATTCATGAAACCAAGGTCGGTTAAACCAAAAACGGAAAAACCGAAAACCACTATTCAAAACATGAAACGTGTGTGTTGTGAACTTGAGAATATCATACTATTCTAATCTTTACAAATGGGATCTAAAACAAAAACTAAACTATGTACCGAAGTCTTCTTGTAGAGCGCCGTCTCCAAGCCGACTCGATCCAAACCGTGATTCACCGAGCTTGACTTCAATGAGTGCTAGATATCATCTTTGATGTCCGGGCTCTTGAATCACCATGTGAAAGCTTCTAAACCATATTGTTGAAGCTAATCACCTACTAATATCTTGGTCAATGATCTGAAACTTAAACATCACAAGATAATTAGTCCACATAACTACATGAGTTAATCATCATCAAACTAGAGTGGAAGGCCTTTGGGCCAACAATCTCCCCCTTTTTGATGATGACAAAACTCATGGAGTTATATATGCATGGATTAAAGTTAAGCTTCAAAGAAGCTCCCCCTTAACTCATTCATAACATAAACAATAAATATATTCAATGAATACTTAAACATGAAAATGCATAGACATGCACAAAACAATAAAATGCATATAAACATGTGTTCTAAAACATGGCTTTGACTGTTTTTAATTCCAAATGTAAACTATATGCAAAAACACAAATATGCATATAAAACTCAAATTCTACTCTCCCTTTTTGTCAATCATCAACAAAGGGGTAAAACAAACAAAGAGATAAAACAAACACAAATTCTTCTTCCTCATAATAGAAACAAAATTTTCTCCCCCTAATTGTTCGAAACAAAGAATTAATAAACTATTTCAAGGGGTGAAATCAAGTCAATATGATACCAATTAAAATATGTCAATGAAGTGCATTATGATACCAATTGAAATTGAAATTTTTTTTAAGGAATGCCAAAACCAATTGAAATTAAACATACCAATTGAAATTAAACAAGGCATAGAAACAAAAACAACATTTTATATCAACATGAAAACATGTAAGGTAAACTTGATACCAATTGATAATAAAAACAAATTGATACCAATTTTGAGTAAACAAATAACATCTTGATACCAATTGAAGATATTTTTCTTTAAAAGCATATGATACCAATTGAAATTATTATTTTCTATCATAAAGCAAGGGAGTGGAATACAATATACCAATTGAAATATGAAATACAATTTTCTCCCCTTTTTATGAAAAACCAAATAAAATAGTGCATAAGCTTATTAGAGGATACCAATTAAAAACTAATCAATTGAAACAAAGTTAAAGCTCAAGCTTAGCATCATCAAAACAAATATATATATATATATATATATATATATATATATATATATATATATATATATATATATATATATATATATATATATATATATATGAAAAATTCTAATACCAATAGAAATTGATATTATATGAAGTGCAAGCATACATATAAAAAAGATATATGAGTATATAAAAAGAAGTCAATATTGATACCAATTGAAAGAATTCAATAATACCAATTGAAACAACAATAATAGCAAATGTATATCTCATATTAACTACCACCCAATCGTGGTTCAAGTTTTTAAAAGATTTTCAATGTAAAGTATACATGAACATGATCTCCCATCCAACCACACATTGATGGTAGGGGTTTTCAAAAATAGATTTGAAAGATGAAGTTCGTTTGAAAAACTCTACCAAAGCGAAGAATACGAACTAGTTAAATGAAAAATTAGTAAACTAGTACGAAATCCTTCAAGTAAGGAATAAAA
The DNA here is from genome assembly GCA_038442645.1 of Agave tequilana. NCBI lineage: Eukaryota > Viridiplantae > Streptophyta > Magnoliopsida > Asparagales > Asparagaceae > Agave > Agave tequilana. The sequence continues at coordinate 290,830 of JAVJIF010000773.1, forward strand.
CAAAATGTTTTTCATGAAACACATGTAAATCACATGATAACTAAACACTCAAAAATCCATGAAGCCCATATTGTTGGCCCAAAGGCCTTCCACTCTAGTTTTGATGATGATTAACTCATGTAGTTATGTGTACTAATAATCTTGTGATTTTAGTTTCAGATCTTAAATCAAGTTATTAGTAGGTGATTAGCTTCTACAAGATGATTGGAAGCTACCCACATGTTGATTCAAGAGCCCAAGCGTCAAAGATCATATATAGCACTTGCTCGGTGGATCAAAGAGTTTTGGATCGAGTCGGCTTGGAGGTTGTGCTCTACAAGAAGACTTAGGTATCCTAATTTAGTTTGTGTTTAGATCCAAATTGTAAAGATTAGAATAGTATGATATGCTCAAGTTCACAACACACACACATTTCATGTTTTGAATATTGGTTTTCGGTTTTTCAGTTCTAGGTTTAACCGATCTTGGTTTTCATGAATAGATAGATCAAAACAAGTTTACATGGTTTAATGTATATTAGATTTGTTCTATATACATGCATGCTTAATTTTCTAGACAAACTTAGTTTTGACTTACCTATTTCATGTGTATTATGTTTTGGTATTTTCGTCAAAACATATTTTGGAATTAATGATAAAAACTATGATATGTATATGTTTCATGTATATTGGATTTCTATCCATATGCATCTTGTTTCAAAATGTTTAAATATCATGTTTTTGTATTTGGATGAGCTTTAGACAAAATGTATTTTCTATTCAAAATCTAAGTTTTAGAAAATACAGTTTTTGGTTTTTGGCAAAATTTCTATAACACAAAAATAGTCCTTATTGATTGATATTTGAGCTAAACTTTTTACCACCTGTTTATATATCAATGCAAAAATGATAAAACTATTTTTGTGGACTTTTAGAGATTTAATGAGAATTTTTAGGATTAAAAATCCCAGGTTTTTGCTGCAAGAACAGTGTCTGCCAGGCTAGGTCGGTCGACCGGAACGGTCGACCGCACCATGTAGCCGGTCGACCGTATGGGTCGACCGACGTGCACAGAAACGTGCACGCTGGCTACACTTGTAGCCGGTCGACCGTGCCGATCGACCGACTGAGAGCAGTTGCTCTCTGTTGTTTGGGTCGACCGGGGCGGTCGACCGTTAGCTGGCAACGATCAAAATTTGACCGTTGCGCGGTCGACCGGCCGGTCGACCTGCAGGGCAATTCTGGCTAAATTTCTGTCAACGGCTATTTTCTGATAATTGCCTATAAATACCCCATTTGAGAGAGGTTTTCTCTAAGATTTTTTTGTGCGAATTTTTGCTGATTCTCTGGTGTTTTCAAAGCAATCAAAAAGGGTTTATGAGCTTGAATTGAACAATCCATTTGGTGTTTCATTAGGGTTTGGAAAATCAAAGAAAGGGTTTTTGGGAAAGAATTTTGATTGAATTATTCTATCTTGATTTCTTGATTTTTCCCAAGGATTTTCTTTGTGATTTCTGATTTCCATTCTTTTGGTTTTCTCCACACTTGAGCAAAAATCTACTATCTATATCTATAGGTTATTTGTGTGGAAGAAGAAGTTGTTTGTGGTTGTTGTTGTGACCACCAAGTTGTAACCCAATCTTTTCTTAGCTTTGTGCTTTGGGTTGTATCCTCTAGTTGAGAGGTGATCCTTGTATTAGTTGGTGATTGGGAGTTTGTTGTATTGGTTTGAAAATTTGCCTCAAGGAGGAGGTTGTGATTGTTGGAGTTTGCCTCAAGGAGGAGGTTGTGTTAGTTGGCTTGGATTTGTGCCTCAGGGAGGAGGTTGTAAAGAGAGGAGTTGGGTACTCCTTGTAAAGGGTCCTAGGTGGACGAGCTAGTGGAAATCCTTCGTGTGTCGAAGGCGGGGATGTAGAGCTGGGTGCTCGAACCTCGATAACATATCTTTGTGTTTGCGCTTGATCCATTGGCTCTCTCTCTCTACTCTCTCTTTACTTTGTGCCTTGCATTTATTTACATTGCTCATTCATATTTTCTTGGCTTGGTTGTGTGCATCACTTGTTGATAGCACTTGAGTGTAATTTGTATTAAGTTTTTAATTCCGCATTTAGTTCATAGATTAGCATTGTCACCTATTCACCCCCCCCTCTAGGTGACCTTTCACATATCAAAGTCTCATGAAAACAAATCATGAGTAAACTATTAAAGTGAGTGTACAAGTATAATGTGAAACACATAATCATGAAAATATTCAATTAAGCTCAAGTGAAATTCCTTTAAAACATGAACACATGAAAATCTAAATTTTTCATTAAAACAAATTACACTTCAAGGCATATGTATGTTTTGTCAACACAAAAAGTATACATACATATCCCTAAACACAATTGAGTCCATATATAAAGATTTGCGTGAAAAGCAAATGACTCAAGGGGTATACATGTATATCTTAAAGTTTGGCAAACTAGACATATACATGAAACAAAAAACATATGATCATAAAATCATATCCAAAATAGGAATACAAGTTAGAGTGCATGAATCATCAAAACTAGACTATACAAGCACATCTAATGGGTACAAATAAGGATTCAAGCACAAACATATAATAAATTACTTGTGGCCCACTATATGTACAAGTATAGATCTAGTTTTAATGAAAACTAACATCTAAACAAGTAATCAACTCATGAAGCATAAAACGGGTCAAAAATCATCATGATAAACATAAACACGATCATCATGTAAATCTACATGCTATTAGAATTATGAAATACATAATAGCCAAACAAATGGAGAACACAAAGGATTGAACCATATGAACATATGTGATCTCATAACCTATACATGCATGTCAATGATCTAATAATCATGGTATTCAACATAATAATCAAAACATGAATCATCAAAATAAAACATCATAAACATCTATATGATCATTATGTATATGCATGTGCATTAGCTCTAGGGCATACATATTAGTTTAAACAAGGTGAGAACACTAAATATAGATCCATATAAAACATGGGTGTCTCAAGTAACTAAACATGTATAACACTAATCTAATCAACATGACATAATCATAATGAACAATAAAACAAGACATGCTATAAATAGATGAACATGAAAAAATGAAAATATAAACGGGAGTTAGAGAATGATACCAAAACCGATGAAGGGCGTCTCTCTAGTTCTCCAAACCAATGGTGGTCCTCTCCACCAAACTCCCCTTAAAAGTGATGCATCCAAATTCATTTTCTTTAAGCACGGAATGCATCCACTTCAAGACACCAACACTCTCACGTTATGCGAGAGCTCCCACTACATCAAAAAGCATAGAGGTGGTCTTTGGTATCCATTTTCTTTTGGGTCCACGGCGGTTAGTATCTTTTCTAACCCAAACAAGATTACATGCTAAATTTTCATCATGTAAACGGTCATAGCAAAATCTAGCAAGATGGCCTTTTCGGCCACAATGTGTACATGTGTACACATGAGCATACGTGTGATGGTGGTGACCGTGGGAAGCATGTGTATGCCGTGTATGGTGTGCATGCAAAGATGGAACTTGTTTCTTGCGAACCAAGGTTTCCAAACGTGAATGATCCAAAGCACATTTGCTCAAAGTGGAGCCCAAACAATCAACACTTTTCTTCAAAACATTTATATCATTTTCTATACTAGAAGACAAAGTGGAGCATGCAATAGGAGTGCTAGAAGAAGAAGCTACACTAGCACGACAAACATGAGAATCTATATCAATTTTAAGGATTCATTTTTCTTTAAAACTAAATCCAATTCTTTTATAATAGAATCAATTCATTTTTCAAAAAAAAGTTATCTTTTAAAACAAAGTCCAATTTAGAAGATAAAACCTCATTGTTTTTACAACATCATCACAATCATTTTTCCTTTTTAAAACATTAATTTCTTTAAGGCAAGGTCAAGTTGAGATCTTAGTGAGTCACGTTCACTAGTAATCTCTTCCTTTTCTTGCAAAGCCAATTCAAAAGATGAACACAAATCCTTCATTTCTTCTTTTAGCTCAAAATTATTCTTTTTCAAAAGATCATGTTTTTCCAAAACTTTTTCAAGCTTTTGAGCAAGTTTCATATTTAAAGTTTGAACTTCTAAACATCCATAACAATATGAGCTAGAGCTATCATCTATTTGAGAATCCGATTGTACCTCAAGTGAGTTCTTCCCTTGGACCATGAGGCATTGCTCGTCGGACATGTCTCTCCTAGATCTTCTTAACTTGTTGATAACCCTTGGAAGCTCGAGAGAAGTCAATATACTCCAAACTGCAAAAGTCAAATCATAATGAGCAAACACGGGTAAAAGATCTTCATTAAGAGATGCTCTAAGTGTTCTAAGTGCAAGTGCATTGGCCTTTTTATGCTTGCTACTATTTGGGAAGGATTCTACAGTGGAGGCTTGATAAACTAGATGTCCTAGTGCTTTTAAGTGACTACTCATCTTGGCCTTCCAAATATCTTATTTAAAGAAGTCAAACATAGGAGGGCTATCCATGAGTGCTAACTATATGTGTGCAAATGAAAATGCAAATGAAGATTAGCAAACCAAGATCACACTCCTAGGTGTTAAACCTAAATATCAGGAGCGTAGGCTCTGATACCAATTGAAAATCACCTAGAGGGGGGGTGAATAGGTGATTATGCTAATCTAATAAACTTAATGCGGAATTTAAAACTAATTGCAATGCAACCAACAAATGATGCACACACAACCAAGCCAAGCATATAAGTATGAATGCACAATATAAAAAATGATGCAAGACACAAAGTAAAGAGAGAGTGAGAGAGAGAGCCAAAGGATCAAGCGCAAACAATAGAATATGTTTCGAGGCTCGAGCACCCAGCTCTACGTCCCCGCCTTCACCTAGAAGGATTTTAACTCCACTAGCTTGTCCACAAAGGACTCCCACAAAGGGAACCTCCACCGAGGATTTGGGGCAATAGCAATACAAGGAGTACCCAACTCCTCTCCTTACAACCGCAACCTCCTCGAGGCAAAGCACCAAGCCAACAACAATCACCTCACTACTTGAGGGATTAGAACAAAGCTTACACAGGGATCACCTCACCACTTGAGGGATACAACCCAATAGCACAACCTCCTCAACACAATGAGGGGAAGGCACAAAGCCAAGCTAAGATAGGGTTTACAACTTAGTGGTTTAAACAAACAACCACAAACAATCTCTTTCCCACACAAAGATCCTATAGAATAAGATGAAATCACCTAGAGGGGGGGTGAATAGGTGATGGCTATATGTAATATGGCAACAATGCGGAATTTAAAAATTCTACTTGACAAATTGCTCAAATTAAAATACTAGCAATAAACACAACAAGTAATGCAAGAAATAAAGGAGTTGAGTTTAGAGAAAATCCGAGCAAACGCAAACACAAGTATATGTTTCCGAGGTTCGAGCCACGCTCTACGTCCCCGCCTTCACACTTGAAGGATTTCCACTATTGTTGATCCCACCGGATCTCCAATACAAGGACACACTTGTCCGATCACTTGTGATGCCGCAACACCACCCGGAGCACACTAGCTCGCCTTGAGGCCGATGCCTCTACAACTTCACTCAAGAAGAAAATGATCACACTTGATCACAAAATAGCTCACTTGCACAATCCTATAACCAATATGTAGATGTAGAAATTTGGGATTGTGTAGTGCAAAATCTAGAGAGAAGTAGAGGTATAGGCTTCAAATGGGTGTATGGAAATTTTGGCTTTGAAAATCTTTTCTCAAATAAAAGCTTGAAAGAATTGATGTGAAAATTGGTTTTGTAAATTAGTTTGTAAATTTTTTTTTGTCTTATCATGTTGAAGTGACCCACTATATATAGGGGTTGAAAAACTGGTAAAACAGCAATAGAGATTCGTTGGGGTGAGATCCCAACAAAATCTGTCAGAAAAATAGAGCTGTTGGAGTCTGTCAGAATTTCTGACAGCTGCCGGTCAACCGGGCCGGTCGACCGCCAACGGTCATATTTTTGACCGTTGGCGGACTACGGTTGACCGCCCCGGTCGACCCGAACAAACAGAGAGCATTGTAAGTGCTCCGGTCGACCCGAGCGGTCGGCCGACGGACACACATGCACAGCGTGTACGTCCGTCGACCCGGGCGGTCGACCGGTTCCTGTCAGTTCTGAAAATCAGAACTGCAGAAAACCAGAACTTGGGACTTTGGTTTTGGTCTCTTGGTTTGGGGTTTAGGACCTTGTAAAAAATAGGAGTATGACCATATGTCACTACCCTAACATGTTAAAACATTTTGATAAAGTTCTCTTTGATAAAAACTTATTTTTCTCAAAAATCGGTTTTCCAAAACTTAAAGTTTCTAAAAACAAATTTCCAAAAACATGTTAACTGTAAATCTAAGTTGGAAATCGAATTTGAAATTGCTTTTGAAGTCATAAATCAAACTGAAGTGTGTGTAAGTGACAATCCCATAAATCTACTTCTAACATCTAGTTTTGACAAAAAGTCTAAAAGAAAAGTAAAAATACAAATCTTGAACTTGACTTGGTCTTTCTTTGTCTTGATCTTGACTTGGTCTTTTCTTCAAAAACGTGTTCCCGAAGCTTTCTAATGTGCTAGCTTAGGAATGCAAATCTTTATGCGACGTCCAAACTTGTAAGTCTTAATAGTGGAGCCGTCAAATCAACCTGTTTAACCTGAAATACTTTTAAACAAAATTGTTAAATACATAACTAAATATGGTTTGTTATCATCAAAATATTCAACGGGATATTGGGCTAATGGCCTTGGGCCAACAATGTCCCCCTTTTTGATGATGACAAAACATATATAGTTATCACAAACATTTTGGGTAGAGACTTTAAATGAAGCTCCCCCTCAACACATGCATATAAAAAAAATCATACTCAGGCATAGATACATGGCACAAATGATAAATAGCAATACTCATCCACAATACTCATGTCCATGCTAAAAGTACTCATGTCATAAAAGGTAACATATTTTTATAAAAACACAACATGAATAGAAAAAGATGTCCATACACAATACAAAGATACATGTCCACCATACATAGGATGTCCAAACACACATAATACCAAACAAAAAAAGGATGTTCAAACACATAATACCAACACAAAATATGAGTACAAAATACAAAGTCTCTCAAGAAATAACTCTCCCCCTTTTTGGCATCATCAAAAGGGGCAGGTCACTCAGCACCACCACCAGCTGCATCATCCTCTGAAGAACTCTCCTCAGCGTCGCCTTCCTCAGACGAACTCTCCTCAGCGTCACCCTCTGCCATCGTCTCATCATCATCATTATCATCATCATCATGACCTGCCTCCTCTGGATCGATACCAGCAACTCCTGGCTGTGGAGGTGGAGCCGCTGTAGGGTCTCTGATAGGAAATGGAGGACCGGAGGATGGAAGAGGACGAGAAATGGTCGTGGGATCTGGACCAAGCATGTCGAACTTCGCAAATAGTGTCCCAAATTGCGAATCCACGAATCTCATGGCGTTCGCAAAGTAGGTCATGTCATTGCGTATTTCCTGGAAACGCGAGTCTATATTCGCGCGAAGGGTTGTATCATGCTGCATAAAACGCTGCTCAATCCAAGTCTGTTGCTCCTGGAACTGAGAGCGAATCTCCGAAGAAATAAAAGACTGAAGCTCAGGAGATAAAGAGGGTCCTGGAACAGAGGAAGTCCCTGGGACGGAAGAAGATCCTGGGGCTGGAACAGGAGTAGGCTGCTCAGAAGGGGCTCGACGAATCTGAGCCTGCATCCTCTTCAAAAGGGTGCAGTCCAGGTTCACAGAGGGTTCGGAGGGGGTCTCCGAAGAGAGATCAAATCCTAAATGTTTAAGGAGATAAGTAATGAGCATGCCATAGGGCAAATGCCTACCGTACATGCGAATCTGATCAGAGGCCATGTGAGAGGCAATAAAGTAGGGAAAATTAACCTTAATGCCTTTCAGAAGGCAATAGATTATCAAAGGAACTGGCCCCCTAGCATGGCTGTGTACTCTCCTGATTTAGGCAAAATGTTGTAAAAAACAAATTTGGCTAGGACTTGGGCGGTGAACGTGAACTTGTTCACTTCCTCATTCCTAACCAAACCGGGATTGTCAGTCCCGTGGATCAAAGAGGAGGCGGTGAGCGCAGACTCACCGTCCGGATACTCAAAATCATGGAGATCAAAGTTGTAAACATCGACTCCTCCAGAGGAGAGATGCAGAATATCAGCAAATTTGGAAAGGGGAATGTCAATATCCTTCCCAAGAACACGAGACCTCACAAGATTTCCCTCAAAAGCAAAATTTGCATAAAAGTAATGCACTAATGAGGGGTACACGGGTTCCTTAATGGCCATGAATTTGTTCAAGGAATTTCTTTTTAGGATACGGGGGATGTGGAGATGTTCAAAGTCTTTTAAGATGACGCATCTCCCTGAAATGATAGCTTTCTTAGAAAGTATGATATAACGATTTTCAGCTAGTTCATTCACAAAGGGTCTTATAGGTTTAGGAGTGGTAAAAGATGAGGGAACAATACTTTTTCCCTTATCAGACCTAGATCTTTTTGACATTTTGGGATAAAAAAGTGATTTTTGGTTAGATTTTTAAGGTAGTTGGATATGGCTTGATCTAAACAAAAGAGACTTAAAAATCTTTGACAAGGAATAAGATTCTTAAGGCTAGAAAGTAAGATTTGAACAAAATAAGGATTTTTACCTGAGTTGAGAAAAACCCTAACCCTAGATCTTGAAATCCCTGAAATCTATTGTTGAGGAGGCCTTGAGACAGCAGATCTAACCCACACAGAGTGATTCCAACGTGGGTTTTGAAAGAATTTGAGAGATTTTGAGTTGGGAGAATTTTTGGAGAAAGGGGGAAGAGAGGAGCTCGTCGGTCTGGTGAGAGGAAAGTGAGAGAGATTGTGAAATAAATAGCAGATTTGGGGCTGAAATCGACGCACGGTCGACCGGGCCGGTCGACCCGAAAAACCCGAGAGCTCTGTAACCCAGAGCGGTCGACCCGGGCGGTCGACCCAGAAAACCCGAGAGCTCTGAACTCGGAGCGGTCGACCGTACGGGTCGACCGGAGACAGAGAGCAAAAATTTGTTCTCTTTCAGGCAATGTCGGTCGACCGGAGTTGTTGCCGGTCGGCCGGCTTTTGCCCAAAAGCTGAGAACAGAAAGAGCTCGAAAAAAATTTTAAATAAAAACTATTTTACAATTAAATAGAGTATATATATCATACAAAAATACAATAGTATTTTTAAATCTTCATTAGGTTATCATGTCAACCAAAAATATTCACACAAAACATTTATTTAATTTTCATACAAAAATAAAGTTTTTAGAGATGTTGAAGCCGAATACCCGGGGACGGGTTCTGAACTTCATCCTCTTGATTCCTCTAGATATGAGTTGAGGTGCGCAATTGCCATCTCTAAGGTATTTGCTTGAATATGAAATTTTACAAAATTTATTTCTTAGTTTTGAAAATACAATGTGTATATATAAATAAGCTAGTCTAGGCATGGCATGAGGACATACAATGGTCATGGTATAAAAGACAAGATATTAAAACATGGCATATACACAATCATGATAGGGATGTAAGTTTACACTATCATATATCAATGTATCATAAAAGTAAACTAACGATCCTATACATGTGTATATATATAACCAAATAAAAACTTTTAAAATGGAGAAGTTACCAAGCATGGGCAATCTCCAAAATAGGTGCCTCCATGATAGCGATGCAAATGCGATGTGTTCTTTGAGCTTAGTTGCATCCACCACCCGGGCACCGTCTCCCCCTAAGTCTTGGAGGAAGAAGATCCACCTGCATCATCTAAATTTGGTGGGTCTTTTGGTACCCATATCTTTTTGGGTCCTTTTGGATTAGTACCGGGACGAACCCAAACATATTTATTATGCACATTATTTTTAGCAAAACAAAACTTTTCTAAATGGCCTTTGCGGCCACAATGCGTGCAAATGTAAATTCTACCACTACCATACATGTATGCATGTTTATGTGTGTGTGCATGTTTCCGTGCATGTGCATGGTGAGTGTGTTTCCTTGGGTTACTCCTTAGGAAACCTAGATGCAAATTTATTTAGATCAAAAGCACACTTTTTAAGGGTTGAATCTAAAGCATCAACTCGCTTTTGCATTTCCACAAAATCATTTTTATTACATGATGCAATAGAAGTTTTTCCTTTACAAACTATTTTGTAATTTTCAAAATCACTTTTTATTTTCTTAAAAGCACAAGATAAATCATTTTTCTCTTTTCAATAATATTAATTTTATCTTTTAAAGACTCATTTTCCTTTTTCAATTTTATTTTGAGATTGTGAAATCTCATACCTATGTTGTAATTCTTCGAAAAATTGAGCTAACTCATCCATAGTCAACTCATCCTCATCCAAAGTGTTATCGATTGTTACCTTCGAAGCATCGTCTCCATGTGCCATGAAGCACATGTGTGCGGCGTCGTTCTCCTCTTCGGATTCCGACTCCGTGTCATCCCACGTGGCCACCATTGCTTTCTTCTTCTTATGGCCGTTCTTGGAGGTGGTTGCTTGAAGAGCGGGGCAATCGGCAATGAGGTGTCCGATCTTCTTGCAATGGAAGCAAGGACCGGGTTCTTCTCTTTTCTTCTCAAATCTTCCTTGAGGTCTCCCTCTTCGAAAGTTGCTTTGCCTCCCCTTCTTGTAAAACATCTTGCCCACCTTCCGGATGAGCATGGCAAAATCTTCATCGCAATCATCCGATGATTCATCCTCTTCATGGATGGTTGGAGTGGCTTTAAAAGCGAGGGCTTTCTTCTTGGGCGCCTCCCTTTCTTCTCGAACCTTCATTTCCATCTCATGCGTCTTGAGATTTCCAATGAAGCCGGAGAAGTCCATCTCCTCCCGATCGTTGAGCTCTTTGAGGGTCATTGCCTTGACTTCCCAAGCTTTGGGAAGAGCTCTAATGACCTTGCGAATCTTTTGGTCATTGTCGATCGTATCACCTAAAGAAGATAATGCATTAGTTATTTTGGTGAAACGGGTGAGCATGTCATCAATGCTCTCATTCTCAAGCATATAAAAAATTCTCATATTGAGAACGTAACAAGTCAATTTTTGATCTCTTGACTTGAGAAGTTCCCTCATGAGTAACAATAAGAACATTCCAAACTTCAAATGCGGATTTGCAATTTATGATGCGTGATAAGTCATCCTCATTTAAGGCTTGGGTAATGCATATTGGGCTCTAGCATTAGCTTCATAATCCTTGGAGGTATCCTCGGACCATGAGCTCTCATCAGTGAGGGGTTCAATAAATTCTTTAGTAATGGACCTAGCAACCCTAACTCCTAGGGACTTAAGGAAGAGGTTCATCTTGACCTTCCATATGGGAAAGTTCAAGCCATCAAACTTTGGTGGGACTTGATGCTAGAAAAGTCTAGTGATGCCATGGATGAATAATATAAAGCACAATAAATGAAAAAATGCAACAAATATAGCCAAATAACAAGGATCTCCCTAAGGTGGTTAAACCAAATTGTAGGGTTAGGCTCTGATACCAATTGAAATCACCTAGAGGGGGGGGGGTGAATAGGTGATGGCTATATGTAATATGGCAACAATGCGGAATTTAAAAATTCTACTTGACAAATTGCTCAAATTAAAATACTAGCAATAAACACAACAAGTAATGCAAGAAATAAAGGAGTTGAGTTTAGAGAAAATCCGAGCAAACGCAAACACAAGTATATGTTTCCGAGGTTCGAGCCACGCTCTACGTCCCCGCCTTCACACTTGAAGGATTTTCACTATTGTTGATCTCACCGGATCTCCAATACAAGGACACACTTGTCCGATCACTTGTGATGCCGCAACACCACCCGGAGCACACTAGCTCGCCTTGAGGTTGATGCCTCTACAACTTCACTCAAGAAGAAAATGATCACACTTGATCACAAAATAGCTCACTTGCACAATCCTATAACCAATATGTAGATGTAGAAATTTGGGATTGTGTAGTGCAAAATCTAGAGAGAAGTAGAGGTATAGGCTTCAAATGGGTGTATGAAAATTTTGGCTTTGAAAATCTTTTCTCAAATAAAAGCTTGAAAGAATTGATGTGAAAATTGGTTTTGTAAATAGTTTGTAAATTTTTTTTTTGTCTTATCATGTTGAAGTGACCCACTATATATAGGGGTTGAAAAACTGTGTAAAACAGCAAGAGAGATTCGTTGGGGTGAGATCCCAACAAAATCTGTCAGAAAAATAGAGCTGTTGGAGTTTGTCAGAATTTCTGACAGCTGCCGGTCGACCGGGCTGATCGACCGCCAACGGTCATATTTTTGACCGTTGGGGGACTACGGTCGACCGCCCCGGTCGACCCGAACAAACAGAGAGCACTGTAAGTGCTCCGGTCGACCCGAGCGGTCGGCCGACGGACACACATGCACAGCGTGTACGTCGGTCGACCTGGGCGGTCGACCGGTTCCTGTCAGTTCTGAAAAATCAGAACTACAGAAAACCAGAACTTGGGACTTTGGTTTTGGTCTCTTGGTTTGGGTTTAGGACCTTGTAAAAAATAGGAGTATGACCATATGTCACTACCCTAACATGTTAAAACATTTTGATAAATTTTCTCTTTGATAAAAACTTGTTTTTCTCAAAAATCGGTTTTTCCAAAACTTAAAGTTTCTAAAAACAAATTTCCAAAAACATGTTAACTGTAAATCTAAGTTGAAAATCGAATTTGAAATTGTTTTTGAAGTCATAAATCAAACTGAAGTGTGTGTAAGTGACAATCCCATAAATCTACTTCTAACATCTAGTTTTGACAAAAAGTCTAAAAGAAAAGTAAAAATACAAATCTTGAACTTGACTTGGTCTTTTCTTTGTCTTGATCTTGACTTGGTCTTTTCTTCAAAAACGTGTTCCCGAAGCTTTCTAATGTGCTAGCTTAGGAATGCAAATCTTTATGCGACGTCCAAACTTGTGAGTCTTAATAGTGGAGCCGTCAAATCAACCTGTTTAACCTAAAATACTTTTAAACAAAGTTGTTAAATACATAAATAAATATGGTTTGTTATCATCAAAATATTCAACGGGATATTGGGCTAATGGCCTTTGGGCCAACATAAGATAGTAGAATTTGCTCAAGTATGGAGAAAACCAAAGGAATGGAAATCAAAATCACAAAGAAAAATCCTTGGGAAAAACAAGAAACCAAGAAAGAGAGTTGAATCAAACTCTTTTCCCAAAAACCCTTTTCTTTGATTTTCCAAACCCTAGCAAAAACATCAAAAGATTGTTCAATTAAATGCTCAAAAACTTCTTTTGTTTGCTGTGAAAACAGTAGAGAGTCAGGAAAAATTCGCACAAAAAATCTTAGAGAAAACTGGTTATTAAAGGGGTATTTATAGTCCCCAGAAAAATATAGCCGTTGGCAGCCAAATCTGCCAAAAATGCCCTACCGGTCGACCGGTCGGTCGACCGGCCAACGATCACATTTTGACCGTCGCCAGCTACCGGTCGACCGCCCGGTCGACCGAAACAAACAGAGAGTTGTCTGCATGCAGTCGGTCGCCCGTGCGGTCGACCGGTCCAAGAGGCAGCCAGCGTGCACGTATCCGTGCACGTCGGTCGACCGCTACGTCGACCGGCTTCATGGTGCGGTCGACCGTCCGGTCGACCGACCCAGCCTGGCAGCAATTATTCTGTTCTGAAAAACATGTTTATTTATTATCCAATAAATTTCCATAAAACCTCTAAAAATCCACAAAAATAGTTTTCTCATTTTATATTGAAATATAAACTTGTGATAAAGATTACAACACAAGAATCGAACATTTTGAACTATTTTTGTGTTATGGAAAAATTACCGAAAACCAAAACCAGTATTTTTCCAAACTTAGACTTTTCAAATAAACTTTGTCCAAATCTCATCCAAATACAAAAACATGATATTAAACAACATTTAGGCATGATGTATATGGATATAATCCTATATACATGAAACATATATATATATCCATGTTTTTGACTTTAATCCCAAAATATGTTTTGTTAGAAATACCAAAACATAAAACACATGAATAAGTAAGTCAAAACTAAGTTTGTCTAGGAAGTTAAGCATGCATGTATATAGAACAAATCTAATATACAATAAACCATTTAAACTTGTTTTGATATAATATTCATGAAACCAAGATCGGTTAAACCAAAAACGGAAAAACCGAAAACCACTATTCAAAACATGAAACGTGTGTGTTGTGAACTTGAGCATATCATACTATTCTAATCTTCACAAATGGGATCTAAAACACAAACTAAACTATGTATTGAAGTCTTCTTGTAGAGCGCCGTCTCCAAGCCGACTCGATCCAAACCGTGATTCACCAAGCTTGACTTCAATGAGTGCTAGATATCATCTTTGACGTCTGGGCTCTTGAATCACCATGTGAAAGCTTCTAAACCATATTGTTGAAGCTAATCACCTACTAATATCTTGGTCAATGATCTGAAACTTAAACATCACAAGATAATTAGTCCATATAACTACATGAGTTAATCATCATCAAAACTAGAGTGGAAGGCCTTTGGGCCAACAAAGAGTAAAGGTCTCATACTCTTCTTCATGAAGAGAATTCAATAGAATCACCGCCTTATCCTCTTCATCGATCTTCACATTCACATTAACTAAACCTGTAAGAAGCTTTGTGTAGCTATTTAGTGTTCGTCAATGCAGAGTCCTTTCATCATCTAGAAGCGATAAAGCCTCCTCTACAATTACAACCGCGACTCAATGCTTTTCGTCAGTTACTTTTTCTCTAGGATCTCCCACAGCTGCCTTGAATATGTTTCATGCAACACATGATACTTGATGTAAGATCTTATCAATCCACACGCTGTTCGATTCATCTTGTCCCAATCCTCTTCTGAAGTAGAATCGCGATGTTTCTCCAACTGTAGAGTGTCTTCGAGGTTTGATTGAAAGTACACCTAGAGGGGGTGAATAGATGTACAAGCTAATCTAGGACAATGATGTGAAATTTAAAAATTAATAGCTAATACACAAAGTGTATAACCAAGAGTGAGTTTGAATACCCCATGAAGGGCTCCGAAACTGCTCCTCACGATTCCTCTGAATTATAAGTTGAGGTGCTTTAATAGCTCTCTTAGTTCAAAACAAGTGCGGGCACACAAACTATATTAAGCTTGCATATGAATATGAACAATGTAAAGCAATAAAAGATATAAAAGAGAGAGTTGAGAGAAAGTAGATCAAATGCAAACACAGGGATATGTTTTGAGACTAAAGCCACTGCTCTACATCCCCGCCTTCATACAAAAGAATTTTCACTATGTCCACACATGACCTCTACAAAGGGACCTCCACTGAGGAATTACAATTACAAACTTGGAGTACACAACTCCACTCTCTTTCTCCTCTACACAAGAGGAAGGCACAAAGCCTAGCACTATGCAACAAGAAAAAACACAACTTGGTGATTACTATGATCACAAACAATCTCTTGGTGATCACAAAAGATCACAAACAAAACACCTTTCACAAACAAGATCCTAGAGGATAGATTGGTAATGAAGAGCTTAAGTATGTGAGTGCACAAAACTTTTGGAAAAGAAAACACAAAGAAAACACTTGGGAAAAACTCATGAATTAATAGAGAAATGAAGAACTAGAAACTAGATTCCCAAAACTTGTTTTCTTTTGATTTTCTAAAATTTTGAAACAAAACAAAGATATGTAATTTGAAGCTCTAAAACTTGTTTAAAGAACTTTCTGAAAAATTGTTATTGAAAATCTCGGTGAAAACAGGCCTCAAAACCCCTATTTGTAGGACTTGAGAAAAACTAGCCGCTGGGGGTTATTGGTTAACCGGCCAACGGTCAAAAAAATTGATCGTTTGAGCCTGTCAGTTGACCGTCCGGTCGATCGCCACAAGGCAAACGCCTGTCGGTCGACCGCTCGGTCGATCGAGGTCAGAACTAGAGAGCACCCTCTCTGGCCGGTCGACATCTCGGTCGACCAGGGCAAGATTCAGAGAGCAAGCTCTCTGGATCGGTCGACTGTACAGTCGACCGACCCAATGGCCAAGGTATTTGTGCACATCGGTCGATCGGACCGCCTGAAGCCCAAAATCAAATTTTTAGGGTTTGAAAATGCCGCTTGTTAATTCCTTAAAATTCAATAAAATACATAAAATTTCACAAAAATAAGTTCTTATTAACTCTTTGAAATATAAATATGTGTGATCAAAAATCAACACATATTACAATTTGAACTATTTTTGAGGCATGAAATTAAACCTTAAAACCAAAACCGGTATTTTCCAAAACAAAGTTCTAAATGAAAATCCGATTTTTCCAAACTTGTATAAATTCAAAAACATGATATTTGAAAACATATAAAGCATAGTGTGTATGGATAGAACCCAATACACATGTAAATGATATATCTATGTTTTTGACATTAAATCCAAAACTATGTTTTGATTAAAAACAAAACATTGAAACCATAAACTAGAATTATTAAAATAAATTTCTAAACATTATGAACCAAACAATGTATATGGATGATATCCAATATAATCATAAACCATGTAAACATTCTTGAAAATCTGAAACGATTAAACCGAAACTAAAACTTTTGAACTTGTGCATGTGTGTATATACTAGAGCATATCAAAACTAACTATCTTTACACAAGATCTAAACTCTAAACTAAACAAACCTAGAAGCAAGTCTTCTCTCTGATCGTCAACTCCAAGACGACTCGATCCAAACATGACGCATAGAGCCTGACTCCATCCGAGTACTAGATGTGATCTTGACGTGCGAGCTCTTGAATCAATATAGGTTAGCTCCAAAGCTTGACTTTGAATCCTTTATTGAAGCTAAACACCTACTAAGATCTTAATCAATATCTGAAACTTATTAAACACAAGATCATTACTAACTTAATTTCATAAGTTAGTCATCTCAAAATTAAGGTGAAGAGCCTTTTGGCTAACAATCTCTCCCTTTTTGATGATGACAAAACTTATAAGGTTATATATACATGGATTAAAGATAAGCTTTACGGAAGCTCCCCCTTAATTCATGCATATCAAATAAATAAATAGATATTCAATAAAAAGCTCAATATACCAATAAACAATAATAAAGAATATGCAATAAAATAATAAAGCACATGCGTATGAAATATGCATAAAACATATATATGCACAAACAATTAATAAAACATGCATATATAAACCCAAATCCTTCTCCCCCTTTTTGTCACTCATTAACAAAGGGTTGAGAAAAATCAAACAATGCCAATAAAAATTAATTTTATATCAATAAAACTATCAATTGAAATAAATCAATTGAAAGGAAACACAAAATCTTTTTAACAATTGATGCCAATAGAAAGACATGATACCAATTGAAAGTAAATATTATATCAAATATCTTTTTTATATAAATACGAAAATCATTTTGCATTATAGATATTAATTTGAAAATAATACCAATTGATGGAAATTGATACCAATATTGAAAATATTAGCATTTTTTAAAATAAAATATTTTTCTTCATAAAGAGTGGGAGAAAGATACCAATTGCAAATAAAACCAATTGATAGATAAATCATGATATTTTCTCCCCCTTTATGAAATACCAATAAAACTAATGCATAAGCTTTATAGATTTCAATTATTATTAAGAATATGAATCAAGCTTAGCATGAAACAATTTGTGCTAAAAATGTATAGACATTGTAAAATAAGCACAATCAAAATCATATATATGTATTATGATCAGAACAATATAATATCAATTGAGATATGATGCATACATATATAGAAACCATGTATGAGTATACAAAGTCAATTTTCATTATAATCATGCATGACTCATGACTACCATCATGTCATGTACATTTTAAAAGATATATATTAAAAGCATACAAGTCATGGTCGCCAAACCAACCGCCCTTAGATGGTAGGGATTTTCAAAGATATGATTTGAAAATATTTAACATATTTTAAAAACTCTACCAATTGAAGAATACAAAACTAGTTTTAAGATAATTTTAAAAACTAGTATGAAATCCTTTAAGTAAGGAATAAGAACAAATATCTATCCCATGAAAACATAAAAATCACACGATCATTGACACTTAAGGAGCGATAAAGCACATATATGCTCATGAAACAAAATTCATGAGTAAATACCAAACATAGGGTGTAAGAACTATGTAATCAACAAAATCATGGAGATAAGATAATGAAGTCAATCAAAGAAAGTAAATTCCTTTTATAAAAAAAAATAAAAGTATGAAAATTTTAATTTTCATCAAAACTAAACAAACTTCAAGGTATATGTATGTTTTATTGAAACTAAAGTATACATACATATCCAAACATGAAAAGAATCCATGATAGAATACATGGCATATAAAGCAAGTGACTTTAGGATAGACATATATATCTATAATTTTAGGCAAAATTAACATATACATGAAGCAAAACACAAAAATATGTACAAAAATAGAAAATACAAGTGAAGATGCAAAAATTGTCAAAACTAGATTATATAAGTACATCTAATGGGTGCACATGAGCATTAAGGCACCAAAACATAAGAATCAAGTATAACTCATTACTTGTATAAGTATAACACAAGTGTTAATGGAAACTTACATCAAACATGTAATCAAAACATGAAGTACAAAAACATAAACAAATATGATCATTAGGCTAAATGCAATTGGTTTAGAACTAGGATATACACAATAGTTAAAGTAAAATGAGAACACGAACATATGAATCCATATAAATATGGTGGTCTCAAATACTATACATGTATATCACAAGTCTAAAAAATATTGCATATAACATAATGAACATGAAAACCATGACATGCTAAAAATCATCAATGAGAAAGCATGTAAACAAAAATAAGGAGTTAGAGATAAAATTACACCTAGAGGGAGGGTGAATAGATGTATGGCTAATCAAATTACAATTCAATACAATATAAAATGATAGGATGCAATCAATCACACAAAATAAGACTTGAAGTCAAATTCCCCATGAAAGGCTCTGAACTTCTCTTCTTCCTCTAAATAAGAGTTGAGGTGCTTAATTGCGATCTTGTTGAGATAAGTATTGATCGTCAATAATGAACAAATGAAAAACAAATAAATAGAGACAATAAAGAAATCACAAACAGAGAGATTTGTTTCGAGGTTCGAGGCACTACTCTACGTTCCCGCCTTCACCATCGTGAAGGATTTCTCAATTCACTATTGGATCTTCCACCAAGGGACCTTACAACGAGGAATTACAACCACTCAGAGTATACAACTCCCCAATACCTAGACCAGAGGCAGCACGAAGCCAATATAACAAGCTCTGGGTGATCAAAAGACCACAAACACTTTCTTCTGAAACTCTCTTACCAATGCCTTATAGAACAAAATATAAACTTGAAGTTCAAGAATTGTATGTGAGAGTAAAATCAGAAGAGAGATTTTGAGAACTGGAAAACTTAAAGAAGATTTCTGAAAATAAAAGCATAAAAGCAAAACTTGAAAACTTTTTCTCTTGAAACCCAAAACTTGATTTTCAATGGAATTGTTGTTGTGATTTAATCCATCCTAATGACCCTTTATATAGGTTTTAGAAAAACAAATTTAGAATAGTTTTACCAGGTTTAAAAGGAATAAATTGACTCTTAAAATTCAACAAAACACGTTTTACAAACATGTTAAAAATTAGTCTCCAGAAAATTAGCCATTTCAGTTAATCTGGCAGACTGGCAGTCAACTGGCCGGTCGACCAGGACATTCAAAAATTTGAATGTTAGCCCTTAGTCGACCGGTCGGTAGACCGTGTCAAACCGAGACTAAACTAGTTATAGTCGGTCGACCGCCTGATCGATCGTAACAGGGGACCGGTCGACCGCCCGGTCGACCGTAATAGGGGACCGGTCGACCACCCGGTCGACCGGGAACGTGTACAACGTGCACACCCCAATTGTCAGAAGTCCGATTGACCGTGTGGTCGACTATTCTGGCCTGTAATAGGCATGGTCGACCGCCCGGTCGACTGACCTAGGCAAAAATAGGTTCTAAGATAATTTTGAAGATACAGAAAATTTTCAAATATTTTTGTTTGGATTTTAGGAGATAGAAAACATGCTTATCCATGAGATACAAGTTCTAAACATTGATAGAAATTTTTTAGAAAAATATAGAACAAGTATCAAAACCAAACATGTTAAAAATAATACTTTTGAAAACGTGCATTTTTTTTGTGTGTGTATCTTTGAGCCTCAAATCTATATTTTATCCTTTAACAAACTAGTTTTTTATAAGGTTCTGATCAGTTACATGAATCTTCAAGTGGGCTTCTCTGGTAGTTACGTTAAGCAACGTTTGGAGCTTGAGCTATGATCACGTACTTGAATACTCTTGAGCCATCAACACCTTCCTTTACAAGAATAACCTGTTAGATCTCTTTGAGCCCCTAAAATACACTCTTAAATTTAATTAATACCAAATAGCTTTATATACTTTGTTATCATCAAAACACAAAATCGGGGATTGTAACCTTTGGGCCAACAGTCTCCCTCTTTTTGATGATGACAAAACATATGAGCTATATATTAAAAAAAAAAAATCTAGGAAAGAGCTCTCTAAAAGCTCCCCCTCAAGTTATACTAACTATCAAGTACAAGATGTCAACAAGTTATACAAGAGCATGATCAAAATACCAATACTAAAATACTAATAAATACTCAAATACCAATATACCTATGAATACCTTTCATAAATACTTCTCCCCCTTTTTGTCATGCTGATTAGTCTCTAAAACTGCATATTTCATACCACATCTTCACATTTATTTAATATTAAATTTTGTTAATAATACCTCTCTTATATGTTTCCAGATCCATATCAGGAAATATAGAAGAAGACCCAAAATCACCATTTAATTAGTCATTAAAGGCCTATAAAGATAGCCATTGACCTAGCAGGGTGATTCTATCAAAATCAGGGCCAAAACTAGAAAGCAGGACATGCAGCCGACAGGGGACCGACGCGACCACGCGAAGCAGGCGGCGCCGCACGCGCAGTGCCAGTACAGCAGCGAAAACGCGACTTTGGTCGCGTTTCCGCTGCTGTACTGGCACGGCCACGCTAGCGCTTCAGGCCGGGGTTTGTCCTCCTGGTCCCCTTTCCCCTGGTGCTTATAAATACCACCCTGGAGTTCTTCATAACAAGATATCTAGAGAGTAGTGTAGTTTCTTTTCTTGTTGTAGTTTAGGGTAGTTTATGTTAGTTCTTCTTCTTCTTTCTCTTTGTATTTTCTATTTATTTTAGATCTTGTAATAGGAGAGAGAGTGTGATACATGAGTGGAAAGTAAGAGTACTTGTAATAGAAGGTGACAAGCTATGAAAGGTTCTCTCTTTACCTCTCTTTGTTTTCTCTTTAACTCCTTTTACATGTTTAGCTAATTTTCTCTCATGGCAACTAATTACTAACTACTAAGTTGCTAACTTCTTATATGATAATCCACGTGAATCTAATAGGCTCTACTTGGCCTCGCTCTTGCAAGAGCCATTAATGGCTTATGATGATGGATCTAACATTCTAACATCCTAACTCTCTAACAAGCTAACGTTACTTTATTTCATGCCTACTCTTGTTTAGTTTTGACAGTTTAAGTGTAGCTTGAACTTGTTTTCTTGAGTTTGGATGTGAAAGTTATCGTATGAGTCATGCTTTGAAATGCTCCTTAACCAAGGACTAGTGATGGCTAAGGATACATGTGAGGTAACTATCACTAAGAGGTTAGCATAGTTAGTGGAGCCATTAGTAGTTAGTATCAATGGGTTTTCTTTCCTTTTTATTTTGTTTTAGAAATATATCAAAAACCATAAATACTATCTTTTTCTATGTTTTTCACTTCTTTGTGTTTCATCGTAATCTTCTCTTTTCATTCTTTGTTTCCTTTTCTTTTCATTCTTTCAAACATTGAAGAACTTTGAACATACACGTGAACATACCATGTAAGCTTCTACCACTTCCTGTCCCTGTGGATTCAACCCGTTTAGCCTCTATGCTATAAAAGAAGTATCGAGGAAGCCAAAGCACGCACTTTTAACTATTGATTTCAAAACATACACTTTTCGTCTGCAGTTTTCTCCCGATCAAATTTTGGCGCCGTTGTCGGGGATGGGAACAGTTTGATTTCATGTTTTTGTTAACTTTTCTTCCTTGTTTTGGTGTGCAGGTCAAAGTTTTAGGATTACAAAAGTCCACACTTATTTTTGTGTGGTTGGGTAAATTCTTATATATTATTATATTATGTTACTAATTTTTGTTATGCACTATAATAATGTAAGAACTAAAATATGAAAATTGGATGCTTTAAAATGGTTTAGACATTTGCATCTAGGCACGTGTCAATTTTTATTCCAATATAGTTTATTTTATTTTGTGTTGTTATGATCTTGACGGAGGTGTACATATTTACATTGCATATAGTTAGAACAAACGCGTGGTGATTTACTCTTTTTGTGTGTTCATTCTTATCTATATTGCATACTTGCACGAATTGAACTTAAGGGCAAAACCCAATACAACATAAGGAGGGGAAGTCATTACCCTTTCTTAGCCTAAAAATCATCTCCCCACTCACACAACCCAAGCCTAAAAAAAATTTGCTAGACGTTGACCCCTAGGGACATCTCGACTCATTTAAAAGATTGACCTAAGGGAAAAGTTGTTAGAAGTTGCCTCTTGTCAAATCGGTATCTAAGGTTGAGGATTGAGAGGCGAAACCTAGAAGAACAGTTGTTTGGCATAATTAGGCCCGTTGCTCCGGCACGGATACCTCCATCTGATCTTGCCCCACCTGGCTGATTAACTCGTGGTCAGATTCCAACAATATACCCCCCGTTAATAGTCTAACCAGTTCAGAGTCGTCCCTAGCATAGGCTTGTTTTCTTTTTCTTTTTCTTTGTTTGTTTGTTTGTTTGTTTTCTTTTTTGTAAATTGTGAAATGGATTTTAACAACAATAAAATTTTCAATTATAATATGAATCTATATTTCACCTAACCTCATTTGACTCAGATAACTCCAACCCGGTTATGTACAATATGAACCAACCATATATGCCGTGTTGAGATTATCTGACTTAATATAACCCATATCCCAATCCTAAAATTATAATTTTTAAAATAATTTTCACTCTTCACAGAGTTCAATGGGGATTCAACTCCCTCGAATCCAATTTTCAACTACCTTGTCCATAATTTTCATTCCCCGATTTGAATCAATATCCTCCTTTTCCTATTCGACCAATCGAAGAAAAATTCAAATTAGAAAGGAGTATGGAAGCCATGCTTGAGTCCAAACAAAAAATTCAAAATTTATTTAATTCACAATCCTTCCCAAATCAAATTCCATATCCTCCTTTTCTAGAACATGCAATTGAAGAAGAATCTGAGCTAGAAAAGCGTTTGGAAGTCTTTTGTGAAAGAGTGCAACGATTTCAAAACATGTTGGACTCATCATCTCAACTAAATTTTCAAAAGTTCTACTCATCTTTTCCAGTCTCATCGATTCAAAATGAACAACCATCAATACTGGACTTGAGTATAGAACCTTGCGTGAGTCCGAGCAGCAATCGCAAAATCCGATGGACTCACAATTTTACCACAATTTTCAAAATCAACTTCCATGCTCAACTTTTCAAGAAGAACCAATTGTAAAAAGTATGGAAGACATGATTCAAACTCAAAAAAAATCTGTTACCCTGGCTATCAGTAGGTTAGACTCAATAATGAGCGATTTGATCAATGAGAGCGAGGAAAGTTTTTCTTGTCAACATTGACCAATCCTTATATCCCTAGCTCTACCGATTGGACCCAAGAATCATGTTATTTTGGAAACAAAGTTTCAATTTCAGAACACACATTAGAACTTGACCAAACTCCAAGTTATGAAAAGTCACCTGGACATTCTGGCAAGCTATCCCTTTCCTGAAAATTAAATTGAACCTGAATGTGATCACGAATCTCATGTTAGTAATTCCATTTCACTTTTTGATTCAATAATGACCCTGGTATCTTTACCAAATTTTTTTCTATTCCGGAGTCAACATTGAATCCTGTACCAGTACACTGTGAAATTGAATCATCAATATCTTATGATCACACTTTATTGATGGGAAAAGTGTGTGAACATCAATTCCTTGATTTGGACCCTATTTTTGAACCAATTTCGACTCTTATTGTTGGGTCTCGACTTGATCTGAGTCAAATTCCCGAGTCAGTATCGGTTTTTGTTCCGTTCCATTTGAGTCCAAATCAATCATCTCCCAAAATCACACTTAATTGTTAGACAAGAATGTTGAAGAAGATGACTCAATAATTATTTTTGAAAATTAGAAATTGGATGGGAGTAATTTTTTCAATAAGCTCATACAGTTCTCCAACATTTTACTGGGTCATATTAGAGGGGTCACTAGTGGGTTCCTTCAAGATTAACATTATGTTGATTAGGTAGCAACACTTAGCCCAATCAGACCACCACCGGAGCCACCACCATGAGGTAATTTTCATTCCCTTTTCATTTGTTTCATGTATATACACATTCATGATGCATTGAGGATAATGCATGAGATACTTGTGGGCGAGGGTTTACTAACTTAGGTTGTTTTAAATTTTTTTCTTTTACACTTATTTTTAGGAACTTTTTAAAATTCTCTCTTGTATAAAAACTCTTTCCTTTTCTTTTTACAAAACTTTTTAACATAAGGGAAATAGTTTTGATTTATTTTTTTTAAGAAAATTAAGATTATCTTAGGAATCAGGAAGACCTAAAATTATGAGTTTTTAAACCAAGTCAAAATAATAGATCTTGTTTAAATTTTAGGATAAGAAAGTAAGATTGGAAGTTAATTTGATCTTGAATTTTTTGCCTTAGATTTATGCACTTCACACTTACACAATTTTTTGAATTGAAACAAAGACTGAAAATGCCATAAGAAATATATTAAAAAATGATGATAATAAAAATCACTTATTAAAGTTAGGTAACTATGCCTCAAGAAGCATGATTATTCACACCTAAAACGATGGACAAAAATAAAATAATCCCCTTAGTTTGTGACCTTGTTTACTCAAGTCTTTAAGTCTGAGGGATGTTTTCTCATTTGTGCCTTAAGATCATCTGGTTTGAGAGTCACTGGTTAAAGGCTCACCACCCGGGTAAATAAGAAAGCCTAAGAAAAACTAAGGAAAGAAAAAAAGAAAAAATAAATATACATAAATCTATGGCATGAAAGTTTGAGTTAATATCCCAACAATCTTCATAGTTCACAAAGTGCATTTTTTTCTAAGAGTTTTATGAATTAATTCAATTTTAAATTCTTACATTTAATTTATAACAATATTTTACATTTTGACTTAGTTTAAGGAAGAATAATTTCTAGTTAACCTATGACCTTGGATCACATATATTTTTGCAACAATATTTTAACACTTTTCTCTATTTCAAAATGCATTTTTAAAATACTAAAATTTAATTTCTTTTGTTATGAATTTTGTGGGTGTAATCCGCTGATAACCCTCAGGAGACAAAACTCCTCCTCTAGGGGAAACCTGGAGGTTTAAAGGCTTGTTACACATACTCAGTGCAATCGCGTCAACTGCGAAAGTGATGTAATAATCTTCTTAGTTAGTTTTTTTATTTTGCTCGGGACAAGGAAAAGATAAGTGTGGGGGTGTGATTAGTCTCTAAAATTTCATATTTCACATCACATCTTCATATTTATTTAATATTAAATTCTGTTAATAATACCCCTCTTGTATGTTTCTTGGTTCATGGCATGAAATAAAGAAGAAGACCCAAATTAGCATTTAATTGGTGATTAAAGGCCTATAAAGATAGCCATTGACTAAGAAGGGTGATTCTGTCAAAATCAGGGGCCCAAAATCAGAAATCGGGACATGCAGTCGACGGGGGTCCTACACGATAGCGCGCAGCAGGCGGCGCTACACGCGCCGCGCTAGCGCTTCGGGCCAGGGTTTGTGCCCCTCGTCCCCTTTCTCCAAGTGCCTATAAATACCCCCGGGGTTGTTCATAGCAAGATATCCAGAGAGTAGTGTAGTTTTCTCTCCATGTTATAATTTAGGGTAGTTTAGGTTAGTTCTTCTCCTTCTTTCTCTTTGTATTTTTCATTTCTTTTAGATCTTATAATAGGAGAGAGAGTGATATATGAGTGGAAAGTAAGAGTGCTTGTAATAGAAGGTGAAAGGTATGGAAGGTTCTCTCTTTATATCTCTTTGTTTTCTCTCTAACTCCTCTTACATGTTTAGCTAATTTTCTCTCATGGTAACTAACTTGCTAACTTCTTACTTGATAATCCACATGAATCTAATAGCCTCTACTTGGCCTTGCTCTTGCAAGAGCCATTGATGGCTTATGATGATGGATCTAACACTCTAACATCCTAACTCTCTAACAAGCTAGCATTACTTTATTCCATACTTACTCTTGTTTAGTTTTGATGGTTTAAGTGTAGCTTGGACTTGTTTTGTTGAGTTTAGATATGAAAGTTATCGTATGGGTCATACTTTGAAACGCTCTTGAACCAAGGACTAGTGATGGCTAAGGATCCATGTAAGGCAACTATCACTAAGAGGTTAGTATAGTTAGTGGAGTCATTAGTAGTTAGTAGCCATGGGGTTTCTTTCCTTTTTACTTTGTTTTAGAAATATATCAAAAACCACAAATATCATTTTTTTTTTATATTTCTCACTTCTTTGTGTTTCATTATACTGTTCTTTTTTTATTCTTTGTTCTGTTTTCTTTTCATTCTTTAATATGTTGAAGAAACTTTAACACACAAGTGAATATTCCAGTAAAGCTTCTATCGCTTCCCGTCCCTGTGACTTCGACCTGTTTAGTCTCTATGCTATAACAGAAGTATCAAGGAAGCTAAAGCACACACTTTTTAACTATTGATTTCAAAACATGCACTTTTCGTGTACGGTTTTCTCCCGATCACATGCATCAAAAAAGGTAAGTAGAAAGACAACCAAAAACTCATTAATCAATAATACAAACTTTTAGTTCTCAACAAATGAAAGAAAATCTGTTAAAATCGAGTGGTTTAGTAAAAATATCTGCTAGTTGAAAATCAGCTGAAACATAATCAATATCAATATCACCTTTCTTATAGTGATCTCTAAGAAAGTGATATCAAATTTCTATATGGTTTCTCTTACTATGTTGATTTGCTTTTTTAGTCATATGAATAGTACTAGTATTATCAGAAAATATCTTAACATGATCATAATGCAAATCATAATCAAGGAGAGTATGTTTTATTCAAAGGACTTGTGTACAACAAACCCCGCCCGCAACATACACCGGCTTGGTGGTTGAGAGGGCTATAAAATTTTATTTCTTGAAAGACCATGAAACAAGACAGTTTCCTTGAAACTGACATGTTTCACTTGTAATCTCTTATCCACTCTACAACCTGCATAGTCAGCATCTGAAAAACTCGTCATTGAAAATTGTCCAGTCTTTAGATACCACAGCCCATTCCAATAGTGCCCTTAAGATATCTAATAATGCGTTTTACCACAATCAAGTGGGATTCTTTAGGACAGGACTGGAATCTAGCACATAGACATACACTAAACATGATATCCGGCCACTAGCCGTTAAATATATTAAATTACCAATCATGCTTCTATAAAGTTTAATTTCTACATTTATAACTTGTTCAACCTTGTCAAGTTTTCTTATGGTAGCCATGGGAGTTTTGCTAGTCTTTGTCTCTTCAAGTCCAAATTCCTTAATGACTTTCTTTGTGTACTTGGCTTGATTTATAAACATCCTTATAAGCATCCCATCACTCCTTTGGTTGATTTGGAATCCAATAAAGTAGCTTAGCTCACCCATCACAGACATTTCAAACTCTTTCTGCATGCATGATTCAAACTCTTGGCAAAGTTTTTCGCTAGTGGATCCAAATATAATATTAATTAGTCTCTAAAATTGCATATTTCATACACATCTTCACATTTTTTAATATTAAATTATGCTAATAATACCTCTCTTGCATGTTTCTAGGTCCATAGTGTGCAATGAAGAAGAAGACCCTAAATCACCATTTAATGGATGATTAAAGGCCTAAAAGATAGCCATTGACCTAGGAGGCTGATTCTGTCAAAATCAGGGGTCTGCAAACTAGAAACCTGGTACAGAAACTGATAGGAGACAAAAAGGATAGTGCGCGGCTCAAAGCGCTGCGCGCGCGACCACCATAGGGCCGCGAAAACGCGGCCCTAGCCACGGCGCGTGCCTGGCTTCGGGCTAGGGGTTGCCCCCTAGCCCCCGTTCCCTTGGTGCCTATAAATACCCATTGGGGTTCCAGAGCAGAAGATATGCAGAGAATAGGATAGTTTTCATTCCATGTTGTAGTTTAGAATAGTTTAGTTTAGGTTAGTTCTTCTTCCTCCCTTATATTTTCCAATTTGTAGATCTTGTAATAGGGAGAGAGAGTGGTACATGCTTGGAATGCAAGAGCGCTTGTAATAGAAGGTGATAATCTATGAAAGGTGCTCTCTTTACCTCTATGTTTTTTTTCTCTCTAACTCTTTTTACATGTGTAGCTAACTTTTCTCCCATGACAACTAACTACTAACCACCAACTAATCTAACTTCTTATTTGATAATCCACATGAATCTAATAGCCTTGATTCGGCCTTGCTCTTGCAAGAACCATTGATGGCTCATGATGATGAATCTAATACTCTAACTTCCTAACTCTCTAATAAGCTAACATTATTTTACTCCATGCTTACTTTTGTTTCATTTTGATTGTTTAAGTGTAGCTTGCACTTGTTTTGTTGAGTTGGGATGTGATGAGTTATATATGGGTCATACTTTGAATCGATCTTGAACTAAGGACTAGTGAGGCCAATGACACATGTGAGGTAACTATCACTAAGAGGTTAGCATGTTGGTGGAGTCATTAGTAGTTAGTAGCCGTAAGTTTTCTTTCTCTTTCACTTGTTTAGAAATATACTAAAAAACACAAATATATTCTTTTCTATGTTTCTCTCTTTTTTGTGTTTCACCGTACACTTCTCTTTTTCATTCTTTCAAACATTGAAGAACTTTTAACACACACGTGAATCAACCGGTAAAGCTTCTATCGCCTCCCGTCCTTGTGAATTCGACTCGTTTTAGCCTCAATGCTATAACGGAAGTATCGAGGAAGCCAAAGCGCACATACTTTAAATATTAATTTCAAAACATACACTTTTAATGCGTGATTTTCCCCCGATCAAATTTTTGCGCCGTTGCTGAGGATGGGAACGGTTTGATTTCACGTTTTTGTTAACCTTTCTTCTATGTTTTTAGTGTGCATGTTAAATTTTTTAGCGTTGCAGAAGTCCACACTTGCTCTTGTGTGGTTGGGTAATTTTTTATATATTCATATACTCTGCTGCTAATTTTTGTCTATATTACCTATGCACTATAAATAATTTTAAGAATTAAAATACGAAAATTGGATGCTTTAAAATGGTTTAGACATTTGCATCTAGGCAGGTGTTAATTTTCATTCCAATATACTGTATTTTGTTCTCATGTTGTTGTGCTATTGGCGGAGGTATACATATTGTATTGCATATAGTTAGGACAAACACTTCAGTGATTGCTCGCTTTCTTGTGTTCATTCTTATCTATATTGCATATTTGCACAAATTAAACTTAAGGGTAAAACCCAATACAACATAAGGTGGGGATGTCATTACCCTCCCTTAGCCCAAAAATCACCTCCCACTCACACAACCCAAGCCTAATAAAATTTGCTAGATGTTGGCCCCTAGGGACATCTCGGACTCATTAAGGAGATTGACCTAAGAGGGAAGTTGTTAGAATTTGACTCTTGTCAAATCCGTGTCTAAGGTTGGGGATTGAGAGGAGAAACATCAAAGAGCAGTGATTTGACATAATTAGCCCTGTTGCTCCGGCACGGATACCTCCCACTGATCTTGCCCCTACCTGGTCGTTTAACTCGTGGTCAGATTCCCACAATATACCCTCCGTGGACAGACTAACCAGTTAGGAGTCGTCTAGGTCTAAGTCAACCTAGCATAGGCTTGTTTTCTTTTTCTTTTTCTTTATTTGTTTGTATGTTTTTCTTTATTGTAAATTGTGATATGGATTTTAACAACAAATTTTTCAATCCGAATATGAATCCATATTTCATCCGACCTCATTTGACTCGGATAACTCTGACCCGGCTATGTACAACATGAACCAACTATATATGTCAGGTTGGGATTATCCGAATCAGTATGACCCATACCCCCAATCTTATGACCGTAATTTTTAAAATAATTTCAACTCTTCATAGAGTCAATGGGGATTCACCTACCCTGAGTAAAATTCTCAACCATCTTGTCCATAATTTCCACAATATTCTTTCCCCAATTTTGATTCATATACTCCTTTTCCTAAACCACCAATTGAAGAAAAATCATCATTGGAAAAGAGTTTGGAAGAAGTGATAGAGGCCCAAAAATAATTTGAAAACCTGATGGCCTCATCATGTCCACACAATTTCACAAATCCATGCAGTTCTTTCCCAGAACAACTCAAAGGAAAATCATTGTGGGAAAAAACTATGGAATTCGTGTAAGAGACCGAGCGCATAATGTAAAATACGATTGACTTTCCATGTCCATCAAGTATTCGTATGACTCAAGATTCTTGCCATTTTAGAAATTCAGGTTCAATTTCATCATACTAACCTGAACTTGACCAACATCCAATTCCTGATACTTTGGCAAGTTATCCATTTCCTAAAATTGAACTGGAAGATGAACCTGAGCTTCAAGTTAGCGATTCGAGTCCATTCATTGAATCACTATCGACTCCTGTAGTGTTACCTAAACTAAGTAACGTTCTTGAGCTAGTTTTGATTCCCATCATTCCTGAACTTGACTCGATCATTTCACCCATTCACACACCTTCTGTGGACAAAAATCAAAATTCAATTTCATTACATCCATTTGAACTTGCCCAAAATATCGAAGACTACCTTGGCATTTTGGCAAGTTATCCTTTTCCTGAAATTGAACTTGAGCTTGAAAGTGATCCTGAACCTCATGTTAGTGATTCCATTTCACTTTTTGATTCAATAATGACTACGGTATCTTTACCAGATTTTTTTCTCTATTCTGGAGTCAACATTGAATCCTGTACCAATATAACGTGTAATTGAATCACCAATATCTTAAGATCACACTTCATTGATAGGGAAAGTGTGTGAACATCAATTCTTTGGCTTGGACCCTGTTTTTGAACCAATTTCGACTCTCATTATTGAATCTCGACTTGATCTGAGTAAAATTCTCGAGTCGGTATCGATTTTTACTCCTGTTCCATTTGAGTCCAAATCACTCATCTTTCAAAATCATACTTCATTGTTGGACAAGGATGTTGAAGAAAATGGTTCAATAATTATTTTTGAAAATTGAAAATTAGATGGGGATAATTTTTATTTCAATCAATATTTACTAGGTCGTATTAGAAAGGTCACTGTGGGTTCCTTCAAGATCTACATTATCCTGATTAGGTAGCAATGCTTGACCCAATTAGACTACCACCAGAGCCACCACCATGAGGTAATTTTCTTTCTCTTCTCATTTATTTCATGTATATATACATTCACGATGCATTGAGGACAATGCATGAGATAAGTGTGGGGAGGGTTTACTAACATAGTTAGTTTATATTTTCTTTCTTTTACACTTTTTTTTAATTTAAAAAAAATCTTTTATATAAAAACTCTTTTCTTTTCTTTTTACAAAAATTTTTGAAACAAGATAAGTAGTTTTGATTTATTTTTAAGAAAATTAAGATTATCTTAGGAATTAGGAAGACCTAAAATTATGAAATTTTAAACTGAGTCAAAATAATAGATCTTGTTTAAATTTTAGGATAAGAAAGTAAGATTGAAAAGATAAGTTGATCTTGAATTTTTTGCCTTAGATTTATGCACTCCACACTTATTGGGATTGAACTAAAGACTGAAAATGCCATAAAAATATATTTAAAAAAATGATGATGATAATAAAAACCACTTATTGAAGTTGGGTAATTATGAATCAAGAAGCATCATTATTCACACCTAAAACGATGGACAAGAATAAAATAATCTCCTTTAGTTTTGTGACCTTATTTACTCGAGTCCTTAAATCCGAGGGACGTTTCTTATCTGGTGCCCTAAGACCATCTGATTTGGGAGTCACCGGCTAAAGGCTAATTACCTGGGTAAATAAGAAAGCCTAAAAAAACTAAAAGAAGAAAAATATGTATATAATAATATATATATCTAATAATATAAATAAATGGCATGAAAGTTTGAGTCAATATCCCAAAAATCTTCACAGTTCACAAAGTGCATATTATTCTAAGATTTTATGAAAGGTCAAAAAATCAATTCAATTTTAAATTCTTATATTTAATTTATAATAAGATTTTACATTTTGACTTAGTTTAAAGAAGAATAATTTCTGATTAACCTATGACCTTAGATAACTTATATTTTCACAAAAATACTTCAACACTTTTCTCTATTTCAGAAAAAATGTGTTTTCAAAATACTAACATTTGATTTCTTTCTTTATGGATTTTGTGGGTATAATCTGCTGAAAACCCTCAAGAGACAAAACTCCTCCTCTAGGGGAAACTTAGAGGTTTAACGGCTTGTTGTACATACTCAGTGCAATCGCGTCACCTGCGAAAATAGTGTAATAATTTACTTAGTTTTTTGTTTTGCTCGGGACGAGCAAAAGATAAGTGTGGGGGTGTGATTAGTCTCTAAAATTACATATTTCATACCACATCTTCACATTTATTTAATATTAAATTCTGCTAATAACACCTCTCTTGCATGTTTCAGGTCTATGGTATGCAATGAAGAAGAAGACTCTAAATCGCCATTTAATGGGTGATTAAAGGCCTAAAAGATAGCCATTGACCTAGGAGGTTAATTCTATCAAAACCAAGGGCTAAAAACTAGAAACCGGGCACAAAAACTAATAGGAGACAAAACGGATAGCACGCGGCTTAAAGCGCCGGGCGCGCGGCCACTATAGTGTCTCGGAAACACGACCCTAGCCGCGTTTTTGCGCCGCGTTTTTGCGTCCGTACGGCCATGTCGCGTGCCTGACTTCGGGCCAGGGGTTGTTCCCATGGCCCCCGTTCCCCTGGTGCCTATAAATACCCATTGGGGTTCTAGAGCAGAAGATATGCAGAGAATAAGGTAGTTTTCATTCCATGTTGTAGTTTAGGATAGTTTAGTTTAGACTAGTTCTTCTTCTCCCTTGTATTTTTCATTTTGTAGATCTTGTGATAGGGAGAGAGAGTGGTACATGCTTGGAATGCAAGAGTGCTTGTAACAGAAGGTGACAATTTATGAAAGGTGCTCTCTTACCTCTCTATGTTTTCTTCTCTCTAACTTCTTTTACATGTGTAACTAGCTACTAACCACCTACTAGTCTAACTTCTTATTTGATAATCCACATGAATCTAATAGTCTCGATTTGGCCTTGCTCTAGCAAGAGCCATTGATGACTCATGATGATGGATTTAACACTCTAACTTCCTAACTCTCCAACAAGCTAACATTACTTTAATCCATGCTTACTTTTATTTAGTTTTGATGGTTTAAGTGTATCTTGTACTTGTTTTGTTGAGTTGGGATGTGATGAGTTACATATGGGTCATACTTTGAATCGCTCATGAACGAAGGACTAGTGATGGCCAATGATACATGTGAGACAACTATCACTAAGAAGTTAGCGTGTTGGTGGAGTCATTAGTAGTCAGTAGCCGTGAGTTTTCTTTCTCTTTCACTTGTTTTAGAAATATACCAAAGCCACAAATATATTCTTTTCTATATTTCTCACTTCTTTATGTTTCACCGTACACTTCTCTTTTCATTCTTCCAAACATTGAAGAACTTTTAACACACACGTGAATCAACGGTAAAGCTTCTATCGCCTCCCGTCCTTGTGAATTCGGCTCGTTTTAGCCTCATGCTATAACGGAAGTATCGAGGAAGTCAAAGCACACACACTTTAAATATCAATTTCAAAACATACACTTTTAGTGTGCTATTTTTCCCCGATCAAATATCATCAACATAAATTTGAACAATGAGAATGTTACCATCTACATATTTAGTAAACAAAGTGGTATCGATTTTTTCCTTTAACAAAATAATTTGAAATAAGAAATATTGAAAGTCTTTCATACCAAGCTCTAGGAGCTTGTTTTAAACCATATATAATTTTATCTAATTTGAAAACATAATCTGGATGTGTAGGATCAACAAACCCTGGGGATTGTTCAACATACACTTTCTCATCAATAAAACCATTTAAAAATGCGCTTTTGACATCCATTTGAAAAAGTTTTAAATTTTGATAAGAAGCAAACGCAAGTGTAATCCGTATGGCTTCAAGCCGTGCTACGGGTGCAAAGGTTTTCTCAAAATTGATTCCTTCAATTTGGGTGCAAGCTTGGGCCACTAACCTAGCTTTATTCATAACAATGTTGCCTGACTCATTCAATTTGATACTAAAAATCCATTTAGTACCAATTGTTGGTCTATCATGGGGTCTAGGGATAAGATGCCAAACTTGGTTGCGCTCAAATTGAATGAGCTCTTCCTGCATTGCAAGTATCCAATATGAGTCGCCCTCGGCTTCGAGGATGTTCTTTGGTTCAATATGAGAAATGAAAGCAAAACGGCCACAAAATCATGAAGTTTGGAGCGAGTAGTTATCCCTTTTGATACATCACCTATGATGAGTTCCTTGGGATGACTTGTAGTATATCTCCAAACTTTTCGAAGTGGTTGAGTTGGTGCCACTTCAAATTCTTGAACTTCACCTTGTTTATCAAGTTTAGCTTGTCTTCTTGGGTAGGTGAGTCCTTCAAAGTTACTTTCTCCATGTCTTCACCTAAAGAATCAATTGATCGGTCGCTAATATTGCACATTCATTATCATATTCTCATACTTATTATTAAATAAACTCTATTTTTCTTAATTACTGTTTAATTTATTTGCAGGCCCATTCTTAAAGGAGAGTGAAGAAAATGAGCCCAAAAGCCCACCTAATTCTGAATTAGATCAGAATAAATTCGACATCAGGAAATCAGGGCAAATCTTGGCAAATCAGAGAGGTTGAAAACCGGTTGAAATGAATCATCCCAAATCAAGCGGTTGAAGCCAAAGATCAAAGGCCATTTTATCACAATTCTGAAGCTAGAACGAGAAATCCAGCTGAAGATAAAGCCAGAACGTGAAACCAGGATGCACCATTCCCCGGCTGAGGCCACCTGGCCTCAGCTAGGCCGCGAAAACGCGGGAAAAATCGCGTTTCCGTGATTTTGTTACTTCAGTTGGGGGAGCATTTGCTCCCCCTATCTTCTCACGCCTCTCCCCTCTGGGTTTTGCCTATAAAAGGCAGGTTTTTCACTGTAAACAAGAAAGACCATGCAGAGATAGAATTTAGTCCACATTTTCTTCTTTTTAGGTAGGTTTTTATTTTCTTTTCATGTAATTTTTCTTTCTTTGTAAGTATAGTTTAGACTGAGATTCATGTAAGTAAGAGAGAGAGGCTTATGTTGAGAGTGACACCGATGTACCTCCTCCTTTCTTCCATCGTTTCTGCAAGTAATAAAAGGTAATTTTTTTTATGTTTGTCTTTACTTTTGTTTTCTTCTTTTTCTTTCTACTTTTTCTCTTTTGGTTATGATGAGCATTCAAGTGAATCTAGAAGCATCAGTATAGTCATGTTTGAGTGAGTGCCAACGATATTACATGATGATGATCTCCTCCTCAAGATTTCGTATCTTTTCATTCTTATTCGTATTGATGATGTAATACGAATGGGGACTGAGCTCGATCTTATGTTTTATGCGTTGAACGCCTCTAAAGTAAGGTAGAACATGCAAGGGTTCGAGGTAAGTCATCAACCAGAGGAGGTAAGTATTTCTTTAATCTTTTCTTTCTTTTCTTTTATTTCTTTAGTTTAGATCACCAACACTAACAACCCCCAACTCTTTCATCACTCATTTCGATTTCTTTGTACATATCATTTCTAGTTTCTCCATCTCTTATTCTACCATCTTCTTCCAAAGTTAACTTTAACTCAATTTTTCCTTTTTCTTTTAAAGAACTAAAAGAAGAATTTTAACCATTAATTGTAGCTTAAAAGAGAACTTACTAAAAAGCTTCTATCGCTAGTCCTTCTTTGTGGATCACGACCCGCATAGCCACTTGCTATTGCGGTAGAATTGAGTTCACATCTCTATTTTAAAGTTCTAACATTCTGTATTTGTGTGCAGGTTACAACTCAATCAAAATTTTGGCGCCGTTGCCGGGAAGGGACGATAAGTTATTTTCTTTTTTTTATTTACATTTTTGGTTAACTTTTTTTTTTGTTCTTGGTGTACAAGTTTGACAACAAGGAATATTTGCTGCAGTGGACATATAAGTGGCCTTAGACTCTGCTCAAGAAAGCAGAGCTTAGAAGCCCCCAGATTTGCTACATTCTTGTGGCAATGTGAGTGAACTCCTAACCTGTATTTTTTGCAGGTTAGCTGAATTACATAGTTTAATATCTATAGCTATTAATTTTCTTGTTTGTCTCACTGTACTTCTTTTCTAACCTCAGCTGTAAAATGATGTTTGTTAAATGTTAAAAACGGTTTAGACTTTGCATTTAGGTACGTGTCTAATTCGTTTATGTAACACCCCGCTTCCGGAATACGTACTTAGTTGCGTATTCAGATTTTTCGATCGTATTTTTCGATTTGCTTCCTGTATTTGTTTTGTATTATGAATTCTTTATATGATTGTTTTGTCTTGGATTTGGATTTGTGGACTCGGAGTCAGCCCTAGTCTGAACCGAGGGCCCGATCCTAGAGTATTGCTCGATTTGGATATTCTGGTATTCTAATTTGACCGATTTCAGTTTTAAATATCGTTTTCCAAT
The DNA here is from genome assembly GCA_038442645.1 of Agave tequilana. Lineage (NCBI taxonomy): Eukaryota > Viridiplantae > Streptophyta > Magnoliopsida > Asparagales > Asparagaceae > Agave > Agave tequilana. Next base: position 327,986 of record JAVJIF010000773.1, read on the forward strand.
ATTCTAGATTTTCTATGATTTTCTGGAATTTTCCTGAATTATGTTGAAAATCTTCAAAACCGGTGTCGGCCAGTACCGTTGACCGATTCCCGGAATTTTAATTTACAAACGGTTTAGAATTTCTAAAAGTGCCTTTAGACATTATTTCTTAAAATCATATTTTCTATCTAAATTCAATTTCTGAGACTTATCAGATTTTATCAAAATCCGGCCAATCCGGTGTATACCGAGATTGACGGTTGATTTCTGGATTTTTTATCTTGAAAATGAGATTGAATCTTTGAAAACCGATTTCACCAAAAATCATTTTATAATATTTATGATTTTTAAGGATTTTTGGGAAGCTTTCCGGATTACTTTATTTTTGGGCCTTTCCGGTGTTTTCCCAGTTACCGAGGAGATTGTCCCGTATATTCCACTCTGTCTTTTCCCACTTTCTCTCTTCTTCCTCAAACGCGGATCTCACCAACCTGGGATTCCGCATTTATTGTAAAGATCCTCCCCATTCCGCATTTAATGCACTTCAGATCAAATCCCATCCATTATCATGACTTTCTCTCTCCTCTTTGAAACGCAGCTTTTGGCTTTCCCTAAACGCGGCTTAATCCCTGCGTTTAACCCATTCGGCCCAAACGCAGGTGAGGGCTGCGTTTTGAGTGAAGGGAATGCAAGATTCTCCTCCTTTATTGCTTTTGTCCTATATGGTATGCAACACCATTATGATATCCTCTTTTCTCTCTCTTCATTAATTCCTTCTCTTCCAAATGTCATTTCCAAGACACCCCACTCCTCCTCATCATCACAACAAGCCAAGTGGCCAAGAGAGTCACCTCATCTCCCCATTTTGCAAAAACCCCCTCTCCTTTAATTATTTGCATCACTTTACAAACTCAAATCCTATAAATACCTTTCCTTCTCCATTTCACTTCATTTTTCTCTTCTTTCTCTTCACCAAAGCCTTAACCTCCACCAACTCCTCCTTCATCTCCACCACAACAACCACCACTACAACTCCTCCAACTCCTTACCTTCATCTTCTTCCTCCTTCATCTCCATGGAAACCACCACGAACTCCAAAGCTTCCACCTTCTCCTTTACCTTCTCCAAAAATACCACCACCATCAAAATCCTCCACAAACCACCATCACTCCATCTCCTCAGGGGCCGGCCACTCCTTTTGGATTGGGGCCGTGCTCTTTTTCGTTGGCAAGACTCAAAGACCGGTCCCTCCTTTTGGATTGGAGCCGTGTTCTTCTCCGTTGGCAAGACTTAGGGCCGGTACCCTCCTTTTGGATTGGGGCCGAACTTCCCTTCGTCGGGCGCAACAAAGGAATCTTGTCAGCGAGTGATTTTCCTCGCCAAGACTTTCCTAACGCGGATCTCAACCCCGCGTCTGGGCAATCCCTTAACGCGCTCCGCGCGTTTCTGTATTGGCGTGACGCAGAGTTTATACTCGCGTCCGCATTTCCTTCATGGACACGGGACTTAAACCCCGCGTTTATGACACCATCGCGACGCGATCCCCGCGTCTGTGATTCCCGCGTTTGTGTTCTTCTTGTGTTAACGCGACGCAGAACCCACGTCCGCGTCCGCGTTTCCCTCGCGTCCGCACTTGAACGCAGACCTCGCGTTTGAGGCATCTTGCGACGCGAACCCCGCGCCTGCTATTTCCGCGTCTGTGATTCCCGTGTCTGTTATTCTCGCGACGCTAACTCCCGCGTCTGCGACCCTCGCGTCTCACTTCCAAAACCCGCGTCTCCCTGTGTCTCTTTCTCTCTCTAGGTTTCTCTCTCTAACTCTTTCTCTCTCCTCTTCACTTTCTCTCTCCTCATAAATATATATTATTTTATTGGCGCGTGCGCGAGTTCCATGGATTCCAGACTTTTCGGCTTTCTGGTGATTTTAGGCGAGTGTTCTCGCTCTCGCCTCCATTTGGGTCGACATATATTTTATTCCCTGTTTCCATGTATTTTGTATTGGGCTGAGTCCCTGTATTTGTATATGGCCGAGTGCCAGTATCTGGACATGTATTGCTCTGTGACGAATGCTTGTACTAGGGTAGTTTCATTCCTGTACATATACCATGCCTGTGATGTACTTGCTGCTTTATAACATGTGGTACTAACACTGCAGGTCTCTCCATGCTTCAGCCTCCGGTTCCTCACTATCTCGTCAGAGACGTGATTGGGACCGTCAGGTTCTCAGTTCAGCCTCCGGTCACTCACTGTCTCGAAAGAGAGGTGATTGGGGCCGGCAGGTCTCTCGGTGTTCAGCCTCCGGTCACTCACTGTTCCGAAAGGGAAGTGATTGGGACCGTCAGGTCTTTGGCTTCGCCTGGTCATCATGATCAGCGTTCAGCGCTTTGTCACTAGATTCATCTAGGCGAGATGCTGCCGGATTTCCTACTCGCACTTTAAGCCGAGTTGTCCCGGTAACCTTGCCAGACGCTCCAGGGATAAATCCTGCTTGCTGTCTGTATCCCAGCTTGCTCAGCTCCGCTTAGTTGTGCTCAGCTACTGCTTTACTACATGCTAATGCCTGTCTCCTGTTTACACTACTTGTCATTACATGATACCTTTTAACACATGTATATCACCTGACAACTGATTTGTTATTATCTAGCACTGGACATGTTACCACTTGGCAAGACCCTTGTTATGACATGACTTGCCACCAGACTACTATCAACCTCTTGACATGATTGATTACCTGCCTCCTGTTATACCTGTTATACCTGTTATGTTAATACTTGACTTGTGATTATCACATTACGGGAATCCTGACCTGTTATCCTGAATGGAACTAAGTGCCACACAGCACAAAGTGCCACACCACTCGGTGGGGGCCACCTCTTGAATCTGTGGGGGCCACCTCTAGAATCCATCCCCTCAGAGCAAAGTGCCACATGGAACAAAGTGCCACACCATACACGGTGGGGGCCACCTCTTGAATCTGTGGGGACCACCTCTTGAATCTGTAGGGCCATTTCCTGTCATGACCAGTTATTCCCGTAATCTGTTAATATTGGTAAGTTATAATAAACAACTTGCACCTGGTTTGGGGGAAACTGATGGGCCCTGATTAATCATGTTCATGGTGGCACTATCGAGTCACGCGTGGCCACATACTTGAGGGATTACCTGGCGGCCACCAGGGATTCCGTGGGTGTGCTGGCACCCCTACTCCTGATATTCATGCCGGGTATGCACACGCCCTAGGCCTATTTCTATGGGATCTGCGATACTCTATTCCTGTTCGGGCGTCCATAAGTCCCGGTACCTAGCGGTACGTTCCGGCTCAGCACCGGATACTCCTGAACCGTTGTCCCGGGCATGTACGGGGCCCATCCGGAACATGATTCATCGAACTTTAATCAGTTTCCAAATAACTGGCTATATAAGTTGTGAGTGGAAGTATGTGGAATGGGACACATACTGAAGCTTGGAACTTAGGCGGCCCCAATAATAATAAGCTATGTGAATCTGTTGTGTTGTTTTGTAACTCGGATTGTATGCGCTTGGATTATGGTGACATGAGATAAAGGTATATAGATGAGGGTTTCCTTGTTTGGATTATTCCTTCGAGGTACTAGTCTCATGGAGCCTAACCTAAGTGTCTACGATTGGTTTTGCTCGTAATCGGCTTTACATCGGTTTTAACAGTTTTATCGGTTTTATGTTAGTTTAGGAGATATCTAGTGGTGCCTGATATGATTCCTGTTATGTACTCCTGTTATAACCTACCTGTCTCTTGTTCTTATCTGATCATATCATGAGTACTTCCTACTTGATATCGTTTGTTTTATGCACACTTGTGCTCATCCTGGCTCGCCACTTGGCTTTTGTATCACCACTCGCCTGGGGAGTTTCATCTGACTCCCCTGGATTCTCATGTCCAGGTTTTGGAGCTTGGAGCGTGTGGATTCTCCCAGCTGATGGTCAGAGTAGCGCAGCGGTAGCGTGGATCTCCAGCAGACTGTTCAGAACCACATCCTTCCAGGCCCCCTGTGAGCCTCTCGAGTTTCCCTTGTAAACTCGTGAGTGCCTTTTCTACTGTTCATACTTGTACATTTCCTTGTAATCCCGCAATTGCGCATATCAGTGATGTAATATTCATGTAATATTGGATCACCTCTGGTGATAACTTTGTAACTGTACTCATGTGTTGGAATGTATAATGCACCACTTGCTTCCGTACTCTGATTCTTGCCAGTACTGATGCTTAGCGTATATACGTGAAGGTACTTCTGACTTGCGTATATACGTTGCAGTGACGTCTCCGTATCCGCCAGGATCGGGGCGTTACAGTTTATATTTTACATTACTGTTGAAGAGTGCTGGAGCAAAAGGTACGTTTGCATGGCATATAGTTTAGGAAATATTCTGGAGTGATTATTTGCTTGTTGAATGTTACTTTTCTTTATCCTGCACACTTTGAACAATCAATCTTAAGGACAAGATAAGGTAGGGAAGTCATTACCCTCCCTTAGCCCAAAACAATCTCCTCACCCACTAACCCAAACCTAACTAAAAATGAGTATACATTGGCCCTAGGGACATCTCGGACTTAATTAGGAGATTATCCTAAGGGGGAATGTGTTAGAATTTGACTCCTGCCAAATCAGTGTCTGAAGAAAGGGATTGAGGGGCGAAACCCTGAAGGCTGGTGGTTTGGCTTAATTAGGCCCGTCGCTTTTGCGTAGATACCTCCCACCAATCTTGCCGTGACCTGGCTGATTAGCTTATGGTCAAAGTCTGCATTATACCTCCTATGAACAGTCTAACCAGTTAGGAGTCGTCTATGTCAAAGGTCTACCCTAACTTAGGTTAAAAAATTTTCTTTTTATTTGTTTGCTTATTTGTTTGTTTTTCTTTGTTTGTGTTTATCATATATTGTGTGATATGGCTTATAACAATAATTTTTTCAATTTTAATGGTAATCTATATTACACCCAAACCTCTTTTTCGGATATTACTAACCCGGCATATCATAACTTTAACCAACCTAGTGTGCCGGATTGGTCTTAGTCGAATCAATATAACCCATGCCCCTAATCTTATGACCATAATTTTTAGAATAATTTCAACTCTTCACAGAGTCAATGGGGATTCACCTCCCCCGAGTCTAATTTTAAACCAACTTGTCCTCCTTATCCACCTTGTCCACAATTTCTCCAAGATTCATACTCAGTTCTACCAGTCCAAAATAGAAAATCATCAATTTTGGAAATGAGAATGCATGAGTCCCAACAACAATTACAAAATCTGATGGACTCACAATTTCACCACCAATTCCAAAATAACACTTTATCTTTTCAAGACCAATCACAACAAAACAATGAACCAATCAACTATGAAAAGATGCTTGAAGCCATGATTCAGGCTCAAAACGCTCGTAATCATGACATAGATATGATGGTCCAAACTCTACGTTCTCACCGTTTGGCCAGTTCTGATGTCGCTAACCATTCTGTTAGAGCCGAAGAGTCATGTTGTTTTGGAAAACAAGGTTCCATTTCAGCACAGTCATTTGAACTTGCCCAAACTTTAAATTTTGAAGGTGACAATTACAGTTTAGTAAGTTATCCCTTTCTTGAAATTGAACTTGAGAATGAATATGATCATGGACCTCAGCTTAGTGATTCAATTCTACTTCCTGATTCAATTATGACTCCGGTGTCTTCACCTGATTTCAATCGTTTTCCCGAGTCAACATTGGATCCTGTGCCAATTCATAATGAAATTGAATCGCCTATCTTTGATGATCATCATATTGAACTTGACCATTTCATACTTTTGAAAGTCCCATTGATAAATTGGCAAGTTCTCATTTTTATATTGAACTCAATGAGAAATGTGACCTAAATTATCAATTTTATGATCCAGTTCAAATTCCCGAATCAATATTGACTCCTGTTTTGTTACCGACTTAAGTAATTTTTAGAGTCAGTTTTGATTCCCACACCTGTCGTTCTTGAACTTGAAACACCAATATTAAGTCACATTCCATTGTGAGAAAATGAATGTAGATTTGATTTTCAACTTCTTGATTTGGACCCACTTCCTGAACCGATCTCGACTCCTGAATCTTTGCTTGACTTAAGTCACTTTCCTGAGTTGGTATTAGTTCCCATACTTCCTAAGTCCAAGTCAATCATTCCATCTTTTCATACTCCATTTTGGGACAAGGTGGTTTACAAATTGACTCCGAAATTAATTATGAAATTTGGAAATTTGATGGGGTTAAATTTTTAATAAAAATCATTCATATATACATCATTTTAGTGGGTTATATAAGAGAGATTTCTGGTTGGTTCCTCCAAACTCCATGCAAAGTCGATTGGGCCGCATTTCGTGGACCAATCAGACCACCACCGGAACCACCACCTTAAGATAGTATTTCCTTCCCTGTCCTCTTTTTCATGCATCTATGTATTAATTCATACATTGAGGACAATGCATGAGATAGATGTGGGGGAGAGTTCTAACATAACTTAGGTTTTTCTTTTTATTAAAAACAAAAAATTTAACATTTTCTTTACTTTAAAAACTTTTTGAAAATAGAAACAATATTTTGACATTTTTTTTGTAAGAAATTAAGTCAATTTTAAGGAATAGGAAAATCAAAATTAGGATTTCTTAAACTTAGTCAAAATAAGATTATTTGTTTGATTTTTAGGGTTAGGAAGATAATTTATCAAAATAATTTAGTCTTGATCTTTAACTTAATGAAATATGCACACTTCATACACTTACACACTTAGGGTTCAAAAACAAAGATTCTTATGCCTTATAAAAAAAAGTGAAAAAATATATAAAAGATAAACAAATCTAATTATTGATTAGCTAGGTACTTTGGCCTAAGTAAGCCTTAGTATTTATGCGAAAGATGATTAGATAATTTTAAAATATATATATAAATCTTCTGATTAAGCTGGGTATTTGTGCCTAATAAAGCATAAGTATTCATGCCTAAAAGTGGTTCATATAATAAAATCCTTAGTTTTGTGGCCTTATTTGCTCGAGTCCTTAAGTCCTTGAGGTGTTTTCTCACCCGGTGCCCTAAGACCGTTTGGTTTGAGAGTCATCGATTAAAGGCTCGTTACATGGGCAGATTAGAAAGCCTAATAGAACTAAGAAATAATACCACAATATATATATATATATATATATATATATATATATATATATATATATATAAATAAGGCATAAGAGTTAGAGTTAATGAACCCTTAGTCAAAATTTTCATGGTCACAAGGTGCATATGACTTAGAGTAAAGTAATAGACTAGATGAGAAGTACAATTTGACTTCTTACTTTGATTGATAATAAATTTTTGAATAGAGACTAAGTTTAGAAATGAAAAATTCAGTTTTTCTATAACTTATAGATTACTTAAAACTTATAATAATATTTCAAATATTTTTCTTTCAAAATGTGTTTTCAAAATACTAACATTTTTTTTCTTTCTTTACGGATTTTGTGAGTGTAATCCACTGAAAACCCTCACGAGACAAACTCGTCCTCTAGGGGAAACCTAGAGGTTTAACGGCTTGTTGCACATGCTCAGTGCAATCGCGTGACCTACGAAAGTGGTCTAATAATCCTTAGTATAGTTTAGTTGTTTTGCTCGAGGACAAGCAAAAGATAGGTATAGGGGTGTGATCGGTCGCTAATATTGTACATTCATTATCATATTCTCATACTTATTATAAAATAAACTTTGCTTTTTCCTAATTATTGTTTAATTTATTTGCAGGCTCATTCCTAAAGGAGAGTGAAGAGAAATGAGCCTGAAAGCCCATCTATTTCTGAATTAAATCAGAATAAATTCGACATCAGGGAATCAGGGCAAATCTTGGCAAATCAGAGAGGTTGAAAATCGGTTGAAATGAATCATCCCAAATCAAGCGGTTGAAGCCAAAGTCAAAGGCCATTTTATCACAATTCCGGAGTTGTAATGAGAAATCCAGCTGAAGATAAAGCCAGAACACGAAACCAGGATGCACCATCCCCCGGCTGTGGCCACCTGGCCACAGCCAGGCCGCGAAAACGAGAAAAAAATCGCATTTTCGTGGTTTTGTTACTTCAGTTGGGGGAGCGTTTATTCCCCCTATCTTCTCACGCCTCTCCCTTCTGAGTTTTTGCCTATAAAAGGTAGCATTTCACTGTAAACAAGAAGGACCATGCAGAGATAGAATTTAGTCCACGTTTTCATTCTTTTTAGGTAGGTTTTTATTTCTTTTCATGTAATTTTTCTTTCTTTGTAAGTATAGTTCAGACTGAGATTCATGTAAGTAAGAGAGAGAGGCTTATGTTGAGAGTGACACCATGTACCTCCTCCTTTCTTCCATTGTTTCTGCAAGCAATAAAAGGTAATTTTTTTATGTCTTTACTTTTGTTTTCTTCTTCTTCTTTCTATTTTTCCTCTTTTGGTTATGATGAGCATTCAAGTGAATCTAGAAGCATCAGTATAGTCATGTTTGTGTGAGTGCCAACTATCTTACATGATGATGCTCTCCTCTTCAAGATTCTGTATCATTTCATTCTTGTTCGTCTTGATGATTTAATACGAATGGGGACTGAGCTCGATCTTATGTTTTATGCATTGAATGCCTCTGAAGTAAGGTAGAACATGCAAGGGTTCCAAGTAAGTCATCAACCAGAGGAGGTAAGTATTTCTTTAATCTTTTTTTCTTTTCTTTTATTTCTTTAGTTTAGATCACCAACACCAACGACACCCAACTCTTTAATCACTCACTTCGATTTCTTTGTACATATCATTTCTAGTTTCTCCATCTTCTTAATCTGTCATCTTCTTCCTAATTTAACTTTAACTCAATTTTTCCTTTTTCTTTTAAAGAACTAAAAAAAGAATTTTAACCATTAATTGTAGCTTAAAAGAGAAATTACTAAAAAGCTTTCATCGCTAGTCCCTCCTTGTGGATTACGACCCGCATATCCACTTGCTATTGCGGTAGAATTGAGTACTTGCACATCTCTATTTTAAAGTTCTAAAATTCTGTATTTGTGTGCAGGTTACAACTCAATCATCAATCTCAATAACATTCTTAACAAACATATTAGATTCTTCAAACTTCACATAAATAGATTCTTTAATTGTCAAAGTAGATTTATTAAAGATTCTATAAGCCTTGCTAGAGTTAGAATAACTAAAAAAATAGCTTCAAACTCTTTATCATCAAATTTACCTAAGTTATCTTTGGTGTTTAAAACAAAACATTTGCATCCAAAAACTCTAAAGTAAGAAACATTAGGCTTTCTTAAATAATAAATTTCAAAAGAAGTTTTAGAAGTATTTTTTCAAAAATAAATTCTATTCGATATGTAACATGCGGTGTTTACAGCCTCGGCCAATAAATATTGAGGAAGTCCATATTCACTAATCATTGTCCTAGCCATTTCTTGAAGAGTATGATTCTTCCTTTCAATGACTCCATTTTGTTGTGGAGTTCTAGGATAAGATAATTCTCGCCTAATTTTATTTTTTCACAATAAGTGATAAAAGAATAGTTAATGAATTCACCCCCTCTATCACTTCTTATGCGAAAAATCAAATAACTTTTTCTTTTTCAACCCTTTTTGAAAAATATTAAAATACAAAAAAGCTTAATCTTTATGTTCCAAACAGAAAATCCATGTAAACGGGAAAAATCATCAACCAATACAAGAACAAAATGATTTCTATTTAAACTTTTAGTTTTAGTAGGGCAAAACAAATCCATGTGGATTAACTCTAATTATCTAGATGTCATGATATCCTTGATTGGTTTGAAAGAGGACTTAGTTTGTTTCCCATGTTGGCACGCATCACAAATGCGGTTCTTTTCAAGCTTCAAGTAACTCTAGATAGATTGTCAAAAGATACATGGCCTAATCTTCTATACCATAACTAAGAATCCTCATTGAAAGCATTTAAACATTTAGCATTGCAATCTAAATTTAAAATATCAATAATATATACATTATTTTCGTGAAATCTGAAAAGAATGCAAGCATCGATTTTACAATCTAAAACATCGGAAGAAGAATCATCAAAAATATCTTTGAAACCTCAATCACATAGTTGACTAATACTCAATAGGTTATGTTTGAATCCATCAACTAAAACAACATTTTCAATCAATGGACTGATAATGTTGGCCTTTGAGTCATCTCCGAAGATGATGGTGCCACCTTCTTGATACTTTGATGGGGTCACAAAATTGTTGATGTCCCAAGTAATGTGTCTTAAGCAACCACTATTAAGATACCATCGTTCCCTATGTCTTGGAGCTTTGGTGTGTACCTATATCAAATAATGAAGTTGTTGATTTTGGTACCCATAACTTCTTGGGTCCTATGACGTTAGTACTTCAAACCCAAATACGATTATTAGAAGCATTTATATGATAAAAAATTTAGTTAAGTGACCCTTTTGGCCACAATAAGTACATGTATAAATTCTACCATACATGAATGCATGATGAGCATGTGGTACAGGAGCATGCTTAGTGTGTGATTTAGAAGTGTGAGCATATGTAGTATGGATATGCCTTTTTGAAGAATTTTTCTTAGAAAACATGGCTTCTAATTTAGTTTTATCAAACTCACATTTTTTAAAATATTTTCCAAGGTGTTAATTTTAGTTTTCAAATTAGAAATTTCATTTTCATCAATCATGGTAAACTTTGCTTTATATGAAATCTTGTATGCATCAAAATCTTTTTGAGTAGATAAAAGAGTAGAAGATACTTCATCCTTTTCTTTAGAAAGAGTGATAATTTTATTTTGAAGAACTTCATTTTTCTTTTTCATTTTTAAATATTTTTTCTTTAGAAAAGCAGAGTTATTTGAAAGTTCTACAAATGCATCTCCTAATTCATTCATAGTTAAATCACAATCATCAAGGGATGGTTCAGAAATTACCTTAGGTGTGCTATCATTTACCATGAAATACACGTTTGCAGTGTCTACCTCCTCTTCTGATTCACTTTCTGAATCTCATGTAGCTTTGAGAGCTTTCTTTATGAATGGCTTCTTTGGCTTATTTAAGGAAGATGGCTTGTTTTTGATATCCGGACATTCGGCAATGATATGTCTGGGTTTTCTACAGTTGAAACAGATGATTTTCTTTTCTTCCTTTCCTTGACATCATCTCCTACTGTTGATCTTTGCCTTATTGTACATCCTTCTTACATTTCTTACAAGGAGGGAAAGATCTTAATCATCTCCTTCTTCTTCATCATCGTCGGAGATGGTGAGAGTAGATTTGAAGGCAATTGTCTTCTTCCTTTGTGGTGCCGCTCCTTCTCTAGCCTTCCTTTCCATCTCATGGGTCTTAAGGTTGCCGATAAGACTGATGAGCTTTATCTCTTCCTTGTCGTTTAACTCCTTCAATGTAGTGGCTTTGACTTCCCATGAGAGTTGAAGTGCACGAATGACCTTCCAGACTTTTTGATCATTGTCAATAGCATCACCTAAAGAAGAAGGACCATTAGTAATTTTAGTAAATTTTGTAATCATATTATCTATAGATTTATTTTCGTGCATAGTGAAGTTTTCATATTGGGAATGCAAGAGATTAATTTTAGCCCTCTTGACTTGTGATGTTCCCTAATTGAGTAACCACTAGGCGAGACTACATCTTGTACGTGGATTTGTAGTGTATAACCCTAACTATTTCATCATCATTCAAGGCTTAAAGCAATACATAGGTGCCTTTGCGTTGGCATCAAATCCTTGATAGCAATATAGGATCAAATGTCCTCATCACCATTGGGTACACTAAAGGGTTTAGTCACTGCCTTGCAACCCGGCTTCTTAGGGATTGCAAAAATATGGTCATCTTAACCTTCCATATGAGAAAGTTAAGGCCATCAAATTTGAGAGGGGTCTTAATACATTCGACCATTTTTACTAGCGGATAAGAAAGAAGATGTCAATGAAATTATTTGCAAAAAGGATCCCTCTAAGGTTGTTAAGCCAAAAACTAGAGACTGTTGGTCCCGATATGATGCCAAATGTGGATCTAATATACGAAGTCAACATTCACAAGAATATTAGTATAAAGGAAATAAATGTACTTGCAAATAAAGAAAAATAAATCACAGAAAAGTTAACAATCGCAAACACGTGTAATTTATCCTGGTTCGGTCCTCGTGACCTACATCCAGTCCCCAAGCCTCCCGCTTGAGATTTTCCTTTATCCTTGACTTTGTACACCCAAAATTAACACCTTGCACACCACTTGACAAATCCCCTTTGCCAAATGTGTACAACTTCTCTTACAACCAAGAGAACAAAACACCTTGTACAACTTCTCTTCTACACCAAGAAGACGCTCTTGTACAATGATTTCTTTGAGTGATTACAACCTTTCCTATAAGCCTTGGTACAGTATGTGATAGTGGACAAGGGCTAGTATAGGATGACTTTCAGAGATCTTCACAAAAGAGTAGAAATTGGTGAAGAACTGGAAGTGGGAACAGTTTTCAGGAAACCAGAATATTTTCAGGATTTTTGGTCAGAAAACTGAATATTTGAATTGGTGAATTGACCTAAGATTAAGAACCCTATTTATAGCTACACTCTATGGTTAGTTAGGATAGTTATTAGGTCTAATTTTGAACATTCAAACGTTGGATAACGTTGCAGAAAGCACCAGAAAATAGAAACTGTCCAATAGTCAGAAACTGCCTATAGTCGACTTGAGATACGGGTTAGTCGACTAGGATAGGCAAATTTCTCAAGGTTAGTCGACTAGTATTGGGACCAAGTCGACTAGGTGATGATAAACTTAAATGACAAGTTTCTGAAAACTGAACCAAGTCGACCACAACTATATTATAAGTCGACTAGGCCAGGGATTAGTCGACTAGGGGAAAGGATCAAGTCGACTACAAAGGTCTATTAGTCGACTAGGTATTCTGTTAAGTCGACTAACAGGATCAAACAGAGAGTTGGGTTCTTTCAGGACAAAAGGTTAGTCGACTTATAGAAATGGTCAAGTCGACTATACTATGTATAAGTCGACTTGTAAAGATTATAAGTCGACTAAGATACTATGATATGTGTGTGTGTGTGTCAAGGCTTTTAACATGCTATTGACCATTACAATACATATCATTAGTAACTCTCTTTGAGAAGTCTTGATCGAGAAGAATTCTTGAATAGACTTGTGATAGAGCTCCAAATGATATGCTTCACAAATGTATCATCAAAAGCAAGTTCCAACACTCTCCCCCTTTTTGATGATGACACTTTGTGTGCACAAATGCTCCCCCTGTAGAAAATAAGTTATATGTTCTTCCCCTGCAGAAAATGGGTTATAACAGATATAGAAACACTGGTGTTCTCCTCCTCCAACAAATATATCATAACATGTATATATATGATAAATATTTGAAGTATTGTTCTTATCAACTTCTTATATGGTACCTGAAAGATAAACATTAGATGGTACCAATCATAATAGTAAAGCATTAACCTTTAGGAGACCAAACCAAATTCGAATTTGGTTTCCATCTGTTAGTATACACATAATTGCATGAATTACATATATCATGTATGTATGATACAATATAAGTATTTTTATCAATAATGCTTAAGTTTTTAGGAATCCATATGAACTTGTTCTTAATTTTTTTTTAAACAATGTCAGTATTTCTTTTCACAAAAGAATTATATGGATTACTAACATATATAGATTTTCCAAAATATCCAAGGCCATAATAATTATGTGACATCTTTTGATATGATAATAAATCATTCAACTTTTCTTTTCCTTGATTGAACTTAGTCACATTTTTCAAAATCTCTTGATGTTTCATTTTGAAAACTGATATGTCTTTATCTAATACAGAAATTCTTTCATTTAAAAACATAGTTTCCTTTTTAAGCAAAATATTTTCTTTTATAAAATTCTCATTATCCTTTTTCAATGATGATATCACTTTTTTAAAATCATCTTTTTGAGAATTTATAGAAGAAACTTGTGAAACATAACTTGCGTTTTCTTTGAAAAGTTTTTCATTTTCCTTTAATAAAACTTTATTTTTCATTTTCTCATTCTTTAGATCATTGAATAATTCATGGAATGCATCTAAAAGTTGAGTATATTGTACCTCATCTTCTTCTAGCGCCATGTAACAGATGTTGGCATGTTCAGTGGTTTCTTCTTTTTCAGAGGAAGAGGAATCACTGTTCTCCCATGATGCTTGATAGTCTTTCTTCTTTCTAAACTTTTTGCTCTTAAATTTTCCTTTATTTTTTAGCAAAGGGCAATTCTTCTTCATATGACCTGTTTTATTGCAATTAAAACATTTGAATTTACCTTGCTTTAAGAATTTTCTGAATTTTCTTGAAAGCATTGTCATCTCCTCTTCATTGTCATCTGAATTGTCCGTGTCTGAGGATGCAGGGAAGGCAAGTTCTTTCTTCTTTGAGAGAGATTGTTGTTCATCCTTCTTTCTATCTTCAAGTTGCACTTCATATGCCATTAGATTACCAATAAGGTTTTCTAACGACATTGTTAAGAGATCATTCGCTTCTTCGATTGCGGTTGTCTTCTTCTCCCAATCTGATGTGAGTGCACGAAGGATCTTGCGAACTTTTTCGACTTGGGTGTATTCCTTTCCAAGGGATGCTAAGGAATTAGTAATGTCGGTGAATCTTGTAACCATTTCTGAGATGGTTTCATTCTCCTCCATTTTGAATAATTCAAACCTGTGGACAAGAACAGAAATCTTAGATTCTTTAACTTTATTTGTGCCTTTGTGTGTTACCTGAAGAGTATGCCATATTTGATTTGCAGAAGTGGCTGTTGACACATGGTTGAACTCTTCTTTGGTTAAGGCATAGAATAAAGCATTCATCGCTTTGGCATCAAGGTTCGCATTCTTCTTTTGATCATCACTCCAAGCGTTGTAGTTGGTCGTCGATTTAGTGTACGGTGCTTCTACAATATTCTAAAGTTCGTAGTTGAGCGATTGCAAGTAGATCTTCATTCTACACTTTCAATAGTTGTAGTTGATCCGTCAAATAGCAGTGGACGTTGTGTAGAATGTCCTTCTTTGAATTGTGACGAAGGGAACTCCGTTGCCATCCTTGTAGATTGTTGACTTGGTATGTAGGGCTCTGATACCAATTGTTGTTCTTGCTCTGATACCAATAGTTGGTCCCGATATGATGCCAAATATGGATCTAATATACAAAGTCAACACTCACAAGAATATTAGTATAAAGGAAATAAATGTACTTGCAAATAAAGAAAAACAAATCACAGAAAAGTTAACAATCGTAAACACGTGTGATTTATCCTGGTTCGGTCCTTGTGACCTGCATCCAGTCCCCAAGCCTCCCGCTTGAGATTTTCCTTTATCCTTGACTTTGTACACCCAAATCAACACCTTTCACACCACTTGACAAATCCCCTTTTGATTAGGGAAGGATAGTGTGAAGTATTTGCACAAGTATTATGTAAAAGAGGAAAGGTTTAGAGTCAACCTTTAGTGCTTGATCACTTCACAATGTAGTTATATGATTAATGTATCCTTTCCAATCTCCGTTATAGCATGGGCTATACCGGGTCAATCCTCGAGGAGAGCTCACGATGGAAGTTTTACGGTTCGTAGTGAAGAAAAGAAAACGAAGATTCTTCTTTGTCTTAAAAGAATAAAAATAAATTGGAGAAAGAAGTAAAAGAATTGGTGGATTTGTTCATGATGGAAAATGAAAAGAAATCAAAACAAGATTGGCTTTTGGATTAACACTAAAAGAAAGAAAACTTTGAAAAGACTCTTAGAATGAGAAGATCATGACTAGCTAACCTTACTACCTTGCTAAAACTTACTAAACTCCGGGATGGTGAATGCATGCCTCATGTTGATTCATCGGCAAAGATTTGTCTTGCGTGTTGGTCTAATTACTTTCCCACTTGGATGACGGGTGATCATTCTTGGACTTATCTTGTAGCCTCATAGATGTCATTGGCGTACAATTAGACTTTCAGTAATGGAATCAAAAGAGCTACACTCAAGGGATACTCAAGGGATGCTAAGGAAGAAGATACAACATTCATTAATGGAAAAGAAGTTGTACAACAAATAGCATATTGGTGATCCATCTCCATGTTCCATCAAGGCACTTGTTCTAAAGACAAGGCTCTAAATGAGGCACACATGAATCATATGGAGAATTACAACAAGAACTTACCAAGCAATGAAAGTAACCCATCGGAGAAGAGAAGACCATACAACTTGCAAGATTAAAGATAGCAATCACCCATGAGTTAGTAGTTAGCAAGGTTAGTGGTTAGCTAGTTCATGTTTAGAAAAGTTAGCTACTAGCCATAAGAAAAGAAAAGCAAAGCATGAATTAAAGTGCAAGTAAAGTAAAGCTAGAATTAAAGAAAGCAAGTAATACTAGAAAATTCTCAAGTAGAGAGAAGAGAATGGATGAATCCTTGCTTCACAAGTCGTCACTCCTTGGTGTACACAAGCTTTCTCTCTCTTACAACTCTCTTTTGCAGAATTTCTAGGGAGGAAGAAGATCTAGAGCACTATAAAAATCCTAGAGAAAAATCCTACAAAAATACAAGCATCTAATCTCTAATATCCCCTCTCTCGCAAGCCCTGGTCCTGTATTTATAGCCTCAGAGAGAAGGATCTAGAGCCCAGTTTGTTGGAGAGAAATCCGGGCTTCAACAACCCTGTAACTGCCGCAGATTTGCGGCAATCTTCTGGATTTTGCGGCAAGATCAAGGCAGTTGAGGCCAGATTTTCTGTTGCAAGTTTGTTGTAGTTTGTTATCCACGTGGATCTTCTGGAAGAGTGAGTTGGCGCGTAGAATTCTCTAGATCCTGGACTCAAACTTGGGCTCTCTTTTGGGCTTTTGAATTAATCTCTTTTAATTATTGCTAATTAAAGATATTTTGGGCTTTTTCTTATTTCAGATGTGGACCTGCAAAAATAAGGAGAAGATGATCAAAAATCATATTTTTATTGACAATATGCATGGTATGGAAGCGGTAAAATATGCAAATATGTATAACAATCACACCCCCATACCTAACTTTTGCTCGTCCTCGAGCAAAAAAGAAAGAAAAAGAAAGAAAAAGAAAATTCTAACTAGTTTATTACACCACTTTCGTAGGTGACACGATTGCACTGAGCACGTGCAACAAACCGTTAAACCTCTAGGTTACCCTAGAGGAGGAGTGTTGTCTCCTGAGAGTTTTCAGCGGATTACACCCACAAAATCCATAAAGAAAAATAAAAAGGGTTAGTGAAAATTTTGATCCATGTTTTAAAGATTCTTACTTAAGTTATAGGTTTCAGGTTACCCTAAACTTGTCATTCCTTTTATAAGTGTCTATTTAGAGTTTTGTTTTCAACTTAGGTTAAGTTTTTAGGGAAAAGATCAAAAACCAGATTTTGCATCAATGCTAGGATATATACATCTATAAATATGAAGGATCTTTCTTAGACTAAGTTCATTTATTTACTAATATATATAACATTTTTTTTCTTTTCTTTTCTTTTTTTTTATATACAATATTTATTTATTTCCTTAGCTTCCTTAGGCTTTCTAAATTACCCTTGTAACGAGCCTCTTACCGATGACTCCCAAACCAGTCGGTCTTAGGGCACCAGATGAAGATACATCCCTAAGGTTCGAGGACTCGAGTAAACTAGGCCACGAATACTAAGGACTTAACCACCTTTAGGCGTGATCGGCAATGCTTCTTGAGGCACGGCTAACCAGCTTAGTAAGTGGCTAAGTATTTATTATTTATTTATGTACACCCTTTTTTTTCTTTTTTTTTATTATATATATTGTAAATAAAATCACAAAGTCTTTGATTAATCCTTCAATATGTTTAATGTATATATCCTAAAGAAAGAATTAAAATCTAGTAATTTTTCTAATCCTTTATTACTTAACCTAAAAATCTAACAAAACTCCTCTTTTCGACTTATAATTAGAAATCTTAGTTTAGAGTTTCCTTAATCCCTAAAGTTAAGTTTGATTCTTTAAACATGAATCAAAAAATTCCTTTTTTTTTATTTTTATTATTTTTTTATTTTTCTAAAAGAAAAAGTAAAATCTAAAAGAAAGTAGAAAATCTATAAGAAAGGTAAAATCTAAAAGAAAATAAAAGACCTAAAAAGAAAATGAAAATCCTAAAATAAAAAGCCTAAAAAGAAAATGAAAAATCCTATGTTAGCATCTACCCCCTACAACACTACTCCCTCCGTCGCTTTGGACCCGCAGTGGTGCTAGGTCCAGCCGACTGTGATCTCCTCAATGCTGCCTCCATACTATCTAACCGAGAGGATTGCTCCTCTACCTTCTTCCTCAGCCTCACTTGTCCCCTAAAGATTTTCTTCATGCCCTTCCAGATGGAAGACATGAAAGCTCGTGACTCTGCTGGGGGATCATGCCTCCAAAACTCAGGTTCATCTTCTTCCTCAAGACTCTCCTCAGAGGAAGACTCTACCGGTACATCCTCGGGCTGGATAGTAGGAGTCTAGACCGCGTGCAAACAACTATTATACGAACTGGTAGGTCTCTCAGGTGCAACAAACACTCGTCGAATGAATCAAAGACATCGTCTGGTAGGAAAGTCCTACAGAGACGTGTAATCAAGATAGGATGGGAGTATTTGGCACCCCTAGTGCGTGAGGAATTGGCTATGAGTGCGTGAAAAATGACCTTATTCAAACAAACTGTGTGTTGACGAGTCATTAAATCATGTATAATTTGCAACATAGGTCTGTTAAATGATGATTGATGTTCAAGGCCTAAAATGTTGCGTTGGATCCAGCGTCCAACGCAGTGAATATTTCTAAACGTCGTGCTAGCCTTCAGCCCACGATCCTGCTCAGTACAACGAGCCCCCATAACAGTCATATACTCAATCAATGAGAGAGGCTCGCTGTGTTGTGTGATGGTTTGGACAGTAGTGACTTCCTCAAGAAGAGGAAGCGTGACAAGTAAGTCTCTTGTGGGCATGTGTACAGTAAACTGATACGTTTGTGGATCAATCGATGCTTGGTCAATGTGAGTGTAAAACATTGTCACCAATTCGGGACAATAAAAGGCATCAGTCTCAAAGTTGTCATACACTAACGTATACCAATTCCAAGCCCTAATTCTCTCTAGAAACACATACCCATATCCATTTGCATCACTCAATATTTTTTCAAAGTCTCTCTCAATAAAAATAGATGGTGCCATGATATTAAAAACAAAGCAATAAAAAAGAAGAGATCTGAATTCGAACCGCCCCCAGAATTCGTGGGGGAAAAGTTCGATCTCTGCAGTGGGTACAGGAGAGTCTGAATGAAGATGTAGCACCAGATCGGCTGGAAGTGCGTAAGATCGACTGGTGCAGAACTTGACGGCACCTAGGAAGCTTCAGAAAAGCCGCAGAATCTCGGCAAAAGTCGCAGGAACGCGGCAAAACAAAGAGAGCTGAGGAGAGGAAAAGTTGCAGAGTGCGGCACTCTGGAAGAGAGGTGTAGATCTGAAATGGGTTTTTTCTTGTGAGGGAGAAGGGTCGGGCAGAGTAAGTATTTATAGGAGGAAAAAACCAAGAGATTTCCACTTCTATCCCTAGGTCAAAAGGAATTTTACCAACTTTGGAATTTGTAGTTTTTGAAAAGAGAGTTTGACTCTTGGGAAGTTGTAGTGACCTAGGACTTTGGAATTTTTGAAAGAAGGAGTTTTGAAGAAACCTAGGAACTTCAAATTTGGTGGAACTCTTGTTAGAAATCCCTCATCTTTTTTTTATTTTTTTTATTATTATTATTTATTTACAAAATTATAAAAAGAAAGAAAAAAAATATTTACAAAGATTATGTACAAGTGGGTTCACTGCCTGGGCTATCTTTTGGCCGTTTCCCTCTGGCCCGTTTCCCGTCATTCCAGTGTGTTCTCTTTCGCGGGTTTAATTGGGAAACGTGTCGCATTATATTCTTAACCCTCGGCATTTTCAGTTTCAATTCATTGTTGTCCATCAATATCTCACCATTTTGTTCACTCAAGAATTCCTCATCACCACTTTTTTTATTCAGCACATCTTTTTGTCCATTATTCAGAAATTCAAGCTCATCTCCAAATAATTCTTCAAAATTCATATCAACATCCTCTTTCAAAAGTGTACAATCAGCTAACCTACCCCGAGTGGACTCATCTAGACACATGATCTCATCAGCAAACAGGTCTTCAAAGGATATATCAATCGGAGGTTCAGATACAGTTAGAGTTGGCTCTGTGAAAGTTAAAATATCCAAATTAACTTTCCCCTTTTGAAAGGGTACTCGGATAAGAGAATCACCAGATTGTGACTCATCTTTTGGATCTTCACCTTCTTCCTCACAATTGTTACTAATGAAGCTAACCTCAAATGTTTGATCTTTTGTTTTACGAGGTTGTGTGTGGAAGACATTGTGTTCATGAGTCATGTGTCCAAAGGTTAACCTCATTGATCCATTCCGGCAATTAATGATGGCATTTGCAGTAGCCAGGAATGGTCGTCCCAAAATGATAGGAATTTGAGCCCTTTGATTGGAATTTGACACAGGTTTTGTTTCAAGGACTACAAAGTCAACAGGATAAATGAATTCCCTAACTTTGACAAGGACATCGTGAATTTCCCCCTGGGGTCTAGTGACAGAGCGATCAGCCAATTGGATAGTCATTTGGGTAGGACGGAGATCACCTAACCCTAATTGTTGGTACACAGAGAAAGGCAGGAGATTAATGCTGGCCCCAAAATCAAGAAGTGCCCTATTAATGGTAGTCTGTCCTATGATGCATGAAATGGTGGGGCTCCCTGGGTCTTTGTATTTACAGGAATTGGACCTTTGAGCAGCTCATTGATGGATTATGCTAGGAAGACTTTTTTAGGGACTTGTGTTCTCCTCTTCTTGGTGCACATTTCCTTTAAGAATTTAGCATATGATGGCACTTGTTGTATGGCATCAAGAAGAGGAACATTGATTTGGACCTTATTGAACATTTCTTTTATCTTCTCCATGTGAGCATTTGTCTTGGGATTCTTAAGCCTATTTGGAAATGGTACAATAGGCTTATAGGGTTGCTCATCTACCTTTTCTTTACCCTTGGCTTTTGCAGTGGATGGCTCTGTACTAGAAGATGGTTTGTCAGAAGTTGGTTGCATTGGGACAGGAGGTGTTGGCTTTGGTGCTGGATGAGATGATTGACTAGAAACCTTATTATCAACTTGTTTACCAGATCTCAGGGTATGAATAGCATGACATTGACTGGGTCCTGAATCTTCTACTTCATTCAAAGGGAAGTGATGTTTGGGATTTGGCACTGGCTGGCTTGGAAGCATACCTTTTGTCTCTCATTAGCCAATTGCCCTAATTGGACCTGAATTCTATCCATATCCTGTTGATGATGGTTCATCATTGAAGCTTGGGTCTTAGTTAAGGATTCTATCATTTTTATCAACTCTGATATTTTATCATCTGAATTGTTCTGGGGTGGATGTTGATGATGTGGAGATTGGGATTGGTAGTGTTGGGGGTTTGGATAAGATTGTGATTGTGGTGGACCTTGAGATGGACGAAAATTTGGTGCATTATGATTGAAACTGGATGGTTGAGACTGAGCATTATATGAATGTGGAAGTGGTGGTCTATGATGCTCAGGACCAGACTGACTCCATGAAAAATTTAGATGGTTCTGCCATCCCGAATTGTATGTGTTGGAGTATGAGGGTCTGGTAAAAGCTGCATTCATGTTCTCCTGATAAGATTGGGGCTGATACAAAGGACGCTCCTCAAAGACATGGTTAAGGTCATGACAGTAGGTGCAACCCGGTTTGATGACAGGTAATGGGTTGACCTGATTGACAACAGAATTTCCCTTTGACTCAAGCAGTTCTATCCTCTTCATCAATTGTGTGAACTTGG
Source organism: Agave tequilana (assembly GCA_038442645.1). Taxonomy (NCBI): domain Eukaryota; kingdom Viridiplantae; phylum Streptophyta; class Magnoliopsida; order Asparagales; family Asparagaceae; genus Agave; species Agave tequilana. The sequence continues at coordinate 349,935 of JAVJIF010000773.1, forward strand.
CTTCTGCAGCTATAGAGGATTCTATGGAGTGCATAACAGTTCTAGAAGTGGTGGGAGTGGGTTTATCAGCGCATGACTCCCACTGAATGGTTTTCTCAGCTAAGGTTTCAAAGAGATCCCACCCCTGATGTTCATCTTTCTTCAAAAATTCCCCTTGACACATGGATTCAAGGAGGGTTTTCGTTTGGTAATCTAGACCGTCATACATAATCTGGCATAAACGCCATTTCTCTATGCCGTGATGAGGACACAGGGCTAGAAGGTCTTTGAAACGCTCAAGATATTTCCAGAAAGGTTCTTTTGGTTCCTGCTTGAATTGCATTATATTCTTTCTCATGAGGGCTGTTTTGTGGATAGGATAGAATTTCTTAAGAAAGACTTTTACAAAATCCTCCCATGAAGATATGGAACTGATGGGTAGATTGTAAAGCCATTTCTTAGCTAAATCCTTAAGTGCAAACGGTATGAACCGTAACCTAATAGCATCCTCAGTCAGTTGGGAAATTCTCATCATTTGGCATACCTCTTCAAACTCACGAATAAAGAGGTACGCGTCCTCAGACTCAAGACCATGGAATCGGGGAAGTGTATTAATGAATTGCGGTTTCAGCTCGAAGTGATTTCCATTAGATTCGGGGAGAAGAATGCAAGATGGAAGGGAGGTGCGAATCGGATAAAATCGATCTTGAAGTGAGACGTTGTTTTCCATAATGTCAAGTGGTTGTGTAAGTGCAAGTGTAGAAAGTCTAACAAATCTTGCAGAATTTGGATCACGAAACCACTCTCGCATATACAATTACAAACAACGTGCACCGATCACACCAGCGAAAAAGAAAAAATGAAAATAACAAACAATAAAAGAGAAATCAATCCAAGCTTCTAGGATTCCTGGACCTAGACGACTCCTAACTGATTAGATCGTCCACAGGAGGTTTAGTGTAGACTTTGACTATAAGCGAATCAGCCAGGAAAGGGCAAGGTTGGTGGGAGGTTTTCCGTCAGAGACGTTCCTTAATTAAGTAACCAGCAACCTTCGGGCTTTCGGCCCTCAATCCCTTTCCTAGACACTGATTTTACAAAAGTCAATTTCCAACACTTTCCCCCCTTAGGATAATCTCCTAAGTGAGTCCGAGATGTCCCTAGGGCCAACGTCTAGAAAATTTTTATTTAGAAGCTTAGGATTGTGAGTGCTTGGATTGTGATTTTTGGGCTAAGGAAAGGGTGATAAAATCCCCACCTTATCTTATTTATGGGTTATGCCCTTAGAATTGATTTGTGCAAGTGTACGATATAAACAAACAAGGTTCACTCAAAGCGTATTTAAATCAAACAAAGAGTGAGTCCTAGTCAATATGCGATGCGTACGTACCTTGCCTCCAGCACTCTTCAACAGTAAAAGTAAAGGAATTGAAAGACACGTGCCTAGAATGCAAATGTCTAAACAATTTTTTTAACTTTGCAACAAATTTTTTACTGTTGATTATTAGCAGATATAAGGTCAAGCATACAAGAATTTAATTATTGCAGCAGCTGTATTTTGCAGAGCAAGCAACTCTGCAGAAAGTTGGTCAGTAGTCAACTCCTCCTTGCTGCAATTCTGCGGCAAAAGCCGTGAATCTGCGGCAATTCAGAGGGCTTCTGGTTTCTGCTTTCGAGAGCAGAAGCCCAGAGCCACTTATATGTTTCTGTAATGCAAATTTTGCTGTTTTCTTCACCTATAACCTGCAACAAAGAAGAAGATTCGTTTAGTTCTTCACTTTAAACCAAGAACCGTTGCTCTCCCCGGCAACGGCGCCAAAAATTTGATTAGGGAAGGATAGTGTGAAGTATTTGCACAAGTATTATGTAAAAGAGGAAAGGTTTAGAGTCAACCTTTAGTGCTTGATCACTTCACAATGTAGTTATATGATTAATGTATCCTTTCCAATCTCCGTTATAGCATGGGCTATACCGGGTCGATCCTCGAGGAGAGCTCACGATGGAAGTTTTACGGTTCGTAGTGAAGAAAAGAAAACGAAGATTCTTCTTTATCTTAAAAGAATAAAAATAAATTGGAGAAAGAAGTAAAAGAATTGGTGGATTTGTTCATGATGGAAAATGAAAAGAAATCAAAACAAGATTGGCTTTTGGATTAACACTAAAAGAAAGAAAACTTTGAAAAGACTCTTAGAATGAGAAGATCATGACTAGCTAACCTTACTACCTCGCTAAAACTTACTAAACTTCGGGATGGTGAATGCATGCCTCATGTTGATTCATCGGCAAAGATTTGTCTTGCGTGTTGGTCTAATTACTTTTCCACTTGGATGACGGGTGATCATTCTTGGACTTATCTTGTAGCCTCATAGATGTCATTGGCCTACAATTAGACTTTCAATAATGGAATCAAAAGAGGTACACTCAAGGGATGCTAAGGAAGAAGATACAACATTCATTAAAGGAAAAGAAGTTGTACAACAAATAGCATATTGTGATCCATCTCCATGTTCCATCAAGGCACTTGTTCTGAAGACAAGGCTCTAAATGAGGCACACATGAATCATATGGAGAATTACAACAAGAACTTACCAAGCAATGAAAGTAACCCATCGGAGAAGAGAAGACCATACAACTTGCAAGATTAAAGATAGCAATCACCCATGAGTTAGTAGTTAGCAAGGTTAGTGGTTAGCTAGTTCATGTTTAGAAAAGTTAGCTACTAGCCATAAGAAAAGAAAAGCAAAGCATGAATTAAAGTGCAAGTAAAGTAAAGCTAGAATTAAAGAAAGCAAGTAATACTAGAAAATGCTCAAGTAGAGAGAAGAGAATGGATGAATCCTTGCTTCACAAGTCGTCACTCCTTGGTGTACACAAGCTTTCTCTCTCTTACAACTCTCTTTTGCAGAATTTCTAGGGAGGAAGAAGATCTAGAGCACTATAAAAATCCTAGAGAAAAATCCTACAAAAATACAAGCATCTAATCTCTAATCTCCCCTCTCTCGCAAGCCCTGGTCCTGTATTTATAGCCTCAGCGAGAAGGATCTAGAGCCCAGTTTGTTGGAGAGAAATCCGGGCTTCAACAACCCTGTATCTGCCGCAGATTTGCGGCAATCTTCTGGATTTTGCGGCAAGATCAAGGTAGTTGAGGCCAGATTTTCTGTTGCAAGTTTGTTGTAGTTTGTTATCCACGTGGATCTTCTGGAAGAGTGAGTTGGCGCGTAGAATTCTCTAGATCCTGGACTCAAACTTGGGCTCTCTTTTGGGCTTTTGAATTAATCTCTTTTAATTATTGCTAATTAAAGAGATTTTGGGCTTTTTCTTATTTCAGATGTGGACCTGCAAAATAAGGAGAAGATGATCAAAAATCACATTTTTATTGACAATATGCATGGTATGGAAGCGGTAAAATATGCAAATTTGTATAACAATCACCTTTGCCAAATGTGTACAACTTCTCTTACAACCAAGAGAACAAACACTTTGTATAACTTCTCTTCTACACCAAGAAGACGCTCTTGTACAATAATTCCTTTGAGTGATTATAACCTTTCCTATAAGCCTTGGTACAGTATGAGATCGTGGACAAGGGTTAGTATAGGATGACTTTCAGAGATCTTCACAAAAGAGTAGAAATTGGTGAAGAACTAGAAGTGGGAACAGTTTTCAGGAAACCAGAATATTTTCAGGATTTTTGGTCAGAAAACTGAATATTTGAATTGGTGATTTGACCCAAGATTAACAACCCTATTTATAGCTGCACTCTAGGGTTAGTTAGGATAGTTATTAGGTCCAATTTGAACATTCAAACGTTGGATAACGTTACAGAAAATACCAGAAAACAGAAACTGTCCAACAGTCAAAAACTGCCTATAGTCGACTTGAGATATGGGTTAGTCGACTAGGATAGGCAAATTTCTCAAGGTTAGTCGACTAGTATTGGGACCAAGTCGACTAGGTCATGTAAACTCAAATGACAAGTTTCTGGAAACTGAACCAAGTCGACCATAACTATATTATAAGTCGACTAGGTAAGGGATTAGTCGACTAGGGGAAAGGATCAAGTCGACTACAAAGGTCTATTAGTCGACTAGGTATTCTGTTAAGTCGAATAACAGGAACAAACAGAGAGTTTGGTTTTTTCAGGACAAAAGGTTAGTCGACTTATAGAAATGGTCAAGTCAACTATACTATGTATAAGTCGACTTGTAAAGATTATAAGTCGACTAAGATGCTATGATATGTGTGTGTGTGTGTGTCAAGGTTTTTAACCTGCTATTGACCATTACAATACATATCATTAGTAACTCTCTTTGAGAAGTCTTGATCATGAAGAACTCTTGAATAGACTTGTGATAGAGCTCCAAATGATATACTTCACAAATGTATTATCAAAAGCAAATTCCATCAGAGACCAAAGTTCTGATACCAATTGAAATTAAACCTAGATGGGGGTGAATAGGTGCATGGCTAATCAAATTACAATTCAATACAATATAAAATGATATGATGTAATCGATCACTCAAAATAAGACTTGAAGCCGAATTCCCCGTGAAGGGCTCTGAACTTCTCCTCGTGATTCCTTTAGATAAGAGTTGAGGTGCTTAATTGCGATCTAGTTGAGATGAGTATTGATCGTTAATAATGAATGAATGAAAAACAAATAAATAGAGACAATAAAATAATCGCAAACAGAGAGATTTGTTTTGAGGTTTGAGTCACTACTCTACGTCCTCGCCTTCACCACCATGAAGGATTTATCAATCCACTTTTGGACCTTCCACCAAGGGATCTTACAATAAGGAATTACAACCACTCAGAGTACATAACTCCCCAATACACTCCTCTAGATCAGAGGTAGCACAAGGCCAATTGAACAAGCTCTGGGTGATATTTAAACCACAGACACTCTCTTATAAATACCCTATTTAATAAAATATAAACTTGAAGCTCAAGAATTGTAAGTGAGAGTAAAATCAGAAGAAAGATTTTGAGAACTAAAAAACTTGAAGAAGATTTCTAAAAATAAAGCACAATAGCAAAACTTGAAAACTTTTTCTCTTGAAACTCAAAACTTGATTTTCAATGAAATTGTTGTTATGATTTAATCCATCCTAATGACCCTTTATATAGGTTTTAGAAAAACAAATTTAGAACAGTTTTACTAGGTTTAAAAGGAATAAATTGACTCTTAAAATTCAACAAAACACGTTTTAAAAACATGTTAAAAATCAGTCCCCAAAAAATTAGTTATTTGTGCCAATCTGGCAGACTGGCGGTCGACTGGCCGGCAGACTGGTGGTTGACCGGCCAGTCGACCAGCACATTAAAAAATTTAACCGTTAGCCCTCGGTCGATAGTGTCAAATCGAGACTAAACTGGTTAAAGTCAGTTGACCTCTCGGTCGACCACAACAGGGACCGGTTGACCGCCCGACCGATCGAGAACATGCACAACGTGCACACCCCAATTGCCAGAAGTCCGATCGACCGAGCGGTCGACCGTTCTGGCCTGTAATAGACACGGTCGACAGCCTGATCGACGGACCTAGGCCATAAATAGAGTCTAAGATAATTTTGAAGATACAAAAAATTTTCAAATATTTTTTGTTTGGATTTTGGGAGGTAGAAAATATGCTTATCCATAAGATACAAGTTCTAAACATTGAAAGAATTTTTTTTACAAAATTATTGAACAAGTATCAAAACCAAACATGTTAAAAATCGTACTTTTGAAAACTTGCATTTTGTGTGTGTGTTTCTTTGAGCCTCAAATCTATATTTTATCCTTTAACATACTAGTTCCTTACAAGGTTCTGATCAGCTACTGAATCTTCACGTGGGCTTCTCTGGTTGTGACGTTGAGCAACATTCTGAGCTGGAGCTATGATCCCGTACTTGAGTACCTTTGAGCCATCAACACCTTCCTTTATAGGAAGAACCTATTAGATCTCTTTGAACCCTGAAAGACACTCTTGAAATTGATTAATACCAAATAGCTTCATACGCTTTATTATCATCAAAACACAAAATCGGGGATTGTAATATTTGGGCCAACAAGAGATAGTTACCAAAACCAATTTAACTAGTCTTTAGTCTCCAAACCATGGTGGTCCTCCCACCAAAACATATTTGATAGCAATGCATCCCAAGTTGTGTCCATTGAGCTCAAAGCATCCACCGCCAAGGCACCAACCCCCTCACGTCGTGTGAGAGCCCATATCTACATCAAATAAAATAGGGATAGATTTTGGTACCCATATCTTTTTGGGTCCATAGGGGTTAGCACCTTTCCTAACCCAAACATATTTACTTGCAAAATTAGAAGCATTTAATCTGTCATAACAAAATTTTATAACGTGGCCCGTGCAACCACAATGTATACAAGTGTACACATAGCATACATAGAATCATGTGTTTGGGCATGCTAAGCATGTGTATGCCATGATGGGTGCATGCATATGTGGAGTATGTTTCTTTCGAAACATAGATTCCAACCTCTTGTGGTTCAGGGCACATTTGCTCAAAGTGGAGCCCAAACAATAAATATTCTTCTTCAACATACATATATCATTTTCAACATTAGAAGAAGATGTGGAACATGCAATAGAAACACAAGAAGATGAAGCGATAGTAGCATGGCAAACATGAGAGTCAAAATCATTTTTCAAAGATTCTTTTTCAATAGAAACGCATTCTAACTTTTTCAAATCAAAACAATTTTATTTTTCAAAGAATCGTTTTCTTTTAAAACAAATTCAAATTTTGAAGATAAAACGTTGTTCTTCTCTAAAACAATATCAAAATCATTTTTGTACTTTAAAATTTTAATTTTTTTTTAAAACAAGATAAAGTTGAGTTTTCAAGAAATCTCTTTCATTTGAAACCTTAACTTTCTCTAACAAAACCATTTCAAGTTTTGAAAATAATATTTTCTTTTCTTTTTTAAATCAAAACTCTTCTTTTTCAACATCATATATTTAGAAAGTAAGTTTTCACAAAATATTGAAAGCTCTTCATTTAGAGCATGTGCATCCATAGCATTGTCATCATATGAAGAACTATCACAATCGTCTAGATGATTGTCCGATTTTACCTCAAGGGAGTCAATCCCTTAGACCATGAAGCTAGCTTAGTCGAACTAATCTCTACTAGATTGATTCTCTAAAACGTTTGTCATTTGTTCCTTGGAAAAAGTCAATTTGTTCCACACTGCAAAAGTGGAATCACCTGAGAAATAAAAGATAAATGACCTTTGCTAAGTGATTGCCTACGTGCAATCAAAGCTTGTAAATTAACCTCTATATACTTGCCATTATTAATATAGAAACTTTAGTAGTGGCCAAAAAACATGTAATCCTAACGTTTTAAATATGCACTCATTTTAAACTTCCAAAATTCATTGCTAAATGCATCATAAGTGGTGGAGCAAGATAATCCATGAGCGTATATAAGTATGTGTGTAAAGCAAATCTAGATTAGAAATTCAAGGATCACACTCCTAGATGGTTAAATTGAATATCAGCAGCGCTAGCTCTAATACCAATTGAAAGTACACCTATAGGGGGTGAATAGGTGTACAAGCTAATCTAGGATAATAATGCAGAATTTAAAAATTAATAGCCAACACACAAAGTGTATAACCAAAAGTGAGTCCAAATTCTCCGTGAAGGATTCTGAAACTACTCCTCATGATTCCTCTAAATTATGAGTTGAGGTGTTTTAATAGCTCTCTTGGTTCAATATAAGTATGGGCACACAAACTATATCAAGCATGTATATAAATATGAATAATGTAAAGCAATGCAAGATATAAGAGAGAGAGTTGAGAGAAAGTATATCAAACACAAACATAGGGATATGTTTCGAGGCTACTGCTCTACGTCCACGCCTTCACACAAATGGATTTTCACCATGTCCACACAGGACCTTTCACAAAGGGACCTCCACCGAGGAATTACAATTGCAAACCAGGAGTACACAACTCTACTCTCTTTCTCCTCTGCACAAGGGGAAGGCACAAAGCCTATTACTAAGCAAAGAGAAAAATACAACTTAGTGATCACTAAGATCACAAACAATCCCTTGGGGATCACAAAGGATCACAAAAAAAACACCTCTCACAAACAAGATCCTAGAGAATAGATTGGCAATGAAGAGCTCAAGTATGTTAGTGCACAAAGCTTTTGGAAAAGAAAACACAAAGAAAATACTTGGGAAAACTCTTGAATTGATAAGGAAGAACATAAAACTAAATTCCCAAAACTTGTTTGCTATTGATTTTTCAGGACTTTGAAACAAAATAAAGATATGTAATTTGAATCTCTAAAACTTGTTTAAAAAACTTGTGAAAACATATGAGAAGATGGAAAAATTGTTGTTAAAAATCTCATTGAAAATAGGCCTCAAAACCCCTTATTTATAGGGCTTGGGAAAACTAGCCATTGGGTCAAAAACTGCTCAGAATGGGTTGTCGGTCGACTGGCCAATGGTCAAAAAAAATTAACCGTTTAAGCCTATTGGTCGACTGTCCGGTTGACCGTCCTAAGAGAAACGCCTGTCGGTCGACCGCTCGGCCGACAAAGGCCAGAACCAGAGAGCACCCTCTCTGGTCGGTCGATTGCTTGGTCGATCCATAGAGCAAGGCTTTGGATCGGTCGACCGGGCAGTCGCCCGGCAGAATGGCCAACGCATTATGCATGTCTTGTGCACATCGATCGACCATCCGGTCGACCGAGCTCTGGTCCGGTCGATCGGTCAGTCGACCGTCAAAAGCCCAAATCCAGATTTTTTTTTTAGGGTTTGAAAATGCAGCTTGTTAATTTCCTAAAATTTCAAATAAAATCATAAAATTCCACAAAAATAAGTTCTTATTAACTCTTTGAAATACAAATATGTGTGATTAAAAATCAACACATATTATAAACTATCTGAACTATTTTTGAGGCATGAAATTAAACCTTAAAACCAAAACTGGTATTTTCCAAAACCAAGTTCTAAATGAAAATTTGATTTTCCAAACTTGTATAAATACAAAAGCATAATAATTTAAACACATATGAAGCATAGTGTGTATTGATAGAATCCAACACACATATAAATGATATATCTATGTTTTGACATTAAATACAAAATTAAGTTTTGATTAAAAATAAAACTTTGAAACCATGAACTAGAATCATCAAAATAAGTTTCTAAACATTATGAATTAAACAATGTATATGGATGATATTCAATATGCACATAAACTAAGTAACTAATTTTGATGAAATGTACTCTTGAAACCAAAAGATATGTTCTTGAAAATCCAAAACGGTTAAGCCGAAATCAAAACTTTTGAACTTGTGTGTGTGTCATACTTGAGCATATCAAAACTAACTATCTTTACACAAAATCTAAACACTAAACTAAACAAACCTAGATACCAGTCTTCTCTTCGATCTTCATCTTAAAGATGTCTCTATCCAAACACGATCCATAAAGCTTAACTCCATATGAGTATTTGATGCGATCTTGACGCACGAGTTCTTGAATCAATATATGTTAGCTCCAAAACTTGACTTTGAATCCTTTGTTGAAGCTAAACATCTACTGAGATCTTGATCAATATCTAAAATTTATTAAACACAAGATCATTAGTAACTTAACTTCATAAGTTAGTCATCATCAAAACTAAGGTGAAGAGCCTTTGGGCTAACATTGATGATGTCAATGCATCCATTGAAATCACCTAGAGGGGAGGTGAATAGGTGATAATGCTAATCAATGCACAAAATTAAAATGATATGATGCAACGATCACCCGAAACAAGATTAGAAGCCGAATACCCCGTGAAGGGCTCTGAACTCTTTCCTCGTGATTCTTCTATATAAGAGTTTGAGGTGCGCAATGCAATCTTGTTGTGTGAGTATTGATCGACAATATAGCAATGAATATAAAGCAAGTAAATAACATAAATAAACTAATCGCAAATACTGAGATTTGTTTCGAGGTTCGAGCACCCAGCTCTACGTCCCCGCCTTCACCCAGAAGGATTTCCGAACCACTACAACTTTCACAAAGAATTACAACCACAAGGGAGCACCCAACTCCTCTATCACACTCTTCTAGTCCAGAGGTAGTGGAGCCACAGATACAAGAATATCTTGGTGATCAAAAGATCACAAACCCTCTTTTGAAAAACTTTTTCCTTATAAAAATCCTAGAGAATAATATGTAGGATTGAAGCTTAAGTTTTGTAAGTGAAAAAGAAAATAAAATTGAAGAGAGTTTTGAATCAAAAACTTCAGTGAAAAGAGAGAATTTTGAGCACAAAAACTGAGAGCAAAAACTTCTTTTGAAAGACTTAAACTTGATTTCTTTTGCAAAGAATTGTTGTAATCTCTTCAACCCTAATCATCCCTATTTATAGGATAAAGGTAGGGATTAAAAGGTTAACTGATATAATGAATAATTAGGAAAGATTAGACCTAAATCCAGCCCTAAAAATAGTTTGGAGAAGAAAAGCATGTTTTAAAACGTGTTTAAAAAACTAGCCGTTTAGGCTGATAATCTGCTCACGGTCGACCGGTTTTCAAAAATATAACCGTTGCCAGCCCACGGTCGACCGCCTGGTCGACCGTCCCAAACAGAGACTTAGGGGCTTTCAGTCGGCCGAAGCTCGGTCGACCGACATGGGGTCCAGTCTACCGCCCGGTCGACCGGGTAACGTGCACACATGCACACACCCAAACGGTCAGAAGTGCGGTCGACCGCCTGGTCGACCGTCCGGTCGACTGCAACAGGCCAAAATAGTTTCTTATGAAAATAGTATTGAAGATCTTAATAATTTTCAAATTAATCTTGATCAAGACTTGGTATACTATATAAAATAGAGTTTGTAAGTATTAAAAATATTTGATATATAGGAGAAATATCTTTATAAAAATCATGTGCAAAATCTTGTGTGTGGGGAATATTGAGCTTCAAGACTATACACATCCTTTAACAAAACTAAAAATTATAAAAACTGAGAAAGAAAGTCCCTGAGCTGTGTTACACCAAGCTAGAGCCTTCTCTCCTATGAAAACGTCCTCTTGCGCCATTTGCCTTTAAGCGCCATTATCTTTACAATATGCTTCAAAACTATCATGACTAGTACAAACTTGAAACTCATTCTGAAAAACTTATTAGTACCAAATAGCTTCTATGTGTTTTGTTATCATCAACACTTAAACAAATAGATAGTGTAACCTTTTGGGCCAACAATCTCCCCCTTTTTGATGATGACAAAACATATAGGCTATAACACAAGATATAAAAGGGAGGTAAAAACTCCCCCTCAAATAATGCTATATTAAACAAGTATAAAACAATTTATTATGAGAGAATTTTTGAATTTTTGAAAATTTAAAAACCATACACAAACAAGTCATGAAACAACCATACAGAAACAAGTCAACAAACCATACCATAAAATCAAAACATAAACTACGTATTTCTCCCCCTTTTTGTCATACATCAAAAAGGGATATGTTAGCAAGAAAGCTTCCTTATTCAACAATACAAACATTTAGTTCACCACATATAAAAGAAAATCTATTATAGTCAAGTGGTTTGGTGAAAATATCGGCAAGTTGAAAATCGGAAGAAACATAATCAATATCAATATCACCTTTCTCAAAATGATCTCTAAGGGAGTGATATCGAATCTCAATGTGCTTGGTCTTACTATGTTAATTTGCATTCTTAGTCATATGAATTGTACTAGTATTATCACAAAATATTTTTATATGATCATAATGCAAATCATAATCAAGGAGAGTATGTTTCATCCAAAGGACTTGAGCACAACAAGCCCCCGCCGCAACATACTCCGCCTCGGCGGCTGAAAGGGCTACCAAATTTTATTTCTTGGAAGACCATGAAACAAGACAATTACCAAGAAATTGACATGTTCCACTAGTACTCTTCCTATCCACTCTAAACCCGCATAGTCGGCATCCAAAAAACTCGTCATTGAGAATTCTCCAATTTTCGAAAACCAAAGACCCATTCCAATAGTCCCCTTAATATAATGAATAATGTGTTTTACCGCAATTAAATGAGATTCTTTGGGACACGATTGGAATCTAACACAAAGACACACACTAAACATAATATCTGGCCTACTAGCCGTTAAATACAACAAATTACCAATCATGGTTCTATACAATTTTATACAACACACTTACCTTGGTCATCCTTATCAAGCTTGGTGGTGGTGGCCATGGGAGTGTTGCAAATTTTTTAGTCTTCAAGCCCAAATTTCTTGATAAGTTCCTTGGAGTACTTGGCTTGACATATGAAAATCCCATCACACATTTACTTCATTTGGAGTCCAAGAAAATAGTTCAATTCACCCATTAATAACATCTCGAATTCATGTTGCATGCATTGTTCAAACTCCTTGTAAAGTAACTCATTAGTAGAGCCAAAAATTATATCATCAACATATTTTGAACTATAAGAATGTCACATCAACATGTTCAGTAAATAATGTGGTGTCTACTTTGCCTTTAACAAAATTATTTGAAAGAAGAAAATTAGAAAGCCTTTCATACCAAGCTCTTGGAGCTTATTTTAAACCATACAATGCTTTATCAAGTTTGAAAATAAAATTTGGATGTACATGATCCACAAAACCGGGAGGTTGTTCAACATAAACTTCCTCATCAATAAAACTATTTAAAAATGCACTTTTTACATCCATTTGAAAAAGTTTAAAATTTTTAAAACATGCATATGCTAGTGTGATCTGTATGGCTTCAAGCCGTGCTACGGGTGCAAAGGTCTCCTCAAAGTCGATTCCTTCAACTTGAGTGTAACCTTGGGCTACTAACCTAGCCTTATTCCTAATAATATTTCCTGACTCATCCAACTTGTTCCTAAAAATTCACTTAGTACCAATCATTGGTCTATCATGGGTTCTAGAAACAAGGTGCCAAACTTGGTTGCACTCAAATTTATTGAGCTCTTCTTGCATAGCTAGCAACCAATGAGTCGCCCTCGGCTTCGAGGATGTTTTTGGGTTCAAAATGAGATATGAATGCAAAATTTCCATACAATTCATGGAGTTTAGAGCGAGTAGTTATCCCCTTTGATACATCACCTATGATGAGATCTTTGGGATGATTTGAGGCGTATCTCCAATCTTTAGGAAGTGGTCGTGATTGGTCCGCTTCATCCTTTTGAACTTCACTAATAGATTCTTACTTGTCATCTTGAATGGGTGAGTCCTTCAAGGATATTTTCTCCATGTCCTCACCTAATAAGTCAATCTCTATAACATTCTCAACAATAGCATCAGATTCTTCAAATTTAACATGCATAGATTCTTTAATAGTATGAGATGATTTATTGAATACTCTATATGCTTTGCTAGTACTAGAATAGCCAATAAAGATTGCTTCATAAGCCTTAGCATCAAATTTACCCAAATTATCTTTAGTATTCAAAACAAAACACTTGCATCCAAAACTTTAAAGTATGAAACATTTGGTTTTCTTAAATGATAAATTTCAAAAGAGGTTTTGAAAGTATTTTTACACAAATAAATACGGTTTGATATGTAGCATGCGGTGTTTACGGCCTTGGTCCATAAATATTAAGGAAGCCCATATTCACTTATCATAGTCCTAACCATTTCTTGAAGAGTTCTATTTTTCCTTTCAACTACTCTATTTTGTTGTGGAGTTCTAGGACATGACATTTCATGCTTAATTCCCTTTTCATCACAATAAGTCATGAAGAGTTGGTTAACAAACTCACCACCTCTATCACTTCTTGCCCATAAAATCAAAAATCCTTTTTCTTTTTCAACCCTCTTTCGAAAAATCTTAAAATGCGAAAAAGTTTGAACTTTATGCTCCAAGAAGAAAACCCAAGTGAAACGAGAAAAATCATCAACTAAAACAAAAACATATCTATTTTCATTTAAGCTTTTAGCTTTAGTTGGTCCAAAAAGATCCATGTGAATCAATTCTAAGGGCCTAGATGACGTGATATCTTTGATTGGTTTGAAAGAAGACTTGGTTTGTTTCCCAAGTTGGCACGCACCACAAATGCGGTCTTTTTTAAACTTCAAATAAGGAATACCCTTCACCAATTCCTTAGAATTAATTCTAGCAGGGTGGTCAAAAGATGCATGTCCTAATCTTCTATGCCATAACCATGAAATCTCATCAAAAGCATTTAAACATTTAATAGATTAATCCAAATTAAGCATGTCAATAATATAGACATTAATTTCACGAAATCTAGTGAGAATACAATCATTGGTTTTACAATCAAAAATTTTGCAAGAAGATTCATCAAGCACAACTTTGAGACCACGATCACATAGTTGACTAATACTAAGCAAGTTATGTTTAAGCCCATTAACAAGAATAACATTTTCTATTAAAGGAGATGCACCAATCTTAATGTTGTTGGCCCAAAGGCCCATCACTCTAGTTTTGATGATGATCAACTCATGTAGTTATAGTTACTAATAATCTTGTGATGTTTAGTTTCAGATTCTTAATCAAGATATTAGTAGGTGATTAGCTTCTACAAAGATGTTTCGGAAGCTTTCACATGGTGATTCAAGAGCCCGAGCGTCAAAGTTCATATCTAGCACTCGTTGGAGTTATGCTCGGTGGATCACGTTTGGATCGAGTCGACTTGAAGACGGAGTTCGTCAAGAAGACCTCGGTACCTAGTTTAGATGTTGTTTAGATCTATTTGTTAAAGACTAGATAGTGTGATATGCTCAAGTTCACAACACACACACTTGTTTCTAGTTTCATGTTTATTGGTTTTCGATTTTTGGTTTAACCGATCTTGGTTTTTATGAATCGATAGATTCAAAAATGTTTACATGTTTTTATGTATATTAGATTTGTTCTATACACATACATGCTTCATATCTTAGACAAACTTATTTTGATATGCCTATTCATGTATTTGGAGTTTTGTGTTTTAACAAAACATATTTTTGGAATTAAAGCCAAAAACATTGATATATATATCTCTCATGAATATTGGAGTATATCCATATGCATCATGCTTTAAAAGTTGTTTAATATCATATTTTTGTATTTGGTTGAGTTTTGGACAAAACGAATTTTCATTTGAAAAATCAAAGTTTGAAAAATACAGGATTTGATTTTCGATAAAATTTTCATTACACAAAAATAGTTCAAATTAGTTGAAATATGTGTTGAAATTTTTAACACATGTTTGTATATCAAATATTATGTTAGAAATTATTTTTGTAGATTTTTAGAAGTTTAATGGGATTTTTAAGAATATTTAAAACCATGTTTTCTGTCCTAAATTTCATCCTGCCAGGCTCTGGCGGTCGACCGGACCGGTCGACTGGACCCAGAGTCGGTCGATCGGACCGGTCGACCGACGTGCACAAAACGTGCACGCTGCCCAGCCTTGTTGGCCGGTCGACCAAGCGGTCGACCGACTGAAAGCAACCCACTCTCGGGTTGCTCCGGTCGAGCGGGTGGTCGACCGGCCAGAGAGCCGTTGCTCTCTGGTTCAGGGCGCGGTCAACCGGGTGGTCGACCGGACGCTCCAACGGTCAAATTCTTGACCATTGGCGGTCGACCGGGCCGGCCGCCTGGGCTGAAAAATCAGCCCAACGGCTTGTTTCTCTTGGGGGGCTATATAAACCCCAATTGTATGGGATTTTAAGCAAGATTTTCAAGGAGAAAATTTTCATACTCTTTTAGTATTTTTCAGCAAAAAGTTTTTGATTTAAAATTCCTATTCTTTATTTGTTTTTAAAAGTGTTTGGTATTTCAAAGAAAATAGTCTTTTGGGGAATTGGTTTTTGATCTAAAAATTCTATATCTATTTGGTGTTTTCCCAAGTGATTTTCTTTGATCAAAACACTTTGTTTTCCACACTTTAGCCATATCATTCTATCCTATCTATTAGGATCTTTGTTTTGTGGAAGAAATTTTTTGTGGTTGAGATATACCACCAAGTGTTGTACCCTCCTACTTTGTGTTATCCCTCTTGGGTAGAGGTTGATTTGGAGTGGTGGTTGCTCCCTCGAGTGAGAGGTGGTGTTTGTGGTGGATCCCTCAAGTGTGAGGTGATTGATTTGTATTGGCTAGGTGCCTACCCCTCTTGTGTGAGGTGGTGCTTGTGTTGCCTCTGTGAGAGGTTGTATTGGTTGGAGAGAGGAGTTGTGTACTCCCTTGTTGTATCGCCCCAAATCCTCGGTGGAGGTTCCCTGTGTGGGAGTCCTATGTGGACAAGTTAGTGGATTGGAAATCCTTCTCGGTGAAGGCGAGGACGTAGAGCTCGGTGCTCGAAGCTCAAAACAAATCTTATTGTTTGCGTTTGATCCATTGACTCTTACTCTCTCTCTTTACTTTGTGCATTGATTCATATTGTCATACCATATATATGCTTGTGCGTTTGTGTACCTCACTTGTGCTTAACCACGAGAGCTTCATATAGCGCCTCAACTCTTATTCAGAGGAATCAAGAGGAGTTAGTCCAGAGCCCTTCACCGGGAATCCGGCTACACTCGTTGGTTGCATTAAGTGTGTCACAATTTAGTTTTAATTTTCACATTTAGTTCATTAGATTAGCCTATTCACCTATTCACCCCCCCTCTAGGTGATTTCAATTGGTATCAGAGCCTACGCTCCTGATATTAGGTTTAACCACCTAGGAGTATGATCTTGGTTTTGCTAATCTATCTTTTGCATTTGTACTTGCACACATATAGTTTGCACTCATGGATGTTCCTCCCAAGTTTGATATCTCTAAACTTGACATTTGGAAGGTTCTTATGAGTTGTCATTTAAAAGTCCTAGGCTTGCATGTTTACCTTGCTATTACCAAGGAAACCTTCCCTAATGATAGCCAGCATATAGAAGCCAATGCAATTACCCTAAAGGCACTTAGAGCATCTCTTGATAAAAGTTATTTACATGTGTTTTCTCACTATGAGTCCGCTTTTACAGTATGGAGCATTTTGACTTCTCCCAAACTTCCAAAGATTATCGAAAGGAAGAGGAGATCTAGGAGAGACGGGTCCGACGAACGTTGCTTCATGGTCCAAGGGAATGACTCCCTTGAGGTACACTCGGACACTCAACTAGATGATAACTCTAGTACATATTGCAATGAGTGTATAGAGGCTCAAGCCATAAATTATGAACTTGCTGAAAAGTGTGAAAAATTACTTGAAAAATATTAACTTTTGAAAAAGGATAATCTTGATTTAAAAGAAGAAAATAAAAATCTATCTTCTAGACTTGAGAATGTTTTGCAAGAGAAGGCAGAGATTTCTAATGAAAAAGATTCTTTGAAATCTAAACTTAATTTTACCCTAAAAGAAAATGAAATTTTGAAGAATAAAAATGATTGTGATGATGTTTTAAAGAAAAATGAAAACTTGTCTTTCAAACTAGATTTTGTTGTAAAAGAAAAAGTTTCTTTGAAAAACAAAATTGACTTGATTTCAAAAGATTTAGAAGTTTGCTTAAATGAAAATAAATCCTTGAAAAATAATATTGATTCACATGTTTGCCATGCTAGTGTAGCTTCATCATCTAGCTCACATATTGCATGCACCTCTTCTTCTAGGATTGATAATGATATTTGTTTGTTAAAGAAGAGTGTAGATTGTTTGGGCTCCACTTTGAGCCAATGTGCCATGAACCATACACGCTTGGAATCCTTGGTTCGAAAGAAATAAGTTTCATCTTTACATGCACACCATCCACGACATACACATGCTTCGCACGTTCCTGTACACAACACTATGTATGCTCATGTGTACACATGTACACATTGTGGACGTAAGGGCCTCCTTGCTAAGTTTTGTTATGATCGTATACATGATTCAAATTTAGCAACTAAATTTGTTTGGGTTAGGAAAGGTACTAACCCCCATGGACCCAAAAGAGTGTGGGTACCAAAGACCACTCCTATTATATTTGATGTAGGTGTGGGCTCTCGCATGACGTGAGAATAATGGTGCCTTGAGGTGGATACGTTCCGAGCTTAAAGAGGACTATTTGGATGCATCACTTTCAAGGGGAGTTTGGTGGGAAGACCACCTTGTTTTGGAGATATGGAGATGAGCCCTATTTGTTTTGGTAGCGATCTCTAACTCCCATTATGTTTACATGCTAGTAACTTATTCATTTTTAGCATGTTTTGATGTTTCATGATTAGTATGCTATATGCCATGTCATTTAGAATAGTGATATATATGATTAGTATTTGAGACACCCATGTTTAATATGGATTTATATCTTTGTGTTCTCACATTTGTTTTAACTAATGTGTATGTCTTAAATCTATGCATAAGCATATACATAATAATCATATGTATGTTTATGTCTTTTGTTTTGAATTCTATGCTTCATGCTTTGATTACTTATTTGGATGTAAGTTTTCATTAAAACTAGGATATATACTTGTACAACTAGTGAGCCACAAATAGACTATTATATGTTTGTGCTTGAACACTCATTTGTACTTATTAGATGTACTAGTATAGTCTAGTTTTGATGATTCATACATTTAACTTGTATTCACCATTTTTGTACATGTTTTCATGTTTATGTTTAACTTCATGTATATGTCTATTTTGTCTAAACTATTAGCTATACATATACATCATTGAGCCACTTGCCTTCATGTATATACTTTCGTGGACTCATGTATGTTTTGGGTATGTATGTATAAGATAGTTTGTACATGACATACATATACCTTGAAGGAATTCTAGTTTTGATGATTTTCATGTTTTCATGTTTTAAGAAATTTCTTATCAAGCTTAATGCCTATTTCCATAACTATGTTTTTCACATTATGCTTATACACTCACGTCATTCATGTTTTCTCATGATTTTATTTTCATGAGTATGATATATACTTCATAAATTTTGAGTGCTGGTAATCATGTGATTTACATGTGTTTTATGGAATATATTCTTGTTTTATTCCTTACTTGAAGGATTTCATACTAGTTTACAAATTTTTCTATAACTAGTTCGTATTCTTCATTATGGTAGAGTTTCTCGAATAAACTATATTTTCAAATTTTTTTTGAAAACCCTACCCATTTCAAGGGCGGTTGGTTGGGCGACCTTGCCTTGGATGCTTATTATTGAAAATTCTTTTTAAACATGTGCATGAAATGGGTGGTAGGAAATATGAGCTATACACTTGATCTTATTATGTTTTCAATTGGTATCATTAGATCTATTTCAATTGGTATCACTATTGACATTATTTTTGTATACTCATATATTGTTTTTATATATGTATGCTTACACTTCCAGGAGTATCAATTTCTATTGGTATCTAATTTTTTTTCCCATACATATATATATGTTTTATTTGTGCTTACTATATCTCTATATCCTCGAGCACAAATTTTAGTTATGCTAAGCTTGATTTCTTTAATGACTATTATATTTCAATTGATTATGTTTCAATTGATATCTTATACAAGCTTATGCATCACTTTATTTGGTATTTCATAAAGGGGGAGAAAATTCGTATTTCACTTTTCGATTGGTTTTGTTTACCTTGACTTTTTACTCCCACACTTTATGATGTGATTGATGTTTGGTATCATATGCTTCAAATGAAATATTATTTTCAATTGGTACAAATCTTTTCAATTGGTATCAAGGTTTCCTATTGGTATCAATTAATATCAAAATTTTTGAATGACTGTTTGAACATGGTTTATTTACTTTCAATTGGTATGTTTCAATTGATATATATTTTTATTTCAATTGGTATCTTAAATTTGTTTTAAGAGACAAGCCCTTCTTCATGTAATGCATGTATGCAGGGAAGTTAACTTAGCGTCTTCCTCTTCATGAACGTATATCGCATATATCTCTTTGTTGATTTGCTTTCACCATTTTGTTGATTTTTTGTTTTTGACAAAAAGGGGAGAACATTGTTTTGTTTTTACTTTAACCCCTTTTTTGATGATTGCCAAAAAGGGGGAGAAGTATTTTAGTATATATGCATGTTTGAGAAGGATTTATGTTTATGCATATATGTTTTGTTTTGCAAATACAAGGAGATAAGAATTTGATGAGTTTTATGCTTGTTTGGTATGTTGTATTTGCATACATGTTTATACATGTTTATGAGCTTCATTGCATATCTTATTGTTTATTGTTATGCATGAGTTAAGGGGGAGCTTCCTTGAAGCTTTACTTTAATCCATGCATATATAACTCATTGAGTTTTGTCATCATCAAAAGGGGGAGATTGTTGGCCCAGAGGCCCATCACTCTAGTTTTGATGATGATCAACTCATGTAGTTATAGTTACTATTAATCTTGTGATGTTTAGTTTCAGATTCTTAATCAAGATATTAGTAGGTGATTAGCTTCTACAAAGATGTTTTGGAAGCTTTCACATGGTGATTCAAGAGCCCGAGCATCAAAGTTCATATCTTGCACTCGTTGGAGTCATGCTCGGTGGATCACGTTTGGATCGAGTCGACTTGAAGACGGAGTTCGTCAAGAAGACTTTGGTACTTAGTTTAGATATTGTTTGATCTATTTGTTAAATACTAGATAGTGTGATATGCTCAAGTTCACAACACACACACTTGTTTCTAGTTTCATGTTTATTGGTTTTCGGTTTTTGGTTTAACCGATCTTGGTTTTCATGAATAGATAGATTCAAAACAAGTTTACATGTTTTATGTATATTAGATTTGTTCTATATACATACATGCTTCATATCTTAGACAAACTTATTTTGATATGCCTATCATGTATTTGGAGTTTTGTGTTTTAACAAAACATATTTTCAGAATTAAGCCAAAAACATTGATATATATATATATATATATATATATATATATATATATATATATATATATATATATATATATATATATATCATGAATATTGGAGTATATCCATATGCATCATGCTTTAAAAGTTGTTTAATATCATGTTTTTGTATTTGGTTGAGTTTTGGACAAAACGAATTTTCATTTGAAAAATCAAAGTTTGAAAAATACAGGATTTGGTTTTCAGTAAAATTTTCATTAAACAAAAATGATTCAAATTAATTGAAATATGTGTTGAAATTTTTAACACATGTTTGTATATCAAATATTATGTTAGAAACTATTTTTGTAGATTTTTAGAAGTTTAATGGGATTTTTTAGAATATTTAAAAACCATGTTTTCTGTCTTGAATTTCAGCCTGCCAGGCTCTGGCGGTCGACCGGACCGGTCGACCGGACCCAGAGTCGGTCGATCGGACGTGCACTAAATGTGCACGCTGGCCAGCCTTGTTGGCCGGTCGATCGAGCGGTCGACCGACTGAAAGCAACCCACTCTCGGGTTGCTCCGGTCGAGCGGGCGGTCGACCGGCCCGAGAGCCGTTGCTCTCTAGTTCAGGGCGCGGTCGACCGGGCGGACAACCGGAGGCTCCAATGGTCAAATTCTTGACTGTTGGCGGTCGACTGGGCCGATCGACCGCCAGCCGCCTGGGCTGAAATTCAGCCCAACGGCTAGTTTCTCTTGGGGGTCTATATAAACCCAATTGTATGGGATTTTAAGCAAGATTTTCAAGGAGAAAAATTTCATACTCTTTTAGTGTTTTTCAGCAAAAAGTTTTTGATTTAAAATTCCTATTCTCTATTTGTTTTTAAAAGTGTTTGATATTTCAAAGAAAATAGTCTTTTGGGAAATTGGTTTTTGATCTAAAAATTCTATATCTATTTGGTGCTTTCCCAAGTTATTTTCTTTGATCAAAACACTTTGTTTTCCACACTTGGGCCATATCATTTATCCTATCTATTAGGATCTTTATTTTGTAGAAGAAATTGTTTGTGGTAGAGACATGCCACCAAGCATTGTACCCTCCTACTTTGTGTTATCCCTCTTGGGTAGAGGTTGATTTGGAGTGGTGGTCGCTCCCTCTAGTGAGAGGTGGAGTTTGTGGTGGAATCCCTCAAGTGTGAGGTGATTGATTTGTATTGGCTAGGTGCCTGCCCCTCTTGTGTGAGGTGGTGCTTGTGTTGTCTCTGTGAGAGGTTGTAATGGTTGGAGAGAGGAGTTGTGTACTCCCTTGTTGTATTGCCCCAAATCCTCGGTGGAGGTTCCCTGTGTGGGAGTCCTGTATGGACAAGTTAGTGGATTGAAAATCCTTCTGGGTGAAGGCGGGGACGTAGAGCTCGGTGCTCGAACCTCGAAACAAATCTTGTTGTTTGCGTTTGATCCATTAACTCTTACTCTCTCTTTACTCTGTGCATTGATTCATATTGTCATACCATATATATGCTTGTGTGTTTGTGTGCCTCACTTGTGCTTAACCACGAGAGCTTCATATAGCACCTCAACTCTTATTCAGAGGAATCAAGAGGAGTTAGTCCAGAGCCCTTCACCGGGAATTCGGCTATACTCGTTGGTTGCATTAAGTGTGTTGCAATTTAGTTTTAATTTCACATTTAGTTCATTAGATTAGCCTTATCACCTATTCACCCCCCTCTAGGTGATTTCAAATGTTACCTATACCGATGATGATGCCCTTGGAGTCATCTCCGAAGGTGACAGTGCCACCTTCAACGTACCTTGATAAAGTTATAAAATTATTGATGTCCCATGTCATATGCCTCGAATAACCACTATTAAGGTACCACCGCTCCTTACATCTTAGAGTCTTGGTGTGTGCCTATATCAAATAATTTAAGACTTAATTTTGGTACCCAAATTTTCTTGGGTCCAAAAGAGTTAGTGTTTCTAACCCATACAAGATTATTTGTCCTATTTATATGATCATAGTAAAATTTAGTTAAATGGCCATTCCGGCCACAATAAGTGCATTTATAAATTCTTTCATATTTAAAAGAATAATGAGTATGTGGTTTACGAACATGTGAATTGTGAGCATGGGTAGATTTAGCATGATTGACATGTGAAGTGTTGGCATGATGAACATGTGAAGTTTTGGCATGAGATATTTTATCATTTTTAGCATGTAGAGTATGCATATGCTTCTTTGAAAACATTTCTTCTAATTTAGTATTGTTAAAAGCACATTCTTTTAAAACATTTTCCAAATCATTGATTTTTGTTTTTAACATGGAAAACTCATTTTCATCAATTTTAGGATATTTAGCTTTACAAGCAATTCTATAGCATCAAACTCTTTTTGCGTTGAAATAAGATTAGAAGATAGTTCATCCTTTTCTTTTGAGGAAATAGCAAGTTGGTTTTTAAGCTTTTCAATTTCCTTTTTCAATTTTGAACATTCTTCCTTTTTATCATCAAAACTATCTAAAAGTTCAACATAAGCATGTACTAACATTTCTCTACTTATTTCACTTTCATCATCAAGCGGTTGGTAGTTACCTTAGGTGTGTTTGCCATGAAACACACATTTGCGTGTCGACTTCATCTTCGGATTCACTTTCCGAATCCAAGTGGCTTTGTACACCTTCTTTTCAACCGGCCTCTTTTGCTTCAAGGAGGAGGTTATCTTTTTCTTGAAATCTGGACAATCGGCATGATGTGTCCGGGTTTCCGACAATTGTAGCATATGATCCTTTTCTCCTCCTTCCCTTCCCATCGCCTTCTATAGTTGAGCTTGTTCTTGTGGTACATTCTCTTTACATTTTTCACAAGAAGAGATAGCTCTTCGTTATCTTCTTCATCTTCTTCATCATCGTAGTTGGAGGAGGAAGACTTGAAAGCTATTGACTTTTTCTTTTGAGGTATCGCATCTTCTCTAGCCTTCTTCTCCATCTCATGAGTCTTAAGGTTTCCAATAAGACTTATGAGCTCCATCTCGTCTTTGTCATTCAACTCCTTCAAGTGGTAACTTTGATTTCCCATGACAAAGGAAGAGCACGAATCACCTTACGCACCTTTTGGTCGTTGCTTATTTCATCACCTAGAGAAGAAAGAGCATTTGTAATCTTAGTAAACTTGGTAATCATATTATCAATAGATTCATCTTCTAGCATTTTAAAACTTTCATATTGGGAACGCAAGAGATCTAGTTTAGCTCTCTTGACTTGTAATGTTCCCTCGTGAGTGACTACTAAGTGTTGCCAAATCTCATAGGCGGATTTGCAATGGATAACCCGTGTTAAGTCATCCTCATTCAAAGCTGAGAGTAGGGCATTTTGAGCTTTTGAATTAGCATCAAATTCCTTGAAGGTAAGTTTGGACCAAGTGTCCTCCTCACTTTCGGGTCTAATAAAAGGTTTGGTTAAAGACTTAGCGACTAGACTACCTGAGATTGTAGAAAAATGGTTATCCTAACTTTCCATATGGGAAAGTTGAGTCCATCAAATTTGGGAGGGGTCTTAATGTTATCGGCCATCTTTACTAGTGTATGAATGAAAATATGAAAATAGTGATTAGCAAATTTTAGGATCTCTCTAAGGATGTGAAGCCAAAAACTAGAGTCCTAGCTCTGATACCAATTGAAATCACCTAGAGGGGGGTGAATAGGTGATAATGCTAATCAATGCACAAAATTAAAATGATATGATGCAACGATCACCCGAAATAAGATTAGAAGCCGAATACCCCATGAAGGGCTCTGAACTCCTTCCTCGTGATTCCTCTAGATAAGAGTTTGAGGTGCGTAATGCAATCTTGTTGTGTGAATATTGATCGACAATATAGCAATGAATATAAAGCAAGTAAATAACACAAATAAATCAATCGCAAACAATGAGATTTGTTTCGAGATTCGAGCACCCAGCTCTACGTCCCTGCCTTCACCCAGAAGGATTTCCGAACCACTACAACTTTCACAAAGAATTACAACTACAAGGGAGCACCCAACTCCTCTATCACACTCCTCTAGTCCAGAGGTAGTGGAGCCACAAATACAAGAATATCTAGGTGATCAAAAGACCACAAACCCTCTTTTGGAAAACTTTTTCCCTTACAAAAACCCTAGAGAATAATGTGTAGGATTGAAGCTCTAGTTTTGTAAATGAAAAAGAAAATAAAATTGAAGAGAGTTTTGAATCAAAAACTTCAGTGAAAAGAGAGAATTTTGAGCATAAAAACTGAGAGCAAAAACTTCTTTTGAAAGACTTAAACTTGATTTCTTTTGCAAAGAATTGTTGTAATCTCTTCAACCCTAATCATCCCTATCTATAGGATAAAGGTAGGGATTAAAAGGTAAACTGATATAATGAATAATTAGGAAAGATTAGACCCAAATCCAGCCATAAAATTCGTCTGGAGAAGGAAAGCATATTTTAAAACGTGTTTAAAAAACTAGCCGTTTAGGCTGATAATCTGCTCACAGTCGACCGGTTTTCAAAAAATATAACCGCTGCCAGCCCACGGTCGACCGCCCGGTCGACCGTCCCAAATAGAGACTTAGAGGCTTTCAGTCGGCCGAAGCTCGGTCGACCGAGTCGACCGACATTGGGTCCGGTCCACCGCCCGGTCGACCGGGTAACGCACACATGCACACACCCAAACAGTCAGAAGTGCGGTCGACCGCCCGGTCAACCGTTCGGTCGACCGCAACAAGCCAAAACAGTTTCTTATGAAAATGGTTTTGAAGATCTTAATAATTTTCAAATCAATTTTGATCAAGACTTGGTATACTATATAAAATAGAGTTTGTAAGTATTAAAAATATTTGATATATAGGAGAAATATCTTTAGAAAAATCATGTGCAAAATCTTGTGTGTGGGGAATATTGAGCTTCAAAACTATACACTATCCTTTAACAAAACTAAAAATTATAAAAACTGAGAAAGAAAGTCCCTGAGCTGTGTTACACCAAGCTAGAGCCTTCTCTCCTATGGAAGCGTTCTCTTGCGCCATTTGCCTTTAAGCGCCATTATCTTTGCAATATGCTTAAAAATCATCATGACTAGTACAAACCTGAAACTCATTCTAAACAACTTATTAGTACCAAATAGCTTCTATGTGTTTTGTTATCATCAAAACTTAAATAAATAGAGAGTGTAATCTTTTGGGCCAACATCCATTACCTCACATCTCCACATACCAAAGTTGTTCGTGCCATTGAACTTCATCAGATCAATCCTCAATGGATGTGGATTTATGGATTTTGGATTCATGGATTTCACGGTAGATGTACCATCTCCAACCATCTTCTCAATTGATTCCTCAAACAATATGAAAAACAAACAGAGTTAGATCAAAAACTAGATAAAGGTAGGATCTTTACCTCAAAGCGAAACACTAGAAGAGTTTCCAAAGTGATCTACTCCTTTAAATTTGATTCCTTTTACAATCCAAACATTATTTTGAGATTGACACACGATCCCACAAACAGTCCCAATGCTGCTACAAGATTGGCACACGATCTCTGCCAAACAGAGACAATGCTCTTGGAATTAACATACGATCCCACGATGAATCTGAGATGCCCTAATACCACTTGTTGTGTTTAACGCCTTCTCTGGGCAACAACCAACGTGGGGAACCCAAGCAACAGAGATAGGCGCGCCGGAGAATTTCCCACATGACAAAAACAAAGAAACAAGAGAAAAAAATAAGCCAACATAATATTTAACGAGGTTCGATAATTTGCTTACGTCCTCGGGGCAAGGGAGAGAGGGATTTTATTGATTCAATAATCAATTACAAGAGAATTTAAGAGATATTTTGAGGAATACAATTCATGAGGGCTATATTCCTTATTTATGCCAGAGAGTCCCAAGGTTTTAGAAAACCCTGATTAGATTCGACTCTAATTCAGAAAAGAAGTCTGAATCCTGAAAGAAGAAGCAAATTCACACCCAGATATGCCTATCGGCCGACCGGCCGGTCGATCGACCCTGTCCATCGGTCGACTGATCGGTCGACCGGGACCAATAAAGAGCCTTGTCTTTCAGTCAATCGACCGCTTCAGTCGACGGCTTACTTGCCACGATCGACAGGGCAGTCGACCGGGCCATGCCTGTGCACGTTATGCACACCGGTCGACCGAGCGGTCGATTGAGCCCTGTCTCCTAGCCTGCTACGAGCTGCGTTCTCGCTTCTTTTGGCTTCCAATCTCTGCGCTATCTCTTCCGATGAGTTAAAAAAAACCTCTTCCAATATATCTTATCTCTGATTAGTCTACAATTTTGCATTATTATATGGCAATCCCTACCGATTTATGAATAAAATGTCGGTCTAAACCGTATTTTGGTCTCTCTTGCAGATAAATCAAGAGTTTAAGGGCAAAGAAGTAATAAGAGCTTAATTAAACCCATTTTCGGGTATTTAATTCCAATTTCTTGGAGACCAAGCAAGGGAATTTCTATAAGATGCATTGAACCTAGAACCTTGTGCACGTCAGACGAATATCCGGGCAAAAATACCAGAATTCGAATATACCAAGAAGGCCCTCGAAGCCAGGAGAAGATCCTCGCCAAAACCAAGGAATTAATTCCCTGGTTTTGTCACAGAAATGCGGCAAATGCTGCGTTTCTGTGGCAATTTGGTGGGTCTATGCGTCGATCTTCAACGCGTGGGCCCGTCTCGTCTTCTAGAACCCTCCTTTGCCTATATTTACCCCTGCAGAGGCCCGAAACGCAAGCAATTTTTGATTTTAGGCTAGTATCCTTTAGTGTAGTATAGTGTAGGTGTTCTTCTTCTTTGCTTCTGTATTTTTATTTCCTTTTTAGATCTTGTAGTAGGGCAGAGATATTCAGGGAGAGATAGAGAGATATTGATGTAATAGATGGTGACAATCTATGTAAAGGTGTCTCCTTTCTTCTCCAATGTAATATTCTCCATCTTCTACATGATGCTTAGCTAGATTTTTTCTTCTCATGGTAATCTAACTACTGACCACTAACCATCTAACCACTTACTTGATAATCCACATGAATCTAATAGCATCTACAAGGCCTTGCTCGTGCAAGAGCCGTTGATGGCTGATGATGATGGATTCTAACATTTCTAACATCTAACTCACTAACTTGCTAACTTGCAATGTCTTTTTTATTTCATACTTACATCTAACCGGTTTTGATGATTTAATAGTAGCTTGTAACTTGTTTGTGGTATGATGTGTTGTTTGAATGTTGACGAACAATCTTATTTGCCATGCTTTGTATCGTCTCTTGAAGCAAAGGATTAGTGATGGCCAAGGATCCATGTGAGGCAATTATTACTAAGAGGTTAGCATGGTTAGTGGAGTAATTAGTAGTTAGTAAGCATGAGTTTTTCTTTTATAGTTTTCCTTCTTCTTTTTACTTTGTTTTAAAAATCATTTTCAAAACCTTTTTTATCATTTTCCTATCAATGACTTCACCGCTTTCTTAGTTCGCCTTTGTTTTATTTTCTTCACCACCACTTTTTATTTGTTATCACATTGCCCTTTTCATCGCCTTCTATAACTACTACTTCTCGATTTCTTTTCTTTACTTTTTCTAAATCTTTAGTAAAGAAGAACTTATTAATATAACACGTGAATATGGACTGTTAATGCTTCTATCGCCTCCCGTCCCTGTGGATTCGACCAGTTGAGCCAATGCTATAACGGAAGTATCGAGGAAACATTAGCATAGATACATTTTCACTGATTTCATAAAACATACATTTTCGAGTGCTTGTTTCGCCCCGATCAAATTTTCAATTATGCATTATTATATCGCATTCCCTACTGATTTATGAATAAAATGTTGGTCTAAACCGTGTTTTGGTCTCTCTTGTAGATAAATCAAGAGTTTAAGGGCAAAGGAGTAATAAAAGCCTAATTAAACCCATTTTCGGGTAATTTATTCCGGATTTCTTGGAGGCCAAGCAAGGTCAGACGAATATCCGGGCGAAAATATCAGAATCTGAATATACCAAGAAGGCCCTCAAAGCCAGGAGAAGATCCTCGTCAAAACCAGGGAACTAATTCCCTAGTTTTGCAGCGGAAACGTGGCAATTGTCGCGTTTCCGTGGCATTTTGGTGGGCCCACGCATCGATCTTCGACGCGTGGGCCCGTCTCATCTTCTAGAACCCTTTTTTGCCTATATATACCCCTATAGAGACCCGAAACGCAAGCAGTTTTGATTTTAGGCTAGATTTTCTATCTTTTAGTGTAGTATAGTATAGGTGTTCTTCTTCTTTACTTTTGCATTTTCATTTCCTTTTTAGATCTTGTAGTAGGGTCGAGAGATTCAGAGAGAGATAGAGAGATATTGATGTAATAGATGGTGACAATCTATGTAAAGGTGTCTTCTTTCTTCTCCAATGTAATCTTCTCCATCTTCTACAAGATGCTTAGCTAGATTTTCTTCTCATGACAATCTAACTACTAACCACTAACCACTAACCATCTAACCACTTACTTGATAATTCACATAAATTTAATAGCCTCTACAAGGTCTTGCTCTTGCAAGAGCTATAGATGGCTCATGTTGATGGATTTTAACATTCTAACATTTCTAACATCTAACCCACTAACTTGCTAACTTGCAATATCTTTTTTATTTCATACTTACCTCAACCGTTTTTGATGATTTAATAGTAGCTTGCAACTTGTTTGTGGTATGATGTGTTGTTTGAATGTTGATGAACAATCTTATGTGCCATACTTTGTATCGTCTCTTGAAGCCAAGGATTAGTGTTAGCCAAGGACCCATGTGAGGCAACTATCACTAAGAGGTTAGCATGATTAGTGGAGCAATTAGTAGTTACAGTTTTCCTTTTTCTTTTTTACTTTGTTTTAAAAATCATTTTCAAAACCTTTTTTATCATTTTCCTATCAATGTCTTCACCGCTTTCTTAGTTCACCTTTGTTTCATTTTCTTTACCACCACTTTTTATTTGTTATCACATCACCGTTTTCATCGCCTTCTTTAACTACCACTTCTCGATTTTTTTTCTTTAATTTTTCTAATTCTTTAACAAAGAAGAACTTGTTAACATAACACGTGAATAAGGACTATTAATGCTTCTATCGCCTCCCGTCCCTGTGGATTCGACCCGTTGAGTCAATGCTATAACGAAAGTATCGAGGGAACATTAGCACAGATATATCTTCACTGATTTCATAAAACTTACATTTTCGAGTGATCGTTCCGCCCCGATAAATTTTTGGCGCCATTGCCGGGGATGGGAATGGTTTAAACTCACCTTTTTGTTAACATTTTCTTATCTGTTTTGGTATGCAAGACAATCTTTGCAGGAGCTTAACATTGCAGAGCAAACAGTAGCTTTGCATCTCCCTGCTCTAGAAAGCAGGGACCCAGCTTCTAAAGAAAAGTCGCGCAAATGCGACTTTTGCCTCGAAAACGTGGTGAATTTGTGATAATTGTGTATTTGTGTTGGGTTGTGTTCATTGTAATAGCTAGTTGATTTGTACTATTACTTTCCTGCTTTGATTGCCTGAACGTTGCAATAATTAAAGAACTAAAATACGGTAATTGGACGCTTTTAAAACGGTTTAGACATTTGCATTTAGGCACATGTCAAATTCAATTCCAATATACTATATTTTGTTCTGTTGTTGTGATCTGGACTGAGGTGTACATTTGGCATTGCATATAGCATAAGACAAACACTTGGGTGATTTATTCTCTTTGTGCTATATTCTTGTCAATATTGCACACTTGCACGAATTAGACTTAAGGGCATAGCCCAATATAAGATAAGGTGGGGATTTCGTCACCCTTCCTTAGCCCAAAAATTACCTTCCCACTCGCACAACCTAAGCCCTAATAAAAAATGATAGACTCTGGCCTCTAGGGACATCTCAGACTCATTAAGAGATTGACCGAGGGTGAAACTTGTTTTGAATCTTACTCTTGTGAAATCGGTGTCTAAGGTTGGGGATTAAGATGTTACGCCTTGAAGATACCGTGGTTTGGCGTAATTAAGGCCCGTTGCTTACGCAGGGATGCCTCTCACCGTATTTTTCTCCTACCTGGCCGTTTAGCTTGTGGTCGGATCCATAAAAGAACCTCCCACGGGTAATCAACCAGTTAGGAGTCGTTTAGGTCTAGGTCAACCCTAGTATAGGCTTGATTTTGATTTTCTTTCTTTTTGCTTGTTGTTTGCTTTTTCTTTTTTGTTTGTGATTGTTTGTGAAATGGAATTAAACAATAACAATCTTTTCAATCCTAATATGAATCCATATTTCACACCAACTCCATTTGTTTCGGATGATTCCAACCCAGTTTTTAACAATATGAACTAATCAAATACACCGGGTTGGACTTATCCAATCAATACAACCCATACCTACATTCTTTGACTATAATTTCAAAAATAATTTCAACTCGTCACAGAGTCAATGGGGATTCACATCCCCTAAGTCCAATTTTTCACGACCTTGTCCACAATTTTCACAATTTTCACAATCCCCATTCCCCAATTTTGCTTCCTATACTCCTTTTCCTGGACCACCCATTAAAGAAAAATCTGAGTTAGAAAAGAATATAGAAGCCAACCAATAAGAGGCCGAGCGACAATTCTAGAAAATGATGGTCTCTCCAATTCCATAATATTTTCAAGTGTCTTACTCAGTTTTACCTCTTCATAGTGACAACCATCTGTCCTGGAAATGAGTAAGGAACTCTTGCGTGAGTCTGGGCTACAATCTCAAAACATGTTAGACTCACAATCTTCACTATCTTTTCAAAACCAAGATTCTTATACTCCCTTTCTGGACCATTCGCTTGCAGAAAAATCACATCTAGGAAAGAGTACAAAAATCTTGCAGGAGTCCGCACTATAATTTTAAAAATCTTCTACTCAGTCTATTGATAGGTTGGAAGCACAATTGAGTCAATTGGTCAACATTCATAGGAATGAGGAAACTCACACTTATCAACCACTTGATCAATCCATATATCTCTAATTCTATTGATTTGACCCAGGACTCTTACTGTTTTGGAAATCAAGATTCCTACACTCCTTTTCTAGAGCATCCACTTAAAGACATATCACATCTAGAAAAGAGTATAGAATCTTGCAGAAGTCTATGCTACAATTTCAAAAATCTTCTGCCGGTCTATCAATAGGTTAAAAATACAATTGAGTCAATTGGTTAACATTTATAGGAATGAGGACACTCTATCTTATCAACCTTTGACCAATTCAGATATCCCAAACTCTATTGATCTGACCCAGGACTCCTTTCATTTTGGTAACCAAGATTCAATTTCAGCATACCCATCTGAACTTGATCAAACTTCAAATGTTGAAAATCCCATTGACATTTTGACAAGTTATCCTTTTCCTGAGATTGAACTTGAGCATGAATATGATCCTAAACCTCAACTTGGTAATTCAATTTTACTTTCTGATTCAATAATGACTGAGGTGTTTTACCTAATTTCAGGCCTTTTCTTGAGTTAGTATTGGATCCAGTGCCAGTCCATCGTGAAATTGAATCACCACTCTTTTATGATCAATAAATTAAAATTGACCAATTTCATTCTTTTAAAAGTTTCATTGACAAATTGGCAAGTTCTCATTTTTATGAAATTGAACTCAGACAAGAAAGTGACTTTGATCCTTAAATTTGTAATCCAACTCAAATTCATGAATCAATATTGACTCCTCTTTTGTTACCCAACTTGAGCAATTTAGAGTCAGTTTTGGTCCCATACCTATCATTCTTGAACTTGAATCACCTATCTTAGAAGGTCACATTTCATTATGGGGGAATGAATGTGGACTTGAATTTCAACTTCTTGATTGGGACCCGATTCCTGAACCTATCTCGACTCCTGAGCTTTTACTTGACTTAAGTCAAACTCCTGAGTCGAAATTTGTTCATGTACTTCCTGAGCCCAAATCAATCATTTCATCTTTTCATACTCCATTTTGGGACAAAAGTGTTGATAAAATTGACTCCGAAATTATTTTGAAAATTTGAAAATTAGATGGGGTAAAATTTTTAATAAAAATCATAAATATATACATCATTCTAGTGCCTTGCATTTTAGAGGTCTCTGGTGTGTTCCTCAAGACTCCACGCAAATTAGATTGGGCCACATTTCGTGGACCAATCAGACCGCCACCGGAACCACCACCTTGAAGTGATTTTTCCTTCCCTCTCCATTTATTTCATGCATACATACATCACGATGCAATGAGGATAATGCATGAGATAAGTGTGGGGGAGGGTTTACTAAAGTAGAGTTTTTAGATTTTCTTTATTTTACACTTCTTTTAGGATATTCTTAGAATCTTCCCTTTTGTATAGGATTTTTCTCTTTCTTTAAAAACTTTTTGAAACAAGCGACATAGTTTTGATCTATTTTTAAGAAAATTAAGATGATCTTAGAAATTAAGGAAGCCTTAATTATGACATCTTAAACCTAGTCAAAATAATGGATCTTGTTTAAGATTATAGGCTAAGTAAGATAAATTGGAGAGATGATTTTATCCTGAAATTTTTGGCTTAGATAGTATGCACTTCACACTTACACATTTTTGGGATAGAAACAAAGACCTAAAAGGATATAAAGTAAAAATAAAAAATAAAATAATAAAAAGAAAAATATATATATATGGTATAAATGAATAAAAAATCACTTATTAAGCTGGACAATTTATGCCTCAAGAAGCAAGATTATTCACGCCTAATGGTGGTCAAAAGAAACAAATAATCCCCCTTAGTTTTGTGGCCTTATTTACTCGAGTCCTTAAACCCGAGGGTTGTTTTCTGATCTAGTGCCCTAAGAACCATCGGGTCTGGGAGTCATCGGTTAAAGGCTCACTACCCAGGTGAAATAGCAAGCCTAAGAAAACTAAGGGAAGAAAAAAAAAAAAAATATATATATAATAAATGGCTTGATGGTTGGAGTCGAAATCCCAGAAATTTTCACTATCACAAAGTGCAGATTATCTAGGTTTTATGAAGATAAAATATTCGACCCAATTTTGTATTCTTACCTTAATTGATGACAAGATCTTGCATATAGACTAAGTTTAAGGAAGAATAATTTTTTTGGACCTATGACCTTAGATCACTTATATTTTTACAAAAATATTTCATAAACTTATCTCTCTTTCAAAATGTATTTTCAAAATACTAACATTTATCTTCTTTCTTTATGAATTTTGTGGGTGCAATCCGTTGAAAACCCTCAGGAGACAAAAATCCTTCTCTAGGGGAAACCTAAAGGTTTAACGGCTTGTTGCGCACACTCAGTGCAATCGCGTAACCTGCGAAAGTGATGTAATAACATTTGTAGTATAGTTTTTCTTTTTCTTGTTTTACTCGGGACGAGCAAAAGATAAGTGTAGGGGTTTGATTAGTCTACAATTCTGCATTATTATATCGCATTCCCTACCGATTTATGAATAAAATGTCGGTCTAAACTGTGTTTTGGTCTCTCTTGCAAATAAATCAAGAGTTTAAGGGAAAAGGAGTAATAAGAGCTTAATTAAACCCATTTTCGGGTAATTAATTTCAGATTTCTTGGAGGCCAAGCAAGGAAACTTCTAGAAGATGCATTGAACCTAGACCCTTGCTCATCTCAGATGAATATCTGGGCGAAACTACCAGAATCTGAATATACCAAGAAGGACCTCGAAGCTAGGAGAAGATCCTTGCCAAAACCAGGGAATTAATTCCCTAGTTTTATCGCGAAAACGTGGTAAATGTCACGTTTTCGTGGCAATTCGGTGGGCCCACACGTCGACCTTCGACGCGTAGGCCCGTCTTATCTTCTAGAACCCTCCTTTGCCTATATAGACCGCTACAGAGGCCCGAAACGCAAGCAATTTTTGATTTTAGGTTAGATTTTCTATCTTTTAGTGTAGTGTAGTGTAGGTGTTCTTCTTCTTTACTTTTGTATTTTCATTTCCTTTTTAGATCTTGCAGTAGGGCAGAGAGATTCAGAGAAAGATAGAGAGATATTGATGTAATAGATGGTGACAATCTATTGAAAAGTGTCTCCTTTCTTCTCTAGTGTAATCTTCTCTATCTTCTACATGATGCTTAGCTAGATTTTCTTCTCATGGGAATCTAACTACAAATCACTAACCACTAACCATCTAACCACTTACTTGATAATCCACATGAATCTAATAGCCTCTACAAGGCCTTGCTCTTGCAAGAGTCATTGATGGGTCATGATAATGGATTCGAACATTGTAACATTTCTAACATCTAACCCACTAACTTGTTAACTTGCAACGCTTTCTTTATTTCATGCTTAGCTCTAACAAGTTTGATGATTTAATAGTAGCTTGCAACTTGTTTGTGGTATGATGTGTTGTTTGAATGTTGATGAACAATCTTATATGCCATGCTTTGTATCGTCTCCTGATGCCAAGGATTAGTAATGGCCAAGGATCCATGTGAGGCAACTATCACTAAGAGGTTAGAATGGTTAGTGGAGCAATTAGCAGTTAGTAGCCATGAGTTTTCTTATAATTTTCCTTCTTCTTTTTACTTTGTTTTATAAATCATTTTCAAAACCTTTTTTTATCATTTCCCTATCAATGTCTTCCCCGCTTTCTTAGTTCGCCTTTGTTTCATTTTCTTCACCACCACTTTTTATTTGTTATCACATCGTTGTTTTCATTGCCTTCTCTAAGTACCACTTCTCGATTTCTTTTCTTTACTTTTTCTAATTCTTTAACAAAAAAAGAACTTGTTAACATAACAAGTGAATAAGGACTGTTAATGCATCTATCGCCTCCCATCCCTATGTATTCAACCCGTTGAGCCAATGCTATAACGGAAGTATCGAGAGAACATTAGCACAGATACATTTTCACTGATTTCATAAAACATACATTTTCGAGTGCTCGTTCCGTCCCGATCAATCTCCTCTTTTCCAACATAAACAATGCTGAATATATGACAAAAACCTCAACATTTATCTAGTTTGCATAATAGAACATCAACAACATACTATAATTTTCTCAGTAAAGATGACTTCCACCCTGTTTCTCAATGAAGATATCATAGTCAATCGAGACACTTGCTCAGCTCCCAATAAAGAAGATTGCTAGACTTCGTTGTGTGCAAACGATGGATTTTCCTCACATTTGATCCTCGCTTCGGTTAATAATTTCCACCCATCGATTTCTAGTTTCTTCTTTCTTGACCACATCTGTGCCTCTAAATACTTCCCCCTAAATGTGAATCCTCTTGGACTTCCTATTTCGTCACTTTCCTCCATCCTTACCTCCCCTGTTGCAGTCCGACTCTTCATTCACAACTCCTGCAATGGCCTCTCTATCTTTTGCAAGGCCATTAGAAGACCTACTTATAAATTTAACTACTGTGTTTGCAATCCCACCACCAATAAATTCATCCAACTTTCTTCGCCCCTGAAGTTGATCGCAATTTCAGCTTCGCATTTTTTCTGAGATAAGACCGTAAGGTAAAACAAACCTACATTTCATCAATAAGAATTTAATGAAACATCTCCTTAATAGAAGGGTATAACTATGCATAGAAACACTCATACACAATTTGGTCTTTCCCAAATGGTAAAAAAAGAAAAAGAAAAAATGAAGCCACCAGAACACCCTCATCTCAGTCGCGGCGTCTCTCCTTCATCGTCGATATGTTGTCAGCTATTCGAACCCATCCAGCTTGGCCAGATCTCCTGCCAGCATCGTCACATCATCTGCAGCTCAATCTGGTCATGAGATTACCAATGGCCGCACCACTGAAAGACGTGGCATCCCCCCTTCACCGCACTTGCAGCATCTGTAGCTCAGTACCTGGCCACCCCTTGGTCGACCAATGTCGACACAGCATTTGCAGTCAGGGATCTGGTCATCTCATGACCGGATTCCCCACCATTGATGCCATGTCAGTCAACACTTCTACGGTTATGACATAAAATCCAGCCATCTCAAGCCAGTCATCCCGCTTAAAGCTAGCCATCCTCGGTCGGACACCCCTGCTTAGCTCTCACCGGCCATTGCTCAAATCTTATAATTTTACAAAAACCCCTGCTATCACTGGATCGCCACACTTCCCCCCATTCTGAAGTTGTCGGCTGAATCAATATGCGCACGGTCGGATTTGAATTTCAGCCTCGCATTTGAATCTTCAGTCTCCTCATTATAGGGTGGTTTGTATGGGGTACAAGATCCACATCTACTCATCTGTGATTCAGTCATGGAAGCTCTCCATGGGTAGGAAGTTGTTGAGTGAATTTGGATACTTTTGCAAGGGGCGGAGAATCTATTGCAATGACACATTGATATGGTAGGGACTTTTTGCTTTCATTTGATATTGAGGTGTTATTCTTGACAATTCAATTCAAGATCAAGATCAACCAGTCCAATTGGCAAGGTTGGTGGTAATCACGTAGGAGGTTTTTTGTTTAATTGAATGTTTCTTAATTATAGAATCACCTTTCAAATCCCTTCATTAGACACCAATCGGATTGGTATTTGTCAATTTCATATTAATAATAAATTAACAAGATAAATAATTCAACAATAATTTATCTAGTTATTAAAATAAATATTCCAGCATGAATACTTTATTAAGCAAAATCCCAGCAATAAGAAAGCTAGTTCAAATAGACAGAGAATATATTGGAATTCAATAATTTCTGCAACACTGAAAGTTAGCATAAACAGACAAGTAACAATTTAATATGGAGTGAAGTGCGCAAACAATGAATCTTTTTAAGACAGTTATGCCCCCCTCTACGATGCTTACCGGATAATGGAAGCTAGTCTCCCAAAATACAACATTCATTCACGTGTTCTGCGCAGCACTTTGAAAAATCACGTAAAGTCAAATCAAAATTGACATGTACCTTCCAGTTGTTCAAAGAACAAAAGTAGAAAAAAGAACACAAATCAAAAACTAGAATTCAAACAGAATTCAGGAATTCAATAAAATTTTCTTGAACTCATTTATTTTTGTGGTTGTTGTGATTCTGAGATTTTTTTTAGTCATCCATTTTGGAGTGAAATTCTGCTCTTTATATAGGAATTTGGAGGAAGCCTTTCGAGTAGACACATCCATTCGATCGAAATGGGTATAACTATTTCGAGAAGACACATTTGTTCAGTTGGAATAGGCAAAACCATTTCAATAGACATATCTATTCGCTAAACTGACTACATTCATTCGGCTGGAATGGGTTGTTCTTAAACATACATATTCACTCGGTTAGAACGGGCACAACCATTCTAAACAGACAAATTCATTCATCGAAATAGACACATCCATTCACATACCATGTCCAATGGCGGACTAAAGAGTTTTCACTCTTTTCGGTGTCATTTAGCTCTTGTTTAGATCAACTTTCGACTTGAATATCTCATTCATTTGGAAATGGAATTGAACATGTGAATATACCACGTTCATCGCTAATGGAAGGAGAATACATTCCAACCATCTCTCACATATTCTGATCAGCGGGTCCTGCCTAAAATTCACGTCAAGTTTTTTTCTAAAAATTCACTTGGACAATTCAAAGTATCTAGCAATCCCTTACAATGAATAGAGATTTCAGAAAATATACACACTATGAGACTAGCTCTATAGCGAAAAACACTTTGGAAAAGATACTGCATTAGGATAGGTGAGCTAAATCTTGAACCTTCCATAGCAAAATCTTTGTTGGACTTATCTGGTCAATTAGTGATCTACGTCTTGAACTGTTAGATATTTGTGTAAGCCAAGTCAATAGACCTCACACAGTA
This sequence comes from Agave tequilana, assembly GCA_038442645.1. Lineage (NCBI taxonomy): Eukaryota > Viridiplantae > Streptophyta > Magnoliopsida > Asparagales > Asparagaceae > Agave > Agave tequilana. The sequence goes on from JAVJIF010000773.1 coordinate 388,528, forward strand.
ACTTTTTAAAACTAACTTTGGTTCTTTATTGTGTCATTTTTTGCCTTGGATATAATTGGCTTCAGAGAGTTTGTTTAGGGAATCACATCCTCTATAGAGATCCCAAAGAGCCGACACCAGCTCTACACTCACATAGATGATCATCCTATTAAGAATAGTCTAATCTATCTCACTTATTTTGATAAGAAGATGTAGGAATCATTAAAAACGTTAAGCTTATTCTAAACCAAATTGTAGAAAGCACTTGGGTAAACCATAGAAATGGATTGGAGTCAAGCTCCTAAGTACTTATTCGCAGAGTCAATCATAACTAGCTTTTCCTCTTGATATTAATCTGTGGGATCTTCAGTCGCTAAGTGAGATTTTCATTAAGTTGACTCGGCATGGTTAGATTTTTAGCTCTATTCCCTTCAATGCGCAGTTTATGTTCTCTCCACTCAAATCTTTAGTAAACAGGTTTGCCATGTTACCTTTTGATGCCACAAAGACAATTTAGATAACACCATTAGTGAGCAACTATCTCATGGTATTATGTTTTTGAGGGATGTGTCTAGACTTACAATTATATACAAAAAATTGTGCTCAAGAAATCCCTACTTAGTGGTCGCAGTGAGTGCATATGGCGGGCACTAGCTTAGGCCATAAAAGTAATTCTCAAAATTATCGAAGCCACTTTACTTCTTCTCCAGCCTTATTTAAGGCAATAAATTTTTATTCCGTTATGGAACGGGCTATGTAAGTTTTTTTTAGAAGATTTTAAAGATATGGCTGCGCCTCCGAGAGTCAAGATGTATCTGTTAGTTGATTTCGATTCCTCAAAATATGCAATCCAGTTTGCATTATTGTACCCTTCAAGTATATGTGGATACTTCTCATATCTCAAGATATACTCTTTAGTATTTAGCGATAGATCCATTGAGTTCTTTTTTTTGAAATTCACTTACAGATTAGTTTACTGTGATGTGGAAAGTTTACCAATTTCTAAATATGGTTGCTTAGAATAGAATCTTTTTTTATTGTTTACAACTTCTTTCCACATTTGTACTTCTAGGGTAGACATAACTTTCTTAGATGTTTGAGTCTACCATTTAAGAGTGTATGCCATGAAGTCTGCACTAAAGGATTTTTCAGATTTTGATTTCTTACTCCTGTTGGCCTAAAGGCCCATGATAGGTAGTAAAAAGTGCATATTTATCACTACATTTACTATCACATTTTCATATTTATTCCTATAATTTTGCACATTTACTAATGTTTTATTATTTATTGTGTGCAGGCCTTGAGTAAATAAAAAAATAAAGAAATAAAAGCCCAAAAAGCCCATGTCCAAGGCCAATGCAAAAGTTACAATTACCAAGTGCCAAAGTTGCAATTAACATATGCAAAAGTTGCAATTACTAAAAGAAGAGGAAAGAGATAGACTTCTACTCAACCCTAAATGCTTGCAGGATGAGGATAAAGATAAAAGGAGAAGAGTGCAAAGATAAAAATTCAAAAAAATTCGGATTCAGACTGTACACGTTTTAGTATTCAGATCATAACTTTTGCTATAGATATGCAAATCGATTATTCAAGATGCTCCAGAAAGAATATTTGAAGGCCTATAACTCTTATGTTGACCAAACTTTCAAATTCAGTCATAAGATAAGCCATATTTGACGATCAACATGATAACAAGTTGCAGGACAGATTTGAACTTCTATGAATAAGTCAAAACAAGTTTGGAGATAAAAGAAGAATTCAAATTCAGAGATATTTTGCTTCTCTTATCTTTATACGCTTCTTATCTTCTGGTTTTCTCCTATAAATACCCCTGCATAGCAACAGAGGAAGGCAGATCTCAGAAGTACAGAGCGCAGGACAGAAACAAATCTAGGGTTTTTCTTAGGCTAGTTTGTAGATTAGGTTTTTTATTTTTTTTTAATTTTTAATTTTTTATAACTGATAGGAGAGGATACTTTCATGGAGGAAGGAGATCAAACTTGTACTGAAGGTGACATAGGTGTAAGTAATCTTTTCTTCCATTGTTAACTGAATCAAATCAAAGTTTGCCTTTTTTTTATATATTCTTGTTTCGTTTTTGTTTCCTCTTTTGTGTTTGTGGATCCATGTGAAACCAAGAGCTTCGAAGGTGCCTTCTCCTTGCAAGTGCCGTTGATGGTTTATGGTGATGAAGATCTATTTCCATGGTAACGTAGCTCGCCCTTTTTATTTCGTAGTATAGATCGGGAATAGGGACGATCTCATATTCCATGCTTCGTTCGCCTTCAAAGAAAGGTACGTCATTGACACGGTTCCAAGGTAAGCAGACGCCGAAGAGGTAAGTGAGTTTTTAGTTTTCTTTCTTTTAATTTTAGTGTAAATCACCAATTCCCATTCTTTTTCACACTTCTTCATTGTAAATATCATTGTAAATACCATTGTAAATAACATTATAAATAAAAAAGGAGAGAACTTACTAAACAAGCTTCCATCGCTCCCTCCCTGTGGATCATGACCCGCATAGCCACTTGCTATAGCGGTAGTATTGAGCACCTTGCACATCCTTGTCCTAAATCTGAAATTCTATATTTTTGTGTGCAGGTAAAATCTCAATCAAAATTTTGGCGCCGTTGCCGGGGAGGGACGGTAAGTATTCTCTATAAAAAAAACTAATTATTGATTTATTTATTCTTTTTGTAAGAGGTTTGGAGAACAGGAAAACTAACAGCAGTAAAGGACATATAGCAACTCTGTGCCTCTGCCCTCGAAGGCAGAGCAACAGACCCTACTACAGAGCCGCGTTTGCGCGGCAATAGCCGCGTTTCTGCAGCCTGAGTAGTGAACTACTCATTCTGTTTTCTGCAGGTTGCTGCAAATTGCAATATTTGTTTACTGCTCTATTAACTTTTCTCTGTAATCACCCTGAACACTGCTAATTAATTAACAGTAACCTATTTGTTGAAAAAAAATTAGACTCTTGCATATAGGCACGTGTCTATTTATTTATTTTTTTTTTTGTTGAAGAGTACTGGAGACAAGATACGTTCGCATTGCATATAGACTAGGAAGCACCCTTGGCTGATTTACTGCTTTTGAGTGAATATTTGTCTATTGCTTTACACATGCACTAAATTGACTTAAGGGCTTGTCCTATAAATAAGATAAGGTGGGGATTTCATCACCCTTCCTTGGCCCACAAACAATCTCCTCACTCACTAACCCAAGCCTAACTAAAAATTAGTAGATGTTGGCCCTAGGGACATCTCGGACTCAATTAGGAGATTATCCTAAGGGGGAACAGTGTTGGAAATTGACTCCTGCCAAATCAGTATCTAGGAAGGGGATTGAGGGCCGAAAGCCCGAAGATTGGTGGTTATTTAATTAAGGAACGTCTTTGACGAAAAACCTCCCACCAATCTTGCCCTGACCTGGCTGATTAGCTTGTGGTCAAAGTCTACATCATACCTCCCGTGGACAGTCTAACCAGTTAGGAGTCGTCTAGGTCATAAGTCTGCCCTAACTTAGGTTAGAATTTTTTTTCTTTTTTCTTTGCTTATTTGTTTGTTTTCTTTTTCTTTGTTTGTGTTTGTGTGATATGGCCTATAACAACAATTTTTTCAATTTTAATAAGAATCCATTTTACACACCAACCTCTTTTTCGGATATTACCAACCCGGCATATCATAATTTGACCAACCTAGTGTGCCGGAATGGTCTTATCCGAATGAATATAACCCATGCCCCCATCTTATGACCATAATTTTCACAACGATTTCAACTCTTCACAGAGTCCATGGGGTTTCGCTTCCCCGAGTCTAATTTTCAACCAACTTGTCCTTCGTATCCACCTTGTCCACAATATTTCCAAGATTCATACTCAGATCCACCAATTCAGAATAAAAAATCATCTATCTTGAAAATGATGAGTATGCATGAGTCCAAGCAACAATCACCATCAATCTTAGACATCATGATGCGTGAGTCCAAGCAACAATCACAGAATCTGACCGACTCACAATTCCATCACGAGTGTCACAACAACACTTCATCTTTTCAAGTCCAATCACAAAACGATGCACCAATTGATTATGAAAAGATGCTTGAAGCCATGACTCAGGCTAGATTAGCTCGTGATCATGAAATAGATATGATGGTTCAAACTTTATGTTCTCACTGTTCGGCCATTTCTGATGTCGCTAACCATTCTGTTAGAGCCGACGAGCCACGTTGTTTTGGACAACAAGATTCTAATTCAGTACAATCATTTGAACTTGCCCAAACTCCAATTTTTGAAAATGATATTGATAGTTTGGCAAGTTATTCCTTTCCTGAAATAGAACTTGAGCATGAATATGATCCTGAACCTCAACTTGGTTATTCAATTCTACTTTCTGATTCAATAATGACTCCAGTGTTTTCACCTGATTTCACTTTTTTCGAGTCAACATTGGATCCTGTGCCAATTCATCATGAAATTTAATCACCCATTTTTGATGATCATATTGAACTTGACCAATTTTATAATTTTGAAAGTCTCATGGATAAATTGGCAAGTTCTCATTTTTATGACAATGAACTCAATGAGAAATGTGACCTAGATTCTCAAATCTGTGATCGAGTTCAAATTCCCGAATCAATATTGACTCCTGTTTTGTTACCCGATTTAGGTAATATTTTAGAGTCAGTTTTAATTCCCACACCTATCATTCCTGAACTTGAATCACCAATATTAAGTCACATTCCATTGTGGGAAAATGATTGTGGACTTGAGTTTCAACTTCTTGATTTGGACCCACTTCTTAAACCAAGCCCGAATCCTGAACCTTTCCTTGATTTAAGTTACTTTCCTGAGTCGGTATTCGTTCCCATACTTCTGACGTCCAAGTCAATCATTCCATCTTTTCACACTCCATTTTGGGACAAGACGGTTGACACAATTGACTCTGAAAATAATTATGAAATTTGGAAATTTGATGGGGTGGAATTTTAAGAAATGATCATACATACATTTTAGTGGGTTATACAAGAGAGATTTCTGGTGGGTTCCTCCGAATTCCATAAAAAGTAGATTGGGCCGCATTTCGTGGACCAATTAGACCACCACCGGAACCACCACCTTGAGGTAACATCTGCCTTCCCTTTCTTCTTTTTCATGCATATATGCATTCATTCATACATTGAGGACAATGCATGAGATAAGTGAGGGGGAGGGTTTACTAACATACTAACATAGGTAGATACTAAAAAAATAAAAGTAAAAAATAAAAAAATAATAATAAAAAAAACTTTTTGAAAAAGGGACAATATTTTGACTTATCTTTTGAAAGAAATCTAAGTTAGTCTTAAGAATTAGGAAAATCATGATTAGGATTTCTAAAAACTTGGTCAAAATAAATAAATTGTTGAATTTTTAGGTATAGGAGGAAAAATTGAATAAGTAATTAGTCTTGATTTTTACCTTAATGAAATGTGCATACCTAATACATTTAGGTATCTAGGATTCTAAGACAAAGACTCTTGTGTCCTATAAAAAAATAAAAAAAAGAAAAAAATTCACTGATTAAGCTGGATACATGTGCCTCAAGAAGCATAAGTATTCACGCCTAAAGGTGATTTATGAAATAAAGTCCTTAGTTTTGTGGCCTAGTTCACTCAAATCCTTAAGTCCGTGGGGTGTTTTCTCACCCGGTGCCCTAAAGCTGACCGGTTCAGGAGCCACCGACTTTAAGTTCGCTACATGGGTGGATTAGAAAGCCTAAGGAAACTAAGAAAAATTACTTTTATATGTACTAACACATCTAATAGTCAATTAGTTAGGTATGAGGGCCTCAAGAAACCTTCATGCTTGCACGAAAGAAAATTAGATGAGTTATACATATTAAAACAAAAGAAAAAAAATAATAATAATAAAGAGGCATGAGAGTCCAAGTCAAGGAATTTCTAGTAAAGATTCACAAGGATGCATATGACTTTTGGTAACGAAAAATACTATACAAAAATTCAATTTTGATTCTTACCTAAAATGGATAACAATTTACTATATAAAGACTAAGTTTAAGAATGAATAAAAATGATAATCCTAAAAACTTATAGATTACTTAGTTTCTTCAAATATATTTCAAATATTTTCCTTTTTATGGATTTTGTGGGTGTAATCCGCTGAAAACCCTCACGAGACAACACTCGTCCTCTAGGGTAACCTAGAGGTTTAACGGCTTGTTGCACGTGCTAAGTGCAATCTTGATGCCTACGAAAGTGAGTTAGGATAGATTAGTTTTTCTTTTCTTTTGATTTTTACTCGAGGACGAGCAAAAAGATAAGTGTGGGGGTGTGATAGGTAGTAAAAAGTGCATATTTATCACTACATTTACTATCACATTTTCATATTTATTCCTATAATTTTGTACATTTACTAATGTTTTATTATTTATTGTGTGCAGGCCTTGAGTAATAAAAAAATAAAGAAATAAAAGCCCAAAAGAAGCCCAAAAAGCCCATGTCCAAGCCCAATGTAAAAGTTGCAATTACCAAGTGCCAAAGTTGCAATTAACATATGCAAAAGTTGCAATTACTAAAAGAAGAGGAAAGAGATAGACTTCTAATCAACCCTAAATGCTTGCTGGATGAGAATAAAGATAAAAGGAGAAGAGTGCAAAGATAAAAATTCAAAAAATTCGGATTCAGACTGTACATGTTTTAGTATTCAGATCATAACTTTTGCTATAGATATGAAAATCCGATGATTCAAGATGCTCTAGAAAGAAGATTTGAAGGTCTATAATGCTTATGTTGATCAAACTTTCCAATTCAGTCAGCAGATAAGACATATTCGACGATCAACATGATAACAAGTTGCAGGACAGATTTGAACTTCTATGGATAAGTCAAAACAAGTTTGGAGATAAAAGAAGAATTCAAATTCAGAGATATTTTGCTCCTCTTATCTTTATACGCTTCTTATCCTCTGGTTTTCTCTTATAAATACCCTGCAGAGCAACAGAGGAAGGCAGATCTCAGAAGTACAGAGCGCAGGACAGAAACAAATCTAGGGTTTTTCTTAGGCTAGTTTGTAGATTAGGTTTTTTATTTTCTTTTTGTAATTTTTAATTTTTTATAACTGAGAGGAGAGGATACTTTCATGGAGGAAGGAGATCAAACTTGTACTGAAGGTGACATAGGTGTAAGTAATCTTTTCTTCCATTGTTAATTGAATCAAATCAAAGTTTGCTTTTTTTTTATATATTCTTGTTTCGTTTTTGTTTCCTCTTTTGTGTTTGTGGATCCATGTGAAACCAAGAACTTCGAAGGTGCCTTCTCCTTGCAAGTGCCGTTGATGGTTTATGGTGATGAAGATCTATTTCCATGATAACGTAGCTCGCCCTTTTTATTTCGTAATATAGATCGGGAATAGGGACGATCTCATATTCCATGCTTCGTTCGCCTTCAAAGAAAGGTACGTCATTAACACGGTTCCAAGGTAAGCAGACGCCGAAGAGGTAAGTGAGTTTTAGTTTTTAGTTTTCTTTCTTTTAATTTTAGTGTAAATCACCAATTCCCATTCTTTTTCACACTTCTTCATTGTAAATATCATTGTAAATATCATTGTAAATAACATTATAAATAAAAAAGGAGAGAACTTACTAAACAAGCTTCCATCGCTAGTCCCTCCCTGTGGATCACGACCCGCATAGCCACTTGCTATAGTGGTAGTATTGAGCACCTTGCACATCCTTTTCCTAAATCTGAAATTCTATATTTTTTTGTGCAGGTAAAATCTCAATCAGCCCATCACTCTAGTTTTGATGATGACTAACTTGAAGGGAACACCTAGAGGGGGGTGAATAGGTGTTATTGCTAATCTAGGACTAAATACAAAACTAAGTGCGCTAAATGCGGAAGCTAATGCAAATCTTGCAACACACTTAGTACAATCAACAAGTGTAGCCGAATTCCCCGTGAAGGGCTCTGGACTAACTCCTCTTGATTCCCTTGAATGGGTTGAGGTGCTATGTGAAGCTCTTGTTGATTAGGTACAAGTGAGGCACACACAAACAACCAAGCATATAAGATGAATAGGCAATATGAATATATGCTAGGCAACACAAGCAAATAGATATGATATGACAATATGAATTATGCTCAACACAAGCAAATATGGTATGATGATATGAATGATGCTTGCACAAATAAATGAGAGAGAGTTAGAGAGACAATGGATCAAAACGCAAACACCAAGATTTGTTTCGAGGTTCGAGCACCTTGCTCTACATCTCCGCCTACACCACCGTGTAGGATTTCCAATCCACTATCAACGTCCACCGAGGACTCCCACCGAGGGAACCTTCACCGAGAAGGATTTTTACAACCAAAGGAGTACCGAACTCCTCTCTCAAACAACCACCTCACAACTGAGGGGTAGGCCCGTAGCCAATACAACAACAACAACCAATACCTCTATCGAAGAGGGTTTACAAACCAATCACCCGATCACCTCTACCGAAGAGGGATACACAAGGAATAAGGGTGTTTACAACAAGTGGTTCCAAGACCACAAACAATCTCTCTTTCTTTTCTCTTTTCTTTTCTCTTTTTTTTTTCCACAAAAACAAAATCCTAAATAGATTAGGATAGGTGATAGCTCAAGTGTGGAAAAACTAGGTGTTTTTGGAAACAAGCAACAAAGAAAATCCTTGGGAAAACACTTGCAATATGATAGAAATGAAGATCTAAAGCAATATCCCAAAAACCTATTTTTCTTTGATTTTCCAAAAACCCAAAACAATAAAGATTGAAAGATTAAAGCCCAAAAACTCTTTTAAAAACTTGTTTTAAACTCAAGAAAACTGGTATTTTTTCTCTTGCAAAAACCTTAGCCAAAAACCCAAGAGAATGGGGTTTATATAGGCCAAATCAGAAACTAGCCGTTAGAGCTGAGCTGGCAGCTCTGACAGGCAGCGGTCGACCGGCCCGGTCGACCGCCAACGGTCAGAATATGACCGTTGGGCAACTGCGGTCGACCGTCCCGGTCGACCCAAACAAACAGAGAGCTCTGCTCTCGACGAGGTCGACCGGCCCGGTCGACCGTCTCAGGGTTTCCAAACGTGCACAGATTTGTGCACGTCGGTCGACCGGCCCGGTCGACCGGACTTCAGCCAAGTCGACTAATAAACTGATTTAGTCGACTCGTTGAGTGCTGGACCTGAAAACTGGGTTTGAAAACTTGGGAAAAATATTTTATAAAAATCTTTTAATACTTCTAAAAATTACCAAAAATATTTTTATCATTTTATATCAAAACTCAAACAAGTGATAAAAATTTCAAGACATGTATCAACATATTCAATTCATTTTTGAGTCTTGCAATTTTATCAAAAACAAAACTTGTATTTTTTTTTTAAACTTGATTTTTCCAAAACATGAATAGGATAGTCAAAATAAGTTTGTCTAGCAAGTTTAAGCATTTATGTATATCTAGAACATATCTAATATACATAAGAATAAAGTAAACTTGTTTTGATCTATTATCCATGAAAACTCATATCGGTTAAACTAAAAACCGAAAAATCAATGTCAAACATAAAACATGTGTGTGTTGTTGTGCACTTGAGCATATCAACTATACTAAGCTTTACAATATGGATCTAAAACACACTATCTAAACTATGGATACCTAAGTCTTCTTGATGATCTTCATCTTCAAGTAGACTTGCTTCAAAACTCCATCCAAGGGCTAGGCAATGTGTGATCTTGAAGCTTTGGCCCTGGAATCATCATGAAAAGCTTCTAAACTTCTTGTTGAAGCTAATCATCAACTAATATCTTGGTTAATGATATGAAACTTAAACAACACAAGATTATTAGTAAACATAACTACATGAGTAAATCATCATCAAAACTAGAGTGGAAGGCCTTTGGGCCAACAATCTCCCCCTTTTGATGATGACAAAACTCATGGAGTTATATATGGATGGATTAAAGTTAAGCTTCAAAGAAGCTCCCCCTTAACTCATGCATAAACAAATAAATAAAAGATATGCAATGAATGTACATAAACATGTATGCATCAATATGCATAAAACAGATAAATATGTTCTAGAAGCTCTAGTTACCAATTAAATTAATAAAGCATTAACAAAAATACTAGATGCTCTAGATACCAATAAAACACCAATAAAACTTAATATATGCAAAAACATAAGTATGCATATATAAATCACCAAATTATTCTCCCCCTTTTGTCAATCATCAACAAAGGGGTAAACAATCAAAACAATAAATGAGGGGTAAGAATCTTTCTCCCCCCTTTTTGTATCAATCAAAACAATAAAATAATGTTCTCCCCTTTTTGTCTAAAAACAAAAACAAGATCAATAAGGGGTGACTATAAAAACATGATATCAATTGAAGGTATGTCAATGAAGCATCTTGATACCAACTAAAAGTAAACAAAATTTTAGATACCAATTTAAGGTAAACAAAAATTAATCAATAAATTTTATATTTTTCTTTAATCAAAATTTTTATATACCAATTTAAAACATAAGACATTTTGATACCAATTGTAAATAATTTTCATTTTGAACATATGATACCAATTTGAAATTTTTTCAATTATAAAGTAAGGGAGTGGGAATCAAATACCAATTGAAGTATGAAAAGTGAATTTTCTCCCCCTTTATGAAATACCAACAAAAATTATGCATAGGCTTGTAATAAGATATCAATTGAAAACTAAATCAATTGAAATAAAGTTGAAGCTCAAGCACTAGCATAAAACATATATGTGTATGAAATAGAATGAGTACCAATCACTAATAGATGATACCAATTTGAAAATATACATACACAATAAACATATGAGTATACAAAAAGAATCAAAATGATACAAATTGAAAGAGTTCAATGATACCAATTGACATAACAATAAGTTCAAGTGTATAACTCATAACCTAATCCACCCATCTCATGCACAAGTTTAAAAGGATTTTCAATATAAACATACAAGGCATGGACTCCCATCCAACCTCCCATAAAGGGTAGGGGTTTTCAAAAATAGATTTGAAAGTAAGCTTAGTTTGAAAATCTCTACCATACGAAGAATACGAACTAGTTAAATGGAAAATCTTTTAAACTAGTACGAAATCCTTCAAGTAAGGAATAAAATAAAAATTATTTTCATAAAACACATGTAAATTACATAGCACTTGAAAACACTCAATATTCAATAAAGTTCATACATGCTCATGAAAACATGCTCATGAGAAATATTTTTTTAAAAAAATTGTGAGTGTGCAAGTGATGTGTGACATGGTATTATGAAATTTTCAATTAAGCTCAAAATTCCTTGAAACAAGAAAACATGAAAATCAATAAAACTTATTTAATCTTCAAGGTATATGTATGTTTTATACAAATTAAAGTATACATACATATCCAAACACAACGAGTCCACAAATATATGTGCATGAAGGCATGTGGCTCAAAAGGATATTCATGTATATCTAATAAGTTGGATAAAGTAGACATATACATGAAGTTAAACAAATACACAAAATCGAGAAAAACTAAATCTTTACCAAACCAATTTCATTTCAAGGTATATGTATGAATTGTCAACACAATAAGTATACATACATATCCCTAAACACAATTGAGTCCAACATATAGATTTGCATGAAAGGCAAATGACTCAAGGGGTATACATGTATATCTTAAAGTTTGGCAATAATACACATATACATGAAGTGAAACAAATCCAAAATAGAATACAAGTTTGAAATGTAAGAATCATCAAAACTAGACTATACTAGCACATCTAATGGGTTCAAATAAGCATTAAGCACAAACATATATAAAAATTTATTTGTGGCCCACTATATGTACAAATATAAGTCCTAGTCTTAATGAAAACTAACACTCAAACATATATTCAAACACATGAAGCATCAAAAACAAACAAAACTCATCATGATAAACAAAAACATGATTATTATGTAAATACATATGTTATTAGACCTATGATAAACGTGATAGCTAATCAAATATGAGAACACAAAATAATAATCCATATTAAACATGGGTGTCTCAAATACTATACATGTATGTCAAGGATTCAACAAACATGGTATTTTCACAATAATCTATAAACATAAAAAATATGAAATACAAATCATATATGATCAATATGTACATGCATGTGCATTAGATCTAGGTCATACAAATTAGTTTAACCAAGGTGAGAACACAAAAATATAAGTCCATATAAAACATGGGTGTTTCAACCAACTAATATGTATAACACTAATCTAATTAACATGGCATATTCATAATGATCACTAAACATCAAAACATGCTAATAAAGATAATCATGGAAAGCATGTAAATAATAAATAGGAGTTTAGAGATTTATACCAACCGATAAGGGCATCTCTCTAGTCTCCAACACATGGTGGTCATCTCCACCAACCTTCCTTGAAAGTGATGCATCCAATTGATTTCCATGAAGCTCGGAACGCATCCACTCCAAGGTGCCTCTACTCTCACGCATGTGAGAGCCCACACCTACATTAAACAAAGGAGGGGTGGTCTTTGGTACCCATATCTTCTTGGGTCCATGGGGGTTAGTCTCCTCTCTAACCCAAACAAACTTCTTTGCTAAAATTGAAATATTTAATCTATCATAGCAAAATTTAGTAAGATGGCCTTTTCGGCCACAATGTGTACATGTGTACACATGAGCATACATGTGTTGATGGTGTCCATGTGGAGCATGTGTATGCCGTGGAGGGTGTGCATGCATAAAAGTTGGAACTTGTTTCTTTCGAACCAAGGTTTCCAAACGTGAGTGGTTCATGGCACATTGGCTCATAGTGGAGCCCAAACAATCTACTCTCTTCTTTAACATATAAATATCATCATTTATCTTAGAAGAAGTAGTGTGACATGTAATAGGTGAAGTGTGTGATACTACCCTAGCATGGCAAACATGTGTATCCATATTATTTTTCAAGGTTTTATTTTTATTTAAACAAATTTCTAATTCTTTAGAAATAAAATCAATTTCATTTTTCAAAACATCATTTTCTTTTAAAACAAAATCAACTTTTGAAGACAAACTTTCATTCTTCTTCAAAAGTGTTTCACAATCATTTTTAGATTTTAAAAATTTATTTTCTTTAAGTGCAAGATCAAGTTGAGATTTTAATGAATCTCTTTCATCCAAAATCTCATCTTTCTCTTGCAAAACATTGTCAAGTCTAGAATGCAAACTTTTATTTTCTTTTTCGATTTCTAAACTTTTCTTTTTCAAAACTTTATAGTTTTCTATTAATTTTTCACAAACTCTAGATAGTTCTTCATTAAAGCATGGGGATCAACATAATCATTACATGAAGAACTAGCATCATCATCATTATCTAAGTGGGGTTCCGAATGTACCTCAAGGGAGTCATTCCCTTGGACCATGTAGCATTATTGTGGTTCGGATTCTCCACTAGATTCCTCTTCTTGGATTTGTACTTGAAGCTCGGAGGTGGTGGTCGTTGTCAACAAATTTCACACTGCAAAGGCGGAATCAATATTAGAAACACGTAAAAGATAATCTTTAGATAAAGTGCTTCTAATGGCCTCTAGGGCTTGTGCATTGGCCCCTATATGATTGCTATTGCTAAGGAAGGATTCCTTGGTAATGGAAGGTAAACTTTATGTCCTAGGGTTTGTAAATAAACAGTCATTCTAATCTTCCAAACAATGATGTTGGAGGGTCAAACATAGGTGGGGTCATGAAGGCCATGATAAACTATATGTGTGCAAACAAACAAATGCAAACAATAGATTAGCAAGCAAATGGATCTCACTCCTAGGATGTTAAGCCTAAGTATCAGGAGCACCCGCTCTGATACCAATTGAAGGGAACACCTAGAGGGGGGGAATATGGGTGCTAATCTAGGACTAAAATACAAAACTAAGTGCGCTAAATGCGGAAGCTAATGCAAATCTTGCAACACACTTAGTACAATCAACAAGTGTAGCCGAATTCCCCGTGAAGGGCTCTGGACTAACTCCTCTTGATTCCCCTTGAATGGGTTGAGGTGCTATGTGAAGCTCTTGTTGATTAGGTACAAGTGAGGCACACACAAACACCAAGCATATAAGATGAATAGGCAATATGAATATATGCTAGGCAACACATGCAAATAGATATGATATGACAATATGAATTATGCTCAACACAAGCAAATATGGTATGATGATATGAATGATGCTTTGCACAAATAAATGAGAGAGAGTTAGAGAGACAATGGATCAAAACGCAAACACCAAGATTTGTTTCGAGGTTCGAGCACCTTGCTCTACATCCCCGCCTACACCACCGTGTAGGATTTTCAATCCACTATCAACGTCCACCGAGGACTCTCACCGAGGGAACCTTCACCGAGAAGGATTTTTACAACTAAGGGAGTACCGAACTCCTCTCTCAAACAACCACCTCACAACTGAGGGGTAGGCCCATAGCCAATACAACAACAACAACCAATACCTCTATCAAAGAGGGTTTACAAACCAATCACCCGATCACCTCTACCAAAGAGGGATACTCAAGGAATAAGGGTGTTTACAACAAGTGGTTTCAAGACCACAAACAATCTCTCTTTCTTTTCTCTTTTCTTTTCTCTTTTCTTTTTCCACAAAAACAAAATCCTAAATAGATTAGGATAGGTGATAGCTCAAGTGTGGAAAAACTAGGTGTTTTTGGAAACAAGCAACAAAGAAAAATCCTTGGAAAAACACTTGCAATATGATAGAATGAAGATCTAAAGCAATATCCTAAAAACCTATTTTTTCTTTGATTTTCCAAAAATCCAAAACAATAAAGATTGATAGATTAAAGCCCAAAAACTCTTTTAAAAACTTGTTTTAAACTCAAGAAAACTGGTATTTTTTTCTCTTGCAAAAACCTTAGCCAAAAACCCAAGAGAATGGGGTTTATATAGGCCAAATCAGAAACTAGCCGTTAGAGCTGAGCTGGCAGCTCTGACAGGCAGCGGTCGATCGGCCCGGTCGACCGCCAATGGTCAGAATATGACCGTTGGGCAACTGCGGTCGACCGGCCCGGTCGACCCAAACAAACAGAGAGCTCTGCTCTCGACGCGGTCGACCGGCCGGGTCGACCGTCTCAGGGTTTCCAAACGTGCACAGATTTGTGCACGTCGGTCGACGGCCCGGTCGACCGGACTTCAGCCAAGTCGACTAATAAACTGATTTAGTCGACTCGTTGTGTCCTGGACCTGAAAACTGGGTTTGAAAACTTGGGAAAAATATTTTATAAAACTCTTTTAATACTTCTAAAAATCACCAAAAATATTTTTATCATTTTATATCAAAACTCAAACAAGTGATAAAAATTTCAAGACATGTATCAACATATTCAATTCATTTTTGAGTCTTGCAAATTTTATCAAAAACAAAACTTGTACTTTTTTTTTTAAACTTGATTTTTCCAAAACATGAATAGGATAGTCAAAATAAGTTTGTCTAGCAAGTTTAAGCATTTATGTATATCTAGAACATATCTAATATACATAAGAATAAAGTAAACTTGTTTTGATCTATTATCCATGAAAACTCATATCGGTTAAACTAAAAACCGAAAAACCAATGTCAAACATAAAACATGTGTGTGTTGTTGTGCACTTGAGCATATCAACTATACCAAGCTTTACAATATGGATCTAAAACTCACTATCTAAACTATGGATACCTAAGTCTTCTTGATGATCTTCATCTTCAAGTAGACTTGCTCCAAAACTCCATCCAAGGGCTAGGCAATGTGTGATCTTGAAGCTTTGGCCCTGGAATCATCATGAAAAGCTTCTAAACTTCTTGTTGAAGCTAATCATCAACTAATATCTTGGTTAATGATCTGAAACTTAAACAACACAAGATTATTAGTAAACATAACTACATGAGTTAATCATCATCAAAACTAGAGTGGAAGGCCTTTGGGCCAACATAACTCATGTAATTATAGTACTAATGATCTTGTGATATTTTAGTTTCAAACTTAATCTAGATCATGCTTTAGTATATAGCTTCAATAATAGGCTCAAAGTTAAGTTTTGAAGCTAACTAGTATTGATTCAAGTGCTCAAGCATAAAAAAATAAGATTAACAAGAATCATATTTGATCAAGTCAAGATGGAGAGGAAGATCATATTAAGAAGAAAACTCATGTTTGTAAGGTTGTTTAGATTAGAATTGATTGCTCAAGCTTACGCAGGCCAAACTTTGATATAGATTTTCAAACTGAAAAGTTTTAGTTTTGAGCTTGAGGTTTATATAAAATGGTTTTGACTTTTGTTTAACTTGTGTATATATTTCAAAAAGTATTTGATATTACAAAAAGAAGTTCAAATATTTGTAATATGTGATAATTTTTTATCACATATATTTGTGCCAAATACTATTTATAAGAACTTATTTTTGTAGAATTAATGAGAATTTATTGGAATTTTAAATGGTTTTCAAGAAAATGAGTTTTTGGACTGAGGCCGGGAATCGCCCGGTCGATCGCCGACATAGCAGAATGTTCTGTCGGTCGACTTCGTGGTCAAGCAAATGTGCACAATGTGCACAGAGCATTTGGTTCCGGGGCTGATCGACCTGCCCGGTCGACCGCGAGCTGCTGCCCGTTTTGGCAAAGATAGTCCGATCGGCTGGCCGATTGATCTCTAGCTTTAAGCTCAGAACTGAGCTCAGAGTGGTGCTTAGCTGGTGACCACAACGGCCAAGTCGTTGACGGTTGATCGCCTGGTCGACCGAGAGTCTGTCAGAACTGACAAAAGCCTTTAAATGGCTAGTTTTCTGTTTTAAATTTTTTTGTTCTATTCCCAGACAGTTATATCTTACTTTTTATATGTTTAATCAGTGTTTTAATGACTGAGATTAGCCTCTAGTGGTCTCATCCTGTTCTCTATAAATAGGAGCCATTGTAGAGAGTTTTCTATCAAGAGTTTACAAGTTTTGAGGCAAAGTTTTTGGAATAAGTTTTTCAAAAGAGAAGTTTTTATGTGCTACTCATTTCCACATCTTTAGGAGGCTTTTACTGAAAGTTTTTCTTGAGCCATCAAATTTCAAATCCCTAATTTTCTCACACAAACTTAGCCAATCGCTTCTATATCTATACTATAAGAATCTTTGTAGTGAGAGTTTTGCTTGTAGTAAGAGTTTTGATCACTAGTTGTTCTTCATTGTATTTCAAGTGGTTGGAGGTTGTGGACTCGAAGTGAGCTTAAGGGTTCATGTATTTGCTTCTTGGGGGAACGAGTAAGGGACTCAGGGGTCTGAGAGTTCTTGAGGGAACTTGTAGCGTTGAGTGATCTTGCGGGGTCGTGCATAGTGAAAATCCTTCATTGAAGTGAAGACGGGATGTAAGGCAAGTTGCTCGAATCTCAAAATAAATCCCCTATGTTTCTGATTACTCTTCTTTCTCTCTCAACTCAACTCACTCTTGTTTATATCTTGCACGCTTATACTTGTTCATCATTATAGGCTTTGTATTTTCTTATATGGTTGTACTTGTTTAAAATAAGGAAGCAATTAAGCACCTCGACTCTTATTTAGAGAAATGAAGTTCTAGTGCCCTTCACTGAGAATTTGGCTTTACTTCTTTGTGTTGTTTTGACTACAAGTTGTATTTGTTATACTTTTGTAGAAATGTTTGTTCTATTTTAATTTTCACATTTGATTAGCATATCACCTATTCACCCAATCTAAGTGATTTCAACTGGTATCGTAGCAGATGCTCTTAATATTTGATTTAACCACCGTAGAGTAATCCTTATTTTCTAATCACTATATTTTGTTTACACACACATGTCCAATAGAACTATAATGTGTCCACCCAAGTTTGATGGACTTAACTTTCCCTAGTGACTGTTTTCCTACAATCTCTTGGAAGTCGTGTAGCCAAGTCCATCACAGACCTTTTTTATTCCCAAGTGTGATGTGGACGCATGGTACAAAATTATCGTTAAGAAATTTGAGAACAATGCAAAAGGCCATTATGCCCTATTAAAAGCACTAAATGATGATGATATCTCTAGGATCGTAAATTGCACATCCGCCTATGGTATTTGGGAAAATTTGATCACCACTAAGGAAGACACTACACAAGTAAAGAAAGTAAAGACTGATTTGCTTAATTTATGATATGATAGTTTCTATATGATTGATGGTGAATCTATTGATGATATGCTTACTCGATTTACCACTATTAGTAGTAGACTCATTTCTCTAGGTAAATCTATCTTCAATGGTCAAAAGGTACAAAAGATCATTAGAGCACTTTTAAATTTTAGGGGGTCAAAATTATCACCTTGAAGGAACTAAATGTTGAGGAGATGAATTTTATCAGATTTATGGGAAATCTAAAGACCACCCATGAGATGGAGATGAAAATAAGGGAAGATCATGAGCTACAAAAGAAGATTAGTGTTGCATTCAAGGCTTCCCCAAGAAAACACAAGAAGAATAGTTTTGCGCACCAACTTTCTCAGAGGATGATGATCAAAAGGAAAATGATGAAGATGAAGATTTCGCAAAGCTTATAATGATCATGGGAAAAATATTCTATAAAGGAAGGAAAGATAAAGGGAAAGATATGAAAGCCTCAACTTGGGATTTGGAGAGTAAATCCAAAAAGGAGGACGATTCCGCTTACATGTGTTTCATGGTCTAAGGGGATGACCCCCCTTGAGGTAAGCTCAGAATCTCATTTAGATTATAATAATCTTAGTATGGATGAGATTGCTTCATTTTGTGAAATATTTAAGAAAAATATAATTTGTTGAAAATTAAAAACAAAAACATGAAAATGAAATTGCTGCTTTGAAAAACAATATTGATTTGATTTCACAAGAAAATGATTCTTTGAAAAACCAATTGGATTTTGTTCTAAAAGAAAAGGAAAAGACTTCTTTTAATAAAGTGAAAGAGGATTTTGTTTCTCATGCTAATATTGCTTCTTCCATTATTGACAAGAATGATATTCGTGTTTTGAAGAATAAAAATTGATTGTTTGGGCTCAACCTTGAGCCTTCTTTCAACCATAATTGATTGGAATTTATATTTCACAAGAAACATGTTCCACACATGCATGTGCATACTCTACGGCATACACATACACATCATGCTCATAAGTATGCTCATGTGTATACTTGTTCACATTATGGCTGTAAAGGTCATCTTGCAAAGTTTTGTTTTGATAGAGTAAACTCTACAAATTTTGCAACTAAAAATATTTGAGTTCGAAATGCTAACATCCAAGGACCCAAGAAGGTATGGGTACCAAAAGGCACATCCCTTTTATTTGATGTATTTTATTTGATGTAGGTGTGTCCTTTCTCAAGACGTGAGAGATTGGTACCTTGATGGTGGATACGCATGGAGCTTGACGAATAACAAATGAATGCACTACTATCAAGAGTTAAGATAGGAAGACCACCTTTGATTTTAAAAAATACAATTAGTCTTACCAGTATCGGTAACTACTCTATCCTCTACTTTAGTTTGAATATGCTTTAATTTATTATTTATAAGCATATGTTGTTTGTTTGAAATATATATACATTTTGATTGAATGTTTAAATGCAAATTTTGTGAAAACTTATGATATACTTGTATAGCTTTTGAGATACGCTCTTGATATTTGTGTCAAACTTAATTCATATCTATGTACTCAATTCTAATTTAGTTATATGTATATCCTAGTTTTGGAGATTCTTACATTAATACATGTATTCTTTTGAAATTTATTTGTTTTTAATTGATATATTTTTTAAATCATATTCAAACTATTTTTACATGGTAGTATTTTTCAAATTATTCGTCAACTATTTCCACATAGTCTTCTTTGAAAATATCTACCCTTTATGGGTGGTTGATTGAGTTATCATTGATTTTCTTTTTATAACTGCATGTTAGGTTAGTGATAGCTAATGAGTTTTACACATGATTTACATGATATTTGATTTTTATTACTTATTCATGTTTATCTATATATGTACGCATAAAATTTCAAGTGGTTTTAAATTACAATTGACATACATATATCTTTGATTTGATTGATTGTACATGTTTAAAAATGTCTACATATATTTTTATATCACAATTATCACATGCTAAGCTTGATTTTATTTCAATATATTTATTTTGTTTTAACACGCTTTTGTACTCATTTAGTCAGTGTTTTAAAAAGGAGGAGAACCTTTTTAAATGAATTTGTTTTATTCTTACTCTTTTTTTGAAAAAAGGGTGAGTATTTTGATTTTAATATTCAATTTCTATCTATATCTCTAAAATTGTTTTATTAGAATTACATGTGGTATTCACACTCCAAACTTAAAATCGTTTTGTTTTTAATTGGAATATGATTTCAAGGATATCTACTTTGTTTTGTTTTCTTTACCCTTTTTTGATGAATTGAGAGAAAGTGGAGAGAAATTAAGTGTTTATATATGCATGTATTACATTTTATGCATATATATTTGCTTGTTTGTGAATAATTGCTTTGATGATTAGAGTTTTTATTGAATATTTTGTAATTTATTAGCTATGCATGAGTTTAAGGGGGGGGGGGGGCTTTTACAAAGCTTTCTCTAATCCATTCATATATTGCTCTTGAGTTTTGTCATTAATCAAAAAGGGAGAGATTGTTGGTCAATAGGCCCACCACTCTAGTTTTATTGATGATTAACTCATGTAGTTATAGTATAAATGATCTTGTAATGTTTTAACTTTAGGTTTAATCAAGATCATAATTTAGTGTTTAGCTTCAATAATAGACTCAAAATCAAGTTTTGAAGCGAACTAATATTGATTCAAGAGCTTAAGAACAAAGAACACATCATGTACTCAAGAAGGTGTCAAGCTCAACAAGAATTAAGTTTAATCGAGTCAAGATGGAGAGGAAGATCATATCAAGAAGAAAATTTATGTTTGTAAGGTTGTTGAGGTTCTTGTAAAGTTTAGATTAGAATTGATTGCTCATGTTTACACACACTAAAGTTTGATATTTGTTTTCAAGATCAAAAGTTTCAGTTTTGAGTTTGAAATTTATACAAAATAGTTTTAAATTTTGTTTAACTTGTGCCTATGTTTTTCAAAATTTATTTGATATTACAAAATGAAGTGCAAATGTTTGTAAATATGTGATGATTTTCGATTATACATATTTGTGCCAAATACTATTTATAAGAAATTATTTTATTGAATTTCTGAGAATTTATAGGAATTTTAAAAGGTTTTTAAGAAATTAGCTTTTAGATTGAGGCTTGATTGAGGTCGGCGACCGTCCGATCGTCCCCCCCCCCCAACAGAGCAGAATGCTCTGTCGGTCGATTGCACGGTCAATCGAATGTGCATAACGCGCACAAAGCATTTGGCTCTGTGACCAACTGATCACCCAATGACTAAGAGCTGATGTTCATTTTGGCAGAGCTAGGTTGGTTGACCGCCTGATTGACCACCAGCTCTGAGCTCAGAACTGAACTCAGAATCGTGCTCTAGCCGGTCGACCGCCCGTTCGATCGATCGACTACAACGGCCAAAAGATTATAGTCGTTGACAATCAATCACCCAGTTGACCGAGAGTCTGCCAGAACTGACAAAAAGCCTTTAAACGGCTAGTTTTCTGTTTTAAATTTTTTTATTCACAAATGATTATATCTTACCTTTTATAGGTTTAATCAGTGTTTAAATAACTGAGATTAATCTGTAATGGTCTCATCTAATTTTCTATAAATAGGAGCCATTGTAAAGCGTTTTCTATCAAGAGTTTCCAAGTTTTGAGGCAAAGTTTTTGAAACAAGTTTTTGAAAATAATAGTTTTTATGTGCTACTCATTTCCACATCTTTAAGAGGGCTTTACTGAAAGTTTTTCTTGAGCCATTAAATTTCAAATTCCTAGATTTCTCACACAAACTTGAGCCAATCACTTCTATATTTATACTATAAGAATCTTTATAGTAAGAGTTTTGCTTGCAGTTAAGAGTCTTGATCTCTAGTTGTTCTCATTGTATTTCAAGTGGTTGGAGGTTGTGGCCTCAAAGTGAGCTTACGGGTTCATGTATTTAGTTCTTACGGGAACGAGTGAGGGACTCATGGGTCTGAGAGTTCTTGAGGGAATGTAGCGTATAGTATGTTGGAAAGAGAGAGGTATTGTCAAGGAAGTCGACAAGGATCATCGAGGAAGTCGTCGACGAAAGACGAAGGAAGCAGCAGCAGCAAAATAGGTTAACAGCAGCAGGAGCAGGTGTTCGGTCGACCGGCCCGGTCGACCACCCCACAGTAGCAGGAGATCGGTCGACCGGCCCGTCGACCGACGTGCACAACGTGCACAAGGAAGGAGCTCGGTCGACCGCCCGGTCAACCGACTGAAAGTACCCAACTCTCTGTTGGGCGTCCGGTCGACCGGTGGAAGGGGTCCCGGTCGACCGACAGTCGGGTGCGGGTTGTTTTTTTTTTGATTTAGAAATCTGATTGTATAAATACGGGATTTCTAGGGTTTTGTTGTAATGTTTGAAAATCTGGAGCTCTCTTGAGATCAGAGGTGCTGCAAGTATTGTAATCGATTTTCTAAAGCAATTAAATCTCTCTTTCATTACCCCGAGGACGTAGGCATTAAGGCCGAACCTCATTAATCGTTGTTTGCGTGCTCTTTCTCTGGTATTTGATATTTGTGCTGTTTTGGTGATTGTTCTTCGTGCTTGGGAGATTCAGGGATTCCTCTTCTGGTTGTTGTCGGAGCACAACAAGTGGTATCAGAGCTTCCCAGGTTTCACTTGGGATTTTTTCTGGAGATTCGGAGGGCTTCGGGAGCTGATTCGGTGGAGATCGTGTGTCGATCTCAGATCAGCGGTAGTCGTCTTCGTGGGATCGTGTGTCGATCTCAGAAGGACGCAAGGAGTGCTCAAGGAATCTTTGGTGGAGTAGATCCAGTGAGAAACTAAATCTAGGTTTCAGGAAGAAGGTAAAAATCCAATTTTTTATCAAAGTTGTGATCTATTTCTAGTTGGTTTTTTCCGCATAGACAGAGGATCAAGTAATCTAGATGGCAGAAGAAAGTACTTCAGTTAAGG
Organism: Agave tequilana; assembly: GCA_038442645.1. Lineage (NCBI taxonomy): Eukaryota > Viridiplantae > Streptophyta > Magnoliopsida > Asparagales > Asparagaceae > Agave > Agave tequilana. Next base: position 411,648 of record JAVJIF010000773.1, read on the forward strand.
CCATGAATCATCATCCAAGGATTGACGTGGTGAAGTTTAATGGCACAAATAATTTCGGGATGTGAGGTTATGGATGCCCTAAATGCATCGAACCTCGAGGATACTCTCCTTTTGGAGAAGAAGAGAAGCACGACCACTGATGAAGAGTGGGAGACGATGAACAGGTCTGCGTGTGGGTTGATTCGTTCATGTTTAACACAAGATATAAAATATCTTGTGTTACATGAGATGTTGGCGAAGCATTTGTGGGAGACCATTGAGAAGAAATATCTGACCAAGAGTATCGAATCAAGATTGCAGTTTAAGATTAAGCTGTACCAGTTTCGGATGAAGAAGGGGAGCTCCGTGAATGAATACATCAACCGCTACACGAAGCTTCTTACAGATTTGGTGAACGTAGATGTCAAGATAGATGAGGAAGATAAGGCGATAATCCTCCTGAACTCACTCCCGGCGGAGGAGTATGAGACATTCACTCTGAGCTTTATCAATGGTAGGCACTCTGGACTACCATGAGGTGTCGTCTGCACTAGCAAGTTATGAGACAAGGAGAAAGGAGAGACATCCTTCTCAGTCGAGCTCATCAGCGGAGGCACTGGCTGTAAGAGGCAGGGGTTCATCAAGGAAGGGCAAGGAGGAAAGAGGAAGATCAAAGTCCAGGCCAAGGTTTAGGGATCTTAAAAGGAATCAGTGTGCCTTCTGCAGAGAGATAGGGTACTGAAAAGTGGACTGTCCAAAATTCAAGGGGAAGAAGAAGGAATTGAAGTCTGAGGCAAATCTCGCAAAGGTGGTTAACACTCAGAGCAGTAAAACACAGGCAGATGGATCAGACTCAGATTCGTCGGTGTTCTCATTCTCAGTTACTCAGGTGAAAATGAGTGGATCATGGATACAGGTGCTACATATCATGTATGCCCCAATCGGGACTGGTTTACAAGCTTTGAGAAGCTGGAAGGGTGTTCAGTCGTTATGGGCGATGATCATGCATCATGGAGGGTGTTGGTACAATCCAAATCAGAATGTTTGATGAGATGGTGAGGGAGCTGAAGGAAGTGAGGTATGTACCTCAGTTGAAGAGAAACCTGATTTCCGTTGGAACTTTGGAGTCATTGGGCCTTGTGGTGTCGATTAAGGAAGGAGTCCTTAGAATGACAAAAGGTTCGATGGTGGTATTGAAGGCCAATCGCCGGAACAACCTATACTACTTGAAGGGTAGTACGGTGACAGGGCAAGTGGCGGCTTCTACCAGTTCAGAGGAAGATTCAACCAGGCTTTGGCACATGAGGCTGGGACATGCAGGAGAGAAGTCATTGCAAACTCTTACGAGGCAAGGGTTATTGAAGGGTGCTGAAACCTGCAAGATGGAATTCTGTAAACACTGTATCATCGGTAAGAAGACCAAGGTGAAGTTCGGCACAACAACACATTGCACCGAGGGGATTCTTAACTATGTTCACACGGATGTCTGAGGACCTACCAAGACTGCATCAATTGGAGGTAACCATTACTTTGTATCGTTTATTGATGACTATTCTAGGCGGTGCTGGGTATATACCATGCGACACAAAGGGGAAGTCCTAGAATTGTTCGTGAAGTGGAAGAAGAACTTGGAGAGAAGCACGGGAAGGAAGGTCAAGGTCCTCCGTTCAGATAATGGAGGAGAGTACAAATTGGATCCTTTCCTACAGCTATATCTTGATGAGGGCATAGAGAGACACTTCACTGTACGAGAGACACTGCAACAGAATGGGGGTAGCAGAGAGGATGAATAGGACTTTGCTAGAGAAGGTCCGGTGTATGTTGTCAAATGCAGGTTTGCCGAAGAAGTTTTGGGCTGAGGCTTTGAGTATGCATGCTACCTCGTGAATAGGTTGCCGTCGTCTGCGATAGGGGGAAGACTCCTCTTGAAGTTTGGTCGGGAAAAGCAGCTGCTGACTATGATTTGCTACGGGTTTTCGGATGTCCAGCCTACTATCATGTCAAAGATGATAAGTTAGACCCAAGAGCAAAGAAAGGGGTGTTCGTCGGTTTCAAGCGTGGAATCAAAGGGTTCAAGATTTGGATCCAACGAACATGAAGTTTCTTCTTAGCAGGGATGTCACTTTTGATGAGGCTTCCATGATGAAGCCTAAGGTCTCTCAGCAGGTGGAGACCAGTAAGACCAAGGAGACATCACAGCAAGTGGAGATTGATGCAAATCCACCATCTCTAGAGGATTCAGCATCGGTGAGGATCATTCCCAGGGTGACACAGAGCAGTGATCAAACAGTTATAGAAGATGCTGAAGATGTTGAAGAGGGTCAAGAACAGGTCATGGGTAATGTTCCTGACTCTACTGCAGTTGAAAGACCAACGAGGAACACTAGGAGACCAGGTTGGCTCACTACAGATATGGTCGTGGCGTATGCACTTTCGATCGTTGAGGAGGCTATTCCGTCCACCTTCAGAGAAGCTGAGATCAGTTCGGAATCAAAGATGTGGAAAGAAGCCATGAATGAAGAGATGAAGTCTCTCTACAAGAATGACACTTGGGAACTTACTAGGTTGCCCAAAGGGAAGAAGGCTATAGGCTGCAAGTGGGTGTATGCTAAGAAGCAGGGATCTCTCAAGGAAGATTCGGTTCGCTACAAGGCCAAGTTGGTACCTAAAGGCTATGCTCAGAGGGAAGGAATTGACTATAATGAGGTATTCTCTCCTGTTGTTAAACATTCATCAATTCGTATTCTATTGTCTGTGGTGGCGCAGTATGAGTTGGACCTTGACCAACTCGATGTAAAGACTGCCTTTCTCCATGGCGATCTAGAGGAGGAGATCTACATGACTCAGCCAACAGGGTTCAAGACTGCAGGGAAAGAAGAAATGGTATGTAAGCTGAAGAAGTCGCTGTACGGACTGAAGCAGTCTCCTAGACAGTGGTACAAGCGATTCGACAGCTTCATCAGAGGGAAGAAGTACACACGAAGCCACTACGACCCATGTGTGTACTACAACAAACTACCGACAGGGGAACATATCTATCTACTTCTGTATGTAGATGATATGTTGATTGCTTCGAGGTCGAGATCTGCTATTGATGCACTGAAGAGGGATCTATCTTTAGAGTTTGAGATGAAGGACCTTGGTGAAGCTAGGAAGGTGTTAGGCATGGAGATCACCAGAGACAGAGGGATTGGCAGGGTGGGCTTGACTCAGAAAGGATATTTGGAGAAGGTACTGCAGAAGTTCATTATCGGCAAGGATACGAAGTCTGTAGGTACACCTATGGCTCCTCATTTCAAGTTGTCTGCTAAATGTCTCCGAAGAGTGTTCAGGAACGTGAGTATATGACTCACGTCCTATATGCCAACGCAGTCGGTAGCCTTATGTACGCTATGGTGTGTACAAGACCAGATCTATCACAGGCTATCTCCATGGTTAGCAGATATATGCATGATCCGGGACAGGGTTATTGGGAGGCAGTGAAGTGGATCTTGAGGTACATCAAAGGAACAATTGATGTCGGTCTGGTATTTGAGAAGGACTCTACGTGAAAACAAGATTGCATAGGATATGTTGATTCAGACTATGCAGGTGACCTTGACAAGCGCCGGTCTACAACAAGGTATGTCTTCACATTCTCTCAAGCACAGGTAAGTTGGCGCTCCACACTGCAGTCTTCCGTCGCATTGTCGACCACAGAGGCTGAGTATATGGCTATGACGGAGGCTATGAAGGAGGCAATCTGGCTTCAAGGCTTGCTTGATGACTTGGGTGTGGAACAGGATCTGCTGAAGATTAACTGTGACAGTATGAGCCCATTTACTTGGCCAAGAACCAGGTCTATCATGCACGGACGAAGCACATCGACGTCAGGTACCATTTCGTTCGGGAGATTCTAGAAGAGGGTGATATCGAACTGTTGAAGATTCACACATCAGAGAATCCCGCCGACATGCTTACTAAGGTGGTGTCGGGAGTCAAGTTTGCACATTGCAAAGCTTTGCTCTATGTCCTTCAGGTAGCTTGAGCTTGCTGAAGCTCATTTGGATGAACTACGGATGGCTTGATCCCTTGGGCAGTGTACGTAGGCAACCACATTGGTGCAGCCGCTCTCGAGTCGATGGACAGTTCGGCTCAGATTTGAAAGAATCTTCACCGAGGTGGAGAATTGTTGGAAAGAGAGAGGTATTGTCAAGGAAGTCAACAAGGATCGTCGAGGGATCGTCGAGGAAGTCATCGACGAAAGACAAAGGAAGCAGCAGCAGCAAAACAGGTTAACAGCAGCAGGAGCAGGTGTTCGGTCGACCGGCCCGGTCGATCGCCCGCAGTAGCAGGAGATCGGTCGACCGGCCCGGTCGACCGACGTGCACAACGTGCACAAGGAAGGAGCTTGGTCGATCGCCCGGTCGACCGACTGAAAGTACCCAACTCTCTTTGGGCGCCCGATCGACCGACAGTCGGGTGCGGGTTATTTTTTGCTGATTAGAAATCTGATTGTATAAATACGAGATTTCTAGGGTTTTGTTGTAATGTTGGGAAATCTGGAGCTCTCTTGAGATCAGAGGTGCTGCAAGTATTGTAATCGATTTTCAAAGTAATTAAATCTCTCTTTCATTGCCTCGAGAACGTAGGCATTGAGGCCGAACCTCGTTAAATCGTTGTTTGCGTGCTCTTTCTTTGGTATTTGATATTTGTGCTGTTTTGGTGATTATTCTTCGTGCTTGGGAGATTCAGGGATTTCTCTTCTGGTTGTTATCAGAGCACAACAGAGTAATCTTTCGGGATAGTGTATAGTGAAAATCCTTCATTGCGGTGAAGGCGGGGATGCAGAGCAAGTTGCTCAAACTTCGACACAAATCTCCCATTTTTCTAATTGCTCTTCTTTCTCTCTCAACTCAACTCAACTCTACTCATTCTTTTTATATCTTGCATGCTTATACTTGCTCATCATTATATGCTTAGTATTGTATTATATTCCTGTACTTATTTAATCCAAGAAAGCAATTAAGTACCTCGACTCTTATTTAGAGGAATTTTGATGAAAAGTTCTAGAGTTATTCACCAGAAATTCGGCTTCACTTCTTTTTGTCGTTTTGTCTACAAGATGTATTGTTATACTGTGTAAAATTGTTCGTTATGTTTTAATTTTTCACATTTGATTAACACATCACCTATTCACGTCCCTCTAGATGATTTCAACTCCTTGGTTTAACTTTCGTGTTAACTGTCAGTTCACTAGGTCCTTCGTCTCTGAGTGTCATTTCATGTGTTCTTTTTTCAGAAGTTTTGTCTTCTTTCTGTTTGTACAGAAAGATGTCTTCAAAGAACACATTATCTCTTGATTCAATAATCATTTTTACATAAATATCTGGTAATTCTGATTTATGTATAAAAAATTATAGGCACTGCTATTAAAGTATAGCCTATGAAAATGTCGTCAACCGTTATAGATCCTAACGTAGTCTTCTTAGGTAGTGACGCTGGTACCTTTGTAAAGCACCCTCACATTTTAAGGTAATGATAGGGAGGAGGCATTTCATGTTACAACTCAAGTGGAATAAAACCAAGTTATTTGTAGGGTACCCTGATTTGCAGTGAATAAGGTATCCCCGATAAGTTCTGCAGTGATCTAGAGCTTACGATCATGGAATTGACTGTCTCTTTTAAATATTTGTTCTTTCTTTCAGCAATCCCATTCTGCTTAGGAGTGTATGGTGTTTTGGTTTGGTGGATTATACCAAAATTTGCACACAACTCACTGAATTCATATTCTCCTCCTTGATTGAATTTTAGAATTTTGTTGAGTTAATTTTCAACATTAGCTTTGTATGTTATAAACATACTTGTTGCTTTGACTGATACTATATACCATTTAGTACTTAAAAAACATCATATGATGAACTTTTTAGTACTGGCATCCTCTATCTTAGGAATAGGAAGAGGAGCAGACATGTCTGGCTCGGCACTCTTAGTGCCTCACTAATACTCTCTTGAAGTGTATTAGATATTTTCTGCAGTTCAATGCAATGTAGAAAATGGCAACTTCCGTCCTCGGTAATTTTGAGATAAATGATAATTGTTAAAAAACTTTCGAAAATAAACTCTTTAAAAGAAAAAAAATCTCCTGTTGTTATTTTGTAAAACAAGAATTAAGAGATTTGAAATCACGGTAAAACAAAAATCAATTGTTGATGCAACCTGCACTACAAAATCATTAATTGTTTTTAAATTGTTACTATTAACAATCTAATTAAAGATTAAAATCAATCAGTCAATCGATCATGTGGGTGAAAATCAGGTGGAAGGTTTTCGTTCAATTGAACATTCTATAATTACAAAACTATCTTTCAAATCCCTCCCTTAGACATCAATCAGACATGTATTTAGTCAGTCTCGTATTAGTAATAAATCATAATTCAACAATATGATCTAGCAATAATATTTATTAAAATAAATATTACAGCATGAATACTTTATTCAAAATAATTCCTGCAATAAGACCATTAGTTCAAATAGGTAAAGAATAAATTGGAATAGAATAATTCTTGCAACACTCAATGTTAGTATAAGTAGACAGACTAATAAATTAATATGTGAAAAATACACCTATAGAGGGGGTGAATAGGTGTAGTGCTAACCTATATGACAAATAATGCGGAATTAAAACTTTTACACTAACACACTATGTATAACCAAGAGTGAGTTTGAATTCCCCGTGAAGGGCTCTTAAACTTCTCCTCATGATTCCTCTAAATTATAAGCTGAGAAGCTTCAATAGCTCTCTTGATTGAATACAAGTGTGAGCACACAAACAATATTTATCATGTATAGTATGAGCAATGAGTGCAATGCAAGATATAAAGAGATAGAGTTGAGAGAGAAAGATCCAAACACAAGCACCAAGACATGTTTTGAGGTTCGAGGCACAGCTCTACGTCCCCACCTTCACACAGAAGAATTTTCACTATCCACTATAGGATATTCCACAAAGGGACCTCCACCGAGGGATTATAACTTACAAAATAAGAAGTACACAACTCCAACTCTCATACCTCTACATAAGAGATAGGCACAAAACCAGGACAAAGCAAGGAGAAAATACAACTTAGTGGTCACTTAGATCACAAAAAAGGACTTGGTGATCTTAAATATCACAAGCAAAAACACCAAGATCCTAGAGGATAGATTTTGAATTGATAGCTCAAGTATGTGAGGCCACAAAGTTTTTTGAAAGGAAAATATAAAGAAAATACTTGGGAAAAACTTCTTGATAGATGAAGAAATTGAAGAACAAAACTAGAATTCTCAAAACTTGATTTTCTTTGATTTTTCAAAACTTTGAAATTAAAAAAAGAGAGAATTTTAGCACTAAAAACTTGTTTAAAAACTTTTCAGAAAGTAGATAAAATAGCTCATGAAAACTTGTTAAAAATCTTAGGAAAAACTGGCTAAGAGAACTATATGTATAGGGGTTCAAAAACTAGCAGTTAGGACTCAGATCAGGTTAAAACTGACCTGTCGGTCAACCGCCCGGTCGACCGGCAACGGTCAGATTTCTGATCGTTGAGGTTGCCGGTCAACCGCACCTAAGGCATAATACTATCGGTCAACCGCTCGATCGACCGGCATCCAACAGAAAGTTAGGTTAGCTTGTCGGTCGATCAGTCAGTCGACTGCTCCAAGCTACGATCGAGAGCCATGGCTTTGGGCTCCTACACTTTCCTTGTGCACGTCTGTCGACCGCCTGGTCGACCGAGCCATGCTTCAAAAATCTAATATAAATTTTATTAAATCCCATATAATCTACAAAAATATGTTCATATAAATAAATTGAAGTACAAATATGTGTGATCAAAAATCAACTCATATTACAAACATGTGAACTATTTTTATTTAAGCATAGAAATTAAAGCTTTAAAACAAAAACTGTATTTTCAAACCCAAACTTTGAAAAAGAAATCAATTTTTTCCTCAAGTTTGTATAGATACAAAAACATGATAATTGAAACACATTTGAGACATGATGTGTATGGATAAAATCCAATACACATAGTAAATGATGTATACTTGTTTTTTACAATAAATACCAAATAAGTTTTGATAAAAACAAAACTTAAACACATGAACTAGATTCAACAAAATAAGTTTATCTAAACATATGAAGCATAAATACGTATGAAAGAAATCCAATACACATATAAACCATGTAAACTTGTTTCGATGAAATCTATCATGAAATGGAAAGATATATACTTGAAGATCCGAAACTCAAAACATATACATGTTAAACCAAAACACAAAACTTAATTCTTTTTTCTATAAGTTTTGTGTAAACCAAGTAAATATAAATTTTTGAACCGAAACGGTTAAACCGAGTACCAAACTATAAATCTCATGTGTATGTGTATACTTGAGCAATTCAATATTGTACTATTCTTACACAAGATCTAAACTAAACAACTAAACAAGCCTAGATACAAGTCTTCTTATCGATCTTCTTCTCCAAGATGACTCGATCCAAACACGATCCAAAGAGCTTGACTCCATCTCAAGTACTAGATGCGTCTTGACGCTCGAGCTCTCGAATCAACCCGTGATAGCTTCAAAACTTGACTTCAAGTCCATTGTAGAAGCTAAACACCAATAATGATCTTGACCTATATCTGAAACTTATAAACACAACATCATTAGTACTATAACTTCATAAGTTAGTCATTATCAAAATTGGGGTGAAAGGCCTTTAGGCCAACAATATGGAGTGAGGTATGCATACAACGAATCTCCTTAAGACAATTACGTTCTCCGCTACGGTGCTTATGAGATAATAGCATTGGTCACCCAACCTTCATGTGTTCTGTACAGTACTTTGCAAAGCCATGTACAGTCGATCCAAAGTTGACTCGTACCTTCAACCTGTTCAAAGAATGAAAGTAGGAAAAAGAACACAGACCAAAAACTAGAATTCAGACAGAATTCTGAAAGGAATTCAATAAAAATTCCTTGAACTCATTTATTCTTGTGGTGGTTGTTATTCTATGTTCTTTTTATTCATTCATTTTGGAGTGAAATTCTGCCCTTTATATAAGAATTTGGAGGAAGCCTTTTGGAATAAATATATCTGTTTGATCAGAATAAATGCAACCATTCCGAGCAAATATATCTGTTCAGTTGGAATGAGAGCAACTATTCCGATCAGACACATCAGTTCACCAAACGACACATCCATTTGACTGAAATGGGTTATCCTCGAACAGATACATCCATTCGGTTGGAACGTACAACCGTTCTGAATAGACACGTTCGTTCACCAAACACACATATTCATTCATATACCACTTTCAATGTGGGACAAAAGAGTTTGATCTCCTTTTTGTCCCATTTAGCTCTTATTTTAGGCCAACTTTCGACTTGAATTTCTCATTCATTCAGAAACGGAATTGAACATGTGAATATTCCACGTTCATCGCCAATGGAAGAGAACATGTTCGAGCCATATCCTGCATATTCTGAGCAGCGGTTCCTGCCAAAATCCAGCTCAAGTTTTCCCTAAAAACTCACTTGGACAATTCCAAGTTTTCCAACAAGAGAAAGATTTAACGAAGAAGCTGTCGATGCCTACAGATCTGTGTGAACCTTCAAAGGTGGTAAACATTGGAGAGTCAGGAGGAGGTAAGCGTCAAATGATTGGGAGGTTCAATAACTAAAATGTTACATAAGTAGGATATTTGAGAGATGGTTTCTCAGTGATCGGATTGGTCAGTGATGGCACATGTGGACTTGAGCCCTATGCTTAATTTGTATCCGCAAAGAGAACCACCTTGGCTCTGCAAGCTGGCCAGGAGCAGGCCACTCACGAGTGTGCCCCCAGAATTTGAACCTATTCATTTTATGCGAGGTGGAGAGGGAGGAGTATGGGGGAGATAGGATATTGTTGATGAGCATACGCAGACAGAATTTGAACCCATTTTCTCTCTTCTCTGCTCTTATTTTCCTGTCAGGTAATTTTTATCTCTTATATTTCAAGTTTCTTGAAATATGTGTATCCTTTATCTTGTATGTTGAAAGTGAATAGTAGTAGCAGTGGTGACGAGGTCAACAATAAATGGTTCGGGAACATAGTAAAAGGTCTCTTCTCATTGTATACCAAATGCTACATGTGTCCATGTTCTCGTGGAACATTGTATATCAAATGCTAATGTATCCTTCATCTTTACACAGTTCCCTGGTAGCTCGAGGAACTTGGATTATATAATGGATGAATTGGGTCTGATGCTCAGACGAACAATGGTAACTTCTTCACAGCAAAGAGAAAATATAGATTTTACTTTCTGCGGTTCCTTTTCACTTATTGTATTTACTCATTTATGCATGTTGCATTAGGGTGTTATTTAGACATGTTTCTTTCGTATTTCATCTTTAACTATAATTTTTTATGTTTTGTCTCTTAGCTATAATCACTAGTATAAAAAGATTGGTATCTCTTTTATTTTATAAGTTTCCTTGAACGGGGATTAGTGAGAACTAGGAATATATGGCACTTAAAATATTCATATCCTTAATGGTCACTAATAATCTGACACACTGCTATAAATAAAAGAGGATTCCCTTGCGTGTGAATACCCTAAAGACCTTGATTTTAAATTAAAAAAATCGATACTCTCAATTAATAATAGTTACTGTATGCGATTGTTTAGCTCGAAACTATTAGTTATGAACTAAATGTCTACTTTAACATTCTCTTGATGAATTTTAGTGGTAAATATTTTTTTGAAGATAATTTTAGTGGAAAAATCTATGGACAAGCTAGAATACCGTAATGCATAAGCTTGAAGGAAGGTTGACTGTTTCTCCAACTGAGCCTCAAGTTTTGTGGTAAGTTTAAGATCCTTAGCTTATTAAGAAACAGAACAGATCACTTTCAATGGAATTTGTTAACTATAATTTTAATAGTTTTATTTCAAGTCATTGAAACATTCACTTTGCATTCTACATCCTCTTTGTGGTCATGAACGTCAATGAGATATTTGTTACGTGATAAATAAGTTGATTAGGGGGAAGTATTGTCATAAGATTATCCACAAGTTTATGTTGGTGTTTCTGCATTAGTAATTTTCAAATTAAACTAATTTTACAGCAAGTAATCAGATGGTCCATCACATTGTTTAAATGAGATAATATTTTCTTGGTTAAGGGAGGGCAGATATGTGTCATTTCATGCTCCTTGGAAATTACTAAAAGAGGTATGGTAAATATATCTACTCTATGTGAAATTTATCTACTCTAAGATATCACTATTGTGATTATCTGTATGAAATTTTTTTGAGAGGAATTATTTAAACAAAACTGATCAACTTTGATAATAATAATACACATCCTGTTTGGGACCCGGGGTCTTTGACTGGTGCTTTACAGCGTGCTACTATTTTTAGCCACATTCTTGCACAACGTCAAGAAATATGGATTCGACCTGAAATTGCTAATTGCTCTTCTCGCCGGAATTCTGCTTGCAGGTTTAATTTGGATAGCCTGGCATTTCTACTGGACCAAAAAAACCAGTTGTGCGCCGAACAACAACCAAATAGAGGAAACCCTAGAACTTAGATGCAAAAGAACAATATGACCACCAGCAACTAACACACAATCCCAGAGAAAGAGCACAAAACAAATTAATGAGGTTCGGCCTTTTCGCCTACGTCCTCGGGGCAAGAAAGAGAGAGATTTCTATTGATTTTGTGAATCAATACAATTTCTGCAGCAAAGGTAATGAATAGAGCTCTGCCTCTTTCATTTACTTCTCCTAAAACCCTAAAAATCCCCCTTAAATATAAACAGATTTCTAATTCAGCACTTTCCCGAAACAGCCCGATCCGACTGTCGGTCGACCGTCGGTCGACCGGCACCGGTCGACCGTCGACCGTAACCGAGAGTTAAGCGCTTTCAGTCAGTCGACTGGGCGGTCGACCGCTCTACTTCTGCGGTCGATCGGACCGGTCGACCGCTACTCTCCCTATGCATGTTGTGTACGTCGGTCGACCGGACCGGTCGACCGATCTGCTGCTACTGCGGACGGTCGACCGCTCTCCTACTGCTGCTATGCTGACCTGCTGCTACTGCTGTTTCCTTTTGGCTGGCTGCTGCGCTGATCCTCTTGCTACATCGTCGACTTCCTCGGCGACTTCCTCTCTCTTCCTACAATTCTCCACCTCGGTGAAGATTTTTCAAATCTGAGCCGATCTCCAACGTACCCTAATCTGTCACCTGGCGAAATCGACACACGATCTTGGCGAAATCGACACACGATCTCAGCTTGCGCGCACCGGACGAAATCGACACACGATCTCGGCGAAATCGACACACGATCTCGGCTTGGAATCTGTAGCTCAGCTATCCACTGGAATGCACCACACATGCCTTCCCAATACTTTACCTTAGGAGAACTTCCATACATGCCGAACACCGAACGTGGCTCCTACTCCGCAACTTCACGACCTCACGAAGAACTCATCATGAGCCAACACTGACTCTCAAACTGACTAGCTTTATGTAGTCTACATGTCTTCAGTTGACGGTCCAACCAGGTTTGCGTAGAGCACACCGAACACCATCATCGCTTCAACTGATGCACACCACTCCTTATGTAAGCTCAACATCTTCTCACCAGAAGATCAACCTGTTCATCGAGATCACAACACCTCACCTCTACGTGAAGTCCAACTGGCCACAACACTTCACCTCTACGTGAAGCCTCTCCAACTCTACATGAAGCTCCAATCGGCCACAACTCTTTACCTCTACGTAAAGTTCCAATCAGCTTCTTGAGAACCCAAACAGCTTTATACGGGTTGCATCACCAAATGGCTGCGCCATTACGGCTGCCTATGTACCTTGCCCAAGGGATCAAGCCAACCGTAGTTCAGTTAAAGGAGCTTCAATAAGCTCATGCACTTGTACCTATTTCTGCAGCAGTGAACCTGTCTGGCTGAGTCATATGAACCTCCTCACGACCATCATGGAGAACAACGGCCTTCAACTTGAGATTGTTGCTATCACAAGCTTGAGATTCATGCTTCTTTACCCACAAGCGTGGTTTTATCTTGGTTCCAATGGCTGCAAACAACTCGATATCCTCAACAATGTCTTCACCCTATTCAGCATCAACCTTGGCTACATGATCTCCACTCGGTGTCACATCTGGTGAAGTCTTCTCTAATGCCGAACCAACTGGAGATGGTGGAGTAGCATCAACCTTCACCCGCTGCGATACTTCCTTGGTCTCCGTCCTCTCCACCTGCTGAGAGACGGGGGACTTCAACACTGAAGTCTCTCCAAATGTGACATGCCTACTCAACACGATCTTCTTGTTTTCGGGGTCCCATAACCTGTAGCCATTCCTTTTGACACCCAAAAACACAAACTTCTTTACTCGCGGATTCACCTTACCATTCTTGGCACTGAAGTAGGTCGTACTTTCAAATTCTCGCAGCAAACCATGATCTTGAGCAGCTTTACTAGACCAAATTTTCAATGGAGTTGTACCTCCTATCGCAGTCGATCTATTAAAGAGATGGCTAGCATATACAATCGCCTCAGCCCAAAACGATTTGTCTAATCCTGCATTAGACAACAACCACCGAACCTTTCCAGCAAGGAACGGTTTACTTCCTTAGCCACCCCATGTATACCTTTTGTGAAGTGAGTAGCTATACCAGTGTTCTGGCCAAATCGTAGGAATTGGTTCATGTCTCTTCCAACATTACCAATCTGCAGCTCCTCGATCTTCTTACCAATTTGCCTCTCCATTCTTCCTCTCCACTTTACCAACATATCTAGGGCTTCACTCTTTTGTCTCATGGGATATATCCAACAATGCCTAGATAAACTATCAACAAAAGAGACAAAGTACCTATGACCTCCAAGCGATGCAGTCTTAGCAGGTCCCTAAACGCTCACGTGAACACAATCAAGAAGACCTTCTGTGCGGTGAGTACTGGTGCTGAATTTCACCTTCTTCTTGTCCAGAACGCTGTGTTCACCTTCCAACTTGCAGGTAGCAGCACCTTCCATTGATCCCTTCTTTGCAGGAGCTCGCAAAGATTTTTCTTCTCCATGTCCGACCTTCACCTGTCAGACCCTCGTGCAATTATCATCTGAAGAATTTGAAGTCTCCACCTGACCTGTAATCGTACAACCCTTCAAGTAGTAGAGATTGTTCTGACGGACGGCCCTTCATCACCACCATCGAGCCTTTGATCATCTTGAGAACACCATCTCGAACAGATATCACAAGACCCGATGCTCCCAAAACACCAACAGAGATTAGGTTTCTCTTCAATTGAGGTACATACCTCACTTCCTTCAGTTCCTTTTCCATCCCATCAAACATCTTGATTTGGATTGTACCTACACCTTCCATGATACATGGATGATCATCGCCCATAACGACTGAACACCCCTCCAACTTCTCAAAGCTAGAAAATCAATCCCGATTAGGACACACATGGTATGTAGCACCAGTATCCAAAATCCACTCATTTTCTCCTGAGTAGCCAACGATGGGAGTAGTGACAGAGAATGAGAAAACCGACGAGTCTGAGTCTGATCCATCTGCCTGTGAAGTACTACTCTGAGTACGAACCACCTTTACAAGATTTGCCTCAGTCTTAGACTCCTTCTTCTTCCCTTTAGCCTTTGGACAGTCCGCTTTCCAGTGCCCTAGCTCTCTGCAGAAGGCACATTGGTTCTTTTTCAGATCCCTGTAACCCGGCTTAGACTTCGATCTCCCTCTATCATCATTGCCCTTCATATATGAACCCCTGCCTCTTACTGCTAGCGCCTCTGCTGATGAGCTTGACTGAGAAGGCTGTCTCTCCTTTCTCCTCGTCTCATAATTTATCAAAGAAGACGACACTTCATGATAGTCTAGAGTCTGTCTTCCATTAATGAAGGTTAAGGTGAACATCTCATACTCTTCTGCAGGAAGAGAATTCAAGAGGATTACAGCCTTGTCTTCTTCATCTATCTTGACATCCATATTGACCAAATCAGTAAGAAGCTTCGTGTAGCGATTTAGATGTTCATTCACGGAGCATCCCTTCTTCATCTGAAACCCGTACAGCTTGCTCTTCAGCTGCGATCTCGATTCAATACTCTTGGTCAGATATTTCCTTTCAAAATCTCCCACAACTGCTTCGCAGATGTCTCATGTAACACAAGATATTTGATGTCTTGTGTTAGACACGATCTAATCAAGCCACACGCAGATCGGTCATCTTCTCCCACTCTTCTTCAGTAGTTGTGTTTCGCTTTTTCTGCAGAAGTAGAGTATCCTCGAGGTTCGATGTGAAATCGCCTAGAGGGGGGTGAATAGGTGATAATGCTAATATAATGAACTAAATGCGGAATTTAAAAACTAATTGCAATTACACTTAATGCAACCAATAAGTGATGCACGCGCAACCAATCCAAGCATATAAATATGAATGATCAATATGAAATGATGCAAGGCACAAAGTAAAGAGAGAGAGAGTCAATGGATCAAGCGCAAACAAAAAGATTTGTTTCGAGGTTCGAGCACTCAGCTCTACGTCCCCGCCTTCATCCAGAAGGATTTCGAATCCACTAGCTTGTCCACAAAGAACTCCCACGCAGGGAACCTCCACTGAGAATTTGGGGCAATACAATAACTAGGAGTACCCAACTCCTCTCTTTACAACCACAACCTCTCACTAGAGGCAAAGCACCAATCCAACCAAAACTACACACTCACAACTTGAGGGATAAGCATAAAGCTACACAAGGATCACCTCACAACTTGAGGGATGCAACCCACTTGCAAAACCTCCTCAACACAACTTGAGGGATAAGCACAAACCAATCTCTTTTTCCCCACAAACACAAAGACCTATAGATAGGATAGAATGAAGCTCAAGTGTGGAAAACAAAGTGTTTAATACAAAGAAAAATCACTTGGGAAAACTCCACAAAGATATAGAATGATAATACCAAATCAAATTCCCAAAAGACTATTTTTTTTTTAAATAATGAAACATTTTAAAACAATAAAGATTGATCTTTTTAGCACAAAGAAACTCTTTTTAAAACTTGTTTAAACACTAGAGAAAACTCAAAATTTTCGTCCAAAAATTCTTCAAGAAAACTAGTCACAAATGGGGTATTTATAACCATTTAAAAATATAGTCGTTGGCAGCTAAACATGCCATAAATGAACTACCGGTCGATTTTTGACCGCTGGCACTACCGTCGACCGCGCAGGTCGACCGGCCCCAGAAACAGAGAGCAGCACTCTCTGTCCGGTAGACCGCTCGGTCGACCGGGAGAAACCCGAGAGTGGGTTGCTCTCAGTCGGTCGACCGTCGTCGACCGGCCGATGACACGGCTACGTGCACAATCCTGTGCACGTCCGGTCGACTGCTGCGGTCGACTGGCTCCTGGCCCGGTCGACCATAACGGTCGACCGCCAGAGCCTGGCAGCCAAAATCTGGGACTGAAAACTGGATTTTTAAAGTCCTAAAAATTCCCATAAAATCTCTAAAAATCCACAAAAATTGTTTTCTCATTTTTCATTGATATATAAACATGTGATAAAAATTACAACACAAAAATCAAACATTTTGAACTATTTTTGTGTCTTACAAATTTTATCAAAAACCAAAACCTGTATTTTTTCAAACTTGGATTTTTCAAAAGAAAATCCATTTTTCCAAAACTCATATAAATACAAAAACATGATACTTAAACACATTGAAGCATGTTGCATATGGATGGAAATCCAATATACAAGAAACATATACATATCCATGTTTTTGACTTTAATTTCAAAATATGTTTTGTTAAAAATACCAAAACATAAAACACATGAATAAGTAAGTCAAAACTAAGTTTGTCTAGGAAGTTAAGCATGCATGTATATAGAATGAATCTACTATACATAAAACCATTTAAACTTGTTTTGATCTATCTATTCATGAAACCAAGATCGGTTAAACCAAAAACGGAAAAATCGAAACCAATATTCAAAACATGAAACGTGTGTGTTGTGAACTTGAGCATATCATACTATTCTAATCATTACAACTGGATCTAAACTCAAACTAAACTAGGTACCGATGTCTTCTTATAGAGCGCCGACTCCAAGCCGACTCGATCCAAAACTCCGTGATTCACCGAGCTTGACTCCAAAGAGTGCTATGAATGACCTTGATGCTCGGGCTCTGGAATCACCATGTGAAAGCTTCGAAACTCCTTTGTTGAAGCTAATCACCAACTAATATCTTGATTAATGATCTGAAACTAAAATCACAAGATTATTAGTACACATAACTAATGAGTTAATCATCATCAAAACTAGAGTGGAAGGCCTCTGGGCCAACAATCTCCCCCTTTTTGATGATGACAAAACTCATGGAGTTATATATGCATGGAGTAAAGTTAAGCTTCAAAGAAGCTCCCCCTTAACTCATGCATAACAAAAACAATAAATATGTGCAATGAATATTAAACATGAATATGCATCAACATGCATAAAACAATAAAACATGCTCTTGATATCAATTAAATAAAACAAATACATTTTCAAAACAAGCTCTTGATATCAATTGCAAAACAAAACTAATGAAGTTCTTGATACCAAAAATAAACATGTTCTTTAAATAATGCTTTTGATACCAATTGAACTTTAATAAAAACATAAAACATGCATATAAACTACAAACTCAAATTCTTCTCCCCCTTTTTGTCAATCATCAACAAAGGGGTTAAAAACAAAACAAATAAAAACATATTCTTCTCCCCTTTTGTTCAAAACAAAGAATCAATAAGGGGTTGACATAAAACAAAATGTTCTCCCCTTTTTTTTTGGTCTAAAACAAAAACGATATCAATAAGGGGTCAAATATAAAACCAATTGAAATTAAACATTACAAAGTTTGAATTCCTAAACAAAAATCTTGATACCAATTGATAAGTAAACAAATAACATACCAATTTTAAATAAACAAACTTGATACCAATTGAAATTATTATTCTTTTTCATTTTCTATCATAAAGGAAAGGAGTGGAAT
The DNA here is from genome assembly GCA_038442645.1 of Agave tequilana. Taxonomy (NCBI): domain Eukaryota; kingdom Viridiplantae; phylum Streptophyta; class Magnoliopsida; order Asparagales; family Asparagaceae; genus Agave; species Agave tequilana. Next base: position 429,707 of record JAVJIF010000773.1, read on the forward strand.
ACAAAATACCAATTTGAAAGATAAAATACAAGATTTCTCCCCCTTTATGAAATACCAAATAAAACAATGAATAAGCCTGTATTAGGATACCAATTGAAAACTAATCAATTGAAACAAATTTGAAATTTAAGCTTAGCATAAACAAAATTTGTGCTTAACGATATAGAGATATAGTAAGCGCAAATAAAATATATATATGTATGAAAATTTAGATACCAATCAAAATTGATACTATTTGAATTGAAGCATACATACAAAAATATATGAGTATACAATAAATGTCAATATTGATACCAATTGAAAGAATCTAATGATACCAATTGAAACAACAATAAGATCAAATGTATATCTCATATAATCTACCACCCAATCATGTTCAAGTTTAAAATGATTTTCACTATAAAGCATACATGAGCATGGTCGCCCATCCATCCGCCCGTAGAAGGTAGGTTTTCAAAAATAGTTTGAAAATATAATATGTTTGAAAAACTCTACCAAAGCGAAGAACACGAACTAGTTATGGAAAAAGTTGAAAACTAGTACGAAATCCTTCAAACAAGGAATAAAACAAAAATATTTTCATGAAACATGAAATTCACATGATAGCCAACCCTCTAAGTCAATGAAGCATAAATATGACTCATGAAAACAAAATATAAGTAAACTATAAAAATGAGTGTACAAACAAGATGTGAAGATCATAATCATGAAAAATAGACAATAAGCTCAATTTAGATTCCTTTAAACATGAAAACATGAAAAAACTAAATTTTCATTAAAAACATTTATACTTCAAGGCATATGTATGTTTTGTCAAACAAGAAATATACATACATATCCCTAAGTACAATTGAGTCCATAATAAAGATTTGCATGAAAAGCAAATGACTCAAGAGGTATACATGTATATCTTAAGGTTTTACAAAATAGACATATACATGAAGTGAAAACACAAGATCATAAAACATATCCAAAATGGGGAATACAAGTTAGAATACATGAATCATCAAAACTAGACTATACTAGCACATCTAATGGGTACAAAAGAGCGTTCAAGCACAAACATATGATGATCTATTTGTAGCCCACTATATGTACAAGTATATATCCTATTTTAATGAAAACTAACATCTAAACATGTAATCAAATCATGAAGTATAGAACGATACATAAATCAACATAAACATGATCATTATGTAAATCTTCATGCTATTAGAACTATGAAATACATAATAGCTAAACAATGGTGAGAACACAAAAGTAATTGTCCATATAATCAAGGGTGATCTCAAAAGCTATACATGCATGTCAAAGGTCTAATAATCATGACATTCAACATACTAATCAAAAACATGAAGCATTAAAATAAAACATCACAAACATCAATATGATCATTATGTATATGCATGTGTATTAGATTTAGGACATACATATTAGTTAAAAACAAAGTGAGAACACATAGATATAAATCCATATAAAACATGGGTGTCTCAAATAACTAAACATGTATATCACTAATCTAATGAACTTGGCATAAACATAATAAACAATAAAATAAGACATGCTATAAATCTATGATGTGAAAGCATGTAAATAAAAACGGGAGTTAGAGATCGATACCAAAACCGATGAAGGCACCTCTCTAGTTTTCCAAACCAAGGTGGTCCTCCCACCAAACTCCCCTTGAAAGTGATGCATCCAAATTATTTTCTTTTAGCACGGAACGCATTCTTTTCAAGGTACCGCCACTCTCACGTGATGCGAGAGCCCACACCTACATCATAAACAATAGGGGTGGTCTTTGGTACCCATTTCCTTTTGGGTCCATAGGGGTTAGTACCTTTCCTAACCCAAACAGAATTATTTGCTAAATTTTCATCATGTATACGAATATAGCAAAATCTAGTAAGGTGGCCTTTACGACCACAATGTGTACAAGTGTACACATGAGCATACATAGTGTTAATATAGTGTTCGTGAGGAGCATATGTATGCCGTGTATGGTATGCATGCAAGAATGGAACTTGTTTCTTTCGAACCAAGGATTCCAAGCGTGTATGATTCATGGCACAATGGCTCAAAGTGGAACTCAAACAATCAGCACTTTTCTTCAAAACATTTATATCATTTTCAATACTTAAAGATAAAGTGGAGCATGCAATAGGTGTGCTAGAAGAAGGAGCTACACTAGCATGACAAACATGAGTATCTATATAATTTTTCAAATATTTATTTTTATTTAAAACTAAATCTAATTCTTTTGAAATAAATTCAATTTCATTTTTCAAAGAATGGTTATCTTTTAAAATAAAATCTTCATTGTTTTTCAAAACATCATCACAATCATTTTTCCTTTTCAAAATTCATTTTCCTTTAAGGCAAGTTCTAGTTGAGATTTAAGTGAGTCACGTTCACTAGCAATCTCTTCCTTCTCTTGCAAAGTCAATTCAAAACTTGAACACAAATCCTTCATTTCTTCTTTTAGTTCAAAGTTCTTCTTTTTCAAAAGATCATGTTTTTTCAAGAATTTTTCAAGCTTTGTAGCAAGTTCTACATTCAAGGTTTGTACCTCTAAACACCCATAGCAATAGGAACTAGAACAATCATCTAGTTGAGATTCCGATTGTACCTCAAGGGAGTCATTCCCTTGGACCATGAGGCAATGCTCGTTGGACTTGTCTCTCCTAAATCTCCTTATCTTGTTGATAATCTTTGGTAGCTTGGGAGAATTCAAGATACTCCAAACTGCAAAAGCCGAATCATAGTGAGCAAATACATGTAATAGATCTTTATCAAAGATGCTCTAAGTGTCTAAGGGCTAATGCATTTGCCATTTTATGCTTGCTATCATTTGGGTAGGCTTCTTTAGTAGTGGCTTGAAAAACTAGATGTCCTAGGGTTTTCAAATGACAACTCATCTTGGCCTTCCAAATATCATGTCTAGAAATATCAAACATAGGAGGGCTATCCATGAGTGCAAATTAAAAGTGTGCAAATGAAAATGAAAATGAAGATTAGCAAACCAAGATCTTACTCCTAGGTGGTTAAGCCTAATATCAGGAGCGTAGGCTCTGATACCAATTGAAATCACCTAGAGGGGGGTGAATAGGTGATAATGCTAATCTAATGAACTAATGCGAAATTTAAAAACTAATTGCAATTGCACTTAATGCAACCAATAAGTGATGCACACACAACAAAGCCAAGCATATAAATATGAATGATCAATATGAAATGATGCAAGGCACAAAGTAAAGAGAGAGAGAGAGTCAATGGATTAAGCGCAAACAACAAGATTTGTTTCGAGGTTCGAGCACCCAGCTCTACGTCCCCGCCTTCACCCAGAAGGATTTCGAATCCACTAGCTTGTCCATAAAGAACTCCCACACATGGAACCTCCACCGAGGATTTGGGACAATACAATAATTAGGAGTACCCAACTCCTCTCTTTACAACCACAACCTCCCACTAGAGGCAAAGCACCAAGCCAACCAAAACTATCACCTCACAACTTGAGGGATAAGCACAAAGCTATATAAGGATCACCTTACAACTTGAGGGATGCAACCCACTTACAAAACCTTCTCAACACTACACAAAGCCACGCAAAAATAGGGTTTACAACTTGGTGATCAAAAGATCACAAACCAATCTCTTTTTCCCACAAGCACAAAGACCCTATAGATAGGATAGAATAAAGCTCAAGTGTGAAAAACAAAGTGTTTAATACAAAAAAAATCACTTGGGAAAACTCCACAAAGATATAGAATGATAATACCAAATCAAATTCCAAAAAACTATTTTTCTTTGAAATAATGAAACACTTTTAAATAATAAAGATTGATCTTTTTAGCACAAAGAAACTCTTTTTAAAACTTGTTTAAACACTAGAGAAAGCTCAAAATTTTCGTCCAAAAATTCTTCAAGAAAACTGGTCACAAATGGGGTATTTATAGCCCCTTTAAAAATATAGTCGTTGGCAGCTAAACATGCCAGAAATGAACTACCGGTCGACCGGCCAACGGTCGATTTTAACCACTGGCAGCTACCGGTCGACCGCCCGGTCGACCGGCCCCAGAAACAGAGAGCAACACTCTCTGTCCGGTCGACCGCTCGGTCGACCGGGAGCAACCCGAGAGTGGGTTGCTCTCAGTCGGTCGACCGGTCGGTCGATCGGCCGATTGACACGGCTACGTGCACAGTCTTGTGCACGTCCGATCGACCGGCTCCTGGCCCAGTCGACCGTAACGGTCGACCGCCAGAGCCTGGCAGCCAAAATCTGGGACTGAAAAACTGGATTTTTAAAGTCCTAAAAATTCTCATAAAATCTCTAAAAATCCACAAAAATAGTTTTTCTCATTTTTCATTGATATATAAAAATGTGATAAAAATTACAACACAAAAATCAAACATTTTGAACTATTTTTGTGTCTTACAAATTTTATCAAAAACTAAAACCTGTATTTTTCCAAACTTGGATTTTTCAAAAGAAAATCCGTTTTTTCCAAAACTCATATAAATACAAAAACATGATACTTAAACACATTGAAGCATGTTGCATATGGATGAAAATCCAATATACAAGAAACATATATATATCCATGTTTTTGACTTTAATTCCAAAATATGTTTCGTTAAAAATACCAAAACATAAAACACATGAATAAGTCAAAACTAAGTTTGTCTAGGAAGTTAAGCATGCATGTATATAGAATGAATCTACTATACTTAAAACCATTTAAACTTGTTTTGATCTATCTATTCATGAAACCAAGATCGGTTAAACTAAAAACGGAAAAACTGAAAACCAATATTCAAAACATGAAACGTGTGTGTTGTGAACTTGAGCATATCATACTATTCTAATCTTTACAAATGGATTTAAAACCCAAACTAAACTAGATACCGATGTCTTCTTGTAGAGCGCCGTCTCCAAGCCGACTCGATCCAAAACTCCGTGATTCACCGAGCTTGACTCCAAAGAGTGCTATGTATCATCATGATGCGGGCTCTGAACGGAGATAAACAAGCAACTGTGATAAAAATCAGATTTTTACCTTCTCACGAAACCCTAGAATGAGTTTCTGTCAAGATCTACTCCACCAATGATTCCTTGAGCACTCCTTGTGCTGTTCTAAGATTGACAAACAATCCCACGAACACGACCACCGCTGATCTGAGATCGACACATGATCTCCACCAAATCAGCACCCGATGCCCTCCGAATCGCCAGAAAATCTCACGACGAACCTGAGATGCTCTGATACCACTTGTTGTGCGCCGAACAACAACCAAATAGAGAAAATCTTAGAACTTATATGCAAAAGAACAATACTACCACCAGCAACTAACACACAATCCCAGAGAAAGAGCACAAAATAAATTTAACGAGGTTCGGCCTTTTCATCTACGTCCTCGGGTAAGAAAGAGAGAGATTTCTATTGATTTTGTGAATCAATACAATTTCTGCAGCAAAGGTAATGAATAGAGCTCTGCCTCTTTCATTTACTTCTCCTAAAACCCTAAAATCCGCCCTTAAATATAAACAGATTTCTAATTCAGCACTTTCCTAAAACAGCCCGACCCGACTGTCGGTCGACCGGTCGGTCGACCGACCATATGCACCGGTCGACCGGCCGGTCGACCGTGTCTAACCGAGAGTTTGGCACTTTCAGTCGGTCGACCGGGCGGTCGACCGCTCTCCTTCTGCGGTCGACTGGACCGGTCGACCACTACTCTCCCTGTACATGTTGTGTACGTCGGTCGACCGGACCGGTCGACCGATCTGCTGCTACTGCGGACAGTCGACCGGACCGGTCGACCGCTCTCCTGCTGCTGCTATGCTGACCTGCTGCTGCTGCTGTTGTTTCCTTTTGGCTGGCTACAGTGCTGATCCTCTTGCTACATCGTCGACTTCCTCGACGACTTCCTCTCTCTTCCTACAGAGCCACCACTACAACTCCAAGCTCTCCAACGACTGCAGTAGAGATGATGTCCGCGGCTTCACATACCATTGATCCATTGCTGGATCAAGATGGTGTTGTCTCCGAGCCTGAGGGCCATACTTGTGCCATCTGCCTTTCTGGCTTCGAAGCTGAGTTGAAGTGCTCGCTGCCGTGTAAGCATGGCAGCTTTCACCGGTCCTGCATCAAGAGGTCGATGGCAATTAATCCCCTCTGCCCAGTTTGCATTCATGATTGTGCAAGCGAAGAGGAGGCGAGCTGAGAGCTGATGGCTATGCGATTGCATAATGTGTTGATGTTCAAATTGTTTGTTTACTGGATATGTTGAAAGCACAGGGGAAATGCCACATATTGCTGTTCATTGGGAGTTGAGAAATTTATATGTAAAATTGAAGCACATTTTGATGTATTTCACATGATCCTTCTTTTCAAGGTACGAGATACAAATGTGATTTTACCAAGCACGGATCAGTGATCACTAACTACAAACTAGAAACTAGAGCACTGATCATTAAATAATAGAGATTTCTATGTATCTTTTATAGCTAATGTTTGTAAGGGGAGGAGCAGCGAACATTGTAAATCCATCAAACTTTGATTTTCATGTTCTCCTTTGTGGGTCTGTAACAGTTTGTCTACTGAGAGAGAATGGAGATAATTGGGCTGAAGATAGTATTAGAAAAATGGATTCGGATCTAAAATTTTAGAATGGAATCGGATTCGACTCTGGTTTGGAATAAGACGTGAATCGGGTTTGGATCAGATTCGGATCTAGAATATTGACCCAATTCAGATTGATATAGAGATATGTAGAGGAAATCTGAATCCGACTTAAAAAATTTTTTCCCCTGATTTGCATCCAATTCGACATATTGGATTCGATTCAGGTACAAAAATTTTTTATCAGATTTACATTCGGGTGTTACATAGACAAAAAGACTTAAAAAAAAAAATTTCCCCCCTGAGTTGCACTAGCAGAAGCATCTAGAATTAGGGATTGCACATTAGAAAATATTTCAATTCCACAAAAAGGGGGAATATACTTTATTAAAGAAAGAATATTGCATGATATTAGGGAAAAAATCAACAGATTGGCTCGATTATTAATCAAAAGCATATATTTTATATACAGATGCCTGTGATCATTAAGTATAATCTTGAGATTATTGATCTTATTTATTTATTTATTATTTTTTTAAAGAACAACTAACATATAGTAAATGATTAAACTATGATTTTCATGATTTTCCGATGTTTGTCTATAAAAGGCAGTCTACTGAGAGAGAATAGAGATCCAAGCAAGTAGAATTAGAGACTGGGGAGTCAAGAATATTTCAACTCCAGAAAAAGTGGGGAATATTCTTTGAGAACATTGCATGATATTTAGTAAAGAAAATCAATGGATGAATTCAGTGGTTGATTGCAAGCTGTATGTTTTGTAAATAGATGGTTGTGATTCACTTTAGAGATGACTACAATGATAATCATAACTGCCAATATAATAAGTTGATTTCTATCAGTTGAGAGAATCTGTAATCAATTTATAGATACTATATATATATAGTGTGAATGTAGGAGGAGATCTATTATATGAATATTTACAGGCAAATTTTTGGCCCAAAAAATCTCCATAATTAGGAAGGCAACCTAATGCCAAGAATGACAACCTAATGCCAAGAATCCCTATATATAGAGAGAGATGTGTGAGCCTCTCTAATATCTAGGACAAACCTAAGAAAAGTATTATACTTAGAATTCCAATGGCTCATATGAAGCGGAGTTGCCATCTTGTTCTTGTTTTTCTGTGCATTTATTGGAGCTGTTCAGTTGAAGGAAGCAGATGGTCTCTCTCTGAAGAAGAGGACTTGGAGATTGAGAAACAACTTAGCTTGCTCAACAAACCTTATGTCAAATCTTTTAAGGTAAATACCCTTCTTTATATATTTCATGATTAATTTGTAAATTTTATTCTTCCAAGAAATATTCATGACTCGTAGTTTACTAACTATTTATATGATTTCTGCTTTTATTTGCATCATATTTATTCTTTTTCTTTTTTGTTTTTATGGTTGAGAGTGTGCACCATATTCTTAGAACATTTTCTTAATATATAAGAATAGTTAGTTATGTAGCTTGTCTTATGCTTAGATATTTGTTCTTATTCTTTTGGATTTATTTTGAAAAAGACCGGAGTACTGAATGCAGAAAATAAAAATTTGTGCATACTTGTTGCATCTAATTAACTTCCAATTTTTTACTATGTGACTCTAGTCCAGTTACTTCAATATGTATTTAGTCAACATTGGGCTTTGAATAAAAGTTCTGCTCAAAATATTATTTATTCGTGTTATATGTTTGGCAGACATGCTTAAACATTTCAAATGAAGTTAATGTTAAGCTAGCAGAGATATGCAATTCTAGGGTTTGCATGCATCTCCCATTAAAATTTTAACATTTTGACATATTAGTTGAAGTATTTATTCTTTGAATTTTGTTGATGGGCATTATGATATACTTTTGATTCTCCTCTAAATAGTTTCCAGACGCTATATATTTTCTATTATGAAAAAGTTTAATTCTTGCTAAAAAAATGAAGTTTAATTCACATTTGTATAAAATATAGGATATTTCTATTAGGCAAGCAGTACATCACATGGTATCGTGTAAAATATTATTCTATATCCAAATATTTATTAAGTTAGTGAGGTCTACCTCAATGGTAAAAGATTTGTAATGGGTTGTAGAAGGTTCCAAGTTCAAGTCCGTCTACAACCTAATGTATAATAAAAAAAAATCTATTCAAGTTTTTATATTTGGAAAGTTTTTGGATTTAGATTTCTTAAAATGCAGATAATTTTTTTATTGGTGCATTTTAATCTTTTTTATAGACGGAACATGGAGACATTTTTGACTGTGTTGATATATACAAGCAACCAGCACTCGATCATCCTATGCTCCAAAATCACAAAATTCAGGTAAACTACCCTCTTCTTTATAATAGCTATAAATTCGTTTGTTTTTTTTTGTTTTCTAGAGTTTCTTTTGATATATTTGTCGAGAAAATTTTAATTTATGGAACCAAAAAGTATTCTTGTAATAGTACAATTAGAAATTTACATGTAATTGGTAGTGGACCCAAGGGGAAAATGATTATTAATGATTAATAAGTTTAGAATATATAATAGAAAAGATAGAAGAGGCACTTAACAAAACCATTTAGATTCATCATCTTATTATTTTATTAGTAAACATCATTTAACTACTTATGCAATAAGGAGACTGTAACTAAAAAAGTTTTTTAGTTACATTACTGGTACCATCTTACATTTATTCTTAGTTCTTATTAAAAGTACTTAGATATTTTAAGCCAACATTTGTAAGAATTCTTAGATTACCTCACTTCTAATTTCTTCATTTTCTCATAGATCTAGCAGTTTTGTCCTAAAGATAAATATTCGACTCTTTGTATTATTTTATTACTATACATTAATTTGTATATTCCACCATTGTTACAAATTATTTTTGTATACATAGTTCAAAATAATTTAACAATCGATTTTAGTAATCTTAGTTTGTTATAATCTAAGAATAAAATGTTCTTAATCTATCCTTAATTTATATTATGCAGATGCAACCTAGTATTTTACCCAAAAGCATTAACATTGAGCATTCATCAAGGGAAAAGTTCTTGAGGCCTAGTTTTAAAGAAAAGTGTCCAAATGGGACAGTTCTCATTCGTCGGACAATAAAAGAAGATCTAGTGTCAACAGAAAAAATTGCTCCAGAATTTGATACCAATGATGGAAATCACGTAAGTAATATTTTTGTCTTTGTATATATTGTTTCTAAGTTTTATTGATTAGACTCAATATTATCTATAGAATTCTTATAATGTTTTCGTGTATTCTTTTCAAATATTTATATATTTTTTAATGCAACAACACCATATAGATGATTTGAGTAGCTTTTATTGAATTTTTTTATTCAAAAGCTAAACACGCTACTCTAAACAGTGTTCTACATTATTATAATGTAACTAGTTTTTTTGTGAATGTAAACATAATAAATTTTGCATGAGTTCTTAATGTATCGTGAACAAATTATTTAGAATTAAAGATCATGATATAAAAAATTTAGAGCATTAATAGTGATAAGTTCTCTATTCATTAATGCATGCTTATCTTTAAGGTGATCATTTGAGATTTATATTTACATAACCTTTGAAAAATCTTAAAAGGAATTTGAAGCATTTTAACACTATGTTTACTGCTTAGTTTATTTCAAAGGATAAATATCTATTTATATAACCAATCTAGTGCGAAATTCATTTTTACTTGGAGTGTGAAAGTATAAACTTTTTATCAAATATTATTATTTTTCTTAAAGAAAAAGTACAACTATAAGATTGTTATTTGATTCCAAACCTCTTACATGATTGAAAAGTTTGTACCATTCGGAAAGAGCTAATCATGCTAAATTTATGGTCAACATATCTTAGTTTAATAGATAATACTTAATTAAGAATAAATATATTAATGAATTGAACTTTTGCGAAAATAAATCTTTCTTTCTTTGTGACCTTAATCAGTGTGAAAATTAACAAATTACATAACACATTCGGAAATGTTTATTTTATTACATGCAAAAATTTTTTATGTAATAGCATGACTTGATAATGTATGATTGATTAAAAAAAATAAGAATTATTGATAGTTTACTGTTCAACATGCATAGTTTATTATGTAATAATTCAAGTTCATAGTGTATGATAGATAATAATTTTTGCTTATAAAGTGTGGATTCATTTTTTCAATGATAGTTTCTCTATTCTTTTTGTTGATTTGTCTCCTATTTTCAAATATTCTTTTTTTCTCGTGGTGCGAATGTATACCTTCTTTCTCCTTAATAATTTTCATGCACACTTGTGATATAAATCAATCTTTGTGAGAAATATATTACTTTTGTTTTTTAATATCTAAATATGTTTTTAATATATTTCAGACTACTTGTTTGGATTATTTCTTAGTATGCAGGAATAGTGATTGCAATTGGAGATGAAAATTACTATGGAGCTGAGGCATCTCTTGACGTATATAATGTACAAAATGTTTCTATTGATCAATCGAGCACTGCTCAAATCATTATTTCAAAAGGAGAAACTGGCCCTATCCAAAACCAAAAAATAATTCAATTTGGTTGGCATGTAAGTAATTTTTAGTTTTATTTCATCATATTACTATTGTTCTATGTCCATTTGAAGCCTTACAAAACTTTAAAGCAACAAATTTATAAACATATACACTAAAATATTTTCTAATTCTTTTTATTAAATAATACGGATAGGTTGTTGTTTAATATTATTCTCCTTTGTGCATTTTTACCTTTAAATTTATCTATCTTTCAGGTCTTTCCTAGTGTAACAGGTGACAATCAAGTTCGACTGTTTACGTATTGGACGGTATGATTTTTTAAATTTAGAAGTAAATAAATATAATTTGTGTTTGAGTGAATTAATTTATTAATTAATTTATTTTGAATGACAGTTTGATGGATATCAAAATAGTGGCTGCTATAATACTATTTGCCCCGGATTCGTTTTAACTGGAAGTAAATGGACACCTGGTATGGTCATTCCAGCTGATACAAGTTCAATAAAGCTGAAAGCATACAAGGTATACTAATTTGATTGTGTAATTAAGTAATTGTTAGCTCAAAGTATGATCACTTGAACCTCAAAAAAATCAAAAGAAGTAATATGTACGTCAAAGTTAAAATGGTAGTGTTATATATTTCATTTACACCTTTAGTACATAATTGAAAACTCCTTTATAGTTGAATATGAATACTAGTTTTTAACAATAAGTTTAAGTATAAGAAATTTAAAATAAAGTTTTTTTTTTGTTTATCTATATTTGGCATTTGAAAGTATTAGCCATGAAGTTTAATTATGTTTATGAGTCTAGTAGTTTTGGTAAGTATTTAGACCAAAGGTCATTAAATAAAAACTATTTATAAATTTAGAGTATCAAAAGGACTATTATATGTCATGATAATTAGAAATTGAGATGTTAATATAAACTCTAAATTTGATGCCTAGCATATTAGAATGTGATAAAATATAAGTGACAAGCATAACCAATGTAAATTTGTGGCTTAAGGGAAATAAATAATATTAATTTATTTATTAATGTTCTCTTGTTTTAGTTTTGGCTACATATTATTTATTACTTTTTTGTATTATCTTGACCTAGGATCAATCAACTGGTGATTGGTGGTTGGCAGTTGGAGAAGATGAAGAACCTATAGGATATTGGCCCAAGGCTTTATTCAACAATAGTTTTACTGATATTACTGAGATCCAAATGGATGGAATTGTCTATTCACCTTTCGATGAACCAAGTCCTCCTATGTGCAATGGGTTCTTGCCAAATCCAAATGACCCAATTAACTCACCAAAAGCGTGTCAGTTCAAGCAAATTCAAGTAAGAAATAGAAAATGGTCATTCGTCGATCCTGAAAGTACTCTCGTAAGCGCCATATATGATATTACTGCTTATTATGATGTTGCATCATATGTGTATGATGGTCCTAGCAATGGATTTGTTTTTAGTTATGGTGGTCCTGGAGGTTACCAACGTGCATGAGGCTTATCATTGTAATAAATAAAGTAATCAAGCGAACACATATTTGATTACTTTATAATCATTTTTATCTTTAGGCACTTTCAAAATTGTGTCACTTTGGTGCTTATTGCTAAAAAAAAAAAAAATTTACAGTTTCCTCTAATCGAATAAAATCTCTTGATAAATTATATTTCGTTAGAGTTTGTCTGATTTTTCAAGTGAATTATACTGAAATGAGGTAGTCTTTTCTAAATTGATGTATTTATCTCAATTGTGTATTGGTGAGATGTTTATTTTAATTGTTTTTTGTTATATATTTTCATTAGTACAAAATCAGTTTTTTAGATTTTTCTTTCCATGCAAATGTATGCATCAAGAATAACTAAATTTTTATTATCTAAAAGTAAAGTTTTGACTTGAGAATGAAAGTACGACTAGTTTGTGCTTTGAAAAAATAATCAAGGGTGAAGATAGAGATATATAAATTGTGTATTGGTGATTGTTTGGGTTATTCTGGGTAATTTTTGGGGTATGTTTAGCAATTTTGTAGGTGTGTTAATAGTGGGGTGTGTTAAATAATTTTGTGGCTGTGAATAATCACACTCAGTTAGGAGTCAATATACAAAAAAATAGAGATATATAAATTCTAAAAATTGGTTTTTTAGTTATATTCCCTAGAAATCTTTCTTATTTTATTATCCCCCAACACAATTTGTATTTTATATACCACAAATCTTTAATGTTTTACATACCCCCTAAAAATCTTTAATTATTTCAACTACCCCTTCTTTTAGTAAATAAGAATATATTGGGAAGTGTAGTGGTCAAAATTTGACCCTCACTAGGATGCTGACAAGTGTCCGAGAAATCAAGTCTCCCTTTTGAGGCTTTTGAGGCTTCTGCATCATTTAATTTACCCAACAGCCTCTATCACATTGGATCCTCCTGAAGATATCGACAACTCTCGAAATCACTCCACCTAGAGTCATTCCTGAGCTGCCATGACCAAAGACATCATCCTCTTAAGCCACTTACATTAAAAGATTCTCGACATCACCCCGGAAGTCCCTGGTAGCGACCACCGAGATCTCTGCCTAAAATTATAATGCTTCTCATCTCGCACATTGAAGACATGTAACAATCCTGTAGTCAAAGCTGGAAGTAAAGAGCACGTCACTGCAACAAATCCGCACAAATGGGTCGTGCAGTTACAGGAACCTCGTCAATACTCATCACCACCAATAGCTCAGTATAAATAGATCCTCATCTCCAATAAAAGGAAAAAAAGAAGAAAACCTTGAATCCTCTCTCTGGACTAACTCCAAGACCATACTAATACTTCTGCAGATAACCATTATTCAAAGATACTCCAAATAATCCCTATAATTCTTGTAAATTAGCTGATTATAGTGGATTTTCCTCCTCCTCGTGGTTTTTTTGTTGATTTGGTTTTCCATGTAAAATCATGTGTCTTCCTCTCTTTCTTAAGGTATGATCACCACTTTACACTTACACTCTAAACCTCCTCTCTCGCTTGTGGTGTGTGATTTCCCATCTAATCATTCGCAGTGAAAAATCTCCACCATAGGAATATTCTTTAGAAAAAGATTAAAACTATAGAGTTTACTTTTATATTCCTATTTTACCCTTATTTTCTATTAAACACATCTACTATACTCCTTACAAATCTACCCATTATCAAATCCATTACATGTAATTATTTAACCCTAATTAGCTATCCTAAGAACCTCATTCCTCTATTTCTACCTCTCAAAAGTTAAAGAAACTTTGTAACTTTAAAGAAATCAAAGGGAATAAAAAAATCCTAGAATTAGCAAATTACAACAAATGCAAAAATTAATAAACCAAATATTCATTAAAGGATATGAGAAGAAGTTAAAACAAAACCCAAAATGTAGAGAATAGTGAGGGAATGTTGAGTAAAAGAAAGAACAAAAAATATTTATTAAAATTATAAATCAGCCTCTTAATCTAAAAGCTTACTATAGAAGCAAAGATATAAACAACAGTTTAATGTGAAGCTCTAATCTAAATCCAATTTGAATGAGGGGAAGAAGCTTCCAAAAAATTGCAGAAATAAAAATAAATGGTTTCATATCTTTGGTTATTTAAAAATATATTTCTAAAAGAAGTAAACTTAAAGATTAGAATTCTAAAATAAATAAATAAATGAATTAAAGGTTTTAGGTGAAATTAACTGATTTATAATTACTGAGATGAATAATTCAATTCCCTAATATCTAGAAAAAGTCAATTTTTTATATTCAACTTAGCAGAGTGAAGTACATTTTACAACTATTTAGCAATTGATGATAAAGAGTTAGTTAAAACTATTAAACAACAATAACGTTCATTTCAATCTTTGAATAAATGGTTTTTTAGGCTGATATCAATAAGATCTCATCCTTTTTCCCAAAAAACTATTAAATAACAGATGGGTATTAAGGAAAATATTAATCCAAGACATATTGATGTGAAATGTGTATGCCTACAAGTAGAATTTCAGTGATAACTTTGAACTCGCTACACTTCACTGTGATTTACGATCATGGTAGGAAAATAATTTAAAACTAACAATGTCAAGTGTATGGATTTTAACAATCAATTGCAGTCATAGTTCAGACAATTCTAATCTAAATTAGATGAAACACATTACTCAGTAATAAGCGCAATAATCCTACTCGCAATGTCAAAGATCAGCAGGATATAAGTTTTTAGATTTACACAACTCATAATATTTAGTGGACAGCAGAAAATCGTGAGAATATTTTTAGAGATGCAAAAACTTGATGTAACCTAAAAATAACTTGATTGTAGAATTAAAAACTCATCTATTGAGAAACTAATGTTCCAAGGTTCCTGCTGTTGATGTTGATGTAGTAGTTTTTGCATGGCAGTTGGAGATGAGATGGCTTGCAACAATCCATCAGTGGTGTTGTTGAAGAGGGATGGTTGTTGGTTAGCGGCTGAAGGCACAATGGAGGCAACACCAGAACAACACCAAAATAAGGATGGCAGCAGCTGAAGAGGAGGGTGGGGTTGGCGGCTTATTGTTCTGTAGCAAAGGCAGCGATAAGAGTTATAAAATAGGAAGGCTAGCTATAGTCAAGAACATCACAACAGCAGCAACATGCAATACTTGGGTCAGCAAGTTGTTCTGCCGCCGACAAGAAGCAGCAGCAGGAAAGATTATCCAGGAGAGGAGGAAGGGAAGCGACAGCCAGTGCCAAAGCACTGAAGGAGGAGTCGAGAAAGTTGGACTCATTGGGAAGGCAACTTTGTCTGTACCACAACAATAGCAGTCTGAGAAGATGAAGAGGTCATGGGGAGGAAGAAGATGGTTGTTTTGGGTTTTCTTTTCTAGCTTATTTTCTTAAAAAATAGCTTGGGTATGATTTTACTAGGGTTTTGAGTGAGGGGAAAGGATAAATAGGTTAGAGTTTCACACTCAAAACCTTTTTGATCTAGGGCTTCATACTCCTAGATATGATTTGGGCCTCACACTCCAAATTTATAAGAGGAAATTTTCATTGAGGAAAAGATTCAAATTTCATTAATCAAATAATCATTACAAACTTATTTGACTTATGTATGTATATAGGCTTACAAAGCATTGATTCTCCTCTCACAACCCATGAGTGACTGAAAGAAAAATACTAAACTCAGCATGAATAAGGATACAAACTCTGGCTCAAAATTAGAACCACATAGCTGTTTCTCTATTCATAGTTGTAGCTCGACGCCTCCTACACTGAAGGCTTCATCAACTTAGTTTTTTACTTCCGATTTGTGATGTAGGATGAATGTGTAATCTTAGAGGAACTCAATCCATCGCTCTGAAAAATACACCTAGAGGGGGGGTAAATAGGTGTATGGCTAATCTAATAATAAATGATGCGAAATTCAAAACTAATTGTAACACACTTAGTGTAACCAAAGAGCGTAACTGAATTCCCGGTGACAGGCTCTGGACTATCTCCTCTAAATTCCTCTAAATAAGAGTTGAGGTGCTATATGAAACTCTCTAGGTTCAATACAAATATGGGCACACACAAACAATATCTAGCATATATGATATGAACAATATGAATCAATGTAAGATATAAAAAAGAGAGAGTTTAGAGATAGTGGATCAATCGCAAACACCGAGATAAGTTTCGAGATTCGAACAACTACTCTACGTCCCCGCCTTCACATAAAAGATTTTCACTAATGCGTCTACACAGGACTTTCTGAAAAACACCTAGAGAGGGGTGAATAGGTGTTAATGCTAATATAATGATCTTTTTAAACAAGTATGTATGTAAGATGCAAACGGTCACTCAAAATAAGAAATTGAAGCTGAATTTTCTGTGAAGGGCTCTTTGATTTCTCTAGATTATGAGTTGAGGCTCGTAATTGCTTTCTTATTGAGATGAGTAAAGACCGAAAAATGCAAGTGAATGAAATGAGAGCAATAATGAAGTGCAAGCAAGAGGTATCAAAAAGTGTAAAGCAATAAAAAGCAATAAGGAAACCAATCACAAACACAAGTAATTTATTTTGAGATTCAAGCCACCGCTCTACATCCCCGCCTCCACCACAGTGAAGGATTTCCACTAAATCCGCAAAGGGAATTTACAAGAGGTCTACAGAAGACCGGAGTACCAAACTCCCACCAATCCAACCTCGACACAAGAGGAATTTCAACACAAAGAAAATACAAGTAACAAGGTGATCAAAGAGACTACACACTTCTCTCTTTCAACTCCTTATAGAATGGGATTGATTTTTTGCTCAAGAAGTGAAGTGAGAAAATTCAGTTGTAAAGAAAGTAAAGAAAGCTTGAAAAATCACTGAAAAACTTAAACCAAGAATGCATTTAGGAAGTGAGAGCTTTAAAACTTTTCTTTTCTTTTTGGAACTCAAAACAATAAGGATTTTTCTTGAATTTAACGAGGGACCAATGCCATCTATTTATAGGGATTAGAAGAGATCTAATCATCATATAAACTAGGTTAATAGGTCAGGTAATAGCCTCAGGAAATTCAGAAATAGCTGAAAGATCTGTCAATATCAAATCCAGAAAACAGTTATCAAGAAACTAGCCCTTGGGGCTGTTGGCGGCTGTCGGTCGACCGGCAGCCTAAGTGGCAAACTAGCCATTAGACACAGTCGACCGGTTGGTTGACCGGAGGCTAAACAAAAAACAAATATTTGTTCTGTCAGTCGACTGGCCGATCGACCGACAAAACCCGAGAGCAAGGGTCAGTCAGTCGGTCGACCGGCAGACGTGCACAAACGTGCACGGCAATGCCACAAGGCCCGGTCAACCAGTGCGGTTGACCGGTCAGGCCTAAACTAGATCCGATCGACCGCTTGGTCGACCGTTGGGCCTGAAACAGTTTTATTATGGGAAAAAATTTGAACTTTGAAGAAATTTTAAATTATTTTTAATGGCTATATATTAAGTGGCATGCTATAAGGGATGGTATACATGATATAAACTGATGTAAAAATGTAAAATATTTTGAGTCATTTATATCAATCAAGACATGCACCTAAATCAACTAACCAAAATAAAAATCGTATTTTGAAAAATGAAAAGTGTATGTGTTTTCTTGAGCCAACTTATCATAACCTCATTCTTTAACAAACTAGTTCTTATAAAGATTCTAGGTGACTACAAGTTCTTCTAATTAGGGCTTCTCCATATGCAAGCTTGAATCCTTGAACCCGAATTTAATCAACTTGAGTAAAAAATACCTTCCTTTAGGGAGGAAGAAATCTTGAATCCTTAGAACCCTGAAACACACTTAAACACTAAAATATGATTAGTACAAATAACTATATATGTTTTGTAATCATCAAAACTCAACAACCGGGTGATTGTAACCTTGGGCCAACAATCTCCCCCTTTTTGATGATGACAAAACATATGAGTTATTTTTAAAAAATGGGAAAAAATGGGAAAGGAGCTTGGAAGCTCCCCCTCAAAACATGCTATATATATGAATGGCTATATACATGAATGAATAGTAAAAACAAGAACTTGGCATAAATAAAAAGGCATAAGAATTCAAAATATATAGTTTCAAATAACTCAAAACATAAAACACATAACTCAAAACTCAAAACTCAAAACTCATAACTCAAAACTCAAAACTCAAAACTCAAAACTCAAACCAATAAACTAACTTTTTCTCCCCCTTTTTGTCATACATCAAAAAGGTTGAACATTAAAAAAAAATTCATGATTCCATAACACAAACATTTAATTCACCACAGATAAAAGAAAATCTAGTATAGTCTAGTGGGTAAATATATCGGCAAGTTGAAAATCGGTAGAAACATAATCAATGTTAATGTGCTTAGTCTTACTATATTGATTTGCATTTTTAGACATATGAACAGTACTAGTGTTATCACAAAATATCTTAATATGGTCATAATGCAAATCATAGTCAAGGTGAGTATGTTTCATCCAAAGAACTTGTGCACAACAAGCCCCCGCCGCAACATACTCCGCCTCGGCGGTTGAGAGGGCTACCGAATTTTGTTTCTTGGAAGACCATGAAACAAGACAATTACCAAGAAATTGACATGTTCCACTTGTACTCTTCCTATCCACTCTACAACCCGCATAGTCGGCATCTGAAAAACTTGTCATTGAAAATTATCCGGTCTTCGGATACCACAAACCCATTTCAATGGTGCCCTTAAGGTATCTAATAATGTGTTTTACCGCAATCAAATGGGACTCTTTAGAACACGATTGAAATTGAGCTCATAGACATATACAAAACATAATGTCCGGCTTACTAGCCGTTAAATACAACAAGCTACCAATCATGCTATGGTAAAGTTTAATGCCTACATTTGTACCTTGTTCATCCTTGTCAAGTTTTGTGGTGGTAGCCATGGGAATTTTGCTTGTCTTAACCCCTTCAAGCCCAAATCTCTTATAAGTTCCTTCGTGTACTTGGCTTGATTGATGAAAATCCCATCTTCCTTTGCTTGATTTGGAGACCAATGAAGCAGTTAAGCTCGCCCATCATAGACATCTCAAATTCCTCCTTCATGCATTATTAAAAAGCTTTGCAAAGATTTTCATTAGTAGAACCAAATATGATATCATCAACATATATTTGAACTATAAGTATATCATTATCAACATGTTTGGTAAACAAGGTAGTAACTATTTTTCTTTTATTAAAACCATTAGAAATAAGGAATGAAGAAAGTCTTTCATACCAAGCCCTAGGGGCCTGTTTTAAACCATAAAGAGTTTTGTCTAGTTTGAAAATAAAATCCGGATGTGTAGGATCAACAAACCCGGGGGGTTGTTCAACATACATCTCCTCTTCAATAAATCCATTTAAGAAAGCACTTTTTACATCCATTTGAAAAAGTTTAAAATCTTTATATGAAGCAACTGCAAGTGTCATCCGTATGGCTTCATGCCGTGCTACGGGTGCAAAGGTTTCCTCAAAATCAATACCTTCAACTTGAGTGTAACCTTAGGCCACTAACCTAGCTTTAATCCAACAACATTTTCCGACTCATCCAACTTGTTCTTAAAGATCCACTTAGTACCAATTGTTGGTCTATCATTGGGCCTAGGAACAAGGTGCCAAACTTGGTTGCGCTCGAATTGATTGAGCTCCTCTTGCATGGCAAGCAACCAATATAGTCGCCCTCAGCTTCGAGGATGTTCTTTGGTTCAAAATGAGAAATAAATGCATAGTGCCCACAAAGATCATGAAGTTTAGAGCGAGTAGTTACCCCTTTTGATACTTCACCTATAATAAGATCTTTGGGATGATGTGGATTGAATCTCCAATCTTTCGAAAGTAGTTGAGTAGTCTTTACTTCAACTTCTTAAACTTTATTTTCTTCATCACCCTTTGGCATGTCTTCAAGAGTAGGTGAGTCCTTCAAAGAAATTTTCTCCATGTCTTCATTTAGGGAATCTATTTTTATAACATTCTCAACAAACACATTAGATTCCTCAAACTTTATATGTATAGATTCTTTAATAGTCAAGGATGACTTATTGAAAACTCTATAAGCTTTACTAGTGTTAGAGTACCAATAAAAATTGCTTCATATGATTTTGCATCAAATTTACCAAAATTATCTTTAGTATTCAAAACAAAACATTTACAACCAAAAACTTTAAAGTATGAAATATTTGGTTTTCTTGAAAAATAAATTTCAAAAGATGTTTTAGAAGTATTTGTGCATAAGAAAACCCTATTTGATATGTAACAAGATGTGTTAACAGCCTTGGCCCATAGATAATGAGGGAGATTGTACTCATTTATCATTGTCCTAGCCATCTCTTGTAATGTACGATTTTTCCTCTCAACGACTCCATTTTGTTATGGAGTTCTCGGACAAGATAGTTCATGCTTAATTTCATGTTCTTTACAAAAAGTGGTAAAGGGTTGGTTATTGAATTCACCACCTCTATCACTTCTTATTCTTAAAATAGAAGAATCTTTTTCCTTTTCAACTCTTTTCCTAAAGGCTTGAAAATATGAAAAGGCTTGATTTTTGTGTTCTGAAAAGAAAACCCAAGTAAAGCGAGAGAAATCATCAACTAAAACGAAAGCAAAATGATTCCCACTTAGACTTTTTGTTTGTGTAGGATAAACAAATCCATATGGATCAACTCCAAAGGTCGTGATGTCATGATATCCTTGATTGACTTGAAAGAGGACTTGGTTTGTTTTCTAAGTTGGCACGCATCGCAAATGCGGTCCTTTCCAAATTTCAAGTAAAGAATACCTTTTTCCATTTCCTTGTTGTTTAATCTAGATAGATGGTCAAAAGAAATGTGACCTAATCTCCTATGCCACAACCAAGAGTCATCATCGAGGGCTTTCAAACAAGTAGCATTGCATAGCATATTAGACATGTCAATCATGTATACATTATTTTTATGAAATCCAGAAGATATACATGTATTGGATTGTCTATCAATAACTCTACATGCTAGATCATCAAAAACAACATCAAAACCTTTGTCACAAAGTTGACTCACACTCAAGAGATTATGCTTGAGGCCATCAACTAAAATAACATTTTCTATTAAAGGAGATGTACCAAGTTTAACATTACCAATACCAATGATTTTTCTTTTGGCGTCATCTCCAAAAGTGACAGTGCCACCTTCATGGTATCTTGATAAGGTTGCGAAGTTGTTGATATCCTAAGTCATGTGCCTTGAGCAACCACTATCAAGATACCACAACTCCTTACGTCGTTGGGCTTTGGAATGTACCTATATCATTTAACAAATTTGTTGACTTTAGTACCCAAACCTTCTTGGGTCCTTGAATGTTAGTATTTCGAACCCAAACATGATTATGCGATGCATTAATCCTATCATAGCAAAATTTAACCAAATGACCTTTACGGACACAATATGTGCATGCATACACTTTACCATCATGAGTGCATGATGTGTGTGTGAAGTGTGGGCATATTTAGGGTGCTTAGCATGATGTAAAGGTTGTGATTTATGAACATGAGCATGAATAGCATGTGAATGTTTTGTTAGGACATATTTCTTAGGAAACATAGCCTCTAGCCTAGTTTAATCAAATTCACATTTCTTCAAAACTACTCCTAATGAATCAATTTTCTCCTTTAGCAAAGAAATCTTGTTTTCATCAATTTGTGAAAATTTACTTTTGCAAGAAATCTTATAGTCATCAAAATACTTTTGAGTAGAAGAGAGAGTTAAAAACAATTCATCTTTTTCTTTTGTGAGAATGAAAACTTTGTGGTTGAGTGATTCATTTTTCCTTTTTCATTTTCAAGTATTTCTTTTTGAGAAAATCATAGTTATGAGATAGTTCTTCAAAAGCTTCTCCTAGTTCATCTATAGATGGTTCACAATCAATGGATGTATCGGGAGTTACCTTGCTTGTGCTTTCATTTGTCATGAAGCACATGTTGGCGGTGTCGACTTCCTCATTGGATTCACTCTCCGAATCCCAAGTAGCCTTTAATGCTTTCTTTTTGTATGGCTTCTTTGAGGTGGGGGATTTGCCTTTGTTTTCTAGACATTCTGCAACAATGTGACCCGGCTTCCAGCAATTGAAGCAAATGATTTTCTTCTCTTCTTTACCTTGCCATCTTCTTCAATTTTGAAACTTTGCCTTGTTGTACATTCTCCAAACGTTCTTTACAATAAGAGAAAGATCTTCATCCTCCTCTTCTTCATCATCCTCATCGGAGTAGATGGAAGAGCTCCTGAAGGCAATAACTTTCTTCTTGGGAGGAGCCATCTCTTCTCTTGCTTTTCTTTCCATCTCATGGGTCTTGATATTCCCAATGAGACCGATAAGCTCCATTTCTTCCTTGTCATTGAGCTCCTTCAAAGTTGTGGCTTTGACTTCCAAGATGGAGGGAGTGCACGGATAATCTTCCTTACTTTTTGGTCATTGTCAATGCCGTCACCTAAAAAAGAAAGTCTATTAGTAATCTTTGTAAATTTAGTAATCATATCATCTATGGTTTCATTCTCTTGCATAAAAAAGTTTTCATATTGGAAACGAAGAAGGTCAATTTTTGCCCTCTTTACTTGTGCGGTTCCCTCATGAGTGACAAGTAAGTGAGTCCAAATCTCATGTGCTGATTTGCAATGAATGACTCTAGAAATATCAACATCATTAATAGCTTGAAGCAAGGCATAGTGTGCCCTAGCATTAGCGTCAAACTCTTTCGTGACAATATTAGGCCAAGTGTCCTCATCACCAAGGGGTGCACTAAAAGGTTTGGTCACCGCCTTTGTAACCCGGCTTCCAAAGGATTGCAAAAACACGGTCATCTTAACCTTCCATATAAGAAAGTTAAGGCCATCAAACTCTGGTGGGGTCTTAATTCCTTCGGCCATTTTACTAAGTGTATGAGGATGAAAAATGAATAGAGTGATTAGCAATATAGGATCTCTCTAAGATTGTTAAGCCAAGAGCCTAGAGACCAAAGCTCTAATACCAATTGAAAAACACCTAGAGAGGGGGTGAATAGATGTTAATGCTAATCTAATGATCTTTTTAATTAAGTATGTATATAAGATGCAAACAGTGACTCAAAACAAGAAATTGAAGCCGAATTCCCCGTGAAGGGCTCTAGAACTTCTCCTCTTTAATTCCTCTAGATTATGAGTTGAGACGCGTAATTGCTTTCTTATTGAGATGAGTAAAGATCGAAAAATGCAAGTGAATGAAATGAGAGCAATAATGAAGTGCAAGCAAGAGGTATCAAAAAGTATAAAGCAATAAAAAGCAATAAGGAAACCAATTGCAAACACAAATTGTTTGTTTTGAGGTTCGAGCCACTGCCTCCACCACCGTGAAGGATTTTCACTAAATCCACAAAGGGAATTTACAGGAGGTCTACACAAGACCGGAGTACCGAACTCCCACCAATCCAACCTCTACACAAGAGGGATCTCAACACAAAGAAAATAAAAGTAACAAGGTTATCAAAGAGACCACACATTTCTCTCTTACAACTCCTTATAGAATGGGATTGATTTTGGCTCAAGAAGTGAAGTGAGAAAATTCAGTTGTAAAGAAAGTAAAGAAAGCTTGAAAAACCACTAAAAAACTAAAACCAAGAATGCACTTAAAAGTAAGAGCTTTGAAAACTTTTCTTTTCTTTTTGGAACTCAAAACAATAGGGATTTTTCTTGAATTTAATAAGGGACCAATGCCATCTATTTATAGGGATTAGAAGAGATCTAATCATCATATAAACTAGGTTAATAGGTCAGGTATTAGCCTCAGGAAATTCAGAAATAGCTAAAAGATCTATCAACATTAAATCCAGAAAACAGTTTTCAAGAAACTAGCTGTTGGGGTTGTTGGCGGCTGTCGGTCGACCCGCTCGGTTGACCGGCAGCCTAAGTGGCAAACTAGCCATTGGACACGATCGACCGGTCGGTCGACTGGAGGCTAAACAAAAAACAAATATTTGTTCTGTCGATCGACTGGCCCGGTCGACCGACAAAACCCGAGAGCAAGGGTCAGTCAGTCGGTCGACCGGTCTGGTCGACCGGCAGACGTGCACAAACGTGCACGGTAATGCCACAAGGCCCGGTCGACCAGTGCGGTCAACCGGTCAGGCCTGAACTAGATCTGGTCGACCGCCCAGTCAACCGTTGGGCCTAAAACAGTTTTATTATGGGAAAAATTTGAACTTTGAAGAATTTTTAAATTATTTTTAAATGGCTAGATATTAAGTGGCATGCTATAAGGGATGGTATACATAATATAAACTAGATGTAAAAATGTAAAATATTTTGAGTCATTTATATCAATCAAGACATGCACCTAAATCAACTAACCAAAACAAAAACCGTATTTTGAAAAATGAAAAGTGTGTGTGTTTTCTTGAGCCAACTTATCATAACCTTATTCTTTAACAAAATAGTTCTTACAAAGTTCTAGGTGACTACAAGTTCTTCAAATTAGGGCTTCTCCATATGCAAGCTTGAATCCTTGAACCCGAATTGATTCAATTTGGGTCAAAAATACCTTCCTTTAGGGAAGAAGAAATCTTGAATCCTTAGAACCCTGAAACACAATTAAACACTAAAATATGATTAGAAAAATAACTATTTATGTTTTGTAATCATCAAAACTCAACAACCGGGTGATTGTAACCTTGGGCCAACACTTTCCACACAGGGAACCTCCACTGAGGATTTGAGTAATACAAACTTAGAGTACACAACTCCTCTCTCAAACAACAACATCCTCTACACAAGAGGCAAGGTACTAAGCCACACAAGATCAACCTCTCAATAGAGGGATAGGTACAGAGCCAACACAATCACCTCTCACTAGAGGGACAAAGTACAAAGCCAAATAACAATCACCTTTACACTTAGAGGGATAGGTACAAAGCCAAAACACCAACCTTAATCAGCTCTACACTTAGAGGGATACCAACCAACTCAAACTCCTCCACAATCACCTCTACATAGGAGAGATAACAAAAGCAAAGAGGATTACAACACTTGGTGATCTAAAAACCACAAACAAATTTTCCTTACAAAAACAAGATCCTATAGATAGAATAGATATGATAGCTCAAATGTGAGAAAAATAAAGTGTTTGAAATGAAAACAACAAAGAAAAACTCTTGAAAAAAATACTAGATAGATATTGAAATAAAGATCCAAAAAACCAATCTCCCAAAGACTCTTTTTTTTATTTTCCAACACATTAAAACAAATAAATGATAGATCTTTTAACCACGAACTCTTTTAAATGTTGCTGAAAAACACTTGAAAGATAGGAAATTTTCTCTTCAAAATCTTTTTGAAATCAGCTCAAGAAAAGGCATATATATAGCCTCTCAAAAATCTGCCCGGTGGCAGTCTGGAAAGGTCAAAAATGACCTTTCAGTCGACCGCCCAGACGACCGGCCAACGGTCATATTTCTGATCATTGAGCCTCCAGTCGACCGGCCACAACCAGCGGTCAACTGCCAGGTCAACCAGCCAACACTCGAGAGTTGGGTGCTCTCAGTCGGTCAGCCACGCAGTCGATCGGCCTTCATGGCTGGCCATGTGCACGTCCCTTGTGCACATCAGTCGACCGTGCCGGTCGACCGACCACTAGGCCGGTCGACGGGCTCGGTCAATCACCAGCCAGTCTAGCTGGGGATTAAAGGATTTGAGACTTAGGTATTTTAATTCCAATTAAATTCCATAAAATTACAAAAATTCCACAAAAATAAGTTCTTATAAGATCTTTGAATACCAAACATGTGTGACTAAAATTCAACACATATTATAAACTATTTGAATTATTTTTGTGATATTGAAATTAGGCTTTAAACCAAAATCGGTATTTTTCAAAACTTGGATTTTTGAAATAGAAAACTGTTTTCTTCAAAACTCATATGGATATGAAAATATGATATTGAAACAAGTTTGAAGCAAATTGTTTATGGATAGAATCCAATATACATATAAGAAATATATATCTATGTTTTTGATATAAAATCCAAAATCAGTTAAATCGAAAACCAACCAATAAATTTTAAACTTGTGTGTGAGTGTGAACTTGAGCATATCAACACTATCTAATCTTTACATAAGATCTAAACAACTAAACTAAATGCAAACTGAAGTCTTCTTATCTCCAAGCCGACTCGATCCAAACGCGATCCAATGAGCTTGACTCCAACCGAGTGCTAGATACGATCTTGACGCGCGAGCTCTAGAATCAACACGGCATATCATCGCCTCATCAGCATTCGATTGAAGGTTGCTATGCTTTCAAAGATTGGCAGCTGAATGAGCTCACGGCGGGAAGGATTATCTGAATGTCAAAGGTGCCTCTTGAAGCCGCAGCTCATCATCAAGGGATGAATTCTATGGAAAGATCGATTTCTTCGCATACGAGGAGTAAAACTTTTCTGAAGAAGAAACGACCATCAGACTACATTGAGGACTGGTAAAACCTTGTCAGACCCTCAACCCTCATCCTCAAAAAGTCAGGTGAAAGAATCGGAGCCCTCGAAAAAGACTCAGCCCCAGCCTGTTGCCACTTCATATAAAGATGGGCGTGTCAACTATAATGTCCTCGCCCATTTGAGAAAGATTCCCTATTGTTGAGTATATATGGTGGTCTAATACTATTAGAAGAGTTAAATGAGGCCTGCGCTTTTCAATCCGTACTTGCTTATATTGCAATCACTATACAAAGTTTGAACATACAAGGGCGGAGCGCTAAGAAAGGGAAAGCTGTGATGCTTTGACCTTCACCGATAATGATATGATGATTGGTGATAGAGAGCACAATAAGCCCTTATACATTTAAGGAAAATACATTATGTCAAAATCTAGCACATCCTTACCGATCTCGGGTCTGCAGTGAACCTCCTGCCATATCGAACTTTTCGGAGGGTTAACATAACAACGGAAGATTTTGACCATGAATATGTGATGCTTTGGTTCAATCAAAGCGAGTCGGAGACAATACCGAGGGAATCGATCACTCTACCTGTAAGGCGTCGAGAGCTTGAGAAAAGGTTTTATTCGATGTAATTGACGTCGACACCTTCTATCGCGCTTTACATGGGAGACGTGATAAGTACAAGGTCATGCCCTCCGCTCTCCATCAATGCGTCAAATATCATGAGAATGCTGAAGATAAAAGAATCTATGGGGACTTTGCATCCTTTTTTGTGCTAGAAATGCGTTATACCAATGTTGATGTTCACGCATTGAAGATAAGCATAAATGGCCTTCACATAAAGAAAGAGTTGAGGTGACGCACGAGATTCTGAAGTGTGAAAGTCATCCATTGCTCGTCGGGAGATGATAGTGATGATGATCCGCTCGTCTCACTCCCAAATGAGATTAAACTTTCCATAAAGATGACGATGAACATGAAGAGTTGCTCATTTGGGTCAATGAGCCAAATGTATAACAATTACCAAATGATCTTGTCAAGTCCCTCACCTGGCTGGATGTAGCAGTAGTAGTGGAATTGAATACATTCTCCGTTAAGCCCACCCAGAAGGGGCAAAAGGAAAGAAATTTTTACCAATCCCCTATCCGTTTATGCCTCCCTCTCTCACGAGGAGATTAAATCAATCTGAATGCAAGGATACGGGTCAAAGTAAGAACTCACTATTATAGTAAGAAGACGTGAAACATTTTGCTAGAGATCGGCTTTGACTTAAGCTTAAGGGTTCCATTATCCTTGTACAAGCTCCATGAAAAGATGTGGTGACTCTGTCGGACTATATCCCTATCTCCCCAGGGATTCCATTGCCTCCCCTCTGTTATAGCCACCCCGAGACCAAGGCAGGATTGCAAAAAGAAAAAAGTGCTTCCTTTTTCCTATTACGGAGCTCTCTTTTCTTTTAGTTTAGAGTTTATTGTATTGTGAGGACTCTTTCATTCATTTATACAACCTTCTTATTTCCTTCAGAGATCTCACTCTCTTGCTTCATCCGACTTTCATCAAGCAATGCACTTATGGAATCCGTCCCGAATTCGCTTATTTAGCTGCCTGCTTCCACCCCCTATTCATTGCACCACTGCTCGTCTCCATAGATCCGAGACTAAAATCTGGTCCAGGAGAAGAAAGAGCCAGATTTATGGCCTGAACTGATTGAGATTGGAATTGCAATGGCTTGATTTAAAGAATAAAGAGAGGAATATGATTCGGCCCTTCCCCGCCATGAGGATAAGTCGAATACAAATAAGCCATCGCAAATTAAGTCGACGATTTGTTAAGTTAATTAGTAATAATGTCTTGAAAGTGACAACTATCTTGATTTTCTATGATTGTCTTGTTTTGAATTTCCAAGAAGGGCATTATAAAGAAAAAGATGAGACAATTTTAATAAAACCTAGTCCCAGTGTAGACAAAGAAAGCATTTCCTAGTTCTGATTCTAATGGAAAAGGATCGAGCGGAGGCGGTGCAATCTGATGCCTCTTTGTGCTATCTAAGGTAGACAAAAAGATAAATGCTTTAATTCTATCAGCAGCTTGATTTTGAGCCCCAAACTTTATAATTGAGCAATGAAGTTCAAATCGTGTAACTCGGCTCGTTGAATAGAAATGGTAGGAATGACCCAAAACAAGAGGTCGGTTGGAATTTCTCGTTTGTATGCCAATGAAGTGCTATGAGGCATTCTCATTTCTCTTCTTTCGAGATCAGATTATTTTAATCCGTTTATAGCCTCATCTAGCTCTTTTGACATCTTTCTTTTTCTTGGATAAAGGCAAGAAGGTCTTCAATCAAATAAGTATTCACAAGACTCCGTGAATTCCATTCCCTTTCTTTTCTTAAGTCTTTGACAAAGTTCATCGGCATTGGGTTTGTGTTTAGCTGTGGCTTTGATTCTCACAGGAACAGATGATCTAAGATTTGGATGTTCCTGCTCTTATGACTGCTTCAAAAACAGTGTACTTTCTTCAGTTTTCCCAGGCCTCTGAGTTTTTGGGCTTTCAAGATGGTCACTTCGCTTCCTGGACTATGATCGATTTTAGGAAGACGCTTCTAAGCTGAGGCTTTCCAGGCTACTAATGAAAAGCGTCATAGTGCTTCTTAACATAGAAAGCCTACACAAGCGGGTGCTTTCGCTATCTAGAGGGGAATTCTACTTCCTGTTTGAGTCATAAGAAGATAAACAATGTTGGTTGGAAGGAAGCCGGTGTTAGGGTAGGGTTTCAAGTTTCCCTATTCGATAGGGCTCCTTGGCCTAGGCTCTCGACGCTTATAGACTTTTGGTATAGGTCGTACTCGCATCAAGCTGTGGTCTCTGTCCCCTTCGATTATTAGTAGGGGCTCGTGCCGTCTGATCAATCACATATATTGCATATATATTGTCACATTAATGTATATTAGATTTGTTCTATATGCATCTATGCTTCAACTACTTAGACAAACTTAGTTTGATAACCAATTCATGTATTTAGGTTTTGTATTTTAACAAAACTTATTTTGGACTTTAAGTCAAAAACATTGATATATATATATATATATATATATATATATATATATATATATATATATATATATATATATATATATATATATATATATATATCTTTCATGTATATTAGACTTATATCCATATGCAACATGCTTCAATGTTGTTTCATATCATATTTTTGTATTTGGATGAGTTTTGGACAAAACCGTTTTTCATTTCAAAAATCCAAGTTTTGGAAAATTTGGGTTTTGGTTGTTGGTAAAATTTTCATTACACAAAAAGAGTTCAAAATGTTTGTAACTTAGTTTGATTTTTACTCAAACAAGTTTGTATTTCAAAGAGAATATAAGAACTTATTTTTGTGGATTTTTAGAAATTTTATGGGATTAATTTGATATTAAAATGACCAAGTTTTAAATCCCTTAACCATGCCCTGCCAGGCTCTGGCGGTCGACCAGGCCGGTCGACCGGACCCAGAGTTAGTCGACCGGATCGGTCGACCGACGTGCACAAGAACGTGCACGCTGACCAGCCACTTGGGCCGATCGACCGAGCTGTCAACCGACTGCAAGTACTTTACTCTCGGGTGGGGGCGGTCGACCGGACGGTCGATCATGAGGCTTGGCACGATTGACCGAGCAGTCGACCGGCTAGAGAGCAATTGCTCTCTGGATTGGCACGGTCGACTGCCTAGTCGATCGGCAGGCTCAACGGTCACTTTTTTGACCGTCGGCCGGTCGACCGGCCGGTCGACCGAAGGCCATTCTGGGCCTAATCAGCTTCCAACGGGTAGATTCTTTTGGGAGTTATATATACCCCATTTGAGGACTGTTTTGTGTAAGGTTTTTAGAAAGAAAAATTCTAAATCTTTTCAAGTGTTTTTAGCAAAAAGTTTTTGGGTTAAAATTCCTATTCTTTATTTTGTTTTTAAAGTGTTTGCTATTTCAAAGAAAATAGCCTTTTGGGAATTTATTTTTGGTATAAAAATTCTATATCTATTTGGAGATTTTCTTAAGTGATTTTCTTTATTAAAAATACTTTGTTTTCCACTCTTGAACCATATCTTGCTATCCTATCTATAGGATCTTTGTTTTGTGAGAAAATTAGTTTGTGGTTGGGGAAACCACCAAGTTGTAAACTTCCTTCATTGTGATATCCCTTTAGTAAGAGGAGATTTATTTGGTATCCCTCTATTGTGAGGTGATTGTGGAAGTTGTGGTTGGCTCCCTCTTGTGAGAGGTGAGATTGTGTTTGGCTCCCTCTAGTGAGAGGTGGAGTTTGTGTTGGAATCCTTTTAGTGAGAGATTGATTGGTTGTATTGGCTTTGTGCCTATCCCTCATTTGTGAGGTTGATTTGTGGTGGCTTTGTGCCTAGCCTCTAAGTGTAGAGGTGGTGTTTGTAATTAAGAGAGGAGTTGTGTAATCCCGGTTGTATTGCCCCAAATCCTCAGTGAAGGTTCCCTGTGTGGGAGTCCTGTGTGGACAAGTTAGTAGATTGGAAATCCTTCTGTGTGAAGGCGGGGACGTAGAGCTGTGTGCTCGAACCTCGAAACATATCTTAGTATTTGCGTTTGATCCATTGACTCTTACTCTCTCTCTTTTATATTGTGCCTTGCATCATTTCATATTGCACATTCATATATTATAAGCTTGGCTTGTTTGTGTGTGCCTCACTTGTGCTTAACCACGAGAGCTTCATATAGCGCCTTAACTCTTATTCAGAGGAATCAAGAAGAGTTAGTCCAGAGCCCTTCACCGAGAATTCAGCTACACTCATTGGTTTCATTAAGTATTGTTGCAATTAAGTTTTTTAATTTCCGCATTTTGTTCATTAGATTAGCAGTATACCTATTCACCCCCCTCTAGGTTTACTTTCAATTGGTATCAGAGCCTACGCTCCTGATATTAGGTTTAAACCACCTAGGAGTGTGATCTTGGTTTTGTTAATCTATCTTTTGCGTTTGCACACTTATATTGTTTACACACACCCATGGAATGCTTTTCACCTCCCATGTTTGATGTCTCCAATATTGACATGTGGAAATTTAGGACGTCTATGTACCTAAAAACCCTAGGCTTGCATGTTTACCTTGCCGCTACCAAGAAATCCTCTTGGTAATAGCAAGCATATAGAGGCTAATGCACAAGCTCTTGAGGCACTTAGAAGCATGCCTAATAAAGAATATCTTTCTATGGTTTCTAACTGTGATTTCGCCTTTGTAGTGTGAAGCACGTTGACCTCCTCCAAGCTACAAACGCCCAACATTATGGAGGATGAATCTAGTGGAGAATCTGAGCTATAATGCTACATGGTCCAAGGGAATGACTCCCTTGAGGTAAACTCAGAAACTCAATTAGATGATGATGATGCTAGTTCTTCTAGTAATGAGTATATTGATCCAAATGCTTTAAATAAAGAACTATCAATTGTATGTGAAAAATCGTTAGAAAAATATAATCTTTTAAAAAAGAAGAGTTTTGAACTAAAAGAAGAAAATAAGAATTTGTGTTCAAGACTTGATTTGGTTTTGCAAGAAAAGGATGAGATTTCAAGTAAACGTGACTTACTTAAATCCCAACTTGATCTTGCTCTAAATGAAAACAAGATTTTGAAAAGTAAAAATGATTGTGAAGATATTTTGAAGAAAAATGAAACCCTATCTTCAAAACTTATTTTTGTTGTAAAAGAAAATGATTCTTTGAAAAACAAAATTGATTTGATTTCTAAAGATTTAGAAATTTGCCTATAGGAAAATAAAAATTTGAAAATTGATATTGATTCTCATGTTTGTCATGCTAGTGTAGCTTCTCTTTCTAGCTCACCTATTGCATACCCCTCTTCTTCTATAATTGAAAATGATATAAATTTATTAAAAAAGAATATGAATTGTTTGGGCTCCACTTTGAGCCAATGTGCCATAAACTATACACGTTTGGAATCTATGTTTTGAAAGAAACAAGTTCCATTTTGTATGCACACAAACCATGGCATACACATGCTTCCCACGTTCACTCCCATAACACGATGTATGCTCATGTGTACAATTGTACACATTGTGGACGTAAGGACCACCTTGCTAAGTTTTGCTATGATAGTATACATGATTCAAATTTAGCAACTAAATTTGTTTGGGTTAGGAAAGGAAGTAACCCCCATGGACCCAAAAGAGTGTGGGTACCAAAGACCACCCCTATTGAATTTGATGTAGGTGTGGGCTCTCACATGACGTGAGAGTTATAATGCCTTGAGGTGGATGTATTCCGAGCTTAAAAGAGGACTATTTAGATGCATCACTTTCAAGAGGAGTTTGGTGGGAGGATCACCTTGTTTTGGAGATATGGAGATGTGCCCTTTTTGGTTTTGGTAACAATCTCTTACTCCTTATTTGTTTACATGCTTTCATATTATTCATTCTTAGCATGTTTGATGTTTCATGATTAGTATGTTAAATAACATGGTTATTAGACTGGTGATATACATGATTAGTATTTGAGACATCCATGTTTATATGGACCCATATTTAGTGTTCTCACTTTAGTTTAACTAATGTGTATGTCCTAGCTCTAATGCATGTTCATATACATAATGATCATATGAGTTTTTGTTTTGATGCTTCATGTTTTGATTACATGTTTAGATGTTAGTTTTCTTTAAAACTTGGATATATACTTATACAACTAATGAGCCACAAATAGATTATTACATATTTGTGCTTGAACGCTCATTTGTACTCATTAGATGTACTAGTATAGCCTAGTTTTGATGATTCATGCATTTGACTTGTATTCCCATATTTGACATATTTTTATGTATATATTTTGACTTCATGTATATGTCTATTTCGTCTAAACTATTAGCTATACATATACATCCTTGAGCCACTTGCCTTGATGTATATATTTTTATGGACTCGTTTATATTTGGATATGTATGTATACGGTAGTTTGTACATGACATACATATACCTTGAAGGAATTCTAGTTTTGATGTTTTAAAGGAATTTTGTATTTGAATTTGATTGCCAATTTCCATGACTTGTTTTTCACAAAACTTGGACACTCATATTCTTGATATTTTCTCATGATTTTATTTTCATGAGTATTATATATGCTATATAGATTTTGAGTGACATTGGTTTAGTGATTTTCATGTTTTATGGAGTATAAGTTGTTTTATTCCTTACTTGAAGGATTTCGTACTAGTTTTCAAATTTTTCTTAAAACTAGTTCTTATTCTTCATTAAGGTAGAGCTTTTCAAACATACTATATTTTCAAACCTATTTTTGGAAACCCTACCCATTTAAGGGCGGTTGGTTGGGCGACCATGCTTGTATGCTTATTATTGAAAATTCTTTTAAACATGTGCATGAAATGGGTGGTAAGTAATATGAGTTATACACTTGATCTTATTTTGTTTTCTGTTGGTATCATTAGATTTTTTTCAATTGGTATCACTATTGACATTTTTTGTATACTCATATATGTTTCTATATATGTATGCTTACACTTCAAATAGTATCAATCTCGATTGGTATTAAATTTTTCATACATATATATATTCTTTATTTGTGCTTACTATATCACTATACTTTGAGCACAAATTTTGGTTATGCTAAGCTTGATTTCTTAAATGACTATTTTATTTCAATTGATTATGTTTCACTTGGTATCATATACAAGCTTATGGATCATTTTGTTTGATATTTCATAAAGGAGAAGAAAATTCATATTTCACCTTTCAATTGCTTTTGTTATTCTACTCCCACTATTTATGTTGAAAAATAATTGAAAAAGGATATTGATTATTTTTGGTATCATATGCTTTTAATGAAAAATTACTTTCAATTGGTACTAATCTTTACAAATTGGTATCAAGATTACCTATAAGTTTACTAGTAATAAAGAAAAAAAATAATGTTAATAATTGGTATGTTTTATTAATATCAAAATTTTTATTTGAATTGTTCAAAATGATTTATTTACTTACAATTGGTATATACTTACAATTAGTATCAATTGGTATTTAAATTTATTTTAAAACATTTGTTTTATGTACCTTCAATTGATATGTTTTGTTTTATTGTAAATTGATATCATGACGCACTCAATTGATATATTTTTTTCAAATTGGTATCATAATGTTTTGTTCTGATTTCACCCCTTATTGATATTCTTTTTGTTTAAGACAAAAAGGGGGAGAATATTATTTTCTTTGACCCTTTGTTGATGATTGACAAAAGGGGGGAGAAGTATTTGAGTTTATATGCATGTTTTTATATGCATGTTTATTGGTTATATCAAAGTTTGTTTCATATTGATATCAGATGGCATGTTTATTTTTTTAAGAGAAAAAGGAATTTATTTTAAAAGTTTAGTAACAAGAGCATGTTTATTTCTTTATGCATGTTTATGCATATTTATGTTTAATATTCATTGCATATATTTATTGTTTATTTCAATGCATGAGTTAAGGGGGAGCTTCCTTGAAGCTTAACTTTAATCCATGCATATATAACTCCATGAGTTTTGTCATCATCAAAAAAGGGGAGATTGTTGGCCCAGAGGCCTTCCACTCTAGTTTTGATGATGATTAACTCATATAGTTATAGTCTACTAATAATCTTGTGACGTTTAGTTTTAGATATTTAACCAAGATATTAGTAGATGATCAGCTTCAACAAAGGTGTATTGGAGCTTTCACATGGTGATTCAAGAGTCCGAGCATCAAAGTTCATACACTAGCACTCGTTGGAGTCAAGCTCTGTGGATCACGTTTGGATCGAGTCGTCTTGGAGACGGCGCTCTACAAGAAAACTTCGGTACATAGTTTAGTTTATATTTTAGATCAATTTGTTAAAGATTAGATAGTGTGATATGTTCAAGTTCACAACACACACACGTTTCATGTTTTGGTTTTGGTTTTCAGTTTTCGATTTAACCGATCTTGGTTTTCATAAAGACTTATATTAAAACAAGTTTACATGGTTTATATACATTTATGCTTCAACTACTTAGACAAACTTAGTTTGATTGCCTATTCATGTATTTAGGTTTTGTATTTTAACAGAACTTATTTTTGGACTTTAAGTCAAAAATATTGATATATATATATATATATATATATATATATTCATTTATATTGGACTTATATCCATATGCAACATGCTTCAATGTTGTTTCATATCATGTTTTGTATTTGGATGAGTTTGGACAAAACGGTTTTTCATTTCAAAAATTCAAGTTTTAAAAAATACGGGTTTTGGTTTTCTGCAAAATTTCCATTACACAAAAAGAGTTCAAATGTTTGTAACTTAGTTTGATTTTTACTCAAACAAGTTTGTATTTCAAAGAGAATATAAGAACTTATTTTTGTGGATTTTTAGAAATTTTATGGGATTTATTTGATATTAAAAAGACCAAGTTTTAAATCCCTTAACCATGCCCTGCCAGGCTCTGGCGGTCGACCGAGCCGGTCTACCGGACCTAGAGTCGGTCGACCGGATCGGTTGACTGACGTGCACAAGAACGTGCACGCTGACCAGCCACTTGGGCCGGTCGACCGAGCTGTCGACCGACTGCAAGTACCCCACTCTCAGGTGGGGGCGGTCGACCGGACGGTCGACCGTGAGGCTTGGCACGGTCGACCGAGCGGTCGACCCGCCAGAGAGCAATTGCTCTCTGGATTGGCACGGTCGACCGCCCGGTCGACCGGCAGGCTCAACTGTCACTTTTTTGACCGTTGGCCAGTCGACCGGCCAGTCAACCGGAAGGCTATTCTGGGCCTAGTCAGCTGCCAACGGGCAAATTCTTTTGGGGTTATATATACCCCATTTGAGGATTGTTTTGTGTAAGGTTTTTAGAAAGAAAAATTTCAGATCTTTTCAAGTGTTTTCAGCAAAAGATTTTTGAGTTAAAATTCCTATTCTCTATTTATTTTTAAAGTGTTTGTTGTTTCAAAGAAAATAGTCTTTTGGGAATTTGTTTTTGGTCAAAAAATTCTATATCTATTTGAAGATTTTCCTAAGTGATTCTCTTTGTTAAAAACACTTTGTTTTCCACTCTTGAGCCATATCTTGTTATCCTATCTATAGGATCTTTTTTTTGTTGGAAAATTAGTTTGTGGTTGGGGAAACCACCAGGTTGTAAACTTGCTTCATTGTGATATCCCTCTAGTGAGAGGAGATTGATTTGGTATCCCTCTATTGTAAGGTGATTATGGAAGTTGTGGTTGGCTTCCTCTTGTGAGAGATGGAGATTGTGTTTGGCTCCCTCTAGTGAGAGGTGGAGTTTGTGTTGGAATCCCTCTAGTGAGAGGTTGATTGGTTGTATTGGCTTTGTGCCTATCCCTCATTTGTGAGGTTGATTTGTGGTGGCTTTGTACCTAGCCTCTAAGTGTAGAGGGGGTGTTTGTAATTGAGAGAGGAGTTGTGTACTCCCGATTGTATTGCCCCAAATCCTCAGTGGAAGTTCCCTGTGTGGGAGTCCTATATGGACAAGTTAGTGGATTGGAAATCCTTCTGTGTGAAGACGGGGACGTAGAGCTGTGTGTTCGAACCTCGAAACATATCTTGGTGTTTGCGTTTGATCCATTGACTCTTACTTTCTCTCTCTTATATATTGCGCCTTGCATCATTTCATATTGCACATTCATATATTTTATGCTTGGCTTGTTTGTGTGTGCCTCACTTGTGCTTAACCACGAGAGCTTCATACAGCGCCTCAAATCTTATTCAGATGAATCAAGAGGAGTTAGTCCAGAGCCCTTCACTGGGAATTCGGCTACACTCGTTGGTTGCATTAAGTGTTGTTACAATTAAGTTTTTTAATTTTGGCATTTTATTCATTAGATTAGCAGTACACCTATTCACCCCACTCTAGGTGTACTTTCAAAACTAGAATGAATTCATTCTTCATTGGATAGCTGACTCTTGCTCAAAGAAAAGGGACATTAAAGTCTGAGCACCTTCTGCGGAAGATGGAACGAATCCTCCAAAGCCACTTCTTTTCGCTGGATTTCCCCTGCAGTTTAAGTGTCAACGTATCTCGATGAGCTTGACATGTCCTTTTCAGCTGAGGAGGAGCACCTAGACAATGACAAACATATGGGAAACGAAATCATAGCACGATGGTGGTAGGGCTCAAGTCCCTTCCATCAAGCCTAACTACCTTAAGAAGTTTGAATTATGGGTGCTCATTCCTGATTGTAACCTACCATAACAAAAACCAAAGACAAAGGTGGGCAGGATTGATGATTCATCGAAATCTTCTCTTTCTCTTCTGGTTCCAAGAAGAGGGATCCTGATTTACTTTCTCTCTGATCTAGATATTATAGAATAGGAGTCATTTCAGTCCGATGAGGTTTGGTGCGTTTCTGGGAAAGGCTGGTGCTGGTGAATGTTAGGATTCCATCGCCTCCTTCTGGTCATCTGACAGATTATCCTCAATTTGCTTGATCGATGCCTTCTTGTAGGGCATAAGAGTAGGGGACCCTTCACTAAGCAGAGGGATCTTATTGACAGGTAGACTCTGTATAACTACTCATTGGCAAATGATATGATTGGCCTATGACTGCAACCCGGCTGCACCCCCATTGAAAGGTGAATGAGAGAAGAAGAGCAAAGCCGGTGAAACCCCTAGTGACATCCCTCAATTGTGGATGGATTTGGGAATCCATTTCACAGGTCTTGCTATATATTGCTTCGACGTTAGAGGGCTCAAAAGCCACAAATGCTTGCGCGAGAGGTGCAGCCAATAGAGAGCATGAGAAAAACCAGTATTTTTTTCTTGACGACTGGTATGATCCGATTGACTCCTTAGTCTGCTTAACCAACGCTGGTGCTTCTTCCGGTCACTCATTCAACGAAGGATTGAGATGACCACGTCGACTTGAGAAAGGTAATGAAGAGCCTCGATAGGGATCGATCGTCTCATCGGGGCTTTAGACAAGAGTAGTGGAACCAAAACAGGAGCAAGGACGTCGGATCAAATTGACGACTTTGGATGAAAGCCATCCCTTTATTCTGAGCTTTGTTGCCTTCTTAGTTCTCTGGGACAATGCATTCCAAAAACCAGAACCTCGCTATGAACTTTTACTGGCGGGATGTTGCATAGTACCCTGACTCTCCTAGTATAAATCCCCCCATGGGCTCCCCACCTTAAGGAACAAAGGTTGAAGAAGGGTTTTGCCCCATGCATTCACTGATTCCACTGGTTCTTGATTATTGTACATAACCACATCCCAGTGAGGCTAGAGAAACTGGAGATCCCAGGGAAGAAGCACTATAGAACGAAGGGCGCTGAAAGGCACGCATCTCAAAGGCGGACTTGTACTTGTAGCGTCAGCGTCATCCCGAAACTCATGATGTAGCTACCATTGGACAAGGTTACACCACCTAATCGGGGGGTGATTAGACGAGAAAGGTGTACTTATTATGAGTATAAAAATGTATTTGATGTACCCTTTCTTGTCTCCGCTATAGTATAGGACTATACCGAGTCGGATCTCAGGGAGAGCTCGCGATGGAAGCTTTACGTGTGGTAGTGAAGTGAACAAACGAGTATTCTTCTCTTGCTTATAAACTTAGTGAATCAAATGCAAAAGAAACTAAAAGGAAGGATGGATATGTTCATGGTGGAAGTGGAAAGAAATCAAGAAGTGGATGTGGTGTTCACAAGAAAAGGAAAGAAAACTTAAAGAAGCTTGAATGAAAGAACACCATGACTAGCTTACCTTGCTAGCTTGCCAAGACTTACTAGACTTCTTGATAGCGAATGCGTGCCTAATGTTGTCACTCATTGGCGTAGGGTTCGTCTAGCGTGTTGACCTAATTGCTTTCTCACTTGGAAGACGGTGGTTTAACCATCGGAGAAGAGAAGATCATACACTTGCAAGATGAAGTAGAGCAATCACACTTGAGTTAGTTAAGATGGCAAATCTAGTGGTAAACTAGTACATGGAGAAAGAATTAGCTAGAACAAGCCATAAGAAAGGTAAAACAAAGCATGGAAGTAAATTGCAAGTAATTAAAGCAAGAAGTGAAATAAAGCAAGTAAGAATGCAAGAAAACTAGAACCAAGCTTCAAGTAGAGGAAGGAGGATGGATCAATCCTTGTTGCTTCAAGTGTCACCCTTGATTACACAAGCTCTCTCCCTCACAATTACTCTCTTTTACATTGAATTCTAGGGAAGAAGAAGAGGGATCTAAAGAACAAAACCTAAAGAGAAAAATACATGAAAATTACAACAACTAAACTAATCTCCTCTCTTCTCCATTCTGTTTTTGCTCGCAGGTCAGAGGTCAGATATTTATAGCCCACAGGTGAAGCTTCGAGATCAGTTCAGTTGGCGCAAAATCCGAGACAAAATCTCCCTATAACTGCCGCGCCCACTTGCGTTCCCGCGGCCTAACTGAAGCCGTTCAGCAACAACTTTCTGTTGCTGGCTGTTACGAGTTAGTTTGGCCACGTGGACCTTCTGGAATCTTCGTTTGTTGCGCGGATCTCTCGGATCTGGATTTGAATTTGGCTTTATCCTTTAAGCTTGGATTAATCACTTAATTAGTGTTAATTAAGTGATTATTTGGATATCTCTCCATTAAGTGTGTACCTGCAATATGTAGAGAAGAGGAGTAAAAAATCACATATTTATTTGTAATATGCATGGGAATTATGATGTAAAATATACAATATTGTGTACTAATCAGGGGGGCTGCTGTTTGCTCACCACTGTGATTGAGATACTCACCGCATTGGTGTTTCAAGCAAGGGTTGTTGTCCGAAAGATCAAACAACCATCACTGACACAT
Source organism: Agave tequilana (assembly GCA_038442645.1). Classification (NCBI taxonomy): domain Eukaryota; kingdom Viridiplantae; phylum Streptophyta; class Magnoliopsida; order Asparagales; family Asparagaceae; genus Agave; species Agave tequilana. The sequence continues at coordinate 470,584 of JAVJIF010000773.1, forward strand.
ACGCACCCAGAAGCAAACGAAAATCCTTCTTCAACTGCGCCCGAGGCCCTATTAGAGATGCTCTAACTATCAAAACTATACAGCCTAAAAGAAAGGGTCTTTTGTTCCTTTTCTCCTCTGTCTAGCCAGTAAAGGCTGATCGTGGTAAGGGCTGGTTACGAATGAAAATACACACTATTTAAGCGCTTAAGCTTACCATGATAATTGCAGAAGAAGAAGTACGACGCGTAGTATGAAATATGTTGGCAAAGAAGACATAGGGGTGAAAGGGCATAGCAAACCTGACAGAACTCTTTCTTTCCAGGAAGCCGGTACCTCTTTTTATGTATAATACCAGTTGAGTACAAAAACGTTGCTAATTGGCCGTTTCCCTTCATTGACAAAATACGTTTCTAGTGAGAGAACATGCTTAGATGGGAGCAGAGTCGAAAGCAGATACATATATTGATCCTGTTAAAGAACTAGTTGATCCCAAACAAAACTTTGATTCTACTATCTCGAAGGGTAAGATAAAGGCGTTGTTAAGTGTCAACCAACTACTCTTTCTCCACTTTAGGGATATTTCATATTCTTCCAACTACGGTAAGGAGCAAAGGAAAGTTTAAGAACTACATTATTTGCCCACTCATCCCAGAAAGAAGACAATTTAATGAAACATCAAAGGTAAGCCTAGAAGGCCAGAATGCACTGACTACCCTTTTTTTGATTGCCACCTACCTCTTTCTCGACGCTCGTTCCACTTCAACTAGAAGTCTTTTCCTGGCTTATGGGCTTTGGTCTCTAAACCTCGCAAACAACTGTCCTCTATCAATTGGGGTTCAAAGAACTTCTAGTTTGTGAACTCAATTTTGGCTACTTTACTGGTCATGAGTCGCTCCCGAAAGAAACCTCCTGCTGCTCTGGCAACTGCGCTCGCATACTCGTGTCTAAACTCTCCGAGTCCGGTAACACTACATTCTCAGTAAACCACCATGATGCCTCATCAAAGACAACATGCGGCGAGACGTATGCTTTATTGGTGGTAGGACCAATACATCTCCACCCTTTTTTCTGCTCATCGTACCCCACAAAGATACACCATATCACCTTCTTTTCTAACTTTTTCCTTAGCTGGTCAGGCACAAAGACATAGCAAATGCACCCAAATCAAAGACTCTGAAATGTTAAATAGCCAGCTTTCTCTTATACAATACCTGCTATGGCAAGAGAAAACCAAGTGCAATCTGGAAGAAAGCACACAACTGCTGACTGTTCGGCTTCCACTACGTGAAAGACCACATCAATAATGGATCATTTTCATTCGTTTTGACGATCTGAAGAAAGAGATGATGATCAATCAACAGCCATTCCCTTGATCAGTGGATGCAGCCCCTATCGGTGTCGATTGGGAAGATAATGAGGATGACCAAGAGTTGGGTATCTTATTCCTTGAAGCAGAGGAAGAAGATCAGATTATGAACGATCGCCACCGATCGGACATACTATCATCACATTATCATTATTAAGGTATCCAGACTGACTAAGGTGGGTCACCAAATCGATCATGCAAGTCCAACAACATGATCAGTAAGAAAAAATGAGGAAGATGAGAAAGCTGTGACTCACAAGCAAGGACTCGATCAACAAAGAGGCCTGAAGCCTCGAGCAGGGGAAAGCACCCATATAAAGATAGAGCAAAAAGTGAAGAGCGTAGGGAGAGAGAGAGACCACTACAGAGACAAATTCATGGGTAGATACCGAAAGACGCATCCTGCCCGACGTTCTTGCTCCAAATCACCCAACGCGCACTAGCCTACATGAAGCAGGCCTTCTTTTTCGCTGGGTTGGTGTTCTAATTATATAGATAGAAGAGAGTGGTTAGGAGAGAGAATCAATGTTTAGTAGTAGGACCGGTTCATCAAGTTTACTACTGTAGGGCCCAATTATAGTCCGACATCTAAGTTTGATCCTGGCTCAGAAGGAACGCTAGCTATATGCTTAACACATGCAAGTCGAACGTCATTTTCGGGGAGCTGGGCAGAAGGAAAAGGGTCTCCAGCACTAACTTGTCTCACCCTGCTTCAAAGCTACATGGCGCGGTACCCTTGATTTCAACCTCCGTTTGCTGGAATCAGAATAGCTGAAAACAAAGTGGCGAACGGGTATATAACGCGTGAGAATCTGCTGAACAGTTTGGGCCAAATCCTGAAGAAATCTCAAAAGCGTTGTTTGATGAGCCTGCGTAGTATTAGGTAGTTGGTCACGTAAAGGCTGACCAAACCAATGATGCTTAGCTGGTCTTTTTGGATGGTTAGCCACACTAGGACTGAGACACGGTCCGAACTCCCAAGCACATCACACTTACACATTATGCATATCTGTCTAAAGCAAAATAACAGAATAAAGTTAAAAGTACAAGCTCCTTTCTAAATTAAAAGAAAAATCATAATTTCTTCTTTTATGAGTAATAAAGTATAGGAGGACCTATGAGGGTTAAACCTAATTCTCATATCATTCGATCATTTTTACTTAGATGATTGAAAGTTCTTTTTCTTGAAAGAGGTTTTGCTTACAACTAACACTTTTTATTTATTGGATTTTGTGCATGCAATCCGCTAAAAACTCTCAGGAGATAACACTCCTCATCTAGGGGAAACCTAGAGGTTTAAAGGCTTGTTGCACATGCTCAGTGCAATCGCGTTACCTGCGAAAGTGGTGTAATAATTTTCTTATTTTTGTTTTCCTTGGGACGAGCAAAAAGATAAGTGTGGGGGTGTGATTAGTCTCTAATTTTGCATAATTTTTATCACATTCGCATATTTATTTAATATAAATTTTTTCTAATAAAGTTTTGCTTGCTTGATCCTAGGTCCATGGCGTGCAAATAAAGAAGAAGACCCTAAATCATTATTTAATGGGTGATTAAAGGCCTAAGAAGCAGCCATTAACCTTAAGTAGGAGATTTTATCAGCCCAGGGCATCAAATCCAGAATCCAGAAGATCCAGCTGACAAGAGGCAGAAGTGACGGCACGCTGCAGGAAGCCAGGCACATGCCGCCCTGATATGGCCGCGAAAACGTGGCGATGGTTGCGTTTTCGTGGTCGTACGGGCGCGGCCGCGCCCGTGCTTTGGGCCAGGGGTTGTCCCCCTGGCCCCCTTTCCCTGGTGCCTATAAAACCCCCCTGGGGTTCTGAAGAGGGTGATATCCAGAGTTTAGAGTGTTGTTGTTACTTTGTTTCTAGGAGTTGTAGTTGTTTTTATGTTTCCTTCTTCTTATAGTTAGTTTAGCCATTAGAGTGAGAGAGAGAGAGAGAGAGTGTGTGTGTACAAATTGTATTGGAAGGTGACAACCTAATACAAGTAACTACTTTTCTTTCTTCTTTCCATTTACTTTTGTTTTCTATTTGCTTTTACTTTCTTGTTGTAGTGTAACTCCCTTTCTCTGTACTTCTTTTCTTTTGTTATTTCTTTTACTACCATGTCTAACTAACTCTTTCAATGCAAGATTAACTAACTACTTACCCACTAATCTCTAACAACTTGATTGATAACCCAAATGAATCAATATTGTCAAATAAGCCTTGGCAAACGAGAGCTATGATGTCTTAAGACGAGAGTTTTAACTCTAACTTACATACAAGTATTCACTTTTTTATATTTCATGCTTAACGGGTTTTTGATAATCTATGAATTGTATACTTTACTTGTTTTTGTAAGTTAGAGATTTTTCTTTTAATTTTGCCGATACCATTAGTACACTTGTGTCTTCCCTTATTCTCGCCTTCTACTGGATCTTGATAAGGGCATGTTCAAGTTTTGTCGTGTGAAGCTAAGTTAAAGGAAGGACTTTTATTCGGTCCCAACGTGAATAGTTTCTATGCATAAAAGTTATACTTGCTTATAATCCATCGTGAGGTTACATCTTCAAGAAGTTAGGGATTAGTGGAGCACTTAGTAGAAAGTTAGCCATGCGTTTTTATCATCTAGAAAAATCACTTTTAAAAACCATCAAATCATTCTAAAACAATTTTTGAAATCAACTTATTTTCATTTTCAAATTCTTTATTTGAATCAAAGAGCTTTCTCTTTTCTTAAGCAAAGAAGCCGCATCAAGCTTTCATCGCTCTCCCTCCTTGTGGATACAACCCGTATAGCCACTTTGCTAGTATGAAAGAATCACAAAAGCAGTAACATCAACCACATTCCTTCACTTTTTTGTGCTTGCTTTTTGTCAATCAGGGGGCAACAATGGGGAATCTTGGAGAATGGACGAAAATCCTATCCAACAATTCACGTGAGTGAAGAAGGGCAATGCCGCGTGTAAAGCTCTTTCATTGAGTGCGCAATTACAACAGGACTCGAGGTAGAAGCCCCAGCGAACTCTGTCCTAGCAGCCACGGTAAGACAGAGGGGGGAGTGTTCTTCGGAATGACTGGGCGTAAAGGGTGCATAGGCGGTAACTCGGGTTAAAAGTGAAAGTTACCAAAAACTGGTGGAATGCTCTTGAAATCAATTCACTTAAGTGAGACAGAGGAGAGTGGAATTTTATGTGTAGGGGTGAAATCTGTAGATCTACGAAGGAGCGCCAAAAGCGAAGGCAGCTCTCTGGGTCCCTACCGATGCTGGGGTGTAAAGCATGGGCAACGAACAGGATTAGATACCCTAGTAGTCCATGCTGTAAACGATGAGTGTTCGCCCTTGGCCTACACTTAGCCTAGGGAGTACGGTCGTAGGATCAAAACTCAAAGGAATTGACAGGGGTGTGCACAAGCGGTGGAGCATGTGGTTTAATTTGTTACAACGCACAAAACCTTACCAGCCCTTGATATATGAACAAAAAAACCTGCCCTTAATGGGATGGTACATCACTTTCATACAGGTGCTGCATGGTTATCGTCAACTCATGTCGTGAGATGTTTGGTCAAGTCCTATAACGAGTGAAACCCTCGTTTTGAGTTGCTGAGACATGTGCCTAAGGAGAAATGGCAACAGAAGTGAGCTGGGGATCTGAGTGACATGCCAGCTCCCCTACTTGACTTGAGTGCAAACATGTAGCTGTGCATTCAGCAAGAAATTCACCATTGGAGCTGGCGCCTTTCAAAGCACTTTCACGTGTGAACCAAAGTCGTGTTGCGTTAGTAGTTTGCCATGGAGACCTACCTATAGTGACGTCAGATGTACCAGTGACCATGATAGTTTAGTTAGGCTTAGTTATGACAACGTCGAGTTAGCAAAGGAGGAAGACTCGATATTCAGGCGAGCCGCCCAGTGGTGTGGTATATAGTGGTAATAGTATGCGCCCTACTGTGAAACAAAGAAAAAGGTGTGTGCCGCCCTCACGCGGGACTGCCAGTGACATACTGGACGAAGGTGGGGTTATCGTCAAGTTCGCATGGCCCTTATGGGCTGGGCCACACAGGTGCTACAATGGCAATGACAATGGGAAGCAGGGCTATAAGGCGGAGGGGAATCCAAAAAGATTGCCTCAGTTCGGATTATTCTCTACAACTCAAGAATATGAAGTTGGAATCGCTAGTAATCGTGGATCACCATGCTGCGGTGAATATGTACTCAGGCCCTGTACACACCGCCCATCACACCCTGGAAATGGGTTTTGCCTGAAGCATCAAACCAATGATCACCCATGACGTCTGTGTACCACTAATGCCACAAAGGCTTTTGGTGGTCTTATTGGCGCATACCATGGTGGGGTTTTTAACAGGGGTGAAGTTGTAACAAGGTAGTTATAGGGGAACCTGTGGTTGGATTGAATCCTGAATGATGAAAATGCCCTTGCCTACTTGACTAAACGGAGGACCTACAAGCAAGGCAACAGATTCTTATGTTGAAAGTCGACTTTTTCGCTCCGCGCCTTCTTTTTCATCAATCTCCCATCAAGACAAACAAGGTACTACGGTGAGACATGAAAACACCCAATCCTATTTTGACCTCGATATGCGGAATCGTCTCATGCCATATGTACTGAAATTGTTCGGAAGACATGGTTAAAGCCCGGGTTTAGAAGAAGGAAAAAAATACCCCATCCAAAAAGAAGCGAAATGAAGAAGTGACATCCAAGCCCGGTGAAGAAATTCAAATTTCAAAGATTCTACTTGTGAGCATTCTTGCTATCAGTTTTTGACACCGACGAATAATAGGGGGTGACCAAGCCTTGGTTGGGAGGTCGCCCTCAGGTTACGATCCGTTGGGTTGGGAAAGCAACATGGATCCTCTTTCCTCCAAGACCCCTACCGATTGAGAAGGCGCGTAACAGTTGAAAACAACCGAGATCGAATCTCTCACAGAAATGGTGAGTTTATAAAATAAATTAATTCTATCTTTCTTGTACCTAACCAAAAGAAAAGTAAACAAAAAATAACCTTAATCGACAAAAAAACGGCCAGTTTCCCGTGAAAGAAGAGGGAAACAAATGGGATAAGACCCATGAGAATTAATATGAGTATAGTGAGCCAGAGTTATATGTATGAGGGTGCTAATATGAGTAACAAAGGTCTTTGAATGTCTGATTTTTTGTTAGAATTTTGATCATTTTCTTCTTCCTTATTTTATTCAACTTGGCATTTATATTGATTGACATTGATTTCGATCTTTTTTGGCTGAAAGTCAAATAGACCATTTTCAACAAGTCTCTCCGCCTCCTCTTTAGTCAGCTCGGGTTCAGGGGTCTCTGCTGTATAGGAGTCATTTCTGCTCTCTTGGATCTAGAAAACGTAAGTAACTTTATCGGGGAAATTTTGGAAAAATAAGGTAAGTTTACTTACGTAAGCGCCTCTGGCTCTGAGAATTGGAGGCAATAAATAAACTTATCCTCATATCAAAAAGGAGATTCCGCCCCCGAACCATCCGTCGACCGAACCCCGGGCCACATGCTGCAAGGAGGAGGGTTTTTCTGGTCAACCCATCGGGGAAAGGGAATCAGAAGCACCAACTATAGATTTTTTAAAAAGGAAAATTAAACTAATTTTACATGGTCATCAAAAGCTACGCTCTGATCTTCTGAAAAATATACAAGAGGATATTAGACTAGAAATAGCTTACCCTCAGAAACAATTAAAATGAGGGAGTATCTTGATTACGTTTCAAACAACTGAGATTCCCTATTAAATTCGAGTCGAAGCCTCATCTATGAGTATACTGTCAGGGTCAACGATTGGGAAAGGGAGCAAAAGGCACTTCCCAAACCTCGTGGATGACGTACCATAATACTTTCTGTTTATTACTGTTGCGTGTAGCACTCAAAAAATTGGGATGCCGCCCTAATTAAAAAAGGTGAGGTACCGAAGCCGGACGGGCAGACCTCTAAGGACCCAAAAAACTAGGGAGCCCCAGGTAAGCTTAGGACTGGATTGAATCCTTTTTTCATAGTAGTGAACCATTTACCCGTTCCCACGATCATATTTCTTGTGCCTCGATAACCAAATCCCACATATACTATCATGAGGAACTGGCTTTCACATTGACTTTAAATAAAGGGACGTACGCTGGGAAAGCCACTAGAGATGCTGGTTCAATTCCAGCTTGTGAATCAAACAAAAAAGGGGAGCGCACCGACCGAAAGTGAGGAGCCAGAAAGCATAGGTTTCTAGGTTAATCTATTAGACATTATTTCATCGATGTGAGTGCCGAGTTGTTTCAGTCTCAGAAAATCCGATCCTCGCTCAGCTCCAGCTTCAATGGTATGATATGTAGGCAGATTTTTTAATAGAAATGATGGGTTGAGTCAGTCAACTGTCATCTAAAGAATAGAAAGGAGAGACTTTCCAACTTTTCTCAAATAGAGGGTGTAACATCTGAGTTTTCCAGCACTATCATTGAACTAGTACCAAACTTTCCATTAAATCAATGACTAAAACTATCGAGGTCCGTCCAGACTAGAGTTTCACCCCATTAACTTGAAAGAGACTACTCCTTTAGAAGGAACAACTCTATATAAAGAGACGCACTATGACGCTGGATACTCGATTAAAGTAAATTGATCTCACGAGGATAGAAAAAGTCGTGCAAAATTCGCTCAATCAAAGATAGTTCAATTCAATTTTGCTGATCTAAGGTTTACCGTCTCTCCAGCCTCGTTTCGGTGCACTATTGGAGAGCTCACTGGGCCTGCTGCATAATCAATCGAAAATGGAAACTTTCAAGATTAGCGTACTGAACAATTTCTATTATTATATAAGTTATTTAGGATTTCTTTTCGTTGATCGGATCGAGCACATAGGGTGCGAGCCCGAAGTCAATTAATTCTCTTTGGCTGAAAGTAATCTTCATCAAACAACTGACCGAGGCGAAACCTACTGCTCAAGTCTGACGAATGCCATTTATGTTCCTGGTGAAAAAGAAAAGAGTCGCTTTCCTTCCTTCCCCATCTCTATTTGAGACAGCTAGAGTTTTCACACAAATGCCTTGACTCACTTATTCGAATCTGTATCCTCTACTTTCCTTGGTCGTTCACCTGCCCGATCTGGTGAAGAACGAGTACAGCTCACTAATTTGAATAACTTAAATAGAAAAACCATACATGGGATCTTATCGATCCACCTTTTGGAAAGTCACCTATGGAGTAAGGGGATGAATGTTGGAAATGCAGCTTCAAACTCATCGTACGACTTACCACCTCTTCGAGAGTCACCTGGGTGCGCTTACACTTAAGCACTTGATCTAACTGCAGGCTGGTTGTAAGTCAGAGGATCACTGCATGGTAGTTTGATGAAAATATGCTTAGCATACTCCCCATATAACAACAAGGCATGCCTGCTCATCCTTTTTGGGCTCTAGTGGAGCCTGAGGAGCTTCTTGTGGCTATTTTTGAGAATGGCGCATTGATTTGCAATGGCTCCACCTTTCTTTGGAATCAAGATAGTCCCTGATTTACAACCAGCCTTCTGACGTGTTAGGTTGGGGGTCTAGTCTAGGTTTAGGATGAGGTTGTGGTGAATGTGTTGATTGGACGGGTTGAAGCTGTGGCTAAGGAATAGGGTTATTGGTGGGCTTATGGAAGAACTGATCGCTACTGGATGGTTGGGGGTGTTTGAACAAGCAAGGTGGGTTCGTTGAAGGCTAGAGTCTCTTTTAATGTGACAGGGCTTTGGTAGACTGGACTAGACAGGGCTAGGATCTCTTCCAGAGTTATCGGGCCTAGGCTAGGCTAAGGGTCTGGAGTATGATAGAACAGGGCCTTACTTATTTAGTTTGGGGGGTAAGGGTTCATCTCAAGAGGATGAGGGCTGGCCGATTTCCCGTGGACTGGGTGTAATCATATTGACCACACCTGACTGAATATTCTGGGTTGACTGTGTCGATGTAGCTGCAGTGAGTCTGCTGATGAGCGTAATATATTAAGTTGGGTCAAATGTGCCGGAGATACTTTTCACCTCATTAGAGGGTTGTGCAGGATTAGCCAACAGAGGGTTGTTATAAATGTTTGGCTGAGCTATTGTGGCTGCCGCAGGATGTAGAACGAACTGCTTTGTGTCAATCAAATCCTGTATGACATGCCTTAAGCTCTAGTAGTTGTCGATCCAGTGTCTATGGCTCTGGTGATAATGGCATATCGTGTTTGGATCATACCCGATTGGCAATGGATTTGGTGGTGGTTTCGGCTCTAAGAGGGGGCAAGACCCCCTTCTGTACCTGTACCAGACATCCCATCAACTTTATCATCGAAAGCGGTAATGGAGTGAACTCTTTGAGTGGTTGTCCTGTCTTCTGGCTTGTCTCTAACCCTGTTAGGCCCCTTACTGACCTTGCTAATAGGATACTTGACCCTGTTGTTGCTATTGGGCCTGTGGCTACTGAGCTTGGGCCTGCGGAGTTTGCCAAAAAGTTGGGGAGCCCAATCTGCCTGAGTATTTATTGATAAACTGGGGTTGGTTTTGATTTTGAAATGACTGTGCTGCATGCCCCTGTATATGTTTTCCATTGATTTGCAAAGGGAAAAACTTACAATAAAAAGGGTTGAGGAGCTAAATTACAAGTATTCTTAAAAGATTACAAGTAGATCTCCTCAGAGATTCTGGAGAAGTGTGCCGATAGGAGTCTGGTCAACGCGCGACCACTTTGTCCCTTTGACGATGCGAGCGATGAGATTCCCTTCTCGCCTGGTTCGGGGAATTAGAGAACAGAAGGTTGGTAGAACCCTCTTGTTACTTCTCAAAACCGCCTTCAATTAGGATTCCTTCTCGCCTGGTTTCAGAGATTCCTTGAGAAGAGGGTATTAGGGTATCAGCACCCTGATTAGAGAAGTGATTCTCTAAAAGTCTCTGAATTCTTGTGTGCACGGTACGTTGTGAAGAAGTCTCTGCTTGTGGAGTCCTCTCTCTCTCTTTGCCGGGGTCTCTTACGCGTATGCCTCGCCTTCTGGAGATCTGTTACGCATCTGGTCTCTCTTTTTTTTTATAAACCTGGTGGGCTATTTATAAGGAGAGCAAGGGTAAATTGTCCCTTGAAAATATAGAAACAGATTGAATCAAATCTGTTTAAATCTGAAAAGTAGCCTTGCTGCGAGGCTAGGATCAACTTCTACGAAGCTAGAATTGGTAGCTCGGTTGATTCTCCTGATCTGTTTTGATCTTTTCCATAAAGTTGAAGTATCTCTCTTGATCTTCTTATTCGTTTTAGGAGAGTCAAGAGATTGTGGCAATCAACTGCCAAATTTGATCTCAAATTTGATCTTGATTGGATTTGATCTTGATCCTGATTAGATCTGATCTCATCTGGAGATTTAATTGGTCAAAGGTTGACCATAGCAGACCTACAGCAGCGCTGCCCGCTTTCAACTCACAGAGGAACTGGAGGCAATATCTGGCGAAGTCAGAAGAAGGCTCTTCGGCGGAGCTAGATGTCATCTGTGGCGAAGCTACCGCATACTCTTTCTGCGCAGTTGCGTGTGGCTTCAGGCGGAGCTAACTCTCTCTGTGAAGTTGCGCTTCAGTAGTTTAGGCGAAGCTATAAGTTAGCTTCCTGGCGGAGCTTTGAATGGCTTCAAGGCAAAGTTGGATGATCTTAGTCTCTCAGGCGAGGCTATCCCTTTGGGCTCATGTGATGCTAAATGATAACATCTTAGACCTGCTGAGGTTTGTTTAGAGAAATCCGTGCTCACTATCTGCTTGACTGGATCAGTGGAGTCCAAGTTGCTTCCTTGTCCCTCAGAGATGGGTGAAAACTGGTCGTCAGCTTGTCTGTCACTTGTCTTTTATAAATGTCAATAAGTTTAGACATTGTTCGGGCCAGTAAAAATCTTGTCTTTTTTAAGTGTCAACAAGACCCCCTTCAAAGTTTTCGAAAGTCTGCAATGGCTCAGACTTCAAAATACTTTGAACTGCTTTAATCGGTGGTATGTGAAGTATGAACGTCGCCATGATGGTTGAGTTCAGCTTCGCTTTCAATCCTGCTTTGGGATAGGTTCGCCAAAGAATCATGTAGATTCACGACTCTGGGTGCTTCATGGCTGGATAGGTTCGCATCTGGGCTTTCCAGAATAAGTTCGCTCTGGAGCATCTATTTCTTTCCTTAGGCCAACTGCTGTGGGCCGGTTACGAGAAGGATTACTCCTTCTCTCGCATTGATCGAGGGAGATATTCTCCCCTTGTGCATTTCTGAGGGAGGATATTCCCTTTTTCAAGGCGCCATAAATGCCTTTATGAGGGAGACGCTTCTTCCTTTGCACGGTTCTAAGGAAACCTTCCTTTTTCTCAAGGCGCAATAAATGCCTTTAATGCGCTCGTGTTTCCACGCTTGAGGGGGCAGTGCTCAGGCCATGAGGCCTATAAATAGGACACTTGAGGTCCTCTGAAGAGAAGTGATCTGCTCTTCTTCTCTTCTCTTGGTTGAGAGAGATATTCAGATCTCAGAACTAGTGGGGATGCCCATTCTGGTTATTACCCGGCCAAGGACCGGTAAGTCTCGATCATTCAGAGACTTCTCCAATGAATTTTTAGGGGGTTCATCTCCCTTAATTTAGCTTTAACAGCTGCTTCAAGGATTAATTTTCCTTGTTCTTCATTTTGCAATTAACTGATCTGCAGAGAAGGATTTCAGCATAGCTTCCGAAACTATCGTTTTGACTTGATCAAAGAAAGATCACTGCCTGCGTGTTAAGTCCGCTCCATAGGCAAAACTTGGGACTTAGTCTCTTCAAGGTTGAGCCAGTCTTGCCATATAGGTGGGGCTAAGACTGCGTCCCTCAAGATCAGTCTGGCTTAACCATATAAGCGAGGCTAGGACTTGGCGTTTGTTGAGCTAGCCCATCATCACTGTGCAAGCGAGGCTATCCTCTGCTTTAACTGAAATCAATGCTTGACTGAATTGGATTGCTTCGCCTTAAAGAATTTGACTTAGTGCTTTTACAGCTTCTCCTGTGTTTAACTGCTAATTTGTTCCAGTTTGCATTGCAGTGAGCCATGTTCGCCAATCTTGTGACTGGATGAAAGAAACCAGAAATTTCTCTTGCTTTTCCAGTTGAGACTTTACTCTTAAGCAGGAGGAACAAACTGGAGCAGCTGATGTGTGTCCCAGAGGAGGTTGGCAGTCGCTTATCCGAGATGATCCATTTCAAGGCGATGCTGGTAGCCGTTTATCCGAGATGATCCGTTTCGGGAAAGCAGACGTCACCTGGAAGGTCGCGGATCTTCCCATTGCCAATTTTCATTAAATAAGATCCAACCTGCTGGTGGCGATCAGTCCTTTGCCAATTTTGTTCAAAGAAGATCCAGCTTCCTGGTGGCACCATCTGCCATTATGCGAAAGATTACGGCCCAGTCCTGGTGGCACAATCTGTCATGGTGGCACCATCTGTTCTTATGCGAAGGTTTACGGCCTTGTGCAGGAGGAAGGCCTTTCATGTCCAGTTGGTTTCGCTTGAAAGTAGATAAGACTATTTGTATGCCTCTTGAGCAAAATATTCTGTTGTATGAAACACAACCTTGATGCAGTATCAGTGTACCTTTCCTTTTAAAATCAATGAAAGTTCATTTTCTGCTCATATGATTTTCGCCTTGCCTTCATCTTAAATTTGGCTAGCGGAGCTAAACTTCATGCGAGGTTAAAGATAAGACCATTTTTGAATCAATAATGAGCTTCCAGTGAAGCTAGCATATCTGTGAAGTTCGGCCTATGCCTTCAGCGAAGCAAAGACAATCTTGTTGGCGAAGTTATTGATGTATTGTGCGAAGTCCGCATTTGATTCATGGCGAAGTTAGCCCTTAGTGGGGCTGAATCAGCGCTTCTCGGGAAGGCGCTTTAGGCGCCGTTTCAAATTAATTTGAAATGGAGGCCTGTGCTCTTTAGGAGGCGTCGTTTCAGGCACTCATTGGCCTATAAAAGCCCGATTGGGCTGAGAGAGGACGGATCACTTCTCTTACAATTTTAGAGAACTTTGACGCTTTTTCTTCTTCTTCTTTCCTCTTTTTTCAAGAGTTTAAGAACTTCCATAGTTCTTCAATGGCTCCCAAGAGACGAGCGGGAAAAGAAGTGACAACTTCTGCAGCGGAGGGTCCTTCTCCTCCTCCGGTCATCGAACGACCAATCGCCGGTAGGGAACTTTCCCTTTCGATTAGAGACTGCTGTCTCTCTCTTAAAGTCGATGTCTGACTGTCTTTGGATGAACCCAAAAATGATCAATTATGATCTGTTATTCTTAGGAAATTCAGTTCCCTGAATTTCCCTTGCTTTCTTGAACGGGAACCCAAGAACTGAAGAGTTCTTCTTTAAGCTTCCAGGCGAAGCTAACCCTTAGGCGGTCTATATCCTGTTGAATAACGGGATGCGAAGCTGTCCTTTCAAACATGACTGAAAAGGACCTTAATGCCCTCAAAATGATTTTTGGATCAAAATATCATCCTGACGAAGTTAGTCCTCAGGGGTGTGGCGCATTCTGTTTAAGCTTCTAAAGCGAAGCTAACACTTGGATATTTCCTTGTATTCAGCTTTTGTTGTGAAGGGCGGAATTAACTGCAACTGCGAGGCTAAGCTTCGGGGCGAAGCTATCATCATGCTAGCTTCGCTCGGAGAGCGAGGGTATGCCTTAAACGGAAATTGTGTTTTTGTTTAGGCCTCTGCTTGGCTGATGAACTAATCATAGTTTCTCTTTGTTCCTGCAGTGCACTACACTCCTGGTCCTATGAACAGTCTCTTCGGGATGACCAGGGGATTAGACGGCAATATTAGTCTACAATTCCAAGGGCAGGCTTCTCTATTCAGCGAGTGGAGCTCTCTCGTTCGAGACACGCTTATTCATGGTGGGAATCAACACACCATAAGGAGCATTCTGACTACGGCTCCCCTTGAAGATTTTGACAGCCGATCATATAGAAGGCCCGACTTCATGTTCGGGGATGCCGCGCCAGACCCTGATCGCCAGCTGCTGGCTGGGGAGGGGCAATGGATTTTTCAGTTGGATGGCGAGAAGTTCTATCTTCCATCTAATAAGCGGCATTTTTCTTTGTCTTTCTTCCAATGCGTGACGCAGGCTCGAAAGATGTCATGGGAAGTGAGCCGGAGTACCGACTCTGTCCATGTAGGGAAATTGATGTTTCAGTCTCCTGGTTACGCAAGAGCAGGACATCCTCGTTGCATAATGGGTCTGCATACTGGGAACGTATCGCGAGAGATCCTAGTGGGAGAAAATCCTGCAGTGGCACCGACCTTTGGCAATCAATTCTTTAAAGTTATAGGGAACTACTCGGCCACTGATTTCAGAACCCCAGGCTGGATGCACCCTCCGAAGGCATGGGGGAGGGATTTAACTGTATACGTCCTCGCTCATTTTGAGGAGGATCTGGAGAGGCTGAACCTTCATGAGGCCGTCAGGGCCACCTGCTACGGCATTCAGATGAGCGTAGCGTGCTTCTACGCCATCTTCAAATTTTACTGCGCGGCTACAGGGACTTTCTTCACCCCTGTTGGTGAACTGGGTATGGCTCTGCATGAGATGTGGGAAATCTCTGCTCTGCTTTTGGGATCTTTCCCATATATGGAATACTTCCCGTGCGAGGCGGAATTGGCACTTCTAGAGAAGCAGGAGCCCGCCTTTTTCGAGACCGACTGGGAGTTTATATGCCATTTGTACATTTGCTTCAGCATGCACGGAAGCATTAAGGGAACTTTCGCAGCTTGAAGAGCTGGGGAGATTATTTATTCCCAGATATGGGGAATACTCCTGAAGCGGCTCACCGTGGAGTTGCTGACGAAGACATTTTTAGCCGGATGCAAAAGCACTCCCAAAGGGATCTAGTTGTGGAAGAAGACGACGGTCCCTATGAAAAAGGCGATGTCCTTCAGAGTTTCCATCACCAGGCTCGTCGGCCGATGTCCCGGAAGGCACTGTTGGCTGGTTTCTTGACAGTCTGGCTGAAGAGGTGTGTGGTGCCGTCTTCTTCGGGTGACGTCATTCACCCGAATGCCATGCTGCCCGCTGTTCGTTTGGTCCATGATCATTCTCTGGGACTTCTTCCGGCCATGGTGTGATGTATTCAGAGAGGCCTTCGCGCATTGACGGAGGGTTTCTATAGGCCGCCAACGACGAAGCGTGGAAAGGGGGCTGCTTCGCCCCGCGACGGACCCAATCCCAAAGTAGGTCTGTCGTATACTAATTTGATGGCCTGGTTCGCCCTGCACTGTCCCTCCTTGATTGAAGTTGGAGAGGACCCCCCACAAGGTGTTCGAATGACGCTTCTCCGTCGATTTGAAGGATGCTCATGGCAGAAGACTTACGTGGCTGAGGCCCGTAAATTGGTGCGTCACTATGATGTCTATAATCTTTTTCGCTACTTCCCCATATTCGGGATGCAGGCTATGATGAAGAGTTCAAAGACGCGGGGGAAGGGCAGTCATCGCTGAGCCGGGGAATTTTTGAGTGGCTGATCAGCATTCGGCCCTCACATTTATTTTACAGAAGCGAGGATACCTGCTACTTGGAGCCTTATGTTCCAAGTCGATTTGCTCGACAGTTTGGATATGACCAACTGTACGTGGGCAACCCAAATCTCAATCTGGCTTTCATGGGGAGCCTCATTGATGGAGCCCGTGCTTGGCGATTCTTCATTGCAGGTTGTACCAAGGTGCGGCTGCGTATGCCGTTGAGGACTCCTAACCTTCTAATAACCCTAAGCTTCTGCCAGTGGTATGCAACTTCCAACTCCATACCCTCCGGATTCACTGTTAACAATTCTGGTGTGAAGTTAATTTCTCAGCGGCTGAAGAAGAAGGTCTCTGAGAAAAGGGAAGGTAAAAGGGTTCGCGTCCCAGGCATCAGGGAGTTTATTGCTGTTGATGACAGTGAAGCCTCGGATGCGGAAAGCCCTCGCTTTGAAGCGGAGACAGGTGCTGAGACTCCTGCAGCCGGTTCTAGCGTGATGGGGACAGCTCCCCTAAGACATGTAGAAGAAGCAAAGGAGGAGGATCCCGATGTTTCTCTCAAGCACAAACGGACATGTGGGTCTCGTAGGAAGCAGTTGGTGAGAAGCCCCGTCGGCAAGCTCCTACGGTTGTTATAGAGGGCAAACCATCTGTGGCGCTTCCTCCTCTTGCCCCATTGGTAGTTAAACTGTTAGTTGCTGAACTGGCGACTAGCGAAGTTGCTCCGGACCTGGGTAAAATCAGCTTCATCCCTGTAATACACCTTTTATGTGTTCTAGACAGCTCATTATTTGTTTTGCGGTGCAGGAACTGGGGCAGCAACAAGCCCGAGAGCTGAGACTGTTAGAGCACAAGGGGAACATTATGATCCCTTGTTTATTTATAAAAAGGGCGATGAGGTTGGATATTTCGCCGTCTCAGAAGGGTCTGGAGGTGATGCAGCTGATGTCGGCCCTTCGGGCACTGGGACTTGCAAAGGAAGTCCTGAGGTTTCTAGTTCCTTTGGGTGGACTACGGAGGATTCGGTAAGCGAAAGCGGGCCGGCCATTCGTATTGACTCCGCCAAGGATTTTCTGATGGAGCCCGTAGAGACTAATGTTGTCGCCAGAACGATTGAGGCGACATCATCTTTTGGTATTATTTTGACCCTTTTGACTTTTACTATTTGTTGTGTCCCGCCTAAACACAACCTTATTGCAGGTGTTCCGCCTCTGGGTGCGTCAACTTCGAGGGAGTCAACCGATCTTCCCGAGGGGTCCAGGGGTGACTTGAACACTATGACCGCGGCGGATGCTGCTGTGTTGGATGCTCTGTATGGTGACCTGCCCCCTTATCAGCCTGAACCAGCTAGAGGGGCAGAGATTGAAGGGACGGTAGTCACAGAGGCAACTTCATTCCCAACTATATCAACGAGTGAGGTGCCATCAGTTTTGTCAGGCGTGGAGCTGAGAGTGATTACAAGTCCTACTTCCCCAACGCTGGTGGTTGAGCCTGCTATCCAAGAAGTTGTCACTAGTCCTACCTCGGTTGTGGCTAGTGTACTGGTTTCTATGAAGACTCCGCCACGGTCACCGATGACCTCTCATGTTGTTGCAGCCAGTGTTCCCGCTATTTATTCCACGGTAATGTCAACAAGGCCAGTGGAATCTTCTGAGGCTGCCCGTCTGCCAGGAGTGGCTGAGGATGAAAATGAATTTATAGCTGACATAGTCGATAGCTTTTATAAGGGCTTGAAGCGATCCATTGATCTGGTCTTGAAGGGCTCGACTATGTCATTTTATACTTTGAAGGTGGTCCTTTCCCGCAGTATCGAAAGTATCTGGGACTTTGGAGGGGATAACCAGGCCGCTGCATTAGAACTTCTGGTAGACCAATTTGAGAGGGACATAGAGGAATGGCGCCGCCTCAGCTGTTCGGACATGGAGTCTTCGGTTAATGAGCATCTTGCGCACCTTGCCGCTTAAATGCATGAAGCCCATCTTGCTGCTCAGGAAGCTGCTAAGGCCATTCCTTCTGACTTGAAATCCTTGGAAACAAGGCAAGTAGAGCTTGGGGATGCCATAGATGCTTCTAACAGTGCTCTTCTTGACGCTGAAGACAAAATTGAGAAGGCCAAGGAGATGATCAGGAAGGGAAATCTTCTCTTATCCAAAGCTGAACTAGTGCGTCTTGAAAAAACTGCGTGGCTTGAGCAGCTTAAAGCTCAGAGTGACGAGCTCTCGCGGTAGGAGTTAGCTCAAAGGACTACCTTGGTCGAGGTTGAAGCTCGCTTGGCCCAGACAGCGAATCTTAATGAGGCTGAGCTGAGGTCACAGGCACTTGCCAGGGCTGCTAATGATAAGAAGACAAGGCTGGCCTTCTTTGAAGGGCGGATCAGGTCTTATGGCGTACGCTCGTGACTTGTAATATATGTGCCTCCATGTATCCCTTCTTTTTGGAATCAGTGAATATAATTTTGTTTTGACTCCCTTGTCGAATCTCCAACTTGTTCTACTTTCTGAATTGTCGTTTCCAAGTTGTATTGCAGCCATTTGAGAAAATAATCCTTGTTGGATTGAATAATGAGACTTGGCTACCTGTCGGTTTAGAGGTCGCACTGACGTAACCGGTTGAAAAGTCACCAAGCTCAAGATTAGCCCTTTCGGGACTAAAAGGGTAATACTTGTCTTTTGTAAATGTCAACAAGTATGGGTGAGACCTGTCTTTTGTAAATGTCAACAGGCTCCAAATTGAGACTTGACTATCTGCCAATTCAGAGGTCACGATATATAACTGGTTGAGAAGCCATCAAGCTCAAGGTTTGTGATACTTGTCTTTTGTAAATGTCAACAAGTATCGAGACCTGTCTTTTGTAAATGTCAACAGGCTCGAGGTTGAGACTTGTCTTTTATAAATGTCAACAAGCTCAAAATTAAGACTTGGTTGTCTGCTGGTCCAGAGGTCACAATGACATAACCGATTGAGACGCCACAAGCTCAAGGTAGGTGATACTTGTCTTTTGTAAATGTTAATAAGTATCGAGACCTGTCTTTTGTAAATGTCAACAGGCTCGAAGTTGAGACTTGTCTTTTGTAAATGTCAACAAGGTCAAAATTGAGACTTGACTATCTGCCAATTCAGAGGTCGCAATGACATAACTGGTTGAGAAGCCATCAAGCTCAAGGTAGGTGATAATTGTCTTTTGTAAATGTCAACAAGTATCGAGACCTGTCTTTTGTAAATGTCAACAGGCTCGAGGTTGAGACTTGTCTTTTATAAATGTCAACAAGCTCAAAATTGAGACTTGACTATCTGCCAATTTAGAGGTCGCAATGACATAACTGGTTGAGAAACCATCAAGCTCAAAGTAGGTGATACTTGTCTTTTGTAAATGTCAACAAGTATCGAGACCTGTCTTTTGTAAATGTCAACAGGCTCGAAGTTGAGACTTGTCTTTTGTAAATGTCAACAAGCACAAAATTGAAACTTGACTATCTGCCAATTAAGAGGTCGCGATGACATAACTAGTTGAGAAGCCATCAAGCTCAAGGTTGGTGATACTTGTCTTTTGTAAATGTCAACAAGTATCGAGATCTGTCTTTTGTAAATATCAACAGGCTCGAAATTGAGACTTGGCTGTCTGCTGGTTCAGAGGTCACAATGATATAACCGATTGAGACGCCACCAAGCTCAAGGTTGGTGATGGAATTTTGGAAAAAGGTCTCGTTTTCACGGGAAGAAATGAGGAAATCACTGTCATAGGTTTAATGTTAACGTAACAGCGAAATGTATATGTGGTCTTATCATTCTATGGATGAGAATTGGTAAGTGATTTTGGAGAGGGAATCAAATGGAAAAGGTCCCTTAGAATTTTTAGCAATACTGTCATAGGTTTAATGTTAACGTAACAGCGGAATGTATATGTGGTCTTACCATTCTATGGATGAGAATTGGTAAGTGATTTTGGAGAGGGAATCAAATGAGAACAGGTCCCTTAGGATTTTTAGCAAATTCTCAGCTGTCAACGGGTTTGATATGCCTTTACCAACTACCGTTTGAGTCGGGCTAGCCATGTTATTCCCCTCAGCATGATGAGTTATCGAGGACTTATGTTGGGTTTAAAGGCCAACATTTTCCTCTATCCTTAATCGTTAAGGATGTCGGATCATCTAGTTAGCGTATGTGTAACCTAGATTCTCCCCTGAGACAACCAGTGTATGGCCAGGTTCCTACTAGTTTATGGTTGTATGATCTCTCTTGGAGGAAGAGAAAGGCTCTCTTTAGATGTACCTTGGATATAAAGGTCTTGATCAGAGGTACGGTGTTAACTTGGTCATAAGAAGGGTCCTTAATCAAGGATAGTGAAAAGTCACCTAGAGGGGGGGTGAATAGGTGATATGGCTAATCTAGGAAACTAAATGCGGAATTTAAAAACATAATGCAATACACTCAAGTGTGATCAACAAATGATGCACACACAACCAAGCCAAGCAATTATGAATGCACAATATGAATAGATGCAAGGCACAAAGTAAAGAGAGAGATAGAGAGAGAGTCAATGGATCAAGCGCAAATAACGAGATATGTTACGAGGTTCGAGCACCCAGCTCTACATCCCCGCCTTCGACACACGAAGGATTTCTAATCCACTAGCAAGTCCACAAAGAACTCTCACAAGGAGAACCTAACTCCTCTCTTTACAACCACAACCTCCTCCTTGAGGCAAGCTCCAATCCAACAAACAATCACCTCACAACTTGAGGGATTAGCACAAAGCAAACAAGGATCACCTCACAACTTGAGGGATACAACCCAAGGCACAAAGCCAAACAAAGATTGGGTTTTTAACTTGGTGGTCTAATAAACAACCACAAACAATTTCTTTCTCCCACACAAATAACCTATAGAATAGATAGTAGATTTTAGCTCAAGTGTGGAGAAAACCAATGGAATGGAAATCAAAATCACAAAGAAAAATTCTTAGGAAATAATAGAAATCAAGATGGTGAAGTTCAATCAAAAGCTTTTCCCAAAAACCCTCTTCTTTGATTTTCCAAACCCTAGCAAAAACACCAAAAGGATTGTTCAATTCAAGTCCAAAAACTTCTTTTGATTGCAGTGAAAACACCAGAGAGTAAGGAAAAATTCGCACAAAAAATCTTAGAGAAAAACTCTCACAAATGGGGTATTTATAGACCCCAGAAAAATATAGCCGTTGGCAGCAAAAAAAGCCAGAAATACACTGCCGGTCGACCGGTCCGGTCGACCGTCCAACGGTCAATTTTGCCCGTTGGCAGATGCCGGTCGACCGCCCCGGTCGACCCAAACAAACAGAGAGCTCTGCTCTCAGCCCGGTCGACCCGGACGGTCGGCCGGCCCAATAGGCAGCCAGCGTGCACGTATCTGTGCACGTCGGTCGACCCGGACAGTCGACCAGCTACTTGGTGCGGTCAACCGTTCGGGTCGACCGACCTAGCCTGGCATAGGCTGTTCTGGTCAGCAAAAACATGTAATTTTTAATCCTAAAAATTCTCATTAAATCTCTAAAAATCCACAAAAATCGTTTTATCATTTTGCATTGATATATAAACATGTGGTAAAAAGTTTAGCTCAAATATCAATCAATATGAACTATTTTTGTGTTATAAAAATTTTGCCAAAAACCAAAAACTGTATTTTCTAAAACTTGGATCTTTAAGTAGAAAATACATTTTGTCTAAAACTCATCCAAATACAAAAACATGATATTTAAACATTTTGAAACATGATGCATATGGATAGAAATCCAATATACATGAAACATATATATATCCATGTTTTTGACTTTAATTCCAAAATATGTTTTGTTAGAAATACCAAAACATAAAACACATGAATCAGTAAGTCAAAACTAAGTTTGTCTAAGAGTTGAAGCATGCATGTATATAGACCAAATCTAATATACATTAAACCATATAAACTTGTTTTGAATCTATCTATTCATGCAAACCAAGATCGGTTAAACCTAAAACCGAAAAACTGAAAATCAATATTCAAAACATGAAACGTGTGTGTTGTGAACTTGAGCATATCATAATATTCTAATCTTTACAATTTGGATCTAAACACAAAACTAAACTAAGGTACCGATGTCTTCTTGTAGAGCGCAATCTCCAAGCCGACTCGATCCAAAACTCCGTGATCCACCGAGCTTGACTCCAAAGAGTGCAATATATAATCTTGTCACTCGGGCTCTTGAATCACCATGTGGGTAGCTTCCAAATCATCTTGTTGAAGCTAATCACCAACTAATAACTTGATTAATGATCTGAAACTTAAACATCACAAGATAATTAGTACACATAACTACATGAGTTAATCATCATCAAAACTAGAGTGGAAGGCCTTTGGGCCAACAATCTCCCCCTTTTGATGATGACAAAACTCATGGAGTTATATATGCATTGATTAAAGTTAGGTATCAAAGAAGCTACCCCTTAACTCATGCATAGGAATAAACAAATAGATATGTAATGTAAGCTCTTAAACATGTATGCATCAACATGCATAAAACACATAAAAGTCTAAAACATGCTCTTGATACCAATTAAACTAAACACATAAACATGCTCTAGATACCAAATTAAACTCAATATCAATATATGCAAAACAAAACTAATGATCTCTTATACAAGCTCTTGATACCAAAACTCTTATACAAGCTCTTGATACCAAAACTAAACAAACTAAACATGTTCTTTAAATAATGCTTTGGATACCAATTGAACTTAATATAAAAACATTAAAAACATAAAACATGCATATACAAACATGCATATAAACTCAAATTCTTCTCCCCCTTTTTGTCAATCATCAACAAAGGGGTTAAAAACAAAACTAATAAAAACATATACCAATTAAAAGAAATTCTTCTCTCCCTTATTTACAAATCCAAAAAAAATATTCTATTTATATTCAAAACAAGGAATCAAAAACAAAGGATGTTCTCCCCTTTTTGTCTAAACTCAATTATGATACCAATTAGAAGAAAATGTGTCAAGGAAGTGCATTTTGATACCAATTAAAAATGAAACTATACCAATTGGAAAACAAAAATCTTGATACCAATTGATAAGTAAACAACATACCAATTGAAAATAAACAATCTTGATATCTAAACATAAATGTTGATACCAATAGAAATTAAACATAGATCTTAATACCAATTGAAATTGTTATTTTTAAGTATATAAACAAATTTGATTTTGATACAAATTGAAATTATTTCCAATTGAAATTATTATTCTCTATCATAAAGTAAGGGAGTGGAATACTAAATACCAATTGAAAGAAACAATACAAAATTTTCTCCCCCTTTATGAAATACCAATAAACACTATGATAAGGCTCGAATTAAGATACCAATTGAAAACTAAATCAATTGAAACAAAATTGAAGCTCAAGCTTATCATAAACAAAAACTTGTGCTTAAAGATATAGTGATATAATAAGCACAAATAAAACACTTATATGTATGAAAATTAGATACCAATGGAATTGATATTCTTTGAAATGAAAGCATGCATACATACAAATATATTAGTATACAAGAAATGTCAATTATTGATACCAATTGAAAGAATTCAATGATACTAATTGAAACAACAATAAGATCAAGTGTATATCTCATAATCCTAAACCTCCCAATCATGGTTCAAGTTTCAAATGGTTTTCATTTTAAAGTAAACATGAACATGATCTCCCATCCAACCACCCGTTGATGGTAGGGGTTTTCAAAAATAGGTTTACAAATATAGGATGTTTTGAAAACTACTACCAAGGAAGAATATCACAACTAGTTATATGGATCAACTAGTACGAGATCCTTCAAACAAGGAATAACAAAAATATTTTTCATAAAGACACATGTAAACCACATGGCACTAAAACACTCAAAATCCATATAGCACAATTTGTACTCATGAAAACTAAGTCATGAGAAAACATTAAATAAGGTGAGTGTACAAGTGCTGTGAGAAACATATCAACATGAAAATGGACAATCAAGCTCAATATTGAAAACATGAAATTCATCTAAACGATTTAAACTTCAAGGCATATGTATGTCATGTACAAACTAAAGTATACATACATATCCTAAACACAATGAGTCCACAAAAGTATATGCATGAAGGCACGTGGCTCAAGGATGTATATGTATAAATGATAGTTTGGACAAGATGGACATATACATAAAGTTAAAACAAAACATGTAAAATGATGAATACAAGTCAAATGCAAGAATCATCAAAACTAGACTATACTAGTACATCAAGTGAATACAAATGAGCGTTCAAGCACAAACATATATAAAGGTTTATTTGTAGCTCACTAGTTGGACAAGTATAAATCCTAGTCTTAATGAAAACTAACATTAAAGCAAGTAGTCAAAACATGAAGCATAAAACGGGTCAACAATCAATATGATCATAATAATCAAAAACACGAAATATTAAAACAAAAAGTCATAGTCAACCATATGATTAGCATGACAAAGACATGTGCATAAGATCTATGATTAACATGATAGCTAAACATAAAGAGAACACAAAATATGGGTCCATACTAAACATGGGTATCCCAACAACTAATCATGTAAAGCATAGGTCTAATAGACATGACAAATATCATACTAATCATGGAACAATAAAACATGAGTCATCAAAACAAAACATCATACAATCATAAACATCCAAATGGTCATAATGATATGCATGTGCATTAGATCTAGGGCATACATGTTAGTTCTAAACAAGGTGAGAACACTAAATATAGATTCATATAAAGCATGGGTACTCAAATAACTAAACATGTATAACACTATTCTAATCAACATGACATAAGCATAATGAACAATAAAACAAGACATGCTATGAATAGATGAACATGAAAAAGCATGTAAATAAAAATGGGAGTTAGAGAATGATACCAAAACCGATGAAGGTGCATCTCTAGTTCTCCAAACCAATGGCGGTCCTCTCCACCAAATCCCCTTGAGAGTGAAGCATCCAAATGGTTCTCTTTTAGGCTTAGAACGCATCCACCGCAAGGCACCAATACTCTCACGTGATGCGAGAGCTTCCACCTACATCAAAAGTCAAGGAGGTGGTTTTTGGTACCCATTTTCTTTTGGGTCCATAGGGGTTAGTTTCTTTTCTAACCCAAACAAGATTAGTTGCTAAATTTTCATGATAAATACGATCATAACAAAATCTAGCAAGATGGCCTTTTCGGCCACAATGTGTACATGTGTACACATGAGCATACATGTCATGGTTGTGTCCGTGGAAAGCATGTGTATGCCGTGTAGGGTGTGCATGCAAAGATGGACCTTGTTCTTGCGAACCAAGGTTTCCAAACGTGTATGATTCAATGTGCATTGGCTCAAAATGGAGCACAAACAATCTACACTTTTCTTCAAAATATTTATATCATTTTCAATAGTGGAAGATAAAGTGGAGCATGCAATAGGTGTGCAAGAAGAAGAGGAAGCTATACTAGCATGGCACACATGAGAATCAATTTCTATTTTCAAAGATTCATTTTTCTTTAAAACCAAATCCAACTCTTTTGATATTGAATCAATTTTATTTTTCAAGACAAGATTATTTTTAAAAGTAGAATCCAATTTTGAAGATAAAATCTCATTGTGCTTCACAACATCACCACAATCATTTTTGCTTTTCAAAACTTCAATCTCATTAAGGGCAAGGTCAAGTTGAGATTTAAATGAGTCACGTTCACTTGCAATCTCTTCCTTCTCTTGCAAAACCGATTCAAAATTAGAACACAAATCCTTTAATTCATTTTTCAAAACAAGGTTGTCCTCTTTCAAAAGATTGTGTTTTTCCACAAAATTTTCAAGCTTTTGAGCAAGTTCCAAATTCAATGTTTGAACTTCAAAACAACCATGGCAATAGGAACTAGAGCTATCATCTATTTGACTGTCCAATTGTACCTCAAGGGAGTTATTCCCTTGGACCATGAAGCAATGCTCTTCGGACTTTTCTCTCTTAGATCTCCTCATCTTGTTGATAATCCTTGGAAGCTCGGGAGACGTCAATAAGCTCCAAACTGCAAAAGCAGAGTCATAATGATCAAACACCGGTAAAAGATGTTCACTAAGAGATGCTCTAAGTGCTCTAAGTGCTAATGCATTTGCCTTTTTATGCTTGCTATTATAAGGGAATGATTCCATAGTGGAGGCTTGATAAACTAGATGTCCTAAGCCTTTTAAATGTCTACTCATATTTGCCTTCCAAGCATCAAGTCTAATATGGTCAAACATAGGAGGGCTATCCATGAGAGCAAACTAAATGAGTGCAAATGAACAATGCAAATGAAGATTAGCAAACCAAGATCTCACTCCTAGGTGGTTAAACCTAAATATCAGGAGCGCTAGCTCTGATACCAATTGAAAAGTCACCTAGAGGGGGGTGAATAGGTGATATGGCTAATCTAGGAAACTAAATGCGGAATTTAAAAACTTAATGCAATACACTCAAGTGTGATCAACAAATGATGCACACACAACCAAGCCAAGCAATTATGAATGCACAATATGAATAGATGCAAGGCACAAAGTAAAGAGAGAGATAGAGAGAGAGTCAATGGATCAAGCGCAAACAACGAGATATGTTACGAGGTTCGAGCACCCAGCTCTACATCCCCGCCTTCGACACACGAAGGATTTCTAATCCACTAGCAAGTCCACAAAGAACTCTCACAAGGAGTACCCAACTCCTCTCTTTACAACCACAACCTCCTCCTTGAGGCAAGCTCCAATCCAACAAACAATCACCTCACAACTTGAGGAATTAGCACAAAGCAAACAAGGATCACCTCACAACTTGAGGGATACAACCCAAGGCACAAAGCCAAACAAAGATTGGGTTTTTAACTTGGTGGTCTAACAAACAACCACAAACAATTTCTTTCTCCCACACAAATAACCTATAGAATAGATAGTAGATTTTAGCTCAAGTGTGGAGAAAACCAATGGAATGGAAATCAAAATCACAAAGAAAAATTCTTGGGAAATAATAGAAATCAAGATGGTGAAGTTCAATCAAAAGCTTTTCCCAAAAACCCTCTTCTTTGATTTTCCAAACCCTAGGAAAAACACCAAAAGGATTGTTCAATTCAAGTCCAAAAACTTCTTTTGATTGCAGTGAAAACACCAGAGAGTAAGGAAAAATTCGCACAAAAAATCTTAGAGAAAAACTCTCACAAATGGGGTATTTATAGACCCCAGAAAAATATAGCCGTTGGCAGCAGAAAAAGCCAGAAATACACTGCCGGTCGACCGGTCCGGTCGACCGTCCAACGGTCAATTTTGCCCGTTGGCAGATGCCGGTCGACCGCCCCGGTCGACCCAAACAAACAGAGAGCTCTGCTCTCAGCCCGGTCGACCCGGACGGTCGGCCGGCCCAATAGGCAGCCAGCGTGCACGTATCTGTGCACGTCGGTCGACCCGGACGGTCGACCGGCTACTTGGTGCGGTCGACCGTTCGGGTCGACCGACCTAGCCTAGCATAGGCTGTTCTGGTCAGCAAAAAACATGTAATTTTTAATCCTAAAAATTCTCATTAAATCTCTAAAAATCCACAAAAATCGTTTTATCATTTTGTATTGATATATAAACATGTGGTAAAAAGTTTAGCTCAAATATCAATCAATATGAACTATTTTTATGTTATAGAAATTTTGCCAAAAACCAAAAACTGTATTTTCTAAAACTTGGATCTTTGAGTAGAAAATACATTTTGTCTAAAACTCATCCAAATACAAAAACATGATATTTAAACATTTTGAAACATGATGCATATGGATAGAAATCCAATATACATGAAAAATATATATATATATCCATGTTTTTGACTCTAATTCCAAAATATGTTTTGTTAGAAATACCAAAACATAAAACACATGAATAAGTATGTCAAAACTAAGTTTGTCTAAGAGTTGAAGCATGCATGTATATAGACCAAATCTAATATACATTAAACCATATAAACTTGTTTTGAATCTATCTATTCATGCAAACCAAGATCGGTTAAACCTAAAACCGAAAAACCGAAAATCAATATTCAAAACATGAAACGTGTGTGTTGTGAACTTGAGCATATCATACTATTCTAATCTTTACAATTTGGATCTAAACACAAAACTAAACTAAGGTACCGATGTCTTCTTGTAGAGCGCAATCTCCAAGCCGACTCGATCCAAAACTCCGTGATCCACCGAGCTTGACTCCAAAGAGTGCAATATATAATCTTGTCACTCGGGCTCTTGAATCACCATGTGGGTAGCTTCCAAATCATCTTGTTGAAGCTAATCACCAACTAATAACTTGATTAATGATCTGAAACTTAAACATCACAAGATAATTAGTACACATAACTACATGAGTTAATCATTATCAAAACTAGAGTGGAAGGCCTTTGGGCCAACAATCTCCCCCTTTTTGATGATGACAAAACTCATGGAGTTATATATGCATGGATTAAAGTTAGGCTTCAAAGAAGCTCCCCCTTAACTCATGCATAGGAATAAACAAATAGATATGTAATGTAAGCTCTTAAACATGTATGCATCAACATGCATAAAACACATAAAAGTCTAAAACATGCTCTTGATACCAATTAAACTAAACACATAAACATGCTCTAGATACCAAATTAAACTCAATATCAATATATGCAAAACAAAACTAATGATCTCTTATACAAGCTCTTGATACCAAAACTCTTATACAAGCTCTTGATACCAAAACTAAACAAACTAAACATGTTCTTTAAATAATGCTTTGGATACCAATTGAACTTAATATAAAAACATTAAAAACATAAAACATGCATATACAAACATGCATATAAACTCAAATTCTTCTCCCCCTTTTTGTCAATCATCAACAAAGGGGTTAAAAACAAAACTAATAAAAACATATACCAATTAAAAGAAATTCTTCTCTCCCTTATTTACAAATCCAAAAAAAATATTCTATTTATATTCAAAACAAGGAATCAAAAACAAAGGATGTTCTCCCCTTTTTGTCTATAAACTCAATTATGATACCAATTAGAAGAAAATGTGTCAAGGAAGTGCATTTTGATACCAATTAAAAATGAAACTATACCAATTGAAAAACAAAAATCTTGATACCAATTGATAAGTAAACAACATACTAATTGAAAATAAACAATCTTGATATCTAAACATAAATGTTGATACCAATAGAAATTAAACATAGATCTTAATACCAATTGAAATTGTTATTTTCAAGTATATAAACAAATTTGATTTTGATACAAATTGAAATTATTTCCAATTGAAATTATTATTCTCTATCATAAAGTAAGGGAGTGGAATACTAAATACCAATTGAAAGAAACAATACAAAATTTTTTCCCCCTTTATGAAATACCAATAAACACTATGATAAGGCTCGAATTAAGATACCAATTGAAAACTAAATCAATTGAAACAAAATTGAAGCTCAAGCTTATCATAAATAAAAACTTGTGCTTAAAGATATAGTGATATAATAAGCACAAATAAAACACTTATATGTATGAAAATTAGATACCAATGGAATTGATATTCTTTGAAATGAAAGCATACATACATACAAATATATGAGTATACAAGAAATGTCAATTATTGATACCAATTGAAAGAATTCAATGATACTAATTGAAACAACAATAAGATCAAGTGTATATCTCATAATCCTAAACCTCCCAATCATGGTTCAAGTTTCAAATGGTTTTCATTTTAAAGTAAACATGAACATGATCTCCCATCCAACCACCCGTTGATGGTAGGGGTTTTCAAAAATAGGTTTACAAATATAGGATGTTTTGAAAACTACTACCAAGGAAGAATATCACAACTAGTTATATGGATTAACTAGTACGAGATCCTTCAAACAAGGAATAACAAAAATATTTTTCATGAAGACACATGTAAACCACATGGCACTAAAGCACTCAAAATCCATATAGCACAATTTGTACTCATGAAAACTAAGTCATGAGAAAACATTAAATAAGGTGAGTGTACAAGTGTTGTGAGAAACATATCAACATGAAAATGGACAATCAAGCTCAATATTGAAAACATGAAATTCATCTAAACGATTTAAACTTCAAGGCATATGTATGTCATGTACAAACTAAAGTATACATACATATCCTAAACACAATGAGTCCACAAAAGTATATGCATGAAGGCATGTGGCTCAAGGATGTATATGTATAAATGATAGTTTGGACAAGATGGACATATACATAAAGTTAAAACAAAACATGTAAAATGATGAATACAAGTCAAATGCAAGAATCATCAAAACTAGACTATACTAGTACATCAAGTGAATACAAATGAGCGTTCAAGCACAAACATATATAAATGTTTATTTGTAGCTCACTAGTTGTACAAGTATAAATCCTAGTCTTAATGAAAACTAACATTAAAGCAAGTAGTCAAAACATGAAGCATAAAACGGGTCAACAATCAATATGATCATAATAATCAAAAACACGAATTATTAAAACAAAAAGTCATAGTTAACCATATGATTAGCATGACAAAGACATGTGCATAAGATCTATGATTAACATGATAGCTAAACATAAAGAGAACACAAAATATGGGTCCATACTAAACATGGGTGTCCCAACAACTAATCATGTAAAGCATAGGTCTAATAGACATGACAAATATCATACTAATCATGGAACAATAAAACATGAGTCATCAAAACAAAACATCATACAATCATAAACATCCAAATGGTCATAATGCATATGCATGTGCATTAGATCTAGGGCATACATGTTAGTTCTAAACAAGGTGAGAACACTAAATATAGATTCATATAAAGCATGGGTGCTCAAATAACTAAACATGTATAACACTATTCTAATCAACATGACATAAGCATAATGAACAATAAAACAAGACATGCTATGAATAGATGAACATGAAAAAGCATGTAAATAAAAATGGGAGTTAGAGAATGATACCAAAACCGATGAAGGTGCATCTCTAGTTCTCCAAACCAATGGTGGTCCTCTCCACCAAATCCCCTTGAGAGTGAAGCATCCAAATGGTTCTCTTTTAGGCTTAGAACGCATCCACCTCAAGGCACCAATACTCTCACGTGATGCGAGAGCTTCCACCTACATCAAAAGTCAAGGAGGTGGGTTTTGGTACCCATTTTCTTTTGGGTCCATAGGGGTTAGTTTCTTTTCTAACCCAAACAAGATTAGTTGCTAAATTTTCATGATAAATACGATCATAACAAAATCTAGCAAGATGGCCTTTTCGGCCACAATGTGTACATGTGTACACATGAGCATACATGTCATGGTTGTGTCCGTGGAAAGCATGTGTATGCCGTGTAGGGTGTGCAGGCAAAGATGGACCTTGTTTCTTGCGAACAAAGGTTTCCAAACGTGTATGATTCAATGTGCATTGGCTCAAAGTGGAGCCCAAACAATCTACACTTTTCTTTAAAATATTTATATCATTTTCTATAGTGGAAGATAAAGTGGAGCATGCAATAGGTGTGCAAGAAGAAGAGGAAGCTATACTAGCATGGCACACATGAGAATCAATTTCTATTTTCAAAGATTCATTTTTCTTTAAAACTAAATCCAACTCTTTTGAAATTGAATCAATTTTATTTTTCAAGACAAGATTATCTTTAAAAGTAGAATCTAATTTTGAAGATAAAATCTCATTGTGCTTCACAACATCACCACAATCATTTTTGCTTTTCAAAACTTCAATCTCATTAAGGGCAAGGTCAAATTGAGATTTAAGTGAGTCACGTTTACTTGCAATCTCTTCCTTCTCTTGCAAAACCGATTCAAAATTAGAACACAAATCCTTTAATTCATTTTTCAAAACAAGGTTGTCCTCTTTCAAAAGACTGTGTTTTTCCACAAAATTTTCAAGCTTTTGAGCAAGTTCCAAATTCAATGTTTGAACTTCAAAACAACCATGGCAATAGGAACTAGAGCTATCATCTATTTGAGTGTCTGATTGTACCTCAAGGGAGTTATTCCCTTGGACCATGAAGCAATGCTCTTCAGACTTTTCTCTCTTAGATCTCCTCATCTTGTTGATAATCCTTGGAAGCTCGGGAGACGTCAATAAGCTCCAAACTGCAAAAGCAGAGTCATAATGATCAAACACCGGTAAAAGATGTTCACTAAGAGATGCTCTAAGTGCTCTAAGTGCTAATGCATTTGCCTTTTTATACATGCTATTATTAGGGAATGATTCCATAGTGGAGGCTTGATAAACTAGATGTCCTAAGCCTTTTAAATGTCTACTCATATTGGCCTTCCAAGCATCAAGTCTAATATGGTCAAACATAGGAGGGCTATCCATTAGAGCAAACTAAATGAGTGCAAATGAACAATGCAAATGAAGATTAGCAAACTAAGATCTCACTCCTAGGTGGTTAAACCTAAATATCAGGAGCGCTAGCTCTGATACCAATTGAAAAGTCACCTAGAGGGGGGGTGAATAGGTGATATGGCTAATCTAGGAAACTAAATGCGGAATTTAAAAACTTAATGCAATACACTCAAGTGTGATCAACAAATGATGCACACACAACCAATCCAAGCAATTATGAATGCACAATATGAATAGATGCAAGGCACAAAGTAAAGAGAGAGATAGAGAGAGTCAATGGATCAAGCGCAAACAACGAGATATGTTACGAGGTTCGAGCACCCAGCTCTACATCCCCGCCTTCGACACACGAAGGATTTCTAATCCACTAGCAAGTCCACAAAGAACTCTCACAAGGAGTACCCAACTCCTCTCTTTACAACCACAACCTCCTCCTTGAGGCAAGCTCCAATCCAACAAACAATCACCTCACAACTTGAGGGATTAGCACAAAGCAAACAAGGATCACCTCACAACTTGAGGGATACAACCCAAGGCACAAAGCCAAACAAAGATTGGGTTTTTAACTTGGTGGTCTAACAAACAACCACAAACAATTTCTTTCTCCCACACAAATAACCTATAGAATAGATAGTAGATTTTAGCTCAAGTGTGGAGAAAACCAATGGAATGAAAATCAAAATCACAAAGAAAAATCCTTGGGAAATAATAGAAATCAAGATGGTGAAGTTCAATCAAAAGCTTTTCCCAAAAACCCTCTTCTTTGATTTTCCAAGCCCTAGCAAAAACACCAAAAGGATTGTTCAATTCAAGTCCAAAAACTTCTTTTGATTGCAGTGAAAACACCAGAGAGTAAGGAAAAATTCACACAAAAAATCTTAGAGAAAAACTCTCACAAATGGGGTATTTATAGACCCCAGAAAAATATAGCCGTTGGCAGCAAAAAAGCCAGAAATACATTGCCGGTCGACCGGTCCGGTCGACCGTCCAACGGTCAATTTTGCCCGTTAGCAGATGCCGGTCGACTGCCCCGGTCGACCCGGACGGTCGGCTGGCCCAATAGGCAGCCAGCGTGCACGTATCTGTGCACGTCGGTCGACCCGGACGGTCGACCGGCTACTTGGTGCGGTTGACCGTTCGGGTCGACCGACCTAGCCTGGCATAGGCTGTTCTGGTCAGCAAAAACATGTAATTTTTAATCCTAAAAATTCTCATTAAATCTCTAAAAATTCACAAAAATCGTTTTATCAATTTGCATTGATATATAAACATGTGGTAAAAAGTTTAGCTAAAATATCAATCAATATGAACTATTTTTGTGTTATAGAAATTTTGCCAAAAACAAAAAACTGTATTTTCTAAAACTTGGATCTTTGAGTAGAAAATACATTTTGTCTAAAACTCATCCAAATACAAAAACATGATATTTAAACATTTTGAAACATGATGCATATGGATAGAAATCCAATATACATGAAACATATATATATCCATGTTTTTGACTTTAATTCCAAAATATGTTTTGTTATAAATACCAATACATAAAACACATGAATAAGTAAGTCAAAACTAAGTTTGTCTAAGAGTTGAAGCATGCATGTATATAGACCAAATCTAATATACATTAAACCATATAAACTTGTTTTGAATCTATCTATTCATGCAAACCAAGATCGGTTAAACCTAAAACCGAAAAACCGAAAATCAATATTCAAAACATGAAACGTGTGTGTTGTGAACTTGAGCATATCATACTATTCTAATCTTTACAATTTGGATCTAAACACAAAACTAAACTAAGGTACCGATGTCTTCTTGTAGAGCGCAATCTCCAAGCCGACTCGATCCAAAACTCCGTGATCCACCGAGCTTGACTCCAAAGAGTGCAATATATAATCTTGTCACTCGGGCTCTTGAATCACCATGTGGGTAGCTTCCAAATCATCTTGTTGAAGCTAATCACCAACTAATAACTTGATTAATGATCTGAAACTTAAACATCACAAGATAATTAGTACACATAACTACATGAGTTAATCATCATCAAAACTAGAGTGGAAGGCCTTTGGGCTAACAGATAGTACTTCTTTAAGAACTTGCCATTGATCGGCATCATGAGTAAGTTGCCGTCTGAAGTCATGAGACGGTATGCTCCGTTATAATAGACTGTTTCTATTACAAATGGTCCTTCCCATTTAGGCTGAAATTTACCTTTGGTCTTGTGCGTCATAATCATTGATCGTCTGACGGTTAAAACCAAATCTCCTTTCTGGAAGATTCTTTGCTTGACCTTCTTATTGAAGGCTTTTGAGATTCGAGCTTGATACAACTCGATGTGTTGTTGGACTTGTAGTCGCTTTTCATCTAGGGCTTCGAGCTCTTGAAGACGCAACCGGTCATTGTCTTCTGATGTGATCTTAGTCATTAGAGCGACTCGCAACGATGGCATCTGGATTTCCAACGGGATGACTGCTTCATACACGTATACCAGGGAAAAAGGCGTATTGCCTGTCGGTGTCCGAACCGTGGCTCGGTAGGCCCAAAGACATTCACCAAGCTTTTCATCCCAATCTCGCTTATTCGAGGAGATAAACTTCTTGAGTAGCTTGATGATCATTTTGTTGAATGCTTCCGCCAAACCACTAGCGGCGGGATTATAGGCAGTCAAAGCTACATTCTGAATTCGGTATTTATCGCAGAACTGATAGAATACCTGGCTTATGAATTAGGGACCATTATCATGGATGATCTGCCTAGGGACACCAAATCGATGGATGACATGGTGTTTGATGAAATTAACCATGTTAGAGGTTTTGACTTCAACCAGTGGTATAGCTTCTGCCCACTTTGAAAAGTAGTCGGTGATTGTCAAAATGAACCGGTGACCTCTTTTCGAAGAGGGGCTGATTGGTCCTATGACATCAATTCCCCATGCTTCAAATGGCCATGAAGCAACAGTTGGGTGGAGCAACTCCGAAGGCTAGTGTATGAAGTTCGCATGAATCGGCATGCTTTACACCTTCGTGCGTATTGGATAGCATCGGCTATCATGGTTGGCCAATAATATCCAAGCCTATGCAACCTGTCTTTGAGCTTTGGACCTGGCTGATGAGCTCCGTAAATGCCGTCATGTGCTTCTTTAAGCACTTCCTGTGCCTCTGGATTAGAAAGGCAACGAAGGAGGACACCGTCATACGAACGACGATAAAGTATCTTCAGAGTTGGATCGTAGTACAAAACGGAGAGACCTTCGTCTGATAGATGCCGCTTCTTTAGGATCGTCTGGCAGCAAACCATATAAGGCATAGTCGATGAGAGGAAATCTCCAATCTCTTGGCTCAAGATCCATCGAAACATTATAGGCTTCTCGGGTTTTTAACATATGCTTAGAGCATACAAGGTGTCGAGTGGCCACCGTGAGGTGATACTCGGCGTCGGCTAGCAAGGCTAGCGTTGTTGCTAAGGCAGTAAAAGTGTCTGCCCTGATATTCTGAGACCGAGACACGTGCCCGATGTAGAAACCTTCAAATAGATTAGTCAACTCGATGATTGTGTGGTAATAAGGCACCAAATCCTCATGGCGAACTTCATATTCGCCTTTAACCTGATTGATAATCAGTTTTGAATTGCCATAAGCTTTGAGGCAGCGTATCCCCATTCCATGGGCGAGCTGAAGACCAATGAGTAGAGCATATATTCTGCTACATTGTTGGAGCATGATTCTGTCAGGGAGAATGCTCTAGGAAGGACATGGTTCTGTGGGGAGATAAACACAACCCCCACTCCGGCAATGATCTTGCCTTTTGGGCCTATTCATGATGCTCCATCGAAGAACATCTGCCACACTTCCTCCTCTGAGGTTGCATTAGACTCGAAGACTTCATCTGGAATATCTTCATGAAGTTTTGAGTGTTCTGAAACTGGATGAGCAGCCAAGAACTCTGCAAGGGCCTGGCCTTTAACCGCCTCTGAGGAATAAAGATCATATCATATTGAGACAATAAAAGTGCCCATTTAGCCAATCTTGAATTCAATGATCCTGGCTTCGTCATGAGAAGATGCAAAGGATTCACTCTGGAGATGACATGTATGGTTTGGCCGACCAAATAATATCGCGTCTTCTAAACAGCAAAGACAAGAGCTAAACACTCTTTATCGATAGGATTGTAGCGAGATTCTGCTCCTATGAGAGTCCTGGTCAGATAATAAATGGCTTGCTCGTGACCATCGTCATCCTTTTGAGCAAGGAGGGCACCAAGAGAATGGTCCATAGCTTTCACATAAATCAAGAATGGTTTCCCTGATGTGGGGGCCACTAAGACTGGAGGTTTTGTGAGGTATGTCTTGATATCCTCATAAGCTTCTTGACAAGCTTGATCCCATATGAAGAAAGCGCCCTTTTCATGAGTCGGGTGAACGGCTGACAGCGGCCTGAAAGATTTGCGATGAACCTTCTGATATACGCCAGTCTACCTTGCAAACCTCTAAGCTCTTTGAGGTTCCTCGGTGGATGCATGTTCTGAATGGCTTTGACCTTGTCTGGGTCAAGATGAATCCCTTTTGATGTAACAATAAACCCAATGAACTTGCCACTTGACACTCCCAAAAAGGATTTTGTCGGATTCATTTTCAGTTAGTGAGCCCGCATTATGTCGAACATCGTTCTCAAGTCATGAAGATGGTCGTTCTTATTGCGGCTTTTGACAGTAATGTCATCGATATAGCATTCTATCCTTTTTTGGAGATGATCGCGGAAGATTGTACTCATTGCCCGCTGATAGGTTGCTCTGACGTTCTTCAGTCCGAAGTGCATTATGGTGTAGCAGTATACCCCCAAGGGTGTTCGGAATGAAGTATGCTTCTCGTCGTCGGGGTACATTTTGATTTGATTGTACCCTGAAAAGCCATCCATGAAAGACATTCTTTCGAATCCACAAGTGTTGTCAATCATGACATCAGTGATGGGCAGTGAGAATTCGTCTTTAGGACATGTATTGAGAACACGGTAGTCGATGCAGATCCGTATCTTCCCATTCTTCTTGAGGACTAGAACGATATTAGCAACCCAATCAGGATGTTTTTCCTCCCGGATGAAGCCACATGCAATGAGCTTATGGACTTCAGCTTCAATAGCTTCCATAATGTTTGGGCGAAACCGACGTTGTTGCTGCTTGACTGGCTTGATGTTGGGCTTGATATTCAGACGTTGCATGGCTACTTGCGGATCAAGTCCGGGCATGTCTTCGTAGTTCCATGCGAAGACGTCTATATACTCCTTTACGAGTATTATCAATTCTTCCTTTTTTGTAAGTGATAGGCTTTCACTTATAAAGATGGGCTTAGGGTGGTCTTGACTACCCAGGTTGACCTGCATCACCTTATCTTCAGTAGGTGGTTCGTGCAGTTCGAATCTTTCTTCCCATTGGAGGTCTAATTACTGGGCCCATAGTTCCTCATCAGTCGCTTTCGCAGGCTCCAATTGACTGCTTGAAGTCATATTAATGGTGAGGTTTTCGAATGTCATTCCCACAATAACATCTGAGTCCTACTCGGAGGATGAGGCTGAATATGATGGAATTGGTTCATCGTCTTTGACTTGAACCGTTGCTGACGATGTGAGTGTAACATATCCTAACCCCCTGCGTGTACTATCATAGTAATTTGCAGGCTTCCCTTTAGGCACAAAGTTACGCAGCAAACTACGCCTTCCTTTTCCGAAATTCAGGCCTTCTCCATGCTTGAGGTTGTATCCCATTTTCTTCATAATATGGCGCGATGGCCGCGCGTAGTGAAAGAATTGTGGGGTATCTGAGTCTGAACTTGAATCTGCAGCTGTGGGTCCTCGTGGTTGGGTTCTACCAAAAATTATCGGTAGCTGACCTTCTCTGGATGGAGGGATCACTAGCGCGGCCCCTTCTATGGCTTCCATGGGCATACTGGATGCACTTGTTTTATGTAAAGGCATGTGCAGAGAGCTATCCACAATGAATTCAAACAACCCAACACTCGCAGGATAATCGAAAGAAATATTATCATTAATTACCCATTCACCCTCATCTTCAGGAGGAGTATTACAATGGGGATTATTAAGACATGCTACGATTGGTTCACCAATCAAAATGGTTGGCATGCCTGTTTCGGATTCTGAATCCGCCTCATTGCCACTTTCATCATCATCTGGCAATGGTTCTTGTTAGCCCAAAAGGTTACACTCTCCAATTGTTTAGAGTTTTGATGATAACAAAACAAATAAGAGCTATTTGGTACTAATAAGTTTATTCAAGATAAGTTTCAGATTTGTACCATTTTTGGAGGCCATTGCTTGGTTTTGCAAGAATTTCTAGGTTCATGGAGCAAAGAAGGCATATGGCACAACAAGGAAGGAACATAGAAGAGAAGGCTCTAGCAAAGCATTGCATGGCTCAAGACCTCATTTTGTCTCAAGAGACTTCATTAGATTTGTTTTTAGTTTTATAGTTTTGTTAAAGAATAGTGAATAGGTTTGAAGCTCTATATTCCAACACACACGTTTTTGCGCACATCCCATTTCTAAAAATATTCCCTATAAATATAAACAAAATATTTTAATTTAAAGCTTTTTGATTATAAACTCA
Organism: Agave tequilana; assembly: GCA_038442645.1. Classification (NCBI taxonomy): domain Eukaryota; kingdom Viridiplantae; phylum Streptophyta; class Magnoliopsida; order Asparagales; family Asparagaceae; genus Agave; species Agave tequilana. The sequence continues at coordinate 509,500 of JAVJIF010000773.1, forward strand.
ATTTTGTATAATTTACATAGTTCAAATCAAAACTATTTTGTTAAATTTCAATATCCCCTCAAAATTCTGTTTCTATTTTGGTTTCTGACCTGAGCCGGTCGACCGACCGGTCAACTTGTTGGCCCAAGAGGTTACACTCTCTTGTTTTGTGTTTTGATGATGACAAACCAAATAAGAGCTATTTGGTACTAATGAATTTGTTGAAGATAAGTTTTAGGTTTTGTACCATGTTTGGAGACCATTGGCTTAGCTTTTGCAAGAACTTCTAAGTTTCACCTAGCAAGGAAGGTAAATTGCACAATCAAGGAAGGATCATAGAAGAGAAGGCACTAGCAAGGCATTGGATGGCTCAAAGACTTGAAGATTGCTCAAAAAGTATTTAATCATTGTATTTTTAGTTTTATAGTTTGTTAAAGAATAGTGGATAGGTTTGAAGCTCTATCACACACGTTTTTGCGCACAAGTTTATTCCAAAACGTTTTCTAATATTTTATACAAAAATATTTTGTATACAAGATTTTGTCTACATTTATATCTTTATGTTTTATACTAATCTATGTTAAAAAGTATTTTTGTCAAAATCAAAATCTCCTTTATATTCTTTCCAAAAACTGATTTTTAACCTGTTCCGGTCGACCGACCGGTCGACTGAGTCTATGTCAGGTTTGATCGGTCGACCGTCCCAGTCGACCGTGGAACTGGCAGGTGCACGTATCCGTGTGCATGTCTGCCGGTCGACCGTGCAGTCGACCGACTGTAGCTCAGTCTGCTCTCGGTTAAAATGGGTCGACCGGGCGGTCGACCGCTGGCCTGCAACGGTCATATATTTGAACTTGCGGTCGACCGACCGGTCGACCGACAGAGCCGTTTGAACAGTAACGGGCATTTTTTTCTGAGCTGTTTATTTTTGTCTTTTTCTCACTTAAGTGAGTTTAAATGACCTGTTTTGGGTTTAATACATTCTGATTAGCCTTAAAAATGTTTTATCTTCTAACCCTAGCCCTCTCCTATAAATAGGGGTGTTTGGGGAGAGATTGGTTCACCTAATTATTACAAGAAAAATTCAAAAGTTTAAGGCATTCAAAAGAGCTTGGTTTCTTGGTTTTTGTGCTGAAATTCTCTCTCATTTTCTGAAGTGTTTTCAAGAATTCTCTGATTTCATTTTCTTTTCTCTTTACACACAAGAGCTTCATTCCTACTCATTGTTCTCTAAGGACCTTTGTAAGGGAAGAGAATTTTGAAAGAGAAAGTTTGTGGTCTTTTGACTACCAAGAGAGAACTTGTACTTGAGATTGTGGAGTTGGGTACTCCGGTGTATTTGTGACATCTTTGTGATAGTGGAAGTGGTTGGAATCCTTCTGGGGAAGGCGGGAAAGTAGAGCTGGGTGCTCGAACCTCGATAATAAATCTTGGTGTTTGCGTTTGGTTTACTTTCCTTGTTCTTGCACTACTTTCATTGCTTTTGTTTGTCATTGCCATATTCACTTGTTACCATTCATCTTGTCAATCATTGTCCCATACAACAAGGTTGCATTGCGCACCTCCAACTCATATTTACGAGGAATCAGGAGGAAGGAGTTCAGAACCCTTCACGGGGCATTCGGCTCTTAGTCTTATTTTGGGAGATTGTTGCATCATATTTTTAAATTGTGCATTGATTAGCATTATCACCTATTCACCCCCCCCTCTAGGTGATTTTCAATTGGTATCAGAGCTTGGGCTCTAGGTTTTGACTTAACATCCATAGAGAGATCCTTAAAATTTGCTAATCAACATTTCTCATTTCATTCATTCATCACTAGTAAACATGGCCGATAACATTAAATCCCCACCTAAATTTGATGGACTCAACTTCCCTATTTGGAAGGTTAGGATGACTATCTTTTTGCAATCATTAGGTAGTTTAGTGGCTAAGTCCTTGACCAAACCCTATGTAGCACCCGATAGTGATGAGAGCACATGGACCGACTTCAACTTTAGAGAATATGAGGCTAACTCCAAGGCTCAAAACTCCCTTTTAACCGCCTTGAATGAGGATGACCTTACACGGGTAATTCATTGCCAATCCGCCTATGAGATTTGGCAACACTTATTGGTCACACATGAAGGGACTTCACAAGTCAAGAGAGCTAAGATAGATCTCTTGAGGTCTCAATATGAATCATTTAAAATGCTTGATGATGAATCTATTGATTGTATGATTACTAGATTCACTAAAATCACCAATGGTCTTTCTTCCTTAGGTGACGTCATCTCCAACGATCAAAAGGTGCGCAAAGTGATTCGGGCTCTTCCTCCATCTTGGGAGATAAAGGCCACCACCTTGAAGGAATTGAACGACAAAGATGAGATGGACATCATTAGTCTCATTGGGAACCTAAAGACCCATGAGATGGAGAAAAAATCAAGAGAAGAGGCCGCTCCAACAAAGAAGAAGTCCATAACTTTCAAGTCTTCATCCACTCTTGAAGACGATGAAGAAGATGAAGAAGAAGATGAGGAGCTCTCCCTCCTTGTGCGAAATATCAAAAGGATGTACCGGAGGAACAAGCTCAACTTCCGGAGAAAATTTGAAGGCAAAGAGGAGAGGAAAATTATATGCTACAATTGCCGAAAGCCCGGACACATCATGGCAGATTGCCCGGAGTTCAAGAAGAAGATGACCTCCTCCTTCAAGCCAAAGAAATCGGAAGAAAAGAAAGCGTATAAGGCAACTTGGGATTCGAAAAGCGAGTCCGAGGAAGAGGCGGATGTAGCAAATATGTGTTTCATGGCAAACACACCTAAGGTAACCCCTCAACCCCTTGATGATGAAGATGATGAATTAAGTAAGGAAGTTCTTGTACATGCTTTTGTTGAACTTTCTGAAACTTATGATAACAAGAAAATTGAATGCTTTAAATTGCAAAACGAAGTTGCTTTTCTCAAAAATCAACTTGCTATGGTTTTTAAAGAAAAGGATGACATTTCTTCTAATCTCATTTCTATTCAAAATGAGTTTAATGCCTACAAGGTTTCTTATAAGGGAAAATCTCCTATTGTTGATGAAAAAGAAATTTCCTCTTTAAAAACTAAAATGGTTGATTTTGAAAAAGTTTTGAAAGATTGTGCTTTTAACACTAAGAAACTTGAAGAAAAATTTTATAAAAAACACACCCCTCATGCTCACACTACACATAACACTTCTCATGCTAAATCTTTTCTTGCTCACAACTCCCATGCTCACAAATCACACACTCACTATGCTTTTAAATATGGTAGAGTATATAGATGCACATATTGTGGTAAAAATGGACATTTAGCTAAGTTTTGTTATGATCAATTAAATAGATCCAATAATCTTGTTTGGGTTCATGGCTCTAACCCTCAAGGACCCAAGAAAATGTGGGTACCAAAATCAAGTCCTAAATTGTTTGATGTAGGTACACACCAAGGCTCCAAGACGTAGGGAGCGGTGGTACCTTGATAGTGGTTGTTCAAAACACATGACGTGGGATATCAACAACTTTATAACCCTATCAAGGTACATGGAAGGTGGCTCCGTCACCTTCGGGGATGACTCCAAAGGGACTATCATCGGTATAGGTAACATTCAAATTGGTGCATCTCCTATTATTGAGAATGTTGTTTTAGTTGAAGGTTTGAAACATAATTTGCTTAGCATTAGTCAATTTTGTGATCATGGACTTAAAGTTGTTTTTGATGATTGTTCTTGCAAGATTTTTGATATTAAAACAAATGATTGTATTCTCACCGGTTTTCATGATGATAATGTTTATATCATTGACATGCTTAATATTGAGTGTTCTACTAAATGCTTGAATGCTTTTGATAAAAATTCTTGGCTTTGGCATAGAAGATTAGGACATGCTTCTTTTGAACATCTTTCTAGGATTAATTCAAAGGAATTGGTGAAGGGTATTCCTTGCTTGAAGTTTGAGAAAGATCGCATTTGTGGTGCGTGCCAACTTGGAAAACAAACCAAGTCTTCCTTCAAACCAATCAAGGATATCATGTCAACTAGGCCTTTAGAATTAATTCATATGAATCTTTTTGGACCTACTAAAACTAAGAGTTTAAATGGTAGTAGATATGCATATGTTTTGGTTGATGATTTTTCCCGTTTCACTTGGGTTTTCTTTTTGGAACACAAAGATCAAACCTTTTCTCATTTTAAGATTTTTCGAAAAAGGGTTGAAAAAGAAAAAGGTTTTCCGATTTGAAAATAAGGAGTGATAGAGGTGGTGAGTTTGTAAACCAACTCTTCATGACTTATTGTGATGAAAAGGGAATTAAGCATGAAATGTCTTGTCCTAGAACTCCACAACAAAATGGAGTTGTAGAAAGGAAAAATAGAACACTTCAAGAGATGGCTAGGACAATGATAAGTGAATATGACCTCCCTCAATATTTATGGGCCGAGACCGTAAACACCGCATGCTACATCTCAAATCGCATTTATGTGTGTAAGAATTCTTCCAAAACATCTTTTGAAATGTATCATTCTAGAAAACCTAATGTTGCATATTTTAAAGTTTTTGGATGCAAGTGTTTTGTTTTAAATACTAAGGAGAATTTGGGTAAGTTTGATGCTAAGGCTTATGAAGCTATCTTTGTTGGATATTCTTCTACTAGCAAAGCATATAGAGTTTTTAATAGATCTTCACTTACTATTGAAGAAACCATGCATGTTAAGTTTGAAGAATCTAATGTGGTTGTTGAGAATGTTGTAGAGATTGAACCATTAGGTGAAGACATGGAGAGACTATCCTTGAAGGACTCACCCGCTCAAGAAGAAAAGAAAGAATCTATTGGTGATGTTCAAGAGGATAAAGAGGAAAGCTCTCAACCGCTTCCTAAAGCTTGGAGATACGCTACAAATCATCCTAAGGAGCTCATCTTGGGTGATGCATCTAAAGGAGTCACAACACGCTCCAAACTCCATGACCTATGTGGTAACTCTGCTTTCATTTCTCATTTTGAACCCAAAGGCATTCTCGAAGCCGAGTCGGACCCATATTGGTTGCTTGCCATGCAAGAGGAACTCAATCAATTTGAGCGCAACCAAGTTTGGCACCATGTTCCTAAACCCCACGATAGACCAATAATTGGTACTAAGTGGATCTTTAGAAACAAGATGGATGAGTCCGGAAATGTCATTAGGAATAAAGCTAGGTTAGTGGCCCAAGGTTACACTCAAGTTGAAGGAATTGACTTTGAGGAGACCTTTGCACCCGTAGCACGGCTTGAAGCCATACGGATGACACTAGCTTTTGCATCTTTCAAAAATTTTGAACTTTTTCAAATGGATGTGAAAAGTGCATTTTTGAATGGTTTTATTAATGAAGAAGTTTATGTTTCTCAACCTCCCGGTTTTGTTGATCATGTTCATCCCGATTTTGTTTTTAAACTTGATAAAGCTTTATATGGATTGAAACAAGCTCCTAGAGCTTGGTATGAAAGGCTTTCTAGTTTTCTTATTTTAAATGATTTTATTAAAGGCAAAGTAGACACTACTCTATTCACTAAGCGTGTTGATAATGATATATTAATTGTGCAAATTTATGTTGATGATATAATTTTGGTTCTACTAATGAGCTTTTGTGCAAGGATTTTGAAAAGGTAATGCAACTTGAGTTTGAAATGTCTTCAATGGGTGAGCTAAATTTCTTACTTGGACTCCAAATCAAGCAATTGCAAAACGGGACGTTCATAAGTCAAGCCAAGTACACGAAGGAACTTGTAAAGAAGTTTGGACTTGAAGGCTCAAAGACTTGCAACACTCCCATGGCAACTACAACCAAGCTTGATAAAGATGACCAAGGTAAAAATGTTGATATTAAATTATATAGAAGCATGATAGGAAGTCTTTTATATTTAACAGCAAGTAGGCCGGATATCATGTTTAGTGTGTGTCTTTGTGCTAGATTTCAATCGTGTCCTAAAGAGTCCCATCTTATTGCGGTAAAACGCATTATTCGTTATATTAAGGGCACTATTGGGATGGGTCTATGGTATCCGAAAACGGAGATTTCTCAATGACGAGTTATTCGGATGCCGACTATGCGAGTTGTAGAGTAGATAGAAAGAGTACTAGTGGGACATGTCAATTTCTTGGTAATTGTCTTGTTTCATGGTCCTCTAGGAAACAAAATTCCGTAGCACTCTTAACCGCCGAGGCGGAGTATGTTGCCGCGGGGGCTTGTTGTGCACAAGTCCTTTGGATGAAACATACTCTCCTTGATTTTGATTTGCATTTTGATCATATAAAAATATTTTGTGATAATACTAGTACTATACACATGACTAAGAATGCAAATCAACATAGTAAGACCAAGCACATTGAGATTAGATATCACTTTCTTAGAGATCATTTTGAGAAAGGAGATATAGATATTGATTATGTTTCCACGGATTTACAACTAGCCGATGTTTTCACTAAACCACTTGATTTTGCTAGATTTTCGTTTATTTGTGGAGAACTTAATGTTTGTGTTATTGAATAAACATGTTTTTCATAACCCTTTTTGATGTATGCCAAAAAGGGGGAGAATAAGTTTACATGGGACAAAAATAAGTTCATTTGGTCTTGGTTCCATATGAATTTATATGTTTTGGTTTTATGAGTTTTTGTTATGAGTCTTGTGTTTTATGAATTTGAGAACTCTTGTATTTTGTGTTTTATTGGTATTGTTTCAATTTGGTTTCAATTGACATCAAGAGTATGTTTTTGTGTTTTTAATAAATTCTTGTGTTTTCATATAGCATAATTTGAGGGGGAGTCTTCTCCTCCCCCATATTTTTGTCTATAGCCTATTTGTTTTGTCATCATCAAAAAGGGGGAGATTGTTGGCCCAAGAGGTTACACTCTCTTGTTTTGTGTTTTGATGATGACAAACCAAATAAGAGCTATTTGGTACTAATGAATTTGTTCAAGATAAGTTTCAGGTTTTGTACCATGTTTGGAGACCATTGGCTTAGCTTTTGCAAGAACTTCTAAGTTTCACATAGCAAGGAAGGCAAATTGCACAATCAAGGAAGGATCATAGAAGAGAAGGCACTAGCAAGGCATTGGATGGCTCAAAGACTTGAAGATTGCTCAAAAAGTATTTAATCATTGTATTTTTAGTTTTATAGTTTGTTAAAGAATAGTGGATAGGTTTGAAGCTCTATCACACACGTTTTTGCGCACAAGTTTATTCCAAAACGTTTTTTAATATTTTATACAAAAATATTTTGTATACAAGATTTTGTCTACATTTATATCTTTATGTTTTATACTAATCTATGTTAAAAAGTATTTTTGTCAAAATCAAAATCTCCTTTATATTCTTTCCAAAAACTGATTTTTAACCTGTTCCGGTCGACCGACCGGTCGACTGAGTCTATGTCAGGTTTGACCGGTCGACCGTCCCAGTCGACCGTGGAACTGGCAGGTGCACGTATCCGTGTGCATGTCTGCCGGTCGACTGTGCAGTCGACCGACTGTAGCTCAGTCTGCTCTCGGTTAAAATGGGTCGACCGGGCGGTCGACCGCTGGCCTGCAACGGTCATATATTTGAACTTGCGGTCGACCGACCGGTCGACCGACAGAGCCGTTTGAACAGTAACGGGCATTTTTTTCTGAGCTGTTTATTTTTGTCTTTTTCTCACTTAAGTGAGTTTAAATGACCTGTTTTGGGTTTAATACATTCTGATTAGCCTTAAAAATGTTTTATCTTCTAACCCTAGCCCTCTCCTATAAATAGGGGTGTTTAGGGAGAGATTGGTTCACCTAATTATTACAAGAAAAATTCAAAAGTTTAAGGCATTCAAAAGAGCTTGGTTTCTTGGTTTTTGTGCTGAAATTCTCTCTCATTTTCTGAAGTGTTTTCAAGAATTCTCTGATTTCATTTTCTTTTCTCTTTACACACAAGAGCTTCATTCCTACTCATTGTTCTCTAAGGACCTTTGTAAGGGAAGAGAATTTTGAAAGAGAAAGTTTGTGGTCTTTTGACTACCAAGAGAGAACTTGTACTTGAGATTGTGGAGTTGGGTACTCCGGTGTATTTGTGACATCTTTGTGATAGTGGAAGTGGTTGGAATCCTTCTGGGGAAGGCGGGGAAGTAGAGCTGGGTGCTCGAACCTCGATAACAAATCTTGGTGGTTGCGTTTGGTTTACTTTCCTTGTTCTTGCACTACTTTCATTGCTTTTGTTGCTTGCTTTTGTTTGTCATTGCCATATTCACTTGTTACCATTCATCTTGTCAATCATTGTCCCATACAACAAGGTTGCATTGCGCACCTCCAACTCATATTTACGAGGAATCAGGAGGAAGGAGTTCAGAACCCTTCACGGGGCATTCGGCTCTTAGTCTTGTTTTGGGAGATTGTTGCATCATATTTTTAAATTGTGCATTGATTAGCATTATCACCTATTCACCCCCCCTCTAGGTGATTTTCACAACTGACACTAAGTCAGGTCAGATCGGTCGACCGATCCGATCGACCGGGCTTCTGGCAGATTGGGTGCGTGCATGTGTGCACGTTTCCCGGTCGACCGGGCGGTCGACCGAAGCCCTTCGGTCGATCGGGCGGCTGGCCGACTGAAGTGCAGTTGCTCTCTGTTTGTGCCCAGTCGATCGGGCGGTCGACCGGGAGCCTGCAACCGCTCTTTTATTTGAACCCGGTCGACCGAGAGAGTCGTTTCTGCCATAACGGGTAGTTTTTAAACATGTTTTATTTTTGTCTTTTTCTTCCTAAAACGAGTTTAAATGATATTTTCTGGACCTAATACTTCCTAATTACCATTAAGTGGGTTTACTCCTTAATCCCTAGCCCTCTCCTATAAATAGGGGTGATTAGGGTGAGGTTTCTTCACAACAAAAATTTGCAAAAGTTTCAAAAGTTTAAGGCATTCAAAGGAGTTTTGTTTCTTAGTTTTTGTGCTGAAAATCTCTCTCATTTTCTGAAGTATTTTTCAAAACTCTCTGATTTTCATTTTCTTTTTCCACTTACATACAAGAGTTTCAATCCTACTCATTGTTCTACAAGGATTTTGTAAGGGAAGAGAATTTTTCAAGAGAAAGTTTGTGGTCTTTTGATCACCAAGTGAATACTTGTACTTGAGATTGAGGAGTTGGGTACTCCGGTGTAATTGTAACCTCTTTGTGAAGTTATAGTGGTTAGAAATCCTTCTGGGGAAAGCGGGGACGTAGAGCTAGGTGCTCGAACCTTAAAAAAATTCTCGGTGTTTGCGTTTAGTTTACTTGCTCTTGCTTCTTGCTTTACTTTCATTGCTCCTACTACTTGCTCTCTATTTTCATTGTAATATTCACTTGTTTCATATTCATATTGTCAATCAAAGTCCCATACAACAAGATTGCATTGTGCACCTCAAACTCATATCTAGAGGTATCACGAGGAAGGAGTTCAGAACCCTTCGCAGGGCATTCTGCTTCTAGTCTTATTTTGGGCGATTGTTGCATCATATTTTTTAATTGTGCATTGATTAGCATTATCACCTATTCACCCCCCCTCTAGGTGATTTCAATTGTTATCAGAGCTTGGACTCTAGGTTTTGACTTAACATCCTTAGAGAGATCCTTAAAATTTGCTAATCAACATTTGCATTCTTTCATTCAACACTAGTAAACATGGCCAACAACATCAAAACCCCTCCTAAATTTGATGGACTTAATTTCCCTATTTGGAAGGTTAGGATGACCATTTTTCTACAATCTTTAGGTAGCTTAGTTGCTAAATCCTTGACCAAACCCTATGTTAGACCCGATAGTGAGGAAAGCACTTGGTCCGACTTTACTTTAGAGAATATGAGGCTAACTCCAAGGCCCAAAATTCCCTTTTAACCGTCTTGAATGAGGATGACCTTACACGGGTAATACATTGTCAATCCGCCTATGAGATTTGGCAACATATGTTGGTCACACACGAGGGGACATCACAAGTAAAGAGAGCTAAGATAGATCTCTTGAGGTCCTAATATGAATGCTTTAAAATGATTGATGATGAGTCTATTGATTCCATGATTACAAGGTTTACTAAAATTACCAATGCTCTTTCCTCTTTAGGTGATGATATTATCAATGACCAAAAGGTGCGAAAAGTGATTCGAGCTCTTCCTTCATCATGAGAGATAAAGGCTACCACCTTGAAAGAGTTGAATGATAAGGATGAAATGGATCTCATAAGTCTCATTGGGAACCTAAAGACTCATGAGATGGAAAAGAAGACAAGAGAAAAAGCGGCTCCTCAAAAGAAGAAATCTATAGCCTTCAAGTCTTCCTCCACTCTTGATGATGATGAAGAATATGAAGAAGAAGATGATGAGCTATCCCTTCTTGTGCGAAACGTGAAGAGGATGTACCGCAAGAACAAGCTCAACTTTAGAAAGAAATTTGAAGGAAAAGAGGAGAGAAGAATCATTTGCTAAAATTGCCGAAAGCCCGGACACATCATGGCCGATTGCCTGGAGTTCAAGAAAAAGGTGACTTCCTCTTTCAAGCAAAAGAAGCCGGTTGAAAAGAAAGCTTACAAAGCCACATGGGATTCGGAAAGCGAATCCGAAGATGAGGTGGACACGGCGAACATGTGTTTCATGGCAAACACACCCAAGGTAACCTCCCAACCTCTTGATGAAGAAGATGAATTAAGTAAAGAAGTGCTTGTACATGCTTTTGTTGAACTTTCAGAAAGCTATGATAATAAAAAGGTAGAATGTTCAAAATTGGAAAATGAAATTGCTTTTCTTAAAAATCAACTTGCTATTGTTTCTAAAGAAAAGGATGAAATTTCTTCCAATCTACTCAATAAGAATTTAGTGCTTATAAAGTTGCTTGCAAAGCAAAATTTTCAAAGATTGATGAAAAAGAAATTTCTTTGTTAAAAACTAGAATTGTTGATTTTGAAAAAGTTTTGAAGGATTGTGCTTTCAATACTAAGAAACTTGAGGAAATATTTTCTAAAAAGCACACTTCTCATGCTAAAGCTTCTCATGTCAAAATTCCTCATGCTCATCATGTTAACACTACACATAACACTCATGCTCACAATTCACATGCTCACAAGTCACACACTCACTATGCTTTTAAATATGGTAGAGTTTATAGATGTACTTATTGTGATAAGAATGGATATTTAGCTAAGTTTTGTTATGACCAAGTTAATAGAACAAATAATCTTATATGGGTTCATGACACTAACTCTTTAGGACCCAAGAAAATGTGGGTACCAAAATCAGTCCTAAATTATTTGATCTAGGTACACACCAAGGCTCCAAGACGTAAGGAGTGGTGGTACCTTGATAGTAATTATTCAAGACACATGACATGGGATATCAACAACTTTACAACCCTATCAAGGTACGTTGAAGGTGGCACCGTCACCTTCGGGGATGACTCCAAGGGAACTATCATTGGTATAGGTAACATTCAAATTGGTGCATCTCCTATTATAGAAAATGATGTTCTTATTGATGGTTTAAAACATAACTTGCTTAGTATTAGTCAACTTTGTGACCGTGGACTTAAAGTTGTTTTTGATGATTCTTCTTGCAAAATTTTTGATTGTAAAACCAATGATTGTATTCTCACTGAATTTCGTGATAATAATATTTATATCATTGACATGCTTAATTTGGATTGTTCTACTAAATGCTTGAATGCTTTTGATGAAAATTCTTGACTTTGACATAGAAGATTAGGACATACATCTTTTGACCATCTTGTTAGGATTAATTCTAAGGAATTGGTGAAGGGTATACCTTGCTTGAAGTTTGAGAAAGACCGCATTTGTGGTGCGTGCCAACTTAGGAAACAAACCAAGTATTCCTTCAAACTAATCAAGGATATCATGTCAACTAGGCCATTAGAATTAATTCATATGGATCTTTTTGGACCAACTAAAACTAAGAGCTTAAATTGTAGTAGATATGTATTTGTTTTAGTTGATGATTTTTTCTGTTTCACTTTGGTTTTCTTTTTGGAACACAAAGATCAAACTTTTTCTCATTTCAAAATTTTTCAGAAAAGGGTTGAAAAAGAAAAAGGCTTTTCGATTTCAAAAATAAGGAGTGATAGAGGTGGTGAGTTTGTTAATCAACTCTTCATGACTTATTGTGATGAAAAGGAATCAAGCATGAAATGTCATGTCCTAGAACTCCACAACAAAATGAAGTTGTAGAAAGAAAGAATAGAACACTTCAAGAGATGGTTAGGACCATGATAAGTGAATATGACCTCCCTCAATATCCATGGGCCGAGGCTGTAAACACCGCATGCTATATATCAAATCGTATTTATTTGTGTAAAAATTCTTCCAAAACATCTTTTGAAATGTACCATTCTAGAAAACCTAATGTTGCATATTTCAAAGTTTTTGGATGCAAGTGTTTTGTTTTGAATACTAGAGATAACTTGGATAAATTAGATGCTAAGGCTTATGAAGCAATATTTGTTGGATATTCTACTACTAGCAAAGCTTATAGAGTATTCAATAAATCTTCACTTACCATTGAAGAATCCATGCGTGTTAAATTTGAAGAATCTAATGTGGTTGTTGAGAATGTTGTAGAGATTAACCCATTAGGTGAAGACATGGAGAGACTATCCTTGAAGGACTCACCCGCTCAAGAAGAAAAGCAAGAATCTATTGGTGAAGTTCAAAAGGATGTAGAGGAAAGCTCTCAACCGCTTCCTAAAGATTGGAGATACGCTACAAATCACCCCAAGGAACTCATCTTAGGTGATGTATCTAAAGGGGTAACAACTCGCTCTAAACTCCATGACTTATGTGGTAACTTTGCATTCATTTTTCATTTTGAACCCAAAAAACATCCTCGAAGCCGAGGGGGACTCATATTGGTTGCTAGCCATGCAAGAGGAACTCAATCAATTTGAGCGCAACCAAGTTTGGCACTTTGTTCCTAGGCCTCACGATAGACCAATAATTGGTACTAAGTGGATCTTTAGGAACAAGATGGATGAGTCCGAAAATGTCATTAGGAATAAAGCTAGGTTAGTGGCCCAAGGTTACACTCAAGTTAAGGGAATTGACTTTGAGGAGATCTTTGCACCCGTAGCACGGCTTGAAGCCATACGGATGACACTAGCTTTTGCATCTTTTAAAAATTATAAATTTTTTCAAATGGATTTGAAAAGTGCATTTTTGAATGGTTTTATAAATGAAGAAGTTTATGTTGAACAACTTCCCGGTTTTGTTGATCATGTTCATCCTAATTTTGTTTTTAAACTTGATAAAGCTTTGTATGGATTGAAACAAGCTCCAAGAGCTTGGTATGGAAGGCTTTCTAGTTTTCTCATTTCAAATGATTTTGTTAAAGGCAAAGTAGACACAACATTATTCACTAAGCATGTTGATAATGACATTTTAATTGTGCAAATTTATGTGGATGATATAATCTTTGGTTCTACTAATGAGTTTTTATGCAAGGAGTTTGAAAAGGTTATGCAATGTGAGTTTGAAATGTCTTTAATGGGTGAATTGAATTTCTTTCTTGGACTGCAAATCAAGCAATTGTAAGATGGGATATTCATATGTCAAGCCAAGTACGCAAAGGAACTCATAAAGAAGTTTGGACTTGAAGGCTCAAAAGTTTGCAACACTCTCATGGCAACTACAACCAAGCTTGATAAGGATGACCAAGATAAATGTGTTGATATTAAGTTATATAGAAGAATGATAGGTAGTTTGTTGTATTTGACGGCAAGTAGGCCGGACATCGTGTTTAGTGTGTGTCTTTGTGCTAGATTTCAATCGTGTCCTAAAGAGTCCCATCTTATTGCGATAAAACGCATCATTCGTTATATTAAGGGCACAATTGGAATGGGTCTTTGGTATCCGAAAGTCGGAGATTTCTCAATGACGAGTCATTCGGATGCCGACTATGCGGGTTGTAGAGTAGATAGAAAGAGTACTAGTGAAACATGTCAATTTCTTGGTAATTATCTTGTTTCATGGTCCTCTAGGAAATAAAATTCCATAGCTCTCTCAACTACCGAGGCGGAGTATGTTGCCGCGGGTGCTTGTTGTGCACAAGTCCTTTGGATGAAACATACTCTTCTTGATTATAATTTGCATTATAACTATATAAAAATATTTTGTGATAATACTAGTACTATACATATGACTAAGAATGCAAATCAACATAGTAAGACCAAGCACATTGAGATTAGATATCACTTTCTTAGAGATCATTTTGAGAAAGGAGATATAGATATTGATTATGTTCCTACAGATTTGCAACTTGCCGATATTTTCACTAAACCACTTGATTTTGCTAGATTTTCCTTCATTTGTGGTGAACTTAATGTTTGTGTTATTGAATAAAAATGTTTTTCTTAACCCTTTTTGATGTATGATAAAAAGGGGGAGAATGAGTTTATATTTGGAAATATGAGCTCATATGGTTTTGGTTCCATATGAGTTTATATATGTTTTTGATTTGATTTTGATTTTTGCAAAGTGAAGTGTTTTTATGATTTTTGTATTTGAGTTTAAGTGTTTTGCAAGTGTTTTATATCTTATGGTTTTTAATCGTATGGTTTTTGCTTGCTATTCAAATTGTTTTTCCTTGTTTAATATAGCATAATTTGAGGGGGAGCTTACACCCTCTCTTTTATCTTTTAACATAGCCTATTGGTTTTGTCATCATCAAAAAGGGGGAGATTGTTGGCCCAAAAGGTTACACTCTCCAATTGTTTAGAGTTTTGATGATAACAAAACAAATAAGAGCTATTTGGTACTAATAAGTTTATTCAAGATAAGTTTCATATTTGTACCATGTTTGGAGGCCATTGCTTGATTTTGCAAGAATTTCTAGGTTCATGGAGCAAAGAAGGCATATAGCACAAGGAAGGAACATAGAAGAGAAGGCTCTAGTAAAGCATTGCATGGCTCAAGACCTCATTTTGGCTCAAGAGACTTCATTAGATTATTTTTAGTTTTATAGTTTTGTTAAAGAATAGTGAATAGGTTTGAAGCTCTATATTCCAACACATGTTTTTCCGCACATCCCATTTTTAAAAATATTCCTTATAAATATATACAAAATATTTTAATTTAAAGCCTTTTGATTATAAACTCAATTTTGTGTATTTTACATAGTTCAAATCAAAACTATTTTGTTAAATTCAATATCCCCTCAAAATTCTGTTTCTATTTTGGTATTTGGCCTGAGCCGGTCGACCGACACTAAGTCAGGTCAGATCGGTCGACCGATCCGGTCGATCGGGCTTCTGGCAGATTGGGTGCGTGCATGTGTGCACGTTTCCTGGTCGACCAGGCGGTCGACCGGAGCCCTTCGGTCGACCGGGCGGCTGGCCGACTGAAGTGCAGTTGCTCTCTGCTTGTGCCCAGTTGACCGGGCGGTCGACCGGGAGCCTGCAACGGCTCTTTTATTTGAACCCCGGTCGACCGGCCAGTCGACCGAGAGAGTCATTTCTGCCATAACGGCTAGTTTTTAAACATGTTTTATTTTAGTCTTTTTCTTTCTAAAATGAGTTTAAATGATATTTTCTGGACCTAATACTTTCTAATTACCATTAAGTGGGTTTACTCCTTAATCCCTATCCCTCTCCTATAAATAGGGGTGATTAGGGTGAGGTTTCTTCACAACAAAAATTTGCAAAAGTATCAGAAGTTTAAGGCATTCAAAGGAGTTTTGTTTCTTGGTTTTTGTGCTGAAAATCTCTACTCATTTTCTTAAGTGTTTTTCAAAACTCTCTGATTTTCATTTTCTTTTTCCACTTACATACAAGAGCTTCAATCCTACTCATTGTTCTACAAGGATTTTGTAAGGGAAGAGAATTTTTCAGGAGAGAGTTTGTGGTCTTTTGATCACCAAGTGAATACTTGTACTTCAGATTATTCTCGTACTTGAGATTGTGGAGTTGGGTACTCCGGTGTAATTGTAACCTCTTTGTAAAGTTATAGTGGTTAGAAAAATCCTTCTGGGGAAGGCGGGGACGTAGAGCTGGGTGCTCGAACCTCGGAAAAATTCTCGGTGTTTGCGTTTAGTTTACTTGCTCTTGCTTCTTGCTTTACTTTCACTGCTCCTACTACTTGCTCTCTATTTTCATTACAATATTCACTTATTTCATATTCATATTGTCAATCAAAGTCCATACAACAAGATTGCATTGTGCACCTCAAACTCATATCTAGAGGAATCACGAGGAAGGAGTTCAGAACCCTTCGCAGGGCATTCGGCTTCTAGTCTTGTTTTGGGCGATTGTTGCATCATATTTTTTAATTGTGCATTGATTAGCATTATCACCTATTCACCCCCCCTCTAGGTGATTTCAGTTCTTTGGGTGTTTCACCGGCCTCTTGATACAGGAGAGCGTCAGTGAAGTAATTTTTCACCCCTTTGAATGGTTGCTTCTCAGCAAAGACAGTTCATACTGTCGTGTCATCTTCAATATATTTGAAGCACTGGTGCAGAGTGGAGGGAACGATCCAGTTGGCATGGATCCATGGTCGTCCTAGCAGCAAGTTATATGACGTGTCAGCGTTAATGACATAGCACGTCACTTCTGACTTCAGGCTCCCGATTCAGCAACGGAGTGGAATTTTCCCAAGTGGATGACTACTCCCGGCATTGAAACCGTATATTGTAATGGTGGTTACAGACAACCTGTATAGCCGTATGCCGAGGAAGTAAAGAAGCCTTTTGGGGATGATGCTAAGTGCAGACCCTGGATCGACTTGTACTCTTTCAATGCATGTTGAACTGATATATCCGGTGTAGTACAGAGGTCGATCGTGCTTGTTATCTTTGAGAAGCATATCTTCCGCTGTGAAGGTAATAGCGGGCACCTTTGACTGTGCATGATGGCATTCTGGGCAAGAAGACTCAGCGTCATCGTTAGGGATCTCTGGCATGCATGTCAGGAATGATTCTGAATTAGCCAGCGCTTCCCTGAGTGCTTCTCTTGTCTCTTTCGAGAGACGAAGGAGCTTGTGTATTGTAATACGAGCTGGAATATTAGCCAATTGGGCTAATATGTCAAAATGAAAGGGCGTGTCAAGCCCTGGGCCCGAAGATTTCTTCAACACATGGTCGAACCGGACTTCCTTAGGCTTCTCCTTTCCCTTGGTTGGAACTGGAGCGGATGCTGGTATTTGTACTGACGTTGTTTGCTGTTGTATCTCGTCAGTAGACTTCTCATACTGCCTTAAGTATGATTTTCTAGATCGAGTGCCGGTCGGTTGAGGTACATCGACATGCGTTGTGCAAGCATGCTTTTCTCCTTCTGAATCACTGAGGGAAGACTGAGATGACATTGTAAGATTTGCCCTTTGGCTTAGGCTTCTTTGAATCCCGCTGTACGTCTTGGACGAGGTCTGGGTGTATCCACATGACTTCCCCTGTGTCCAATGTTAAGGGGACGAGACCTCTATCATCTTGAGTTTTAGCTGCGGGATGTTCGACTTCCAGCCGTGGCGCAGGGACGGATAGGTCCCGTCAGGAACAATGACCTTTGGGATTTTGCCGAACTCGAGGGTTATCATATTGGCAGTGACTTTCTTCTGCTCTGTCTTCACTGTTAGGACTCCAGCATCGATCAAGGGTTGAATTCTATCCTTGAGGACCTAGCTCTTGTCAGTAGGATGGTGAATCATCCTGTGATAAAGGCAGTATTTGGGGTTGTTCGTACGTCCTATCTCATTGGGACGCCGAGCGTCTAGCAGCTTCATTTTATTCCCTTTTTGGAGCAAATGGAATATTGTGACCACTTAGTCGTCTCTGAAGGAGTACTGTTTTAGAGGGAACTTAGACTCCTGATTATTGAAGCTGCTCTTCTTGGCCTTCGACTGCACATCCCTGGACAATTCTACAGACATAGTCTCTTTTCCCTTGGCTTGAGAAGACTGTGGTACGTCGCTACGTCCTTTATTGTTCATACCCCTTTTTCCTTTAGGCGTAGATGGTTCGAACTTTTTAGCTGACATTTCGGCTATCTCAGCTTGTTCGACAAGTTCTTTCCAGGTATGGGCTTTGACAGCCCCTATTCGAACTTCTACCTGGTCCAAGAAGTTATGTCGCACGTCTGTAAGAGCATGGGTAATGGCATCCCTGCTGGGCACATCAAGGATAAGTTTCTGAATCGCTCAATGTAGTCACAGACAGATTCGCCCTTCTTCTGCACAGTGGAGAGGAGCTTGTCCATGGTTACCTCGGTATCGTCCTCATAGAAACGAGAGAGGAATCGGGTTTCCAGGTTGATCCAGGAATTGACAGAGCCCGGAGGGAGACTTCGGAACCAATCAAATGCCACCCCTTTAAGGTGCCAATGAACAGTCTAGCCATGATGGCATCATTGCCTATAACATTACCAGTCTGAGATCGGAAATAATAGATGTGCTGATTTGGTGAGTTCTTACCATCATACGTATGCAACGTTGGTGGTTTGAACTTCGGTGGGTATGGCACTGAGTCCCACTCCAGTGGGTAAGGACAAACTGCCCCTACTTTCTTTAATTCATCCCTCTGAGCTAAGGATGCAATTTGAGCTTGGAGGCCCTTAAGGACTTCAGCGTCTAAAGAAGAACCCTCCTTGGATTTCTCCGTCTTTGGTTGATCGTTGCTGAAATGTTCCTCCTCGTCGTGATTGCTCCCGGCATCATTATCATTCCGATTACTGAGGAGTTGAGCAAGGATCTGTTGGATGTTGTCCAGAGCCTCTTGCTGGGTTTTGGAAGTTTGCTCCTGAGCTTTCAAACGCCGACGAAGGTCGTCGTTAGCGTTATCAGCCATATTGACTGATGCTCTGTCCATTCGCACTGAGCTAACTGTCACCAAAGAGGCATACCCACTGTCTTCATCTTCTTCATCCAATGGTTTTAGTGATCTCCTCCTTGGCTCCGGTGAAACTAGGGCCGTTGAGGAGGAAGGTTGTTCATAATTGTAGGTAATCGCCACCCTAGATCTGGTGTTTCGGAAAACACCTTCTTCATGCACCAAGACTTCGCCTAAGCCTGGGCTGTAATATGGATCTGGGGAGCTGTAGGGTGTGTCGTCAGCTGCTTGTCTTCCCCTGCGTAACTCTCGTCCTTTTCCGGTCATGTTGACGGATGCAGAGGGTAGATCTCGCGAGATGCTCATTTTATGATATTTCATTGGGGCCTGTACCGATAGTCGATCAAAAGCTGATCGTCGGCCTGTAGGAGTGGCGGGGATTGGTCCTTGCTGGCAACGGACTGAGTGGACCATAATCAACTGACATCCCTCTTGCTGACAACAGGAGGAGGAAGTATGGAGAGATTTTGACTTCTGTTTTCTGGTCAAAAATTCCCACAATTCAGTAGGGCCTAAACGATCTAGTGCAGAAGCTCTCTTGGATTGCGCATAAGATAATGTCCTGCTCCTTTTATCCCCGTAGAGGGGATTAGCACTAAATAGTGCTTCAGTTCTAGCTTCGCCACCAGGCGCGAGCTTAGTGCCTGACGAACCGGAGAGCGAAGCACGTTGAGGTGCTTTACCTGCTATGCTGCTGTGAAGGCGATTAACCTCATATAGTACTTTGGCTCTAGCTTTGTGGCCATAAACCCTGCGCGTACGCTGTGGTACAGTAGCTTCGCTCATGAGAACGAGGTCGGTGTCAGGCATTGCCGCTCTTGAATTGGGCGATGGTATGATTACCGTCGTGACTTCGCGGCTGGCGACATTGTTGGAGCAGACAGGCATCTTGCCTTTTTCTTCGCGAGAGAGGTGCGGTTTTGGCGTAGCTATGCATGAGGCTTTGGCCAGAGACTTCTGTTTAGGCATCCATATCCGCTTTGGTAGAGGATACTTAGGTTCACAGGGAACCTGATTAGCCACACGCGAGGCTGAAGGGTGTTGGCAGAGTTCTGCTTCCAGTTTGTGCTCTGAAACCTTAGTCGTGGAGACCTTTCTATGCTTCCGTGCATGAAGCATTAGACCACCCCAGAGAGGAGTTCTTCATATATTCCTTGGTCAAAGTGGACGACCAGGTTCTCGCAAGTGATGGACTTGGTGTTGGCCCAAAGGCTTTCCACTCTAGTTTTGATGATGATCAACTCATGAAGTTATGTTTACTAATATTCTTGTGAATTTAAGTTTCAGATCTATTAGCAAGATATTAGTTGGTGATTAGCTTCTACAAGGAGTTTAGAAGCTTTCCATGGTGATTCCGGTGCCAAAGCTTAAAGATCATTCCTTTGCACTTTGTGGATCAAGGTTTGGGAACAAGTCGACTTGAAGATGGAAGATCGTCAAGAAGACTTAGGTATCTTAGTTTAGATAGTGTGTTTAGATCCATTTGTAAAGCTTAGTATAGTTGATATGCTCAAGTGCACATAACACACACGTTTTATGTTTGGTTTTTGGTTTTCATGAATAGTTGATCAAAATAAGTTTAATTGATATATGTATAGTTGTTTCATTCTATACATGCATGCTTAACTTTTAAACAAACTTATTTTGACTTTCCTATTCATGTATTGAAAAATCCAAGTTTGATAAAAATACATGTTTTGATTTTTGGTAAAAATGATAAAAACAAAAATAGTTCATATTGATTGATATTTGAGCTAAACTTTTTATCACATGTTTATATATCAATGCAAAATGATAAAACTAATTTTGAAGATTTTTACAAGACTTAAAAGATTTTTAGAAATATTTTTTACATGTGTTTCTGTCCCAGAACAGTGGCTGACAGGCCAGGTCGGCCGACCGCACGGGTCGACCGCACCAGAGGCCGGTCGACCCTTGGGGTCGACCGACGTGCACAAGCCTGTGCACGTTTTGCAGCCACAGGGACGGTCGGCCGGGCGGCCGACCGGACCTGAGAGCAGAGCTCTCTGTTTGTTTGGGTCGACCGGGCGGTCGACCGGGTTGCCCCAACGGTCACATTTCTGACCGTTGGCGGTCGGCCGGGCCGGCCGACTGCTAGCCTGTCAGGCTGCCACATCAGCCTAACGGCTAGTTTCTGGTTTGGCCTATATAAACCCCATTTCTTTGGGATTTTGCCTAAGGTTTTTACTAGAGAAAAATCACAGTTTTCCCAGAGTTTAAAACAAGTTTTCAAAAGTGTTTTGGGCTTTAAACTTCCAATCTTATTTGTTTTAGGTTTTTTGGAAAAATCAAAGAAAAGAGTATTTTGGGAGATTTGTCTTGGCTTTCATTTTCTATCTTTTGCAAGAGTTTTTCCCAAGTATTTTTCTTTGTATTTTTGTTTTCCAAACACCTAGTCTTCCACACTTGAGCTATCACCTATCCTAGTCTATTAGGATCATTTGTTTTGTGGAAAAGAGAAAAGAAAGAGAGAAGTATTTGAGGTTTTTTGAGCCTCTAGGTTTAAACACCCTTGTTCTTTTTGTATCCCTCTTTGGTTGAGGTTGATCGGGTGATTGGTTTGCTCCCTCTTGTGTGAGGTGGAGCTTGGTCGTTGTATCCCTCTTAGGTAGAGGTGTTGGTTGTTTGGCTAAGGGCCTACCCCTCGGTTGTGAGGCGGTGTTTGAGAGAGGAGTTCGGTACTCCTAGTGTTGTAACAATTCCTTCACGGTGAAGGTTCCCTCGGTGGGAGATAGTGGATTGGAAATCCTACACGGTGGTGTAGGCGGGGATGTAGAGCAAGGTGCTCGAACCTCGAAACATATCTTGGCCTTTGCGTTTGATCCATTATCTCTCTAACTCTCTCTCTTTTATTTGTGCAAAGCATCATTCATATCATCATATCATATTTGCTTGTGTTGAGCATTGATTCATATTGCCATATCTATTATATGCTTGTGTGTGTGCCTCACTTGTACTTAATCAACAAGAGCTTCACATAGCACCTCAACCCATATCTAGGGGAATAAAGAGGAGTTAGTCCAGACCCCTTCACGGGGAATTCGGCTACACTTGTTGATTGTATTAAGTGTATTGAAATATTTGCATTAGCTTCCGCATTTAGTTTTCATTTAGAGCATTTAGTTTCTAGATTAGCAATTACACCTATTCACCCCACCTCTAGGTGTTTTTTCAATTGGTATCAGAGCTAGTGCTCCTAATATTTAGGCTTAACATCCTAGGAGTGAGATCCATTTGTTTGCTAATCGATTGTTTGCATTTGCTTGTTTGCACACTCATATAGTTTACCATGGACTTCATGACCCCTCCTAGTTATGACCCTTCCAACATTGTTGTTTGGAAGTATAGGATGTCCATGTGCCTAAAAACCCTAGGTTTGCATGCTTATCTTGCCGCTACCAAGAAATGCTATCTTGGTAATAGCAATCATATAGGGGCCAATGCACAAGCCCTTGAGGCTATTAGAAGCTCGCTTAACAAAGATTATCTTATGCATGTTTCTAACTTTGATTCCGCCTTTGCAGTGTGAAATTTGTTGACAACCACAACCACCACCTCCGAACTTCAATTGCCAATTCAACCGGAGGAATCTAGTGGAGAATCCGACTCACAATGCTTCATGGTCCAAGGGAATGACTCCCTTGAGGTACTATCGGAAACTCAACTAGATAGTGATAGTCTTGATGCTAGTTCTTTATGTGAGGATAATATTGATTGCCATGCTATTTAAAGAAAAATGAAAACTTGTCTTCTAAAGTAGATTTTGTTTTAAAAGAAAATCTTGCTTTGAAAAACAAAATAATCTCTATTTCTAATGATTTAAATGTTTGTTTGAAGAAGAATGATTGTTTGCTAAATAAGATTGATTCACATGTTTGCCATGCTAGGGTAGTATCACACACTTCACCTATTGCATGTTCCACTTCTTCTTTGATTGAAAATGATATAAATCTATTTAAGAAGAAAATGGATTGTTTGGGCTCCACTATGAGCCAATGTGCCATGAACCATACACGCTTGGAATCCTTGGTTCGAAAGAAGCAAGTTCCATCTATTCATGCACACCCTCCACGACATACACATGCTCCTCACGGACACCATCACACCATGTATGCTCATGTCTACACATGTACACATTGTGGACGAATGGGCCACCTTGCTAAATTTTGCTTTGATAGATTACATGTTTCTAATTTAGCAAATAAGTTTGTTTGGGTTAGAGAAGGTACTAACCCCCATGGACCCAATAAGATATGGGTACCAAAGATCACCCCTAGAGTTTTTTATGTAGGTGTGGGCTCTCACATGACGTGAGAGTAGCGGTACCTTGGAGTGGATGTGTTCCAAGCTTAAAGGAAATCATTTGGATTCATCTCTTTCAAGGGAAGTTTGGTGGAGTAGACCACCATGTTTTGGAGACAAGGAGAGTTGCCTTCTAGGTTTTGGTAAAGATTCCTAACTCCTATTTATTGTTTACATGCTATATATTTCATCATTGTTTATAGCATGCTTTGATGTCTATTGATCATTATGAAAATACCATGTTAATTAGATCGTTGACATACATGTATAGTATTTGAGATACACATGTTTAAATGGTCACATTTTTAGTGTTCTCTTATTAGCTTAGCTATCATGTACATCATAAATCTAATAACATGTGGATTTACATAATGATCATGTTTATGTTTATCATGATTGATTTATATCTTGGTTTTATGCTTCATGTGTTGATTACATGTTTAGATGTTAGTTTTCATTAAGACTAAGATTCATACTTGTGCATATAGTGGGCCACAAATAAATCTATAAATGTTTGGGCTTGATTGCTTATTTGAACCCATTAGATGTGCTAGTATAGTCTAGTTTTGATGATCCATGCATTTTAAACTTGTATTCCTATTTCTTGATTTGATTTATGATTGTGTGTTTCACTTCATGTATATGTTTGTATTGCCAAACTTTAAGATATACATGTATACCCTTTGAGTCATTTGCCTTTCATGAAAATCTATATTTATGGACTCAATTGTGTTTAGGGATATGTATGTATACTTCTTGTGTTGACAAATCATACATATACCTTGAAATGAAATTTATTTTTAATGAAAATTTAGTTTTTCATGTTTCATGTATTTATGTTTGACTTCATGTATATGTCCATCTAGTTCAAACTATTCATATACATATACATCTTTTTGAGCCACATGCCTTCATGCATATATCTTTGTGGACTCGTTATGTTTTGGATATGTATGTATACTTTAGTTTGTATTAGACATACATATGCCTTGAAGATTAAGTAGTTTTATTGTTTTTCATGTTTTCTTGTTTAAAGGAATAATTGAGCTTAGATTGAATATTTTCATGATTATGATCTACACATTTTATTTATACACTCATATTTATATTTTGCTCATGTTTTATTTTCATGAGTCATATTTATGCTTAATTGAATTACAGTGTTGATTATCATGTGGATTTCATAAAAAAAAACTATTTTGTTTATTCCTTGCTTGAAGGATTTCGTGCTAGTTAACAAAATTTTTTATTTTAACAAATTCGTATTCTTCGTTGTGTTATGAGGTATACACATGCTATTGTTGTTATTTCAATTGGTATCATTGAACTCTTTCAATTGGTATCAATTTGATCCTTTTGTATACTCATAATTGTTTATTGTGTATGTATGTTATCAATTGGTATCTTAATTCAAGCCTACGCATGAATTATGTTTGTATTTCATAAAGGGAGAGAAAATTCAATTTCGTATTTCAATTGGTATTTCAATTGGCATTTGATTTCCACTCCCACACTTTATGATTGGAAATTTGATGTTTATTTTTAAGCATATGATATCACAATCAAAATTGTTTATATAGCTAAAAAAAAATACTCTCTTTTGATATTAAGATGTTTATGAGTTAAGATGGTATCTAAAATTTTGTTTTAAGAAATATTCAATAGTTTTGATCTATATTGCCTATATGCAAGGAGAGCTTAACATCTCTTCTACATATAGATTCATGTTGAGTGTATCTTATATTGAGGAGCTTGATAACTCTTCCTTATGCGATACATGTGTGTAGGGGGAGCTTCACATCTCTCCTTATGCATTACATAATATGTGTTATGTGAATTGGGGCTTATCATCCCTTCTTCATGTAATGCATATGTGTAGGGAAGTTAACTTAGCGTCTTCCTCTTCATGAATGTATATCGCATATATCTTTTATTGATTGTTTTATGTTCACTTTAAATTGATATCAAGATGTGCTTCATTGACATATATGTATCTTAATTGAGTGTACATCTTATGATTTGCTATTCACCCTTATTTACATCATTTGTGTTTTAGACAAAAAGGGGGAGAACATTGATTTGTTGTTTTTAACCCTTTGTTGTCTCTTTGTTTAAAACAAAAAGGGGGAGAAGGATTTGGATTTATATGCATGTCTTTGTATGCACTTATTTTAAAAAAAAAGGGGAAAAGTTTTATTCATTTAATTGGTATCTAGAGCACCTTTCACATTTCATTGGTGTCTAGATCATGTTTTGTTGATAGAAGAATTTGTTTATGTTTTGATTTTATTTTTACCCCTTTGTTGATGATTGACAAAAAGGGGGAGAAAGATTTTGAGTTTATATGCATGCTTATGTTTTTGCATATATTATGATTTTAATTGGTATCTAGAGCATGTTTTGTTAATTAGTATCTAGAGCATGTTCTATTTTGAAAGTTTAAATTTGTATAAGAACATGTTTATTGTGAATATTTCATTGGTATCTAGAGCCTAGAACATGTTTTGTTGATATAAGAGTTTTATTGTTTTCATGCATGATATAATGCATTGCCATTCATTGCATATTTATTATTTATTTGCTTATGCATGAGTTAAGGGGGAGCTTCTTTGAAGCTTAACTTTAATCCATGCATATATAACTCCATGAGTTTTGTCATCATCAAAAAGGGGGAGATTGTTGGCCCAAAGGCTTTCCACTCTAGTTTTGATGATGATCAACTCATGAAGTTATATTTACTAATATTCTTGTGAATTTAAGTTTCAGATCTATAAGCAAGATATTAGTTGGTGATTAGCTTCTACAAGGAGTTTAGAAGCTTTCCATGGTGATTCCGGTGCCAAAACTTAAAGATCATTCCTTTGCACTTTATGGATCAAGGTTTGGGAACAAGTCGACTTGAAGATGGAAGATCGTCAAGAAGACTTAGGTATCCTAGTTTAGATAGTGTGTTTAGATCCATTTGTAAAGCTTAGTATAGTTGATATGCTCAAGTGCACATAACACACACGTTTTATGTTTGTTTTTGGTTTCCATGAATAGTTGATCAAAACAAGTTTAATTGATATATGTATAGTTGTTTCATTCTATACATGCATGCTTAACTTTTAAACAAACTTATTTTGACTTTCCTATTCATGTATTGAAAAATCCAAGTTTGATAAAAATACATGTTTTGATTTTTGGTAAAAATGATAAAACACAAAAATAGTTCATATTGATTGATATTTGAGCTAAACTTTTTATCACATGTTTATATATCAATGCAAAATGATAAAACTATTTTTGAAGATTTTTACAAGACTTAAAAGATTTTTAGAAATATTTTTTACATGTGTTTCTGTCCCATAACAGTGGCTGACAGGCCAGGTCGGCCGACCGCACGGGTCGACCGCACCAGAGGCCGGTCGACCCTTGGGGTCGACTGACGTGCACAAGCCTGTGCACGTTTGGCAGCCACAGGGACGGTCGGCCGGGCGGCCGACCGGACCTGAGAGCAGAGCTCTCTGTTTGTTTGGGTCCACCGGGCAGTCGACCGGGTTGCCCCAACAGTCACATTTCTGACCGTTGGCGGTCGGCCGGGCCGGCCGACCGCTAGCCTGTCAAGCTGTCACATCAGCCTAACGGCTAGTTTCTGGTTTGGCCTATATAAACCCCATTTCTTGGGATTTTGCCTAAGGTTTTTACTAGAGAAAAATCACAGTTTTCCCAGAGTTTAAAACAAGTTTTCAAAAGTATTTTTGGGCTTTAAACTTCCAATCTTATTTGTTTTAGGTTTTTTGGAAAAATCAAAGAAAAGAGTATTTTGGGAGATTTGTCTTGGCTTTCATTTTCTATCTTTTGCAAGAGTTTTTCCCAAGTATTTTTCTTTGTATTTTTGTTTTCCAAACACCTAGTCTTCCACACTTGAGCTATCACCTATCCTAGTCTATTAGGATCATTTGTTTTGTGGAAAAGAGAAAAGAAAGAGAGAAGTGTTTGAGGTTGTTTGAGCCTCTAGTTGTAAACATCCTTGTTCTTTTTGTATCCCTCTTTGGTAGAGGTTGATCGGGTGATTGGTTTGCTCCCTCTTGTGTGAGGTGAAGCTTGGTGGTTGTATCCCTCTTAGGTAGAGGTGTTGGTTGTTTGGCTAAGGGTCTACCCCTCGGTTGTGAGGCGGTGTTTGAGAGAGGAGTTCGGTACTCCTAGTGTTGTAACAATTCCTTCTCGGTGAAGGTTCCCTCGGTGGGAGATAGTGGATTGGAAATCCTACACGGTGGTGTAGGCGGGGATGTAGAGCAAGGTGCTCGAACCTCGAAACATATCTTGGCCTTTGCGTTTGATTCATTGTCTCTCTAACTCTCTCTCTCTCTCTTTATTTGTCCAAAGCATCATTCATATCATCATATCATATTTGCTTGTGTTGAGCATTGATTCATATTGCCATATCTATTATATGCTTGTGTGTATGCCTCACTTGTACTTTATCAACAAGAGCTTCACATAGCACCTCAACCCATATCTAGGGGAATCAAGAGGAGTTAGTCCAGACCCCTTCACGGGGAATTCGGCTACACTTGTTGATTGTATTAAGTATGTTGCAATATTTGCATTAGCTTCCGCATTTAGTTTTCATTTAGAGCATTTAGTTTCTTGATTAGCAATTATACCTATTCACCCCCCCCTCTAGGTGTTTTTTCACTTGGGCTACGGGCGTGCTTCCTTGTTGCGTCAGAGAACCACAGTAGGCTCGTAGATAGCCTTATCTGTCTCCGTAGAGACTTTCCTTGAAGATTTAGCCAGAGAGGATCTGGCTGCACCGGCTTTTCTGATTTCAGAGTTAGACCCGAAGGTCTGTTCGTGGCATTGCGACACTTGATCCTCAGCAGTGGAGAATTTATTCCCCAGCGGAGTCACCATCTTGTTTTCCATTGATTTGCAAAGGGGAAAACTTACAATAAAAAGGGTTGAGGAGCTAAATTACAAGTATTCTTAAAAATATTACAAGTAGATCTCCTCAGAGATTCTAGAGAAGTGTGTCGATAGGAGTCTGGTCAGCATGCGACCACTTTGTCCCTTTGACGATGCGAGCGATGAGATTCCCTTCTCGCCTGGTTCTGGGAATCAGAGAATAGAAGGTTGGTAGAACCCTCTTGTTACTTCTCAAAACCGCCTTCAATTAGGAATTCCTTCTCGCCTGCTTTCGGAGATTCCTTGAGAAGAAGGTATTAGGGTATCAACACCCTGATTAGAGAAGTGATTCTCTAAAAGTCTCTGAATTCTTGTGTTCACGGTGCGTTGTGAAGAAGTCTCTGCTTGTGGAGTCCTCTCTCTCTTTGCCGGGGGTCTTTTACGCGAATATGCCTCGCCTTCTGGAGATCTCTTGCGCATCCGGTCTCTCTTTTTTTTCCTTGTGCCCCTGGTGGGCTATTTATAAGGAGAGCAAGGGTATAATTATCCCTTGAAAATATAGAAACAGATTGAATCAAATCTGTTTAAATCTGAAAGGTTGCCTTGCTGCGAGGCTAGGATCAGCTTCTGCGAAGCTAGAATTGGCAGGTCGGTTGATCCTCCTGATCTGTTTTGATCCTTTCCATATAGTTGAAGGATCTCTCCTGATCTTCTTACTCGTTTTAGGAGAGTCAAGAGATTGTGGCAATCAACTGCCAAATTTGATCTCAGATTTGATCTTGATTGGATTTGATCTTGATCCTGATTAGATCTGATCTTATCTGGAGATTTAATTGGTCAAAGGTTGACCATAGCAGACCTGTAGCAGCGCTGCCCGCTTTGAACTCACAGCGGAGCTGGAGGCAATATCTGGCGAAATCAGAAGAAGGCTCTTCGGTGGAGCTAGATGTCGTCTGTGGCGAAGCTACCCATACTCTTTCTGCGCAGTTGCGTGTGGCTTCAGGCGGAGCTAACTCTCTCTGTGGAGTTGCGCTTCAGCAGTTCAGGCGAAGCTATAAGTTAGCTTCCTGGCAGAGCTTTGAATAACTTCAAGGCGAAGTTGGATGATCTTAGCCTCTCAGGCGAGGCTATCCCTTTGGGCTCATGTGATGCTAAATGATAACATCATAGACCTGCTGAGGTCTGTTCAGAGACAATCCGGGCTCACTGTCTACTTGACTGGATCAGTGGAGTCTAAATTGCTTCCTTGTCCCTCAGAGATGGGTGAAAACTGGTCGTCAGCTTGTCTGTCACTTGTCTTTTGTAAATGTCAACAAGTTTAGGCATTGTTCGGGCCAGTAAGAATCTTGTCTTTTTTAAGTGTCAATAGTATAGTAAGACGTTTGGTTCAGCGACGCCTCTCCAATTGTATTCACCTCTGTTTTTTCTTGAGAGGTACTGGCAGACTTATTCTACTTATTATTCGAGGACCCATTGCAAAGTAATGGCGTAGAGAGGGGGAGCGAATGCCTAGCTGCCAATGCATCTTCTATTTGACAGCCAGCACAAACTAAAGAACAAAAAGTTGGGTGATGTAGTCAACCTATTGGTATACTCACGGTTTAGGCTCTTCAAGACCATAGCAATTGGATCTTCCTCCGAGGGTCTCTTTTAAACCTGAGCAGCTTGGGTCCTTCCCCTCTATAGTAAGTTATGTGATGAAGTTGGTGAAACACTCAATGGGTCTTTGCTTAACGAGTTCTAGCTTACGCCTTTATAACTGAGTATATGTATTTTATGCATAGTGTGTCATAAAGGCGCTAGCCAGATCTGACCATGTGTGAATAGTATTTGGGTCAGTGTTCATCAACCAAGTCAGCATGGGTCCGGTCAAACTGCTTTGGAATAGTTGGACAAGTAGCTCATTGTCGATTTCCATGGGCTGTAAAGTTCCGACATACATCTTGCCTTTAGGAGCTCCAAGGTAAGCCTCTTTTTCTTATATTTTCTTATGCATCTGGTTCCATTATACTTATCTATATCTGGCCACTTAAAACCATACGGAAGCCTGACTTTGGGGTATAGGGAGAGATTCTCAAGATTTGCAATATCATACTTGTCCCTACTCAACTTATTAACTTCCTATTCAAGGTGACTGATCTTCTCCATCAGAGGATCGGACGACTGTGGTAGGACGTATGAAACTATCGGATTCAAGGGAGTAGAAGCCAAGTACATGGCCGATACTGTAGGAGGCTTTCTTCGGATCGCTTCCTCGTAGTGATCCACTGGTTCAGGAACTATAGGCTGATTCTGAAATGGAGGGGGTACTGGGTCTACAGGTCTAGCATCTGCTACTCGTGGTTGGCTTTATGGTTGTGGATCTGTATCCCCTGAGTGAGGTTGGTAGATGGAGGGTTTGTTTCTTGAGCAGCAAGTGCAGCCAGGGTATTTCTGACAGCTACCTGCGAGGTCAATTGTGCTAGCATCCAGGTGTTGGCCCAAAGGCCCATCACTCTAGTTTTGATGATGATCAATTCATGTAGTTATAGTACTAATGATCTTGTATTTAATTAGTCTCAGTTTTATGATCAAGATCTTAGTAGGTGTTTAGCTTCAACAAAGGATTTAAAGTCAAGTTTTGGAGCTAGCACGGTTTGATTCAAGAGCTTATACATCAAGACCACATCAAGTACTCAAGAGGAGCCTAGCTCTTTGGATCGAGTTTGGACCAAGTCAAGAAGATGAGAAGACTTCAAGTGAAGACTTAAAGAAGAC
The DNA here is from genome assembly GCA_038442645.1 of Agave tequilana. Classification (NCBI taxonomy): domain Eukaryota; kingdom Viridiplantae; phylum Streptophyta; class Magnoliopsida; order Asparagales; family Asparagaceae; genus Agave; species Agave tequilana. The sequence goes on from JAVJIF010000773.1 coordinate 540,291, forward strand.
TTGAGTCTAGGTTTGTTTTTATAAGATTTTGTTTTTAGACAAAATGTAAAGGATAGAATAGTTGGTGGATTGCTCAAGTATACCATACACACACACACACTCTCTTGATCTAGATGTGTTTTCATGAAAGAATTTTTATTTGGAAAAATGCAAAAGAATTTTCTTTTTGAAAAATACCGGTTTGGTTTTTGGAATTCAAAAGCATACATATCTTTAACCAAAACCATGTCTAGATTTTATTGTCAAAAACAAAGATATTTCACCTTGTATGTGTAGTGGATCATATCCATACACTCTATGCTTTAAAAGAGTTAAAATATCTTATTTTTGTACTTGGAGAAGTTTTGGAAAAATAAGTTTTGGAAAAATCTATTTTGGAAAAATACAGTTTTTGTTTTTAGCCAAAATTTCTAAGTTACAAAAATAGTTCAAATTGTTTGTAACATGTCTTGATTTTACTCAAACATGTTAGATTATCAAAGTATAATACTGAACCTACTTTTGTTAATTTTTCGTGAATTTATGGGATTTAACTTAAAATAAAAACCCAAGTTTTTATATCCTATAAATGGCCTGCCAGGCTCTGGCGGTCGACCGGACCAGGAGCCGATCGACCTGAACGGTCGACCGACGTGCACAGAAGTGCACAGGATGGGCTGGTCGACCGCACGGTCGACTGTCAAAGGGTAGCTGCTCTCTGGAAAAGGCCCCAGTCGACCGGGCGATCGACCGCCGAGCTTAGCTCTCTGTATCCTTACCACGGTCGACTGCTGGCTCAACAGTCAGAAATCTGACCGTTGGTCGGTCGATCGGGCGGTCGACCGACAGGTCATCCTGGCTCCCAACGGCTAGTTTTTCTAGCCCTATAAAATGGGGCTTTTGGGGGCTGTTTTAGTTAAGATTTTTGGAGTGTTTTAAAGATAGTTTTTCCTACTCTATTAAGAGATTTTCTGCACTTATTTGAGAGCAAATATTTTCAATTAAAAGGAGAGTTTATCAAGAGTGTTTTCAAAGTGATTTCTTGTGTTTTTCTCCACACATTCCATCCTAGTTTTCTCAAACAAACACTTGAGCTATCCATTGATATATTCATCCTATAGGAGTGTTATTGTGAGATTGTTTTTGGGTGATCAAAGTGTTGTGATCACCAAAGACTTCACCTTTGCTTTGAGGAGGCGGACGTGTGTGTTCGCGGTGTTTCAAGTTCGTGTGTGAACTCTTTTTTTGAGGTGCGACCTCGGCGAGCTAGTGGGCTTGCGGTGTGTTCTTGCGGGAACAAGAGAGGGACTAGAGAGTCCAAGGAGTTCAAGTGTGAACTCGCCTTGTAGGTGTTGCGGCACCGAGTGATCCGGTGGGATCAGTTTATAGTGGAAATCCTTCAAGTGTTGAAGGCGGGGACGTAGAGCAAGTGTGCTCGAACCTCGAAATAAATCTCCCGTATTTGCGATTGCTCTCTCTCTCTTATTTATTTATATCTTGCATGTTTATATTGCTTTCATCTTTAATTGCTAGATATATACTTGTGCTCATATTGTTATATGCTTGGGGTTTGTTTGCTAACACTAGTATTCAACCAAGAGAGCCAATGCGGCACCTCAACTCTTATTTAGAGTAATCTTGAGGAGTTAGTCCAGAGCCCTTCACGGGGAATCTGGCTACACTCTTGTATTATACGTGGTGTTTAGTTCAAGAAGTTTTTAGTTTTCATTAACTAGTTTTTAATTCCGCATTATTGACCTTTAGACTAGCCATCATCTATTCACCCCCTCTAGGTGATTACAAGTGGTATCAGAGCCAAGTGCTCTTGATTTGGGTCTTACAACCTAGAGTTAAAGATCCTCATTTTATAGCTAATCACAATATTTGCACACACACCATGGATTTCATGTCACCTCCCATCTTTGACATTCTTAACATCCAAGCTTGGAAGGTTAAGATGTCTTTGTAACTCAAAGCCCTAGGTATTCATGTTTATTTTGCCACTACTAGAGATTCTTATTGTTTAAATGGCAAAAGTATTGAGGCTAATGCAAAAGTCCTATATGCTTTAAGATCTACCCTAAATGATAATTATTTATCTAGGGCTGCTAATCTTGATTCGGCTTTTGTAATGTGGAACTCTTTGATCTCCTTTGTCGAAAATGAACAATATTATGCGGGGAGCGACTCGAATGTTGGAAGTGATGCTTCCAACGTGTGCTACATGATCCAAGGGGATAACCCCCTTAAGGTAACTACCGAATATGAGCTAGAAGAGCATGTTGATATGTTTTATAATGAGCTTGCTTCATTTTGTCAACAACTCCTAGAAAAATATGATATGATTAAAAAGGATAACAAGAATTTGAAAAAGAAATTTGATTGCATGTTAGAAGAAAATGATTCTTTTAAAAATAAAGTTTCATGCATTGAAAAAGAAAATGAAATTTTGAAAAATGAAAATGTTTCCTTAATTTATAAATTAAATGATCTTTGTGAAGGAAATACTACTTTGAAAAATAAAATTGTTTTGGTGGAAAAACAAAAAGAAATTGCTTTGCAAGAAAACACTTCTTTGAAAAGAAAAATGGTTGAAAAAGAAAAAAATAAATGTTTCTAAAAAGAAAAAGATTGTTGATCATGCTTTTCATGCCACAACCATTGATAAGAATGAAGTTAAATATTTGAAAAATAAAATTGATTGTTTGAGCTCAACTTTGAGCAAATGTGCATTTAACCATAAAAGATTAGAATCCTTATTTCAAAAGAAACAAGTTCCCCATGTTCATGCACAACACCCACAACATGCTTATGCATTCTTTGCACGTCATGATTACACTCATACATATATGCATCCTAGAGTGTACATGTGTACACATTGTGGCCGCAAAGGCCATTTAGCAAGATTTTGTTATGATAGAATTAACACTTTAAATTTTGCTAAGAAAAATGTTTGGGTTCCATTAGATGCTAACCCCCGTGGACCCAAAAAAAAAAGGGTACCAAAATCCCCACCTTTTGATTTTGATGTAGGTGCGGGCTCTCACAAAATGTGAGAGAGTTGGTGCCTTGTTGGTAGTTGCACATGGACTTGATAGACACACATTTGATGCACCGCTATCAAGGAGGTTTTGGTGGGACAACCACCATGTTTTGGAGACTTAGAGCATAGTTATTTGGTTTGGTCACTATCTATAAACTCCAATTTTATTTACATACTTTTATAATTGATGAATTTTTTTTAGCATGTTTTAGTGTTTGTTAAAATGTTCATGTTTTATTTGTTTTATGCTTCATGTGGTAAAAACATGGTTAGATGTAGTATTTGTCAAAACTTATGTTTATACGTGTACAAGTAGTGAGCAACAAATTGATTCATATATATTTGCACTTCATTGTTCATTTGTACTCACTATATGTACATGTATAGCCTAGTTTTGATGATTTTCTCATTTATACTTTTTTTGCCTATTTTCATGTTTTACTTCATGTTTATGCATTTTGTATTCAAATCTAATGAATATACATGTATGGCTCTTGAGTCTTTTGCCTTAATGCAAATCATATCATAGACTCTTTTTATGTTTGGGATATGTATGCATATTGTTAGTTTTGGATAAATAATACATATACCTAGAAGTTTATTTTTAAAGATGAAAAATGAATTTTTAGGATTTTCATCTTTATATGAAAAATGAATTTTCATGATTTGTTTGATAAAATGATATTCATGTTTGTTTTTAGTTTTATTGACTAATTTCATGAATATGCTATTCACATGTTGTGTGTGCACTCATATTTAATTTGTTTTCTCATGACTATGTTTTCATGAGTCTTTATGAGCTTTATAGATCTTGAGTGACAACTCCTATGTATTTAGTATGTTTCATGATATACATATTATTTGGTTTCATATTTTGAAGGATGTTTAACTAGTTTTTTAAAAATTATCTTTAACTAGTTATTTATTCTTCAATTGATAGTGTTTTTCAAAATAACATATTTTCAAACTCATAATTTTGAAAACCCCTACCTATCCCCTCATGGGTGGGCGGATGGGCGAATATGCCTTGCAAGTCTTATTGAAAATCTTTTACCTTGTGCATAAAAAGGGTGGTAGTTTATGAGTTATATACTTGATTTACATCATATTCTTAATTGATACCTCAATTAATATTTTTTTGTATATACTCATATTTTGTTCCTATATATGTATGCTCTCAATTTCAACTTATATCAATTTCTATTGGTATTATCATTTTTCATACATATATATGATTTGTTTGTGCTTGATTTAAAATTGGTTTACATGTTTAAAGCACAAAGTTTGTTTTTTTAAGCTTGATTCAAATCTTTATTTTCAACTGGTATCTCAATTGATATTTTAATAAGCTTATGCATTATTTTTAAAATTGGTATTTTTATTGATATAAAAAATGTGATATCCATATATTTTAATTGGTATCATTATGATTTTATTTTGGGTTAAAATTCAAAATTTGTAATATTTATTTACAATTGGTATCTTAAAAATTGATTTACTAGGATATCTCAAAATTTGTTTTATTGAGAAAAATTCAAAATTTGTTTTAATGAGAAAATTAAAAAAATGTTTTGTTGTGTATTGCCTATATGTAAAGGGAACTTAACATCTCTTCTACATATAGATTCAGATGAGTGTATCTTATATTGATGAGCTTGACAACTCTTCTTTATGTGATACACGTGTGTATAGGGAGCTTCATATCTCCTCTTATGCGTTGCATATTATGCGTTATGTGAGTTAGGGCTTGTCATCCCTTCTTCATGTATTGCATATATGTAGGGAAGTTAACTTAGCGTCTTCCTCTTCATGAATGTATATTGCATATATTCTTATTATTGATTTGTTTAATGTCACCCCTTTATTGATTTTTTGTTTTTGACAAAAAGGAGGAGAACATTGTTTTATTTTTACTTTACCCCTTTGTTGATGATTGACAAAAGGGGGAGAAGTATTTTAGGTACATATGCATGTTTTGGAAAAAGAATTTCTTGTTTATGCATATTGTTTGTTTTGCAAATAGGAGAAAAAGAATTTGATGTGTTTTATGCTTGGTTGGCATATTTATCTCCTTATACTTGCATACATGTTTATGTGCTTCATTGCCATATTTATTTATTTATTAGTTATGCATGAGTTAAGGGGGAGCTTCTTTGAAGCTTTACTTTAATCTATGCATATATAACTCCATGAGTTTTGTCATCACCAAAAAGGGGGAGATTATTGGCCCAAAGGCCCATCACTCTAGTTTTGATGATAATCAACTGATGTAGTTATAGTACTAATGATCTTGTGTTTAATTAGTCTCAGTTTTATGATCAAGATCTTAGTTGGTGTTTAGCTTTAACAAAAGATTTAAAATCAAGTTTTGGAGCTAGCACAGTTTGATTCAAGAGCTTATGCATCAAGACCACATCAAGTACTCAAGAGTAGTCTAGCTCTTTGGATCGAGTTTGGACCAAGTCAAGAAGATGAGAAGACTTCAAGTGAAGACTTAAAGAAGACTTGAGTCTAGGTTTGTTTTTATAAGATTTTATTTTTAGATAAAATGTAAAGGATAGAATAGTTGGTGGATTGCTCAAGTATATCATATGCACACACACTCTTGATTTAGATGTGTTTTCATAAAAGAATTTTTATTTTAGAAAAATACAAAAGAGTTTTCTTTTTGAAAAATACCGGTTTGATTTTTGGAACTCAAAAGCATAGATATCTTTAACCAAAACCATGTCTAGATCTTATTGTCAAAAACATATATATTTCACCTTGTATGTGTGGTGGATCATATCCATACACTCTGTGCTTTAAAAGAGTTAAAAATAACTTATTTTTGTATTTGGAGAAGTTTTGGAAAAATAAATTTTGGAAAAATCTATTTTGGAAAAATACAGTTTTTGTTTTTAGCCAAAATTTCTAAGTTACAAAAATAGTCAAATTGTTTGTAACATGTCTTGATTTTACTCAAACATGTTTGATTATCAAAGTATAATACTGAATCTATTTTTGTTGATTTTTCGTGAATTTATGGGATTTAACTTAAAATAAAAACTCAAGTTTTTATATCCTGTAAATGGCCTGCCAGGCTCAGGCGGTCGACCGACTGGTCGACCGGACCAGGAGCCGGTCGATCGGAACGGTCGACTGACGTGCACATAAGTGCACAGGATGGGCAGGTCGACCGCCAGAGAGTAGCTGCTCTCTGGAAAAGGCCCCGGTCGACCAGGCGGTTGACCGCCAGAGAGGTCAACTCTCTGTATCCTTGCCACGGTCGACCGGCCTGTCGATCGCTGGCTCAACAATCAGAAATCTGACCGTTGGCCGGTCGACCGGGCTGTTGATCGACAGGTCAACCTGGCTCCCAACGGCTAGTTTTTCTAGCCATATAAAATGGGGCTTTTGGGGCTGTTTTAGTTAAGATTTTTGGAGAGTTTTAAAGATAGTTTTTCCTACTCTATTAAAAGGCTTTCTCCACTTATTTGAGAGCAAATATTTCCAATTAAAAGGGGAGTTTATCAAGAGTGTTTTCAAAGTGATTTCTTATGTTTTCCTCCACACATTCCATCCTAGTTTTCTCACACAAACACTTGAGCTATCCATTGATATATTCATTCTATAGGAGTGTTATTGTGAGATTGTTTTTAGGTGATCAAAGTGTTATGATCATCAAAGACTTCATCTTTGCTTTGAGGAGGCGGACGTGTGTGTTCGCAGTGTTTCAAGTTCGCGTGTGAACTCTTTATTTGAGGTGCGGTCTCGGCGAGCTAGTAGGCTTGCGGTGTGTTCTTGCGTGAACAAAAGAGAGACTAGAGAGTCCAAGGAGTTCAAGTGTGAACTCGCCTTATAGGTGTTGCGACACCGAGTGATTTGGTGGGATCGGTTTATAGTGTAAATCTTTCAAGTGTTGAAGGCGGGGATGTAGAGCAAGTGTGCTTGAACCTCGAAACAAATCTCCCGTGTTTGCGATTGCTCTCTCTATCTCTTACTTGTTTATAACTTGCATGCTTATATTGCTTTCATCATTAATTGCTATGTATATACTTGTGCTCATATTGTTATATGCTTGGGGTTTGTTTGCTAACACTACTATTCAACCAAGAGAGCCAACGCGGCACCTCAACTCTTATTTAGAGGAATCTTGAGGAGTTAGTCCAGAGCCCTTCACGGGGAATCCGGCTGCACTATTGTGTTATACGTGGTGTTTAGTTCAAGGAGTTTTTTAGTTTGCATTAAATAGTTTTTAATTCCAATTATTGACCTTTAGATTAGCCATCACCTATTCACCCCCCCTCTAGGTGATTACACCAGCCAATCTCAGCTAGTTAATGGCTAACTGCCTCGTTATAAAGTTACAAATTTTGTTGGGGCTGTATAGAGCCAGTGGACTCTTCATTGTCTCCATCATAGATAGGGTTCTTAGTGCCTCGGTGACTGGCATTATTGGCCATGATCTCTGGGTTTGATTCACCAAGGCGTTCTAGGTCCTCTATTCTGACGAACTTCAAGGACGGGCCTCTAGTAGTTCGTACTCACCTGTGGTTTGCAAACTGACAGCGAGCCGAGTCTAAGAAGGATTCCTCTTGTACCAAACCTATAGTTCAACAGTCAAGATTAGGGTAGGATGTACCCTAAAGGCTGACACCGACTTAAAAGGAGGAGGTTTAGAAAGACAACAAATATGTATGCTTGCTACAGTATGCTTCCTGATTAAAGTCCGATGTTGCACTGCTGTATGTTGAATCAAGCAGTCTCGGAAATAAGGGCGTAATGAGTGTAATGCAATTTACTGGATTCTTTTAGCAGGCTATGTCTAGGTTCAGTAAATGCATGAGGCTCAACACGGGTAGGCTTAAGGGTTACCTTAGCAGGCTCTCGCCTTATATACCTCATAGCCAGAAGACTAGTCACTGGAACTGACTAAGGGTATAGGAGTTCGCATCTATGGTCAATCAATAGGTCTGTTTTGACCTTCTTTTTCATCCGATTGGACCAGATATTTGAAAACATGGCTTAGAATGGATATCTAATAAGCTTTTCTTTTGATAAACCAGAACAAATACAGAAGCCTTGAGTCTAAAAACCTCATCAACTCCTTCTTCTAGTGATATGCTCTAACTCACTCTCTAGGATCTATGTTTACCCATTAGTTTAGAAATTCTTGACGAACCCAGGAAAAGCAGGGATAGAAGATTAAGCCTGATCGTAGACGACCCTCCTGCCTTGATTGACTATTCCATTCATTGGTTACCATGGGTACCTTGACTCCCCCATCATAAGTAGGGCCTTTCCCTTTTTTGACTGGGTTTCCCATGAAAGAATGACTTTTTAATGCCTTTGGGAGCGCTCCATCTTACAAATAGTAATAAAGGGCTTTGAACCCGAACATCCCCTACCTCTACAAAGTCTATAGGGAAGTTCAGAACAAGCTATCGATGAATCAATCTTTTGAGGGACGACTGATCCTCTTTTAGATTAAATAAAGCAGGTCTCCAAGAGGGTTCCTTCATCCCTTGCTTTTAGTCTTTTGCTTGCCTCTAGAAACCCCAAATACAAGAGATGGATGAGTATGAGCCTTCTTCATTCACTGATCAACTTGGCCTTTAAATCCTTTAGTTTCAACCTCAGATGGAGAATTTTTGGAACCGTTACCGAATCAAGATTAGGAGGGAGTCTAGAGAAGGATTCTCTTTGCTCTTTCTCGAGCGTCTTACCTAGAAAAAAAGTCAATCATTATTGCATAAATAAGTGGTTATCTTCAAGAGAGGAAAGAGAGAATCGAAAAACCACCGCCCCATGCTAATTTGTTGACAGAAAATCCAACATCAGAATTTTAATATCTGAATCACTGCCATATGAGGAAGTATTCATAGCAGAAGCCTGGCTGATTTTTTTGTCTCCAAAAAAAGAGAAGATAAAGCTGATAAGAGAAAGGTGAAAAAGAAATCTGCCTGAGTATTTTGAAAAAACTACTGCTGGTATTGTTTTCATGTCTCGAGAATGGGAACTAGTTTCCTTTTTGGAGGAGTTGGTATTCGATTGCATATATAATGTAGCCGAGTATTCAACGCTATTGATTGGTCTCGAACTCGCAATATTAGAAGGGATACGAAAGCTCCCTATGTTGTAAGTGGCTGGGGGATTCATTTCTAGTGGTGTCTTAGATTGAAGAAAGTTTAAAAGTCAAAAAGAATCATTCGAAAGCCTATTGGTTGAAGGCAATGAGATTGATGGGAATGTTTGAAGAAGTATGAATTGACCATGTCTCTCGGTCCAAGAAAAGTCATGCTGACTCTCTTGCTACAATTGCTTCTAATGATCAAAATGAATGACACAAAAGTTGAAAAGGAGATAAAGGTGGTCAAGAGAACTATACCTACTTCCTTCCTTGATGTCGATTTGATAGAGATGCAGAGGTCTTCGTAGCAGAATAGTGTTGGCCCAAAAAGTTACACTCTCCATTTATATATGTTTTGATGATAACAAAACATATAAAAGCTATTTGGTACTAATAAGTTATTCTAGAATGAATTTCAGGTTTGTACAAGTCTTGATGGCTTTAAGCATATTGCAAGGTTAATGGCACTAAAAGCATGTTGATAGGTTGATGGTGCAAGAGGACTATTTCATAGGAGAGGAGGCTCTAGCTCGGCACAATGTGGTTCAAAAACTTCTTTCTATATAGTTTTTATATTTAGTTTGTTAAAGGATAGTATATAGTGTTGAAGCTCAAATTCCCCACACACATAAAATTGCACATGCTTTTTTAAAAGATTATTTTTGTTTCTTGTATAAAATATTTTTATAGACCTATTTAAGTATTTGCAAACTTAATTTAGTGTAGTTTACAAAGTCTTGAAAAAAATCATTTTTAAAAATAAACATATCTTCAAAAACATTTCCTCAAAATAATCTATTTTGACCTGTTGCAGTCGACCGGACGGTCGACCGGCTTTATTACAGGTCAGAATGGTCGACCGAGCGGTCGATCGCAGTTCTGACCATTGGGTGCGTGCATGTGTGCATGTTATCCGGTTGATCAGACCCCATGTCGGGCGACCGGGTAGTCGACCGACTGACTGCACCCAACTCTCTGTTTGGGACGGTCGACCGGGCGGTCGACCGGGTCCTACCAACGGTCAAAAGATTTTGAAAACCGGTCGACCGGGCCGGTTGACCGTGAGTGTATTAACAGCCAAACGGTTAGTTTTTTAAACATGTTTTAAAACGTGGTTTTATTCTCCAAATGAGGTTTATGGCTGGTTTTAGGTCTTATCTTTCCTGATTAGTCAAAATTATTGTTTACCCTTTAATCCCTACTTATATCCTATAAATAGGGGTGCATGTGGTTGAGGAGAATTACAACAATATTTGCAAAAGAAATCAAAGCTTGAGTCTTTTGAAAGAAGTTTTTATTCTCAGTTTTTGTGCTCTAATCTCTAATTTTTCTCTGAAGTTTTTGAATCAAAACTCTCGTCTACTTTGTTTTATTTTTCACTAACAAACCTTGAGCTTCAATCGTATACATTATTCTCTAGGGTTTTGTAAAGAAAAGTTTTTCAAAAGAGAGTTTGTGGTATTTTGTTCACCAAGTGATTATTATATTTGTGGCTCCACTACCTCTGGATTAGAAGAGTGTGAATGAGGAGTTGGGTACTCCCTAGTAGTTATAATCCTTTGTGGAAGTTCTAGTGGATCGAAAATACTTCTGGGTGAAGGCGGGGACGTGAGCTGGGTGCTCGAACCTCGAAACAAATTCTGTATTTGCGATTGGTTTACTTGTGTTATTTACTTGCTTTCTATTCATTCTTATATTGTCGATCTATACTCTCACAATAAGATTGCATTGCACAGCTCAAACTCTTATTTAGAGGAATCACGAGGAAGGAGTTCAGAGCCCTTCACATGGTATTCGGCTTCTAATCTTGCTTTGAGTGATCGTTGCATCATCTCATTTTTAAATTTGTGTATTGATTAGCATTATCACCTATTCACCCCCCTCTAGGTGATTTCAATTGGTATCAGAGCTAGGACTCTAGTTTTGGCTTTACATCCTTAGAGAGATCGTAAAAATTGCTAATCACTATTTTCATACATTCATTCATACACTAGTAAAGATGGCCGATAACATTAAGACCCCTCCCAAATTTGATGGACTCAACTTTCCTATATGAAAAGTTAGGATGAACATTTTTCTACAATCTCTAGGTAGCCTATTTGCTAAGTCTTTGACCAAGCCTTTTAGTAAACCTGAAGGTAAGGAGGACACTTGGTCTGATCTTACCTCTAAGGAATTTGATGCTAATTCGACGACTCAAAATGCCCTACTTTTATCTTTGAATAAGGATGACTTAACACGGGTTATCCATTGTAAATCTGCCTATGAGATTTAGCAACACTTATTGGTCACTCATGAGAGAACATCACAAATTAAGAGAGATAAAATTGATTTCTTGCGTTCCTAATATGAAAGTTTTAAAATGCAAGAAAATGAATCTATTGATGATATGATTACTAAGTTTACTAAAATCACAAATGCTCTTACTTCTCTAGGTGATAAAATAAGCAACGACCAAAAGGTGCGTAAGGTGATTCATGCTCTCCCTTCATCATGGGAAATCAAAGCTACCACCTTAAAGGAATTGAATGACAAAGACGGGATGGAGCTCATAAGTCATATTGAAAATCTTAAGACTTATGAGATGGAGAAAAAGGCCAGAGAAGAAGCGGCGCCTCAAAAGAAAAAGTCTATAACTTTCAAGTCTACCTCCACCAACTACGATGATGAAGAAGATGAAGAAGATGATGAAGAGCTATCTCTTCTTGTGAGAAATGTAAAAAGAATGTACCGCAAGAATAAGCTCAACTATAGAAGGCGATAGGAAGGGAAGGAGGAGAAAAAGATCATATGCTATAACTGTCAGAAACTCGGACACATCATGGCCGATTGTCCAAATTTTAAGAAAAAGATATCTTCTTCCTTGAAGTAAAAGAAGTCGATTGAAAAGAAGGTGTACAAAGCCACTTGGGACTTAGAAAGTGAATTCGAAGATGAAGTTGACATGGCCACTGTGTGTTTCATGGCAAACACACCTAAGGTAACTACCAAACCACATGATGATGATAGTGAAATAAGTAAAGAATTGTTATTACAAGCCTTCATTGAACTTTCAGAAAGTTTTGATGATAAAAAGGAAGATTGTTTAAAATTGAAAAAGAAAAATGAAATGCTTAAAATCAAATTGCTATTTATTCAAAAGAAAATGATGAATTATCTTCTACTCTTATTTCAACACAAAGAGATTTGATGCCTATAGAGTTGCTTGCAAAGCTAAATATCCTAAAATTGATGAAAATGAGTTTTCTATGTTAAAAACTAGAATAAATGGTTTAGAAAATGTTTTAAAAGAATGTGCTTTTAACAATACTAAATTAGAAGAAAGGTTTTCAAAGAAGCATATGCAAACTCCTCATGCTAAACATGATAAAACATCTCATGCTAAAACTCCACATATTCATCATGCCAACACATCACATGTCAATCATGTAAAAACATCCCATGTTCATAAATCACATGTTCTTTATGCTTTTAAATATGAAAGAATTTATAAATGTACATATTGTGGCCGGAATGGTCATTTAGCTAAATTTTGTTATGATCATATAAATAGTACAAATAATCTTGTTTGAGTTCGAAACACTAACGCATTAGGACCCAAGAAAATATGGGTACCAAAATCAAGGCTTAAATTATTTGATATAGGTACACACCAAGACTCCAAGACGTAAGGAGCGGTGGTACCTTGATAGTGGTTGCTCTAGGCATATTGATCAAGAAAGGATATGTATGCGCCGTATTAGAGAATTGTCATCCCCGGCAACGGCGCCAAAAATTTGATTAGATTTGAAAGGGCGGTGTGTGAAGTATAGCACAAGTGTTATGTAAAAGAGAAAGGTTTAGAATCAACCTCGGTGCTTGTTTACTCCACAAATGTATGTAAGATGTTCAATATACCCTTTCTTATCTCCGCTATAGCACAAGGCTATACCGAGTCGAACCTCAGGGAGAGCTAGTGTAGAAACGTTACGATACACGTGAGAAAATCAAACTAGACTTCTTCTTTGTTTAAAAGAATAAAGAATTAAAAGAAAAACAAAGAAAAGAATTGGTGGCTATGTTCATGGTGGAAATCGGGAGAAATCAAGATTGAGATGGATTGTGATTAACAACTAAAAAGAAATCAAAATCAAGAAAACTTGGAATGCAAGAAATCCATGACTAGCTAACCTTGCTACCTTGCTAAACTCACTAAACTCCGTGATAGTGATGCGTGCCTCATGTTAATTCATTGGCATGGATATGTCTTGCATGTGATCTAATTACTTTCTCACTATGATGATGGGGATTCATTCTTGGACTTGTCTTGTAGCCTCCATAGATGGTCATCGGCCTACAAGATAGACTTTCACTAATAGAATCACAAGAGATACACTCAAGGGATGCTTATGTAGAACATACAACATTCAAGATCCGACATAAAGAAGTGTACATCTAATTAGCATATTGGTGCTTCCATCTCCATGTTCCATCAAGGCACTAGTTCAAAGACTAGGCTCTACATGAGGCACACATGAATCATATGAAGAGTTACAACAAGATTCTTGCCAAGAAATGAAAAGAAACCCATCGGAGAAGAGAAGAACATACAAATTGCAAGATTAAGTAAAGCAATCACCCATGAGTTAGTAGTAGCAAGAGTAGTGGTTAGCTAGTACATGGAACAAAAATTTAGCTACAAGAAGCCATTAAAGAACTAAAACAAAGCTTGAATTAGATTGCAAGAACTAAACAAAGCAAGTAATAAAGCAAGTAAAGAAAGCACAAGAACTAGAATCAAACTCAAGTAGAGGAATGGAGGATGGATCAATCCTTGCATAGCTTCAAGTTGTCACCCTTGATTACACAAGCTCTCTCCCTCACAATCACTCTCTTTTGTAATGAAATCTAGGGATAGAGAAGAGAGATCTAAAGAACAAAACCTAGAGAAAAATGAAAATTACAACACCTAAAACTAATCTCCTCTCTTCTCTGATCAGTCTCAGCTCGCAGGTGATAGTCCAGTATTTATAGCAGATCTGAGAAGCCTCTGGAGAGAATTCTGTTACCACAAAATCCGGAGCCAAACAGCCACCAGATTGCCGCGCCCATGCCGCGGGGCGCGGCAATCTAATGGCCGTTGGATCTGATCTTTCTGGTGGAGATTGGTTAGGAAGTGGTTATCCACGTGGCATGGTTAGTTTCTTCGTTTGTTGCGAGGATCTCTCTGGATCTGGAGTGAGATTTGACTTTATCTTGGATCTTTAACTAATCACCTTAATTATTGCTAATTAAGGTAATTAATTACTTTATCTCCTTTTAATTGTGTACCTGCAAATAAGTAGAGAAGAGGAGTAAAAATCACATATTTATTTGTATTATGCATGGGGAATATGATATAAAATATGCAATATTGAGTACTAATCACACCCCCACACTTATTCTTTTGCTCGTCCCGAGCAAAACAAAGAAAAGAAAAGAAAATCTAAACTACAAGTTTATTACACCACTTTCGCAGGTGACGCGATTGCACTGAGCATGTGCAACAAGCCGTTAAACCTCTAGGTTACCCTAGAGGAGGAGTGTTGTCTCCTGAGGGTTTTCAGCGGATTACACCCACAAAATCCATAAAGAAAGAAGACAAATGTTAGTGTTTTGAAAACGCATTTTGAATAAGAGACAAGTTTACGAACTATTTTTGCGAAAATATAAGTGATCCTAGGTCATAAGTCCACCTATAATCATTCTTCCTTAAACTTAGTATCCATGCAAGATCTTGTTTTTAATTAAGGTAAGAGTTCAAAATTGGATTGAATATTTTATCTTTCATAAAACCTAGACAATATGCACACCGTGCACAGTGAAGATTTCTGGGATTTCAACTCCAACCATCAAGCCATTTATTTATATATATTCTTTTTTTCTTTTCTTCCCTTAGTTTTATTAGGCTTTCTAATTCACCCATGTAGCGAGCCTATAACCGATGACTCCCAGACCAGATGGTCTTAGGGCACCAGATGAGGAAACATCCCTCGGGTTTAAGGACTCGAGTGAAAAAGGCCACAAAACTAAAGGGGATTATTCTTAATCACCGTTAGGCGTGAATAATCATGCTTTTTGAGGCACAATTACCCAGCTTAATAGGTGAGATCACTGTTAGGCGTGAGTCATCATGCTTCTTGAGGCACAATTTCCCAGCTTAATAAGTGATCTTTTATTTATATATTTTTTTTTCTTTCTTTTTCTCTCTTTTTTATTTTTTTATTTTTTATATATATATATATGTGGCATTTTTGGTCTTTGTCTCCATCCCAAGAAATGTGTAAGTGTAAAGTGCATATTATCTAAGGCAAAAAAATTCAAGATAAAAATATCTCACCAATTTTACTTACTTAGCCTATAATCTCAAACAAGATCTATTACTTCAACTAGATTTAAGATGTCATAATTAAGGCTTTCTTAATCTCTAAGATACATCTTAATTTCTTAAAAATAGATCAAAACTTTGTCTTTTATTTCAAAAAGTTTTTATTTTTATTTATTTTTTTATTTTTTTTTTATATTTTTCTAAAAGAAAAGCAAAATCTAAAAAGAAAATGGAAAATCTAGAAAAAAAATAAAATCTAAAAATAGAAAAAAGATAAAATCTAAAAATAAAAGACCTAAAAAGAAAAATAAAAGTCCTAAAAAATAAAAATCCTATAAAGAAAAGAAAATCCTATGTTAGTAAACCCTCCCCCACACTTATTTCATGCATTGTCCTCAATGCATTATGGTAAATGTATGCATGAAATAGGTAAGAGGTAGGAAAAATTATTTACAAAGAATATACAAATGTAACTCTCACCTGGGTTTTGGTCGCTTCCCTCTGGCCCATTTCCCATCGTTCCAATGTGTTCTCTTTCTTGAATTCCATTGGGAAACGGTCTGAATTGTTCTTACCCTAGGTGTTTCCAGTTTCAATTGGTTGTTATGTTCATTCATACTCTCTCCACCACATCGTTCACAAACAAAGTCCTTATCACCACTCTTACTCAGAATCTCATCACTTCCAGTATTTAGAAATTTTAACTCCTCTCCATATAATTCTTCAAAACTCAAGTCAACATCCGGCAGTAGACAATTAGCTAACTTACCCCGAGTTGACTCATCTAAGCACATAATCTCATCAGCAAACAAGTCTTCAAATGATATATCAATTGGAGGTTCAAATACAGTCTCAGTTGGCTCATTGAAAGTGAAGATATCAACTTTCCCCGTTTGGAAGGGTACTCGGATAAGAGAATCACAAGGTTGTGACTCATCTTTTGGATCTTCACCTTCCTCCTCACAATTGTTACTAATGAAATTAACCTCAAATGTTTGATCTTTTGTTTTGTGAGGCTGTGTGTGGAAGACATTATGTTCATGTGTCATGTTACCAAAAGTCAACCTCATTGATCCATTCCGGCAATTAATGATTGCATTTGCAGTAGCTAGGAATGGTCGACCCAGAATGACAGGAATTTGTGCCCTTTGATTGGAATTTGATACTGGTTTTGTTTCAAGGACAACAAAGTCAACAGGATAAAAGAATTCTCCAACTTTGACAAGGACATCTTGAATTACCCCCTTGGGTTTAGTAACAGAGCGATCAGCCAATTGGATGGTCATTTGGGTCGGGAGGAGATCACCTAACCCTAATTGTTGGTACACAGAGAAAGGTAGGAGATTGATACTGGCCCCCAAATCAAGAAGTGCCCTATTTATTGTAGTCTGTCCTATGATGCATGAAATGGTGGGGCTCCCTGGGTCTTTGTATTTAACAGGAATTGGACCAGTGAGCAGCTCATTGATGGATGATGCAAGGAAGACTTTTTTAGGGACTTGGGTCTTCCTCTTCTTGGTGCACATTTCCTTCAAAAATTTAGCATATGATGGCACTTGTTGAATGGCATCAAGGAGAGGGACATTGATTTGAAGAATGTTTCTTTTATCATCTGATGTGAGCATTTGACTTAGAATTTAGAAGCCTATTTGGATATGGTACTCTAGGCTTATAAGGTGGCTCTTTTCCCTTTGGCTTGAGATGTGGATGGCTCTGAACTAGAAAAAGTTGGTGACATTGGGACATGAGGAGTTTGCTTTGGTACTGGATGAGATTGTGGACTAGAAACCTTATTGTCAATTGTTTACCAGATCTCAGGGTATGAATGGCATGACAATGACTGGGTCCTGAATCTTCAACTTTGGGATTTAGCAATGGCTGGCTTAAGAACAGTCCTTTTTGATTCTCAGCCAATTGCTTGATCTGGACCTTCATTTCATTCAACTCCTGTTGCTGGTTCTTTGTTAAGGTTTCTATCATTTGTTTCAACTCAGATATTTCAGAATTATTTGGGGTGGATGTTGAGGATATGGAGATTGGAACTGTGATTGGTAATATGGTGGAGGATTCTGATAATACTGTGGTGGACTTTGAGATGGATGAACATACAGTGAATTCTGATCGAAACTGGATGGATGAAACTGAGCATTGTACAGATGTGGAAGTGGTGGCATATGATGCTCAGTACCAGACTGACTCCATGGAAAATTTGGATGGTTCTGCCATCCTGAATTGTAAGTATTGGAGTATGGGGGTCTGGTAAATGCTGCATTCATGTTCTCCTGACATGGGGGCTGATACAATGGACACTCCTCAACAACATGGCTAAGGTCTTGACATTTGGTGCAACCTGGTCTAATCAAAGGCAATGGGTTGACCTGGTTGACCACAGAATTCCCTATTGACTCAAGCAACTCTATCCTCTTCATTAATTGTGTGATCTTGGTTTCTGAAGCTAGAGAGGATTCTTTGGATTGTGTACCAGTTCTGGAAGTGGTGGGAGTCGGTTTATCAGGGCATGACTCCCACTGAATGGTTTTCTCAGCTAGGGTTTCAAAGAGATCCCACCCCTGATGTTCATCTTTCTTCAGAAATTCCCTTGGCACATGGATTCTAAAAGTGTTTTCGTTTGGTAATCTAATCCATCATAGATAATCTGGCATAGCCGCCATTTCTCTATGCCGTGATGGGGACATAGGGCTAAGAGGTCTTTGAAACGCTCAAGATATTTCCAGAAAGGTTCATTTTGTTCTTGCTTGAATTGCATTATGTTTTTTCTCATGAGGGCTGTTTTGTGGATAGAATAGAATTTCCTAAGAAAGACCTTAACAAAATCATCCCATGAAGATATGGAACTGACAGGAAGACTATAAAGCCATTTCTTAGCTAAATCCTTAAGTGCAAACGGTATGAACCGTAACCTAACAGCATCCTCAGAAAGTTGGGATATTCTCATCATTTGGCATACCTCTTCAAACTCACGAATAAAGAGGTACGCGTCCTCAGACTCTAGACCATGGAATCGGGGAAGTGTACTAATGAATTGTGGTTTCAGCTCAAAATGATTTCCATTAGGCTCGGGGAGAAGAATGCATGAAGGAATGGAGGTGCGAATCGGATAGAATCGATCCTGAAGTGAGACGTTGTTGGTCATGATGAAGTGGTTGTGGAAGTGTAAGTGTAGAAAGAATTAGGATCACAAAACCACTATTGTATATACAATCACAAACAACGTGCACCGATCACACCAGCGAAAAAAGAAAAATAACAAACAACAAAAAAAAAATCAATCCAAGCTTGTCTAGGGTTTCTGGTCCTAGATGACTCCTAAATAGACTGTCCACAGGAGGTTTAGTGTAGACCTTGACTATAAGCAAATCAGCCAGGGAAGGGTAAAGTCGTTGGGAGGTTTTCCGTCCGAAGACGTTCCTTAATTAAGTAACCAACAACCTTCGGGCTTTCGGCCCTCAACCCCTTTCCTAGACACCGATTTTACAGAAGTCAATTTCCAACACTTTTCCCCCTTAGGATAATCTCCTAAGTGAGTCCGGATGTCCCTAGGGCCAACGTCTATCAAATTTTATTTACAAGCTTAGGATTGTGAGTACGTGGGGAAAATGATTTCCGGGCTAAGGAAAGGGTAATGACCTCCCCCACCTTATGTTATTTACAGGAATTGCCCTTAGAATTAATTGTGCAAGTGTACGATATAGAAACAAACAAGGTTCACTCCAAGTAAGAAAAATCAAACAAAGAGTGAGTCTTAGTCTATATGCAATGAATCACGTACCTTGTCCCACGCACTCTTCAACAGCAAATTTAAAGTAATTGAAAGACACGTGCCTATAATGCAAGATGTCTAACAATTTTTTAGCAATTATCAACCAATTTCTTACTGTTGAATTAATTAACAGGAATACAGTGAAGTATACAGGAAATGAAGTATATAGGCAGCAGTATCTTGCAGAGCAGAAGCCCCTGCAAAAATTTGGTAAGTAGTGAACTCTAAAGTGCCGCGTTCCCACGGCAATTCTTGTGGATCCGCGGCACAATAGAGGGATCCTGGGCTCTGCTTTCTTGAACAGAGGCCCAGGTCCACTTATATGATTCTGCTGTGCAAATATTTCTGAATCTTCAACCTGTACCTGCAACAGAGAAGATATATCGTTTAGTTTCTCACTTTTAAAAATAATACCGTCGCTTTCCCCGGCAACGGCGCCAAAAATTTGATTAAGAAAGGATACGTATGCGCCGTATTAGAGAATTGTCATCCCCGGCAACGGCGCCATTTTGATTAGACTAAGAAGGTGTACTTATTATGTGTATAGATGTGTTTGATGTACCCTTTCTTGTCTCCGCTATAGCATAGAGCTATACCGAGTCGGATCTCAGGGAGAGCTCGCGATAGAAGCTTTAACGTATGGTAGTGAAGTGATAAAACTAGTATCCTTCTCTTGATTATAAACTTAGTGAAGCAAATACAAAAGAAACCAAAAGAGGATGGATATGTTCATGGTGGAAGTGGAAAAGGTGTACTTATTATGTGTATAGATGTGTTTGATGTACCCTTTCTTGTCTCCACTATAGCATAGAGCTATACCGAGTCGGATCTCAGGGAGAGCTCGCGATAGAAGCTTTAACGTATGGTAGTGAAGTGATAAAACTAGTATCCTTCTCTTGATTATAAACTTAGTGAAGCAAATACAAAAGAAACCAAAAGAGGATGGATATGTTCATGGTGGAAGTGGAAAAGAAATCAAGAAGTGATGTGGATGTTGTATTCACAAGAAAAGAATCAAGAAACTTAAAGAAAGAGATCCAAGACTAGATTACCTTGCTAGCTTGCCAAAGCTTACCAAACTCCTTGATAATGAAAGCTTTGCCTAATGTTGTCACTCCATAGGCTTGGAATTCGTCTAGCGTGTTGACCTAATTACTTTCTCATTTGCAAGATGGTGGTTTAACCATCGGAGAAGAGAAGATCATACACTTGCAAGATTAACAAAAGCAATCACCCATGAGTAGTGAAGTGGCTAAGCTAGTGGTTAAACTAGTACATGGAATGAAAATTTAGCTACAAGAAGCCATTAAAGAACTAAAACAAAGCTTGAATTAGATTGCAAGAACTAAACAAAGCAAGTAATAAAGCAAGTAAAGAAAGCACAAGAAACTAGAATCAAACTCAAGTAGAGGAATGGAGGATGGATCAATCCTTGCATAGCTTCAAGTTGTCACCCTTGATTACACAAGCTCTCTCCCTCACAATCACTCTCTTTTGTAATGAAATCTAGGGATAGAGAAGAGAGATCTAAAGAACAAAACCTAGAGAAAAATGAAAATTACAACACCTAAAACTAATCTCCTCTCTTCTCTGATCAGTCTCAGCTCGCAGGTGATAGTCCAGTATTTATAGCAGATCTGAGAAGCCTCTGGAGAGAATTCTGTTACCACAAAATCCGGAGCCAAACAGCCACCAGATTGCTGCGCCCATGCCGCGGGGCGCGGCAATCTAATGGCCGTTGGATCTGATCTTTCTGGTGGAGATTGGTTAGGAAGTGGTTATCCACGTGGCATGGTTAGTTTCTTCGTTTGTTGCGAGGATCTCTCTGGATCTGGAGTGAGATTTGACTTTATCTTGGATCTTTAACTAATCACCTTAATTATTGCTAATTAAGGTAATTAATTACTTTATCTCCTTTTAATTGTGTACCTGCAAATAAGTAGAGAAGAGGAGTAAAAATCACATATTTATTTGTATTATGCATGGGGAATATGATATAAAATATGCAATATTGAGTACTAATCACATATGACATGGGACATCAACAATTTCGCAACCCTATCGAGGTACGTTGAAGGTGGCACCGTCACCTTCGGAGAAGACTCCAAGGGCACCATCATCGGTATAGGTAACACTAAGATTGGTTCATCTCCTTTAATTGAAAATGTAGTTCTTGTTGATGGGCTTAAACATAATTTGCTTAGTATTAGTCAACTATGTGAATTGGTCTCAAAGTTGTTTTTGATGAATCTTCTTGCAAAATTTTTGATTATAAAACCAATGAATGTATTCTCACTGGATTTCGTGAAAATAATGTCTATTATTGATATGCTTAATTTGGATTGTACTACAAAATGTTTAAATGCTTTTGATGAGATTTCATGGCTATGGCATAGAAGATTAGCCATGCCTCTTTTGATCATCTTTCTAGAATAAATTCTAAGGAATTGGTGAAGTGTGTTCCCTGCTTGAAGTTTGAAAAAGACCGCATTAATGGTGCGTGCCAACTTGGGAAACAAACCAAGTCTTCTTTCAAACCAATCAAGGATATCATGTCATCTAGGCCATTAGAATTGATTCACATGGATCTTTTTGGACCAATTAAAACTAAAAGCTTAAATGGAAATAGATATGTTTTTGTTTTAGTCAATGATTTCTCTCGTTTCACTTGGGTTTTCTTTTGAGAGCATAAAGATCAAACTTTTTCGCATTTTAAGATTTTTCGAAAAAGGGTTTAAAAAAAGGATTTTCGATTTTACGGATAAGAAGTGATAGAGGTGATGAATTTGTCAACCAACTCTTCATGACTTATTGTGATGGAAAAGGAATTAAGCATGAAATGTCATGTCTTAGAACTCCACAACAAAGTGGAGTAGTTAAACGGAAGAATAGAACTCTTCAAGAAATGGCTAGGACTATGATAAGTGAATATGGGCTCCCTCAATACTTATAGACCGAGGCCGTAAACACCGTATGCTACATATCCAACCATATTTATTTGTGTAAAAATACTTTCAAAACTTCTTTTGAAATTTATCATTTAAGAAAACCAAATGTTTTATACTTTAAAGTTTTTGGATGCAAGTGTTTTGTTTTAAACACCAAAGATAATTTGGGTAAATTTAATGCTAAGGCTTATGAAGCAATCTTTGTTGGCTATTCTAGTACTAGCAAAGCATATAGAGTGTTCAATAAATCATCTCTTACTATTGAAGAATCATGCAAGCTAAATTTGAAGAATCCAATGCAATTGTTGAGAATATTGTAGAGATTGACTCATTAGGTGAGGACATGAAGAAAATATCCTTGAAGGACTCACCCATCAAAGAAGACAAGCAAGAACCTATTGGTGAAGTTCAAAAGGATGAAGTGGAACAATCACAACCACTTCCTAAAGATTGGAAATACGCCTCAAATCATCCCAAAGATCTCATCATAGGTGATGTATCAAAGGGGATAACCACTCGCTCCAAACTCCATGATTTGTGTGGACATTATGCATTCATATCTTATCTTGAACCCAAAAACATCCTCGAAGCCGAGGGTGACTCATATTGGTTGCTCGCTATGCAAGAAGAGCTCAATCAATTTGAGCACAACCAAGTTTGGCACCTTGTTCCTAGATCCCATAATAGACCAATAATTGGTACTAAGTGGATTTTTAGGAACAAGTTGGATGAGTCAGGAAATGTTATTAAGAATAAGGCTAGGTTAGTGGCCCAGGGTTACACTCAAGTTGAAGGAATCGACTTTGAGGAGACCTTTGCACCCGTAGCACGGCTAGAAGCCATACGGATCACACTAGCTTATGTATCCTATAAAAAATCTAAGCTTTTACAAATGGATGTATAAATTTCCTTTTTAAATGATTTTATTGATGAGGAAATATATGTTGAACAACCCCCCAGTTTTGTAGATCATATACATCAAAATTTATTTTCAAACTAGATAAAGCATTGCATGGTTTAAAATAAGCTCCAAGAGTTTGGTATGAAAGGCTTTCTAGTTTTCTTCTATCAAATGATTTTGTTAAAGGCAAAGTAGACACCACATTATTTACTAAACATGTTTGTAGTGGCATTCTTATAGTACGAATATATGTTGATCATATAATCTTTGGTTCTACTAATGAATTACTTTGCAAGGAGTTTGAACAATGTAGGCAACGTGAATTTGAGATGTCATTGATAGGTGAATTAAACTATTTTCTTGGACTCCAAACCAAGCAAATGCGTGATGGGATCTTCATATGTCAAGGCAAGTACTCCAAGGAACTCATCAAGAAATTTGGGCTTGATGATTCAAAATTTGCAACACTCCCATGGCTACCACCACCAAGCTTGATAAGGATGACCAAGGTAAGTGTGTTGACATTAAATTATATAGAAGCATGATTGGTAGTTTGTTGTATTTAACGGCTAGTAGGCTTGATATTATGTTTAGTGTGTGTCTTTGTACTAGATTCCAATCTTGTCCCAAAGAATCTCATTTAATTGCGGTAGAACGCATTATTCGTTATGTTAAGGGCACTATTGGAATGGGTCTATGGTATCCGAAGACCAGAGAATTCTCAATGATGAGTTTTTTAGATGCCAACTATGCGGGTTGTAGAGTGGATAGGAAGAGTACTAGTGGAACATGTCAATTTCTTGGTAATTATCTTGTTTCATGGTCTTTCAAGAAACAAAATTTGGTAGCCCTCTCAACCGCCGAGGCGGAGTATGTTGCGGCGGGGGCTTGTTGTGCCCAAGTCCTTTGGATGAAACATACTCTCCTTAATTATGATTTGTATTATGACCATATTAAAATATTTTGTGATAATACTAGTACTATTCATATAACTAAGAATGCAAATCAACATAGTAAGACTAAGCACATTGAGATTCGATATCACTTCCTTAGAGATCATTTTGAGAAAGGTGAGATTGATATTGATTATGTTTCTTCTTATTTTCAACTTGCCGATATTTTTACTAAAACACTTGACTACAATAGATTTTATTTTATATGTGGTGAACTAAATGTTTGTGTTGTTGAATAAGGAAGTTTTCTTACTATTATATCCCTTTTTGATGTATGACAAAAAGAGGGAGAAATATGTGTTGTTTGTCTTGCTATAGTGTAGTATTTGTTTATATTTGTTTTGCTACAGTGTAGTGTTTGTTTATGTTTTATGTTTAGTCTTATGTTTGGTGTTTTCAAATTTTCAAATCAAAATGTTTGGTATTTTCAAATTTTCAAAAATTCTCTCATAATAAGTTGTTTTATACTTATTTAATATAGCATTATTTGAGGAGTTTTTACCTCCCTTTTTATATCTTGTGTTGTAGATTATATGTTTTGTCATCATCAAAAAGGGAGAGATTGTTGGCCCAAAAGGTTACGCTCTCCATTTATATACGTTTTGATGATAACAAAACATATAAAAGCTATTTGGTACTAATAAGTTGTTCTAGAATGAATTTCAGGTTTGTATAAGTCTTGATGGCTTTAAGCATATTGCAAGGTTAATGGCGCTAAAATAATGTTGATAGGTTGATGGTGCAAGAGGACTATTTCATAGGAGAGGAGGCTCTAGCTCGGCACAACATGGTTCAGAGACTTCTTTCTATATAGTTTTATATTTTAGTTTGTTAAAGGATAGTATATAGTGTTGAAGCTCAAATTCCCCACACACAGAAATTGCACATGTTTCTTTAAAAGATTTTTGTCTCTTGTATAAAATATTTTTATTGACCTATTTCAGTATTTGCAAACTCAATTTATTATATTTTATAAAGTCTTGACAAAAATCATTTTTGAAAATAAACATATCTTCGAGAACATTTCCTCAAATTAATCTGTTTTGACCTGTTGAGCGACCGGCTCTATTACAGTTCAGAACGGTCGACCGAACGGTCGATCGCAGTTCTGACCGTTGGGTGCGTGCATGCGTGAACGTTATCCGGTCGACCGGACCCCATATCGGGTGACCGGGCAGTCGACCGACTGACTCCACCCAACTCTCTGTTTGGGACGGTCGACCGGGCAAACGATCCAGGGCTGCAACAGCAAAAAGATTTTGAAAACAGGTCGACCGGCACCGTGAGTGTATTAACAGCCGAACGGCTAGTTTTTTAAACATGTTTTAAAACGTGATTTTATTCTCCAAATGAGGTTTAAGGCTGGGTTTAGGTCTTATCTTTCTTGATTAGTCAAAATTATTGTTTACCCTTTAATCCCTACCTATATCCTATAAATAGGGGTGGATGGTGTTGAGGAGAATTACAACAACATTTGCAAAAGAAATCATTGAGTCTTTTTGAAAGAAGTTTTTGTTCTTAGTTTTTGTGCTCTAATTTCTGATTTTTCTCTGAAGTTTTTGAATTAAAACTCTCTTCTACTTTGTTTTATTTTTCACTTACAAACATTGAGCTTCAATCCTATACATTATTCTCTAGGGTTTTGTAAAGAAAAGTTTTTCAAAAGAGAGTTTGTGGTCTTTTGATCACCAAGTGATTATTGTATTTGTGGCTCCACTACCTCTGGACTAGAGGAGTGTGATTGAGGAGTTGGGTACTTCCTAGTAGTTGTAATCCTTTGTGAAAGTTCTAGTAAATCGGAAATCATTCTGGGTGAAGGCGGGGACGTAGAGCTGGGTACTCGAACCTCGAAACAAATCTCTGTGTTTACGATTGGTTTACTTGTGTTGTTTACTTGCTTTCCATTCATTCTTATATTGTCAATCTATACTCTCACAACAAGATTGCATTGCGCACCTCAAACTCTTATTTAGAGGAATCACGAGAAAGGAGTTCAGAGCCCTTCATGGGGTATTCGGCTTCTAATCTTGCTTTGAGTGTTCGTTGCATCATCTCATTTTTAAATTTGTGCATTGATTAGCATTATGACCTATTCACTCCCCTCTAGGTGATTTCAAATAGAACGTAGACTCAACCGAAGGGCCGAAGTGGTTTGAACCGATGTGGGACTGCTTAGCAAAAAAAGAGGTATTGCCACAAGACAAGAATAAAGCAAGAAATATTAGAAGACAAGCTCATAGGTATGCAATCTTGGTGAATAGACTGCATTGAAGAAGTTTTGGGGGGGTATTAATGAGATGTGTTATGAAAAGACAATAGGAGAAGATTATGAGAGAGGTACACAGAGGCAGGAAGATTAGAGTCAAGGAAGACTGAAAGGGAAAAGAATTCATGTCGGATACTACTGGCCAAGACTGAGCAAAGACTGCATCAATTATGTCAAAAGGTATCGGGTATGCCAGTTGCATTTAAATCTAGATCGACTCTCAAAAAACTATTTCCACCTTATTCCTATTGACCCTTTCAAGCCTTAGTGATTAGTCACATATATTGCATATACATTGTCACCTTACCATACTTTTCAGCTAATAAATCCTATTAATAAGTTTTCTTTTCTTTGTTTAATGTAGGCCCAAGTGTTAAAAGAAAGGAAACAGAAACAAGCCCAAAAGCCCACCAAATTCTGAATTAATTCAGAAGAAATTTAAAATCAAGAATCAGGGTAAAATCTGGCATATCAGAGAGGTTGAAAACCGGTTGAGAAGAATCCTCCCTGAATCAAGCAGTTGAAGCCAACAATCAAAGGTTGTTTCGTCAAATCCTGGAGCAGAAATGAGAAAACCAGAAGAATATACAGGAAAATCATCAAATAAGAGATCTCCCCCAATTAGGTGTCGCCACTTGACCACACCAGGGCCGCTAAAACGCGGCCCTAGCCGCGTTTCTGCAGCCATCTTATGTCAGTTGGAGGAGCGTTTGCTCCCCCAATTTTCCCGGGATTCCCCCATTTTGGTTTTGCCCTATAAATACTAGTTTCTGCTGACCAAAATGCGACGACCATGCAGAGATAGGATTTAGTCCAGTTTTCTATTTTTTAGTGTAGGTTTTTGTTTTTCTTTTCATATAATTTTTAGCTTTCATTTATGTAATTCAGAGGATATCAGACTTTCATAGAAGAACGAGAATGAAGCTTGTGCTGAGAGTGACACCGGTGTAAGATTTCTTTCTTTTCTTTTATTGTTATGAAATCGAATCTGTATTTTCTTTTTGTATGTACTTCGTTTTAGTGTTCTTCTTCTTCTTCTTTTCTACTTCACTCTTCTTTTGGTATAATTGTCTTTCAAGTGAGTCTAAAAGCATCGAAAGAGCCTTGCCTTTGCGAGTGCCACCGATAGCTCATGACGATGGATTTGAGTCTCTCTGTATCATTTCATGCTTGTTTTGTCTTGATGATGTAATGTGGAAGAGACAATAATCAACTCTTATGGGCTATGCGCTGATTGCCTCCACTTCAAGGTAACATCGTGCCAAAGATTAAAGGTAAGCTTTTGGTAAAAAGAAGGTAAGTAATTATTTTTAGTTCTTCTTTCTTTTCTTTTATTTCTTAGTTTAGATCAGCAACACGATTTCTTTCATCGCTCCTTTTCCATTTCTTTGTAAATAATCATTCTCCATTCTTCTCCACCTTCTCCATCTATCGCTTTTTTTTTTAACTTTAACCTAACTCTTTTTCATTTTCATTTCTTAAAACAAAGAAGAACCTTCGTTTTTCTTCACAAAGATCTCAATACAAACCTTGAATGCTTCTATCGCTAACCCTCCTTGTGGATCACCACCCGCATAGCCACTTGCACATCTCTATTTTTAAGTTCTGAAATTCCGTATTTTTTTTGCAGGTTCAAGCTCAATCAAATTTTGGCGCAGTTGCCGGGGAGGGTAACAGTTTTTATTGAATTTTTAGAACTAAAACGAATTTTTCTTCTTTGTTGTAGGTTATAGGGCAAGAAAAGTAGGAAAGAGAGATCGCAGTAACATATAAGTGGTCTTGGGCCTCTGTTCCAGAAAACAGAGACCAAGCACCCTCTGGATTGTCGCGTTTCCGCGGCTTTGGTCGCGGATCCACGGCAAAAAGGAGTTCACTACTGACTGGCTTTTTGCAGGACTGCTTGCTTTACAAAATTATAGTTTTCTGCAAACTTTATTTCTTATATGCCATCACCAGAAGCCTGCTAATAAATCAACAGTAAAACATTTGTTGAAAAAGTTAAAAAATTGATTAGACGTTTGCATTTTAGGCACGTATCTTTTCAATTCATTTGCTTTACTGTTGAAGAGTGCTGGAGCAAGGTACGTTCACATTGCATCTAGAATAGGACTTATCTCTTGGTTGATTTACATCGCTTTGAGTGAATCTTGTTTACATATCTTGTACACTTGCACAAACTAATCTTAAGGGCACCACCCCATAACAAGATAAGGTGGGGATTTAATCACCTTCCTTGGCCCAAAATCAGATTCCAAGCACTCACTAACCCGAGCCTAACTAAAAATGAGTAGACGTTGGCCCTAGGGACATCTCGGACTCAATTAGGAGATTATCCTAAAGGGGAAAGGTGTTAGAATTTGACTCCTACCAAATCAGTGTCTAGGAAAGGGATTAAGGGCCGAAAGCACGAAGGTTAGTGGTTATTTAATTAAGGAACGTCTTTGACGTATAACCTCCCACCAATCTTGCCCTGACCTGGCTGATTAGCTTTTGGTCAAAGTCTGCATTATACCTCCCGTAGATAGTCTAACCAGTTAGTAGTCGTCTAGGTCATAGGTCTACCCTAACTTAGTTTAGAATTTTTCTTTTTATTTGTTTGCTTATTTGTTTGTTTTTTTTGTTTGTATTCTATTGTGTGATATGGCTTATAATAACAATTTTTCTAATTTTAATAGTAATCCATATTACACACTGACCTCATTTTCGGATATTACCAACCCGGCATATCATAACTTTAACCAACTTAGTGTGTTAGATTGGTCTTATCCGAATTAATATAACCCATACCCCCAATCTTATAACCATAATTTTCAGAATAATTTCAACTCTTCACAGAGTCAGTGGGGATTAACCTCCCCCGAGCCCAATTTTCAACCAACTTGTCCTCCTTATCCACCTAGTCCACAATATTCCCAAGATTCATACTCAGTTCCACAAGTCCAAAATAGAACACCATTAATTTTAGAAATGAGTATGCGTGAGTCCAAATAAAAATCACAAAATCAGATGGACTCACAATTTCACAATCAATTTCGAGACAGCACTTCATCTTTTCAACAAAACGATGAACCAATCAACTATGAAAAGATGCTTGAAGCCATGACTCAGGCTCAAAACGCTCGTAATCATTTTTTAGTGTAGGTTTTTATTTTTCTTTTCATGTAATTTTTAGCTTTCATTTATGTAATTCAGAGGATATCAGATTTTCATAGAAGAACGAGAACAAAGCTTGTGCTGAGAGTGACACCGGTATAAGGTTTCTTTCTTTTCTTTTATTGTTATGAAATCGAATCAATATTTTCTTTTTGTATGTACTTCGTTTTAGTGTTCTTCTTCTTCTTCTTTTCTACTTCACTCTTCTTTTGGTATAATTGTCTTCCAAGTGAGTCTACAAGCATCGAATGAGCCTTGCCTTTGCGAGTGCCACTGATAGCTCATGACGATGGATTTGAGTCTCACTGTATCATTTCATGCTTGTTTTGTCCTGACGATGTAAAGTGGAAGAGACAATAATCAACTCTTATGGGCTATGCGCTGATTGCCTCCACTTCAAGGTAACATCGTGCCAAAGATTCAAGGTAAGCTTTTGGTAAAAAGAAGGTAAGTAATTATTTTTAGTTCTTCTTTCTTTTCTTTTATTTCTTAGTTTAGACCAACACGATTTCTTTCATCACTCCTTTTCCATTTCTTTGTAAATAATCATTCTCCATTCTTCTCCACCTTCTCCATCTATCGCTTTCTTTTTAACTTTAACCTAACTCTTTTTCATTTTCATTTCTTAAAACAAAGAACCTTCATTTTCTTCACAAAGATTTCAATACAAACCTTGAACGCTTCTATCGCTAACCCCACTTGTGGATCACGACCTGCATAGCCACATGCTATCACGGTAGAATTGAGCACTTGCACATCTTTATTTTTAAGTTCTGAAATTCCGTATTTTTTGTGCAGGTTCATGCTCAATCACTTAGTCAAACAAATTGGGGTGCGATGCAATTCTTAAACAGA
The DNA here is from genome assembly GCA_038442645.1 of Agave tequilana. Taxonomy (NCBI): domain Eukaryota; kingdom Viridiplantae; phylum Streptophyta; class Magnoliopsida; order Asparagales; family Asparagaceae; genus Agave; species Agave tequilana. Next base: position 570,628 of record JAVJIF010000773.1, read on the forward strand.
AAAATGGCTCGAAAAGAAAGAGGTAGTGATCCAGTCCGCATCCGGCGTATGGAATGAGGCGCAAAGCAAATACCCCTGAGAAGGAGGTTTTGGCTGCTCTCAAGGCCATTCTCAAATTCCATGTGCATATTCTAAATACTCATTTTACTTTAAGGACGGATTGTTCATCCTTAAAGGGAGTCTTGGAGAAGGATGCAACGGATCTGGCAGCCAAACTAATCTTTGCAAGATGGCAAGCTATGTTCTCTATGTTCTATTTTGACATAGCGCACGTCAAAGGGGAATCCAATTCCCTCCCAGAGTATCTTACCCGAGAATATTTACAAGGGAGAACAGGACGCAATAGCATGATGAGGATGGTCCGTAACAAAACAGAGTGGTTCTCTACCACTGGAGATCGAGTACTAGGATCGATACTGCGATCAGACTACTTCACAGACTAGCCATGGACAACAGTTGATCTACGACCAAGGGTCAGATGTCTATGAAGGAAAATGGTCCTCGATGTATTTGATGAGAGTGGCCTAAGAATGACAGGTGCGGCGTATGTCAGGCACCACTTCGACAACCAAGGGAACATCTCGCATTTGATATGTATTCGAAAGGACCAATTGAAGGCCATAGAGGTGAAAGGTAGGGTGTTCAAGTTCTCTAGTGGCAGCCTAATCGATAGTGGGACATTCTAATCTTTCTTTAAGTTATATCCGGATTAGACTCACTTAGGCATTTAAGTAGATATCTAGAGAGAAGGAATCACTCTACTACTTACTAAAGGACTAGAGAGCTTCTTATTGAGACTGATTACAACAATTGTTACCCTTGAGGATAGCTGAAATCATGGAACATTCTATTGCAGCTTACCCGTTCTATAAGAGAACTGTTCAATTGGTTGGCGGTTTGGAGCATTATTCACTACACTTTATTTAGAGCAGTGTGCATCATCCCAGGGTGATAAGAACCTATACCCCTATAATAATGCAGTGTTCCTGTCCCTTAATCATCAGGCTACCTCAGATTCTTCCCTCCAGATAATAATGAGGTGGGGGAAGGATAGAGCCCAACTTATTATATACAGATACAGATGTTCCTTGTCATTCTAATCTTGATATAGTTCCAAAAGGCCTATTTTTTGACTCTCCTATAGTGTATAGTATATTCTTTCTATCTTCTTACTAGGATAGAGATTTTAACAACAAACTACCTAGCTTAGTTAGTTGTCCGCATCGTGAACTTCATTAGAAAGGGCATCTGATCTCTCTTTTATGGGCTATTTCCCTCGTATCTGACCTATCCGAGTTAGCCCTCCCAAGCGGACAAACAGGTGGATCATCTGATCTTGAAATAGGTCATCCTGGCTATTCTGATATTTTATCTTTCATTTCATCAGGTATCTGAATCATAAGATTCTGATGATTCTGCTTTTCACATTCATTCTAGAAGACCAAAACGAGGCCCTTCCTTGCTAGTTGGAATCTCAACAACAGCCTTCATTGAACCCCTTCTTCCTATCCTTTCTAGCTATGAAACGAGTCCTTCTTTCATTCACTAAAGAAGACACAACTGATAAATGGATAAATATACATTTGATGGCTAGTTCTATAAATTAAAATCTCGAGTTGGAGACATCGCTGAGAAAAAAGCTTATAATAAGTATTTGATTTTCTCAAAATCAACTAGTGGACTTGAAATCATAGATCCAATTTGTGATCCACGCGACTCAGATAAGAATCATATTTCTTACCCACTCAGTGCTCCTTTGATTGAACTTCAAAGATCTCGCTCGCTGTAAAGGTACATTTTGTGAAGTGTTCTCCTGCCCCTCTTACCTGAGATAAAGTCAACTGGAAACCGTGATAAGAGTCGTGGTTTGAAGATGATAATTTGAAGATTCATTTGATAGAGAAGGATGTCTTGGTTGCCAATCTCGAGGTTGAATGAATCATACCACCTGGCAACAGCAAAAGTGGAAATTGGCACAGGTCAAAGTGGAAAGCAACGAGGAATTCCAAAGGAAAAGGAAAAGGGCAGTTCTAAAGGAAAAGGGTATTTCTAAACGAAGGACCCAGTCTAAAGGGGCAAGCTTCCCGGTGTCCAAGTGTCAAGTCCCTAGGGCTTATGTTTGTCGAAAGCTGCTTTTTTCCCGAGGGGCACAGGTCAAAAGGAAAAGGGCAATTCTAAACGAAGGACCCAGTCTCAAGGGGCAAGTTTCCCGGTGTCTAAGTGTCAAGTCCTGAGGGCTTATGTCTGCCAAAAGCTGCCTTTTTTCTTTTTAGTCTATCCTTGCAATGAACCAAAAGATGGGAGGCAGGGCTCGGTCTCAAGGGCGTAGCTTTAAAGTCACTAGTCAGTCCAACTGAATGAGTGACAGGCGCGTAGAGGTCAAGAGTACGTGCAACCAGGTGTAACGTGTCAAAGGTCACCGAGTCATCATAAAGGGGAATAGGTTGTATTGTGCATCCAACAACTGAAAGAGTTTACAAAGAATGATTGAGTTGTGTAATAGCAGATTCGTAGGTCAATAAATCATTGGATTTGAAATCGAACTCTCTACCTTAGGCGGATAGGAATTGAGACTTTCAATGGTCCACTCTTCTCTCCTCGTGATCGAAGCTGACCCCAGAAGTTAGATATTCCTTCTCCTGAGGACACTAAACCTCCCGATCTTGCTAGTCTGGGGCTCAGTCTTTCAAGATGAAATCTTTCCCTTTCTGTTCCCAGGGAATAGCTCTTATAGTGAGAGGTTAACTATGTCCCCAACTTTTCTTTATTAAGAAAGTAGGTTGTGTACTATATATATAATAAATAGATTGTACCCTAAGAGCTGATCCCAAAGAAAGCAGTTGGCTGTTTTTGCATCCATGCATAAAGAATTTGTAAGTTGGGTCCTCGAAGCCCGCCAGCCAAAGGGCTAAGTCGAGTGATTCCTCTTGTAGTGGATCGTAGTTAGCTATAGTATCACACAATTCTTTCATCCTCTTTTCACATTCATTCTCGACCGTCTAGCTATAGGACCTCAATCGATTATTAATACGAATCTATTTAATTCATTCTAGGTGAAAAATTGTCTACTTTATAAATAAGGCTAAGGCTTTCCTCTTTGTGAGGAATTCCCTCCAGGTTGTCTACTTTATCAGGGTCACTCTCACTTTAAGTCTGAGCGCATGACATCTTATTCATGAACCTTTTTTATAATCGAATTAGTTTTGTACCCTAAAATGTGGATCCATCCTGCATACTATCAAATATAGTCAATTATTGGTTCATCTCTAGGTTCTGACTGGGCCTTCCCTTACTTTTAGTTTGAGTCTACCTCTCCATTATGAAGTATTTCTTTCCCAGCCCTTCGTCTGTCCTGATATTGAGCCAAGCCCCATACCCCCTACATTGAGGTAATCCCGATTGTCTTACTGATTCTCTTACCAAAAGAATTTATTTCACTACACTAAATAAGAAGTTACATTTCTAGCAGTCCAAGAATGGATCTATCCCCAAGGTCACTCTCAAGAGTACGACCAGAGGCCCATCTTCTTAATGAGTTTCTGTCACATAATGTGCCCTTCTTTCGGAGAAAGGAAGATTTTTTTAACAATTGAATCAAGACCTTCTTCCTCTTTTGAAAGAATGCCTTTAGTAGACGGTCCAACCAATGATTTGAATTCAAAATCCCAGGACAACTATACTGATGTGTCAATGGTACTTCTCTGATCTGATCGAGAATTATTCTACAACTTGCCTTTAGTCAGGAATCTACTAATTACTTTACAAATCCTCTTCCCAGTGCAATGAAGGATCTTGTGTACATCGGTTGACCGTGCGGCCGATCGGCCCAATGGTCAAGGCATTGTGCACATCTTGTGCACATCAGTTGAATGTCCGATCGACCGAGCTTTAGTCTGGTCGACCGGTCTGTCAACCACTGGAAGCCCAAAACCAGATTTTTAGGGTTTGAAAATGCAGCTTGTTAATTCCCTAAAAATTCAAATAAAATACATAAAATTCCAAGAAAATAAGTTCTTATTAACTCTTTGAAATACAAATATGTGTGATAAAAAATCAACATTTATTACAAACTATCTAAACTATTTTTTTGGCATGAAATTAAACCTTAAAACCATAAACGATATTTTCCAAAACTAAGTTCCAAATGGAAATCTAATTTTTCCAAACTTGTATAAATAAAAAAACATGATATTTGAAATACATATGAAGCATAGTGTGTATGGATAGAATCCAATACACATGTAAATGATATATCTATATTTTTGATATATAACCTAAAACTAAGTTTTGATTAAAAACAAAACTTTGAATCAATGAACTAGAATCATCAAAATAAGTTTCTAATATTATGAACCAAACAATGTATATGGATGTTATCAAATATGCAGATAAATCATGTAAACTACTTTTGATGAAATCTATTCATGAAACCAAAAGATATATTGTTGAAAAATCTGAAACGGTTAAACTGAAACTAAAACTTTTGAACTTGTTTGTGTATATATACTTGAGTATATCAAAACTAACTATCTTGATACAAGATCTAAGCTCTAAAATAAACAAACCAAGATACAAGTCTTTTCTTTGATCTAGACGACTCGATCTAAACACGGTCCATGGAGCATGACTCCATCTGAGTACTAGATGCGATCTTAACGCGCGAGCTCTTAAATCAACACATGTTAGCTCCAAAACTTGACTTCGAACCTTTTGTTGAAGTTAAACACCTACTAAGATCTTGATTAATATCTGAAACTTATTAAACACAAGATCATTATTAACTTAACTTCATAAGTAAGTCATCATCAAAACTAAGGTGAAGAGCCCTTGGGCAAACATTAATGTCGTTAATGCATTCATCACCTTACATTTCCATATGCCAAAGTTGTTCTTGCCATCGAACTTCACCACATAAAACCTCAATAGATAAGGATTCATGGATTTCACAGTAGATGTACTATCTCCAGCGATCTTCTCAATTGATTGCTCAAATAATGCAAAAAATAAACAGAGTTGATCAAAAATAGATAAAGATAGGATCTTCACCTTAAAAAAAAACCCTAGAGAAGTTTATGAAATGATCTACTCCTTCAAATTCGATTCCTTAAGCAATCCAAACATTATTTTGAGATTGATAAACGATCCCACAAACAGTCCCAATGCTGCTCTGAGATTGATACATGATCTCCGCCAAACAGCAAGAAATGCTCTTAAAATTGACACATGATCCCACAACAAACATGGGATGCTCTGATATAACTTATTGCGCTAGCGCCCTCTTCTAAGTAACAACCAACTTGAGAAACACAAGCAACGGAGGTAGACGCACCGTAGAATTTCTCACACGATAAGAACTAAGAAACAAGAGAGAAAAACAAGCCAAAATAATATTTAATAAGGTTCGATAATTTGGCTACATCCTTGGGCAAGGAAGAGAGAGATTTATTTGATTCAACCAAGAGGATTCAAAAGACACTTTGAGGGATACAATTCATGAGGGCTTTAACCCTTATTTATAGCCAGAGGTCCTAGGATTTTGGAAACCCCGAATAGATTCAACTCTAATTCAAAAAAGAAGTATGAATCCTAAAAGGAGAAGCAGATTCGCGCCCAGATACGTGTCCATCGACCGGCCGGTTGATTGACCATGTCCATCGGTCGACCGGTCAGTCGACCGGGATCAACAGAGAGCATTATCTTTTAGTCAGTCGACCGCTTTGGTCAACCGCTTACTTTCCACGTTCAACCGGGCAGTCGACCAGGCCGTGCCTATGCACGTTATGCATATCAGTCGATCGGGCCCTATCTCCTGCCTTGCTGTGAGCTGCATTCTCGCTCCTTTTGACTTTCGATCTTGACGCTATCTCTTCCGATGAGTTTTAAAAAAACTCTTCTGATGTATTTTATCTCCTCTCTCCCTACATAAACAATGTTGAAGACCTCAGAATTTATCTAGTTTGCGTAATGGAACATCACCAGCATATTGTAATTCTCTCAGTAAAGATGACTTCCACCCTCTTTCTCAATGAAGATAACATAGTCGGTCGAGATACTTGCTCAGCTCCTAATAAAGGAAATTTCTAGACTTCGTTGTGTGTGCAAACGATGGATTTTCCACAGATTTGATCCTTTCTTGTTTAAATATCACTCATTTCATAATTTCCCCCCATCAATTTTCTAGTTTCTTCTTGCTTGACCACATCTGTACCTCAAATACTTCCCCCTAAATGTGAATCCTCCTGGACTTCCCGTTCTGTCACCCTCCTCCATCCTTACCTCCACTGTTGCAGTCCGACTCTTCATTCGCAGCTCATGCAATGGCCTCACTATCTTTTGCAAGGCCATTAGAAGGCCTACTTATAAATTTAACTACTATGTATGCAATCCCACCACCAATGAATTCGTCTAACTTTCTTTGCCCCCTGAAGTTGATCGCAATTTTAGCTTCGCTTTTTTTTTTGAGATAAGACTATAAGGTAAACCCCCCCAGATATTTAATAAATAAGAATTTAATGAAACATCTCCATGATAGAAGAGAATAAATTAGCATAGAAACACTCATACACAATTTGGTCTTTCCCAAAAAGAAAAAGAAAAAAGAAAAAAATGAAGCCACCAGAACACCCTTATCTCAGTTGCGGTGTCTCCCCTCCATCGTAGATTTATCGTATGTTATTTGAACCCATCCAGGCTTGGCTAGATCTCCTACTAGTATCGTCACAAATCTGCAGCTTAATCCGGTCATAAGATGACCAAAGGCTGCACCACTGAAAGACGTGGCAACGCCCCTTCACTGCGCTTATGGTATCTGCAGGTCAGCACCCAGCCACCCTTTGGCTAGCCAATGTTGGCATAGCATTTGTAGTGGGGGATCTGGTCCTCTCATGACCGGATCCCCCATCATTGATGCCCTATCTTGTCACCACTTCCGCGGCTATGACATAAAATTCGGCCATCTCTAACCAGTCATCCCGCTCAAGGCCAGCCATCCTCAGCCAGACACCCCTGCTTAGCTCTCACCGGCCATTGCTCGAATCTTAGAGTTTTACAAAACCCCCTACTCTCACCGGATCACCATGGCCTCCCCCGATTCTGAAGTCACCGGCTGGATCAAAAGGCGCACGGTCGAATTTGAATTTTAGCCTCACATTTGAATCTTCAAATTCTCCTCATTATAAGATGGTATGTATGAGGTGCAAGATCCACATCTACTCATCTGTGATTCAGTCATGGAAGCTTCCTTTGATAGGAAGTTGTTAAGTGAATTTGGATCTTTTGCAAGGGGCGGAGTATCTATCACAATGACACATTGATATGGCCCGATAAGGACTTCTTTCTTTCATTTGATATGGAGGTGTTATTCTTGACAATCCAATTCAAGATCAAGATCAACTAGTCCAATCAGCATGTTGGTGAAAATCACATGGGAGGTTTTTCGTTTAATTGAAATTTCTTAATTATAGAATCACCTTTCATATCCCTTCATCATACACCAATCAAATCGGTATTTAGTCAGCTTCATATTTATAATAAATCAACAAGATAAATAATTAAACAATAATTTATCTAGTTATTAAAATAAATATTCCACCTTGAATACTTTATTCAGCATAATCCAATTAATAAAAAAGTTAGTTTAAATAGACAGAGAATATATTGGAATTCAATAATTTCTACAACACAGAACGTTAGTATAAACTGACTAGTAACAAATTAATATGGATTGATGTATGCATACAATGAATCTCCTTAAGACATTATATCCCCCTCTATGATGCTTACGGGATAATGGATGCTGGTCTCTTAAGATACAATACTCATTCACGTGTTCTGCACAACACTTTGTAAAATCACGTACAGTCAAATTAAAATTAACACGTGCCTTACACTTGATCAAAGAATGGAAGTAGAAAAAAGAACCAAACCAAAAACTAGAATTCAGACAGAATTCAAGAATTCAATAAAATTTTATTGAACTCATTTATTTTTGTGGTTGTTATGATTCTGAGGTTTTCTTTAGTCATCCATTTTGGAGTGGAATTCTTCTCTTTATATAGGAATTTGGAGGAAGCCTTTCAGAGTAGACACATCCGTTCGATCGGAATGGGCGCAACCATTCCGACCAGACACATCTGTTCAATTAGAATAGGCGAAACCATTCCGAATAGACACATCCATTCACTAAACAGACACATTCATTCGACTGAAATGGGTTATCCCCAAACATACACAACCATTCGGTTGGAACGGGCACAATCATTCTGAACAGACACATTCGTTCATCAAAACAGACACATTCGCATACCATGTCCAATATGGGACTAAAGAGTTTTCACTCTTTTTTGTGCCATTTAGCTCTTGTTTAGATCAACTTCCAACTTGAATATCTCATTCATTCGGAAATAAAATTGAACATGTGAATATACCACGGTCATCATCAATGGAAGGAGAATACATTCCAACCATCTCTCGTGTATTCTGATCAGCGGGTCCTGCCAAAAATTTAGCTCAAGTTTTTTCTAAAAATTCACTTAGACAATTTGAAGTATCTAGCAATCCCCAATAATGAATAGAGATTTCAGAAAATATAAACACTATGATACTAGCTCTATAGTGAAAACACTTTCGAAAAGATACTGCATCATGATAGTTGAGCTAAATCTGAACCTTCCATTGCGAAATCTTCGTCAGACTTACCTGGTCAATTAGTGAACTACATCTTTAACTGTTGGTTATTTGTGTAAGCCAGGCCAACAGGCCTCACACAGTAACTTTTTTAAATCAACTTTGATTTTTTGTTGTGTCCTTTTTGGCCTTTGATATAGTTGGTTTCAAAGAGTTTATTTAGGGAATCACAGCCTTCATAGAGACTCCCAAAGAGCCGGCACCAGCTCTATACTCAAATAGATGATTGTCCTATTAAGAATAGTCTAATCTAACCCATTTATTTTGATAACAAGCTGTAAGCATCATTAAAAGCTTAAGCTTATGATAAACCAAATTGTAGAAAGCACTTGGTACACTATACGAATGGATTGAAGTCAAGCTTCTAAGTACTTACTCGCAGAGTCGGTCATAACTATTTTTTCCTTTTGAACTTAATCTGTGGGATCTTCAGTCGCTAAGTGAGGTTTCCATTAAGCTGACTCGACATGGTTAGATTTTTAGCTCTATTCCCTTCAATGCGCAGTTTATATTTTCTCCACTCAAATCTTTAGTAAACGAGTTTGCTAGGTTATCTTTTAGGTTTAGGGTTTAAACTCTAGCTTGATAAATCTGATATAAATTCAATTAAATCCCCATAGGATCCACAAAAATAAGTTCATGCAAATAAATTAAAGTATAAATATGTGTGATAAAAAATCAACTCATATTACAAACATGTAAACTATTTTTGAGGCAGAGAAATTAAAGATTTAATACAAAAACTGTATTTTCTAAAACTCAAACTTTGAAATAAAAATCCAATTTTTCTCAAACTTGTATAGATAAAAAAACAAGATCTTTAGAACACTTTTGAGGCATGATGTATATGGATAGAATCCAATACACATAGTAAATGATTTAAACTTGTTTTTGAGTATAAATACTAAAATAAGTTTTGATAAAAATAAAAATTAAACATATGAACTAAAATCAACAAAATAAGTTTATCTAAATGTATGAAACATAAATGTATATGGAAGAAATCCTATACACATATAAACTATGTAAACTTGTTTTGGTGAAATCTATTCATGAAATGAAAAGATGTATACTTGAAGATCCGAAACTCAAAACATACATATATTAAACCAAAACACAAAACTTAAAACTTGTTTCTATAAGTGTTGTGTAAATCAACTAAACATAAACTTTTGAACCAAAACAGTTAAACCAAAAGCCAACCATAAATCATATGTATGTGTATATATACTTGAGCAATTCAATATGGTACTATCCTTACATAAGATCTAAACTAAACAACTAAACATACCTACATATAAGTCTTCTTGTCGATCTTCTTCTGTAAGACGACTTGATTCAAACACGATTCAAAGAGTTTGACTCCATTTCGAGTACTAGATGCGTCTTGACGCTCAAGCTCTCGAATCAATACATGATAGCTTTGAAACTTAACTTCGTGTCCATTATAGAACTAAACACTAATAATGATCTTGACCTATATCTGAAACTTATTAAACACAAGATCATTAGTACTATAACTTCATAAGTTAGTCATCATTAAAACTAGAGTGAAAGGCCTTTGGGCCAACAATGTGAAGTGAGGTACGCATACAACGAATGATGACTAACTACGGTGCTTACGGGATGATGGACATTGGTCACCCAATTGTACTAACTCTAACTTATAATACATGACTTAATATGTATGTAGTATTTAAATATATAAATGATTTATACTAAGAATTATTATTATTTTACATGGGTTTTCATAACTAATATTATAAATTTCTATTATTATTATTGGTGATTATTAGTAGTAGATGTTGTTGCTATTATTTCGTTATGATTATGATTATTTATTTTTATTTTTGTTATTACTAATATTATTATTGTTGTTAATAATAATATTATTATTTACTAGTATCATTATTGCTTATTTTAATTATTATTCACATGTAATCTTAATGACTATTATTATTAGTATTATTATTATTATTATTATTATTATTTTGATGTTATTCCTCTAACTAATATTTCATGTTCTTTCCCTTAGCACATGAATCCTAGACTCAGAACCAAAAACAAAACCCAATAAAAGATCAAATCAAAATTGAATTCATCTAAATTTCTTATCTCTTTAAATTCATAAAGACATAAAAATAAAAATTAATTATTTTTAAAATTCATTCAAAATACTTCCTTACACTAATACACCCTCAAATCAAGTTCAAACTAATAGATAAACATTCAAATTTATGCCCATATCTAGATCCTAACTAAAAACCAATTTAAACCTAACATAAACACTCAAAAATATTATAAAACTCATCTTATGTGACCATCTATAAATAAATCAAAAATTAATCCATAAAAAATAAACAATTTTCTTTAGGAGGAGGAGAAAACCTTTACCCATCAAGCTTTAGAGTTGTTTATAAAGGCATGTACCTAGCGTCCCTTTCTTTCCCTGGATTTTTTTCCATTTTAATTTAATAGAAATCATGTCTAGGAGCCCATTGAATAATCCTTCTCACTACTCTAATTAGACCTAACTATTTTAGACTAATAATCATGATCACATGTATTATTTTTGTTATTTTCATTAATTCATCATTTCATAATAGATAACTGTTATACTTATAGTGTTGATTACTTCCAAGTTTAATATTAATATTGAAAATATATGTTTTTTTATAATTCTATTGAATACCATAAAATACAGATTTTTATTGAGACCTAAGGTATAAACTCAAATTATGTAATTAGCATTTTCCATGAAAATAGTCAATGAAGCTCAAAGATGATCATGAATCTTATTTTCATCAAACAAATCATGAATTCATTTTTCATAAAAGGATGAAAATCATAAAAATTCATTCATTTTTTTGTTTATCTTAAAAACAAACTTCTAGGTATTTGTATGTTTTTATTCAATCCTAACAATATGTATACATATCCCAAACATAAAAGAGTCTATTAAAGGTATTTACATGAAGGCAAGAGACTCACGGGTATGCAAGTATATTTATTAGATTTGAATAAAAATTACATATACATGAAGTAAAAACATGAAAATAGGCAAAACAAGTGTAAATGAAGGCATCATTAAAACAAGCCTATACATGTGCATAAAGTGAGTACAAATGAACAATGAAGTGCAATATATATGAATCAATTTGTTGCTCACTATTTGTACATATATAAATACAAGTTTTGATAAAAACTACCTTTAAACTAGTATTTACCACATGAAGCACTAAAAACATGAACATGCTATTTTCCATTATGTTTGCAAAGGGGAAAAACTTACAAAAAAGAGTTTGAGGAGCTAAATTACAAGTATTCTTAAAAAGATTACAAGTAGATCCCCTCAGAGATTCTAGAGAAATGTGCCCATAGGAGTCTGGTCAGCGCGCGACCACTTTGTCCCTTTGACGATGCGAGCGATGAGATTCCCTTCTCGCCTGGTTCCAGGAATCAGAGAATAGAGGGTTGGTAGAACCCTCTTGCTACTTCTCAAAATCGCCTTCAATTAGGAATTCCTTCTCGCCTGGTTCCGGAGATTCCTTGAGTAGAAGGACGATGTTAGGGTATCAACACCCTGGATAGAGAAAGCGATTCTCTAAAAGATCTCTGAATTCGAGAATGACGGTGCGTTGTGAAGAAGCCTCTACTTGTGGAGTCCTCTCAGAAAATTCAGCCTTCTAAGAAGAAGTCGAAGTCCTTGCGTATGTACGTGGGTCTCTCTTCCTTGTGCCCCTGGTGGGCTATTTATAGGGAGAGCAAGGGTATAACCGTCCCTTGAAAGTATGAAAACAGATGAATCAAATCTGTTTAAATCCGAAAAGTAGCCTTGCTGCGAGGCTAAGATCAGCTTCTGCGAAGCTAGAATTGGCAGGTCGGTTGATCTTTCTTGATCCTTTCCATATCGTTGGAGGATTTCCCCTGATCTTCTTACTCGTTTTAGGAGAGTCAAGAGATTGTGGCAATCAACTACCAAATTATATCTCTGATTTGATCTTAATTGGATTTGATCTGATTGGATCCGATCTCATCCGAAGATTTGATTGGTCAAAGGTTGACCATAGCAGACCAATGGCGGAGCTGCCCGTATTGAGCTCGTAGCGGAGCTAGAGGCAGCTTCTGGCGAAGTCCGAAAGAAACCCTTTGGCGGAGCTGGAAGTCCTCTGTGGCGAAGTTGCGAGTTAGCTTCCTGGAGAGGCTTTGGATGGCTTCAAGGCGAAGTCGGGTGATACTAGCCTCTCAAGCGAGGCTATCCCTTTGGGCTCATGCGATGCTAAGTGCTAGCATCTTAGACCTGCTGAGGTCTGTTCAGAAACAATCCAGGTTCACTGTCTGCTTGCTGGATCAATGGATTCCAAGTTGCTTCCTTGTCCCTTGGAGATGGGTGAAAACTGCTCTTCAGCTCGTCTGTCACTTGTCTTTTGTAAATGTCAACAAGTTTAGACATTGTTTGGACCAATAAGAATCTTGTTTTTTTTAAGTGTCAACAAGACCCCCTTCAAAGTTTTCGAAAGTCTGCAATGGTTCAGACTTCGAAACACTTTGAACTGCTTTGATTGGTGGTGGTATGGAGTATGAACGTCGCCATGATGGTTGAGTTCAGCTTCGCTTTGAATCCTGTTTTGGGATGTAGATTTGCCGAGGAATCATGTAGATTCGCGTCTGGGTAGCTTCGCGGCTATGTAGGTTCGCTCTGGAACATCTGTAGCTTTTCCAAGGCCAACTGCTGTGGGCCGGTTACGAGGAGGATTACTCCTTTCTTCGTGCTGATCGAGGGAGATATTCTCTGATTTGCACGTTTCCAAGAGAGGATATTCCCTTTCTTCAAGGCGCGGTGAGTGCCTTTATGAGGGAGACGTTTCTCCCTTTGCACGGTTCCAAGGGAAACCATCCCTTTTCTCAAGGCGCAGTAAATGCCTTAAATGCGCTCGTGCTTCCACGCTTGAGGCGGCAGCGCTTAGGCCATGGGCCTATAAATAGGACACTTGAGGTCCTCTGAAGAGAGAAGTGATCTGCTCTTCCCCTCTTCTCTTGGTTTGAAAGAGATACTCAGATCTCTGAACTAGTGGGAATGCCCACTCTGGTTATTATCCGGCCAAGGACCGGTAAGTCTTGATCTTTCAACGACTTCACCGATTTTAAGGAATTCACCTCCCTTAACTTAGCTTTAACAGTTGCTTCAGGGATTAGTTTCCCTTGTTCCTCATCTTGCAGAGAAGGATTTCAGCATAGCTTTCCAACGAAGCTATCATCTCGACTTGATCAGAGAAAGATCACTGCATGTTAAGTCCGCTGCACAGGCAGAACTTGGGACTTAGTTTCTTCAAGGTTGAGCCAGTCTTGCCATATAGGTGGGGCTAAGACTGTGTCCCACAGGATCAGTCTGGCTTAGCCATATAGGCGAGACTAGGACTTGGCGTTTGCTGAGCTAGCCCATCACTGCTGTGAGAGTGAGGCTTATCCTCTGCTTTAACTGAAATCGGATTGCTTTGCCCCAAAGAACTCGGCTTTAGCGCTTTTGCAGTGTCTTCTGTGTTTAACTGCTAACTTGCTCCAATTTTGCATTGCAGTGAGCTATGTTCGCCGATCTTGTGTCTTGACGAAAGAGACCGAAAAGTTGCCTTATGCTTCCCCGGTTGAAGCTTTACTTTTAAGTAGGAGGAACAACTTTGGGCAGCCGATGTGTGTCCCGGAGGCTATTGGCAGCCTCTTATCCGAGATGATTCGTTCTGAGGTGAGGCTGGTGGCCGCTTCGCTGGAGATGATCCTCTTCGGGAAAGCGGACATCACACCTGTGAGATCACTGACATCACTGCCAATTCCCATTATAGGTGATCTATCGTATTGGCGGCGATAAGTTCATTGCCAATTTTCATCAAAGAACCTCCAGCTTTCTGGTAGCAAAATCTGCCATTTTTTGTGGAGAATTATGGCCGTGTCCTCGTGGCACAACTAGTTACGGCCTTGTGCAGGAGGAAGGCCTTTCGTGTCCAGTTGGTCTGGTTCGAAAGTAGATAAAATCACTTGTATGCCTTTTGCGCAAATGATCCTATTGAGCAACTGAATCTGTTGTATGAAATGCAACTTTGATGTAGTATCAATGTACCTTTCCTCTTAAATCATGAAAGTTCATTTTCTGCTCATCTGATTTTTGGCTGTCTTCATTGAGAATTTGGCCATAGCGGGGCTAAACTCTGTGCAGAGTTAAGGACAGGATCCTTTTTGAATGGGCTTCGCACGATGCTGGCATGTCGGCGAACTGTGCCTTTAGTGGGCTAAGGCAATCTTTTTGGCGAAGTTCTTGATGAACTTGTGCGAAGTCCGCACTTCGGCTCATTGGCGAGGTTAAGCCTTAGTGGCTGAAGCAGCGCTTCTCGGGAAGGCGCTTTAGGCGGTGTTTCGAATTAATTTGAAACGACAGCCTGTACTCTTTTCGAGGCATTGTTTCAGGCGCTGATTGGCCTATAAAGCCCGATCGGGCTGAGAAAGAGAGTCATCATTTCTCTCTGAATTTTCCAGAGCACTTGACTCTTCTTCTTCTTTCTTCTTCATTCAAGAGTTTAAGAACTTCCATAGTTCTTTAATGGCGCCCAAAAGACGAGCGAGAAAAGAAGTAGCAACTTCTGCAGCGGAGGGTCCTTCTCCTCCTCCGGTCATCGAACGACCAATCGCCGGTAGGGAACTTTCCTTTTTGATTAGAGACTGTCGTCTCTCCTTTAAGGCCGACTTCTGGCTGTCCTTGGATAAATTCAGCATGAGAACAATCATGGTCTCGTGATTTTAGGGAGTCCAATTCCCTGATTTTACCTTGATTTCTTGATCGGGAATCCAAGAACTGAAAAGTTCTTCCTCAAGCTTCCAAGCGAAGTTAACTTTTAGGCGATTCCCATTCTGTTGAATGACAGGATGTGAAGCTGTCCTTTGAAATTTGATAGAAAAGGACCGTAATGCCCTTCTGACGAAGTTATCCTTCGAGATTTTGTCGCATCCTGTTATTCGAAGCTAAGCTTCCAGAGCGAAGCTAACACTTGGAGGTTTTCCTGCATCCTGTCCTCGCGTGGGATGCGGAATTACACTGCAGCTGCAAAGCTATCATTTAGGCCAATCCTTGCTCAGAGGGCGAGGCTGTGCCTTGTCAAATTTTGCGTTCTGATTTCAGCCCTCTTTCGGCTGATGAACTAATCATAGTTTCTCTTTGTTCCTGCAGTACACTATACTCCTGGTCCTTCAAACAACCTGTTCGGGATGACCATGGGATCGGATGGGAACATCAGCTTGCAATTTCAAGGGCAGGCTTCTCTGTTCTGTGAGCGGAGTTCTCTCGTCAGAGATACGCTTATTCATAGTGGTGATCAATATACGACGAAGAGTATCCTGACCACAGCTCCCCTTGAAGATTTTGATCGTCGAGTTTATAGGAAGCCAGATTTCATGTTTGGGGATGCCGCACCAGACCCTGACCACCAACTACATGCAGGGAAGGGCAGTGGATTTTCCAGTTGGATGGCGAGAGGTTCTACCTTCCGTCCAACAAGCGCCATTTTTCTTTGTCTTCCTTCCAGTGCGTGACGCAGGCTCGGAAGATGTTGTGGGAAGTGAGCCGGAGTACTGACTCCGTTCACATAGGAAAATTGATGTTTCAATCTCCTGGCTATGCAAGAGCGGGGCCTCCTCATTGCATAATGGGCCTGCATCCTGGGAATGTGTCGCGAGACATCCCAGTGGGAGAAAATTCTGCAGTGGCGTTGACCTTTGGCAACCAATTCTTCAAGGTTGATGGGAACTATCCGGCCACTGATTTCAGGGCTCCAGGATGGATTCACCCTCCGAAGGCATGGTGGGTGGATTTAACTGTATACATCCTTGCTCATTTCGAGGAGGATCTGGAGAGGATAAACCTCTATGAGGCCATCAGGGCGACCAACCACGGCATTGAGATGAACGTGGCGTGCTTCTACGCCGTCTTTGAATTATATTGCCCAGCTTCGGGAACTTTCTTCACCCCTGTTGGCGAATTGGGTATGGCCTTGCATGAGATGTGGGAAATCTCTGCTTTGCCTTTTGGGTCTCTTCCCTATGAAGAATACTTCCCGTGCGTGGCAGAATTGGCGCTTCTGGAGAAACAGGAGCCTGCCTTGTTCGAGACCTACAGGAAGTTAATGTGCCACTTGTATATTTGCTCCAGTATGCATGGGGGCAATAAGAGCACTTCCTGTAGCTTGAAGAGCTGGGGGAATTACTTGTTCCCAGATATGAGAAATGCTCCTGAGGCAGCACATTGCGGAGTCGCTGATGAAGACATCTTTGGCCGGATGCAAAAGCACTCCCAAGGGGATCTAGTTGTGAAGGAAGACGATGGTCCCTATGAGCAGGGTGATGTTCTTCGAAGCTTCCATCATCAGGCTCGCAGGCCGATGTCCCGGAAGGCGCTTCTGGCTCGTTTCCTAACAGTCTGGCTGAAGAGGTGCGTGGTGCCGTCTTCTTCGGGTGACATCGTTCATCCGAATGTCTTGCTGCCCGCTGTCCGTTTGGTTCATGGTCGCCCTCTGGGACTTCTCCCGGCCATGGTGTGCTGCATCCAGAGAGGCCTTCGTGTATTGACGGAGGCTTTTTGCAGGCCACCAATGACGAAGCGTGAAAAGGGGACCATTTCGCCTCACGACGGACCTAACCCCAGAATAGGTCTGTCGTATACTTACTTGATGGTGTGGTTCGCCTTGCATTGTCCTTCTCTAATCGAAGCTGGAGAGGATCCCCCGCAAGATGTTCGAATGGCGCTCCTCCGCCGATTCGAAGGATGCTCATGGCTGAAGAAATACGTGGCTGAGGCCCGTAAATTAGTACGTCGCTATGACGTCTATAGTCTCTTCCGCTGTTTTCCCCGTATTCGGGTGCAGGCTTTGGGGAAGAGTTCAAAGATGCGGGGGAGGGGCATTCGTCCCTGAGCCGGGGAGTTTTTGAGTGGCTGGTCAGCATCCGGCCCTCACACTTATCGTACAGAAGCGGGGATACCTGCTATTTGGAACCTTATGTTCCCAGCCGGTTTGCTCGACAGTTTGGATATGACCAACTGTACGTGGGCAACCCGAATCCCGATCTGGGCTTCATGGGGAGCCTTATTGATGGGGCCCGTGCCTGGCGATTCTTTACCGAAGGCGGTACTGGGGCGCGGCTGCGTACGCCATTGAGGGCTCCAATCTCCTTATGACCCTGTGCTTCTGTCAGTGGTACGCCACTTCCAACTCCACACCTCTCAAATTCAAGGTAAACAGTTCTGGTGTGAAGTTAATTTCTCAGCAGCTGAGGCAGAAGGCTTTTGAGAAAAGGGAAAGCAAAAGGGTTCGCACCCCTGGTATAGAGGAGTTTGTTGCTGTGGAAGACAGCGAGGCCTTAGATGCCGAGAGTCCTCACTTCGAGGTGGGAGCGGGGGCTGAGACTCCTGCAACTGGCTCTGGTGTGATGGGGACGGCTCCCCCTCGTTATGTGGAAGAAGTGGAGGAAGAGGATTCTGAAATCCACTTCAAAAGAAAGCGGGTAGGTAGCTCTCGTAGGAAATCGTTGGCGAAGAAGCTCCGCCGCCAGGCTCCTACGATTGTCGTAGAGGGTTATCCCTCTATAGCGATTCCTCCTGCTGGCCCATTAACGGCTGAACCGTCGGTTGCTGAACCGACTAGCGGTGAATTTGCTCCGGGTCTGGGTAAGATTAACCCCGTCCATATAATACGCCCCTTTTTTTTGTGTGTTCCAATTGACTTATTATCAATTCTTCTTGATTGTAGGAGCTGAGGCAGTTGGCGAGCAAGGGGAACATTATGATCCCCTATTTACTTATAGAACTGAAGCTGGTTCTTTTGCCCGTCCTGAAGAGTCCGGAGGTGATGTGGCCGACATTGGTCCCTCGGGCGCTGGGACTTCTAAAGGAAGTCCTGCGGCATCCAGCTCTATTGGGTGGTCCACAGAATACTCGGCAAGCGAAAGCGGGCTGGCTATTCGTGCTGATTCTGGCAAGAATTTTCCGATGGAGCCCCTGGAGACTAATGTGGCTGACGAGATGTTTGAGGCGACATCATCCTTTGGTATTGTCCTAACCTCTTGGTTTCTTTTGCATGTAGTGTCCCAACTAACCGCAGCCTTATTATAAGTGTTTGGCCTCAAGATGCATCAGCTATAAGAGAGCCAGAAGGTTTCCCTGAAGGGTCAAGGGGTGACATGAGCACTTCGACCGCGGCTGACGCTGCTGTGCTGGATGCGCTGTACGGCGACCTGCCTTCTTATCGGCCCAAGTCAGCCGAAGGACCAGAGGTTGAAGAAACGGCAGTTCCGGAGGTGTCCTCACTCCCAACTATATCAACGAGTGAGGTGCCAACAATTTTGCCAAGTACGGAGCTGAGGGTGATTACAAGCCCTACTTCCCCAACTCTGGTGGTTGAGCCTGCTGTTCGGGAGATGGTTGCCAGCCCTACCTCAGCGGTGGCTAGTGTGCTGATTTCCATGAAGACTCTGCAGAAATCACTGACAATCTGCCCTGCTGTTGATGTCCCCATTGCTCCTTCCACGATAGTGTCGACCAGGCTGGTGGATTTCTCTGAGGTTACCTCTCTACCAGAAGTGGCTGAGGTTGAGAACGACGATATAGGTGACCTCGTCGATAGCTTTTATAAAGGCTTAGAGCGAACTATCGACCTGGTTTTGAAGGGCTCGACTATACCATTCTCCAAGTTAAAGGTGGTCCTCTCCCGTGGCATCTAAAGTATTCGGGATTTTGAGGGGTATCACCAGGCTACTGCTTTGGAACTCCTGGTGGATGAACTTGAGAAGGATGTAGAGGAATGGCGCCGTCTCCGCTGTTCGGACCTGGAGTCTTTAGTTGATGAGCGGTTCGCGCGTCTTATCGCTCAAAAGCACGAGGCCCGGCTTGCCGCTCAAGAGGCTGCTAAGGCTCTCTCTTCTGACTTGGAATCCTTGGAAACAAGGCAGGCAGAGGTCGGAAATGCGATTGACGCCTCCACCAGTGCTCTTCTTGACGCTGAAGACAAGATTGGGAAGGCTGAGGAAATGATCAGGAAAGCAAATCTTATTTTATCCAAGGCTAAACTGGTGCGTCTTGAAGAAACTGCGCGGCTTGAGCAGCTCAAGTCTCAAAATGAAGAACTCTCACAGCAGGGATTGTCACAGAGGGCAACTTTGGCGGAGGTTGAAGCTCGTCTGACCCAGGTAATGGATTTCGATGAGGCTGAGCTGAGGTCGCAAGCGCTTGCCCAGGCTGCTGATGATAGGAGGACGGGGCTGGACTCCCTTAGAGAGCGGCTCAGATCTTACAGTGTGCCCCTGTAGCTCCATGTACTTTATCCTTTTGGAAGTGAATGAAATTTTTTTTCTTTTCTCTAGTCTCCAATCTTGTTCTTCTTTTTGAATTGCGATTCCAGATTGTATTGTAATTTCTTGAGAACATAGTTTTTGTTGGGTTGGATGATGAGACTTGGCTATCTGCCATTTCAGAGGTCGCGATGACATAACTGGTTGAGACGCCACCAAGCCTGAAAGCCGGTCCTTGTCGGATCAAAAGATGAGACCTGTCTTTGTAAATGTCAACAGGGCTCAGAATTGAGACTTAGCTGTCTGCTGGTTCAGAGGTTGCAATGACATAACCGTTTGAGACGCCGCCAAGCTTCGGAATTTGGGATACTCGTCTTTTGTAAATGTCAACGAGTATCGAGACCTGTCTTTTGTAAATGTCAACAGGGCTCAGAGTTGAGACTTAGCTGTCTGCTGGTTCAGAGGTCGCAATGACATAACCGATTGAGACGCCGCCAAGCTTCAAAAATTGGTGATACTTATCTTTTGTAAATGTCAATAAGTATCGAGACCTGTCTTTTGTAAATGTCAACAGGGCTCAAGGTTGAGACTCGGCTGTCTGCTGGTTCAGAGGTCGCAATGACATAACCGTCTGAGACGCCACCAAGCTCAAAGTTGGTGATACTTATCTTTTGTAAATATCAATAAGTATCGAGACCTGTCTTTTGTAAATGTCAACAGGGCTCGGTTGAGACTTAGCTGTCTGCTGGTTCAGAGGTCGCAATGACATAACCGATTTAGACGCCACCAAGCTTCAAAAATTGGTAATACTCGTCTTTTGTAGATGTCAACAAGTATCGAGACCTGTCTTTGTAAATGTCAATAGGGCTCAAGGTTGAGACTTGTCTTTTATAAATGTCAACAAGCTCAGGATTGGTGATACTTGTCTTTTGTAAATGTCAACAAGCATCGAGTTTGTAGAGGGATTTGGAATAAAGTCTCGTTTTCACGGGGAGAAACGAGGGAATCACTGTCATAGGTTTAATGTTAACATAACAGCGAATTGTATATGTGGACTTACCATTCTATGAATGAGAATTGGTAAGTGATTTTGGAGGTCTCGTTCTCACAGGGAGAAACGAGGGAATTGCTGTCATAGGTTTAATGTTAACGTAACAGCAAAATTTATATGTGGAGTTACCATTCTATGGATGAGAATTGGTAAGTGATCTTTGGAGGAAGAGAAAGGCTCTCTCTGTGTGTACTTTGGACACGAAGTTCTTGATCAGAGGTGTAGTGTTAACTTAATCATGAGAAGGATCCTTGATTAAGGATAGTACTTCTTTAAGAACTTGCCATTGATCGGCATCATGAGTAGGTCGCCATCTGAAGTCATGAGGCGGTATGCTCCGTTTGAATAGACTATTTCTATTACGAACGGTCCTTCCCATTTAGGCTGAAATTTGCCTTTGGTCTTGTGCGTCATAATCATCGGTCGTCTGATGGCTAAAACCAGGTCTCCTTTTTGGAAGACTCCCTGTTTGACCTTCTTATTGAAGGCCTTTGAGATTCGAGCTTGATATAGCTCAATATGTTGCTGGGCTTGAAGTCGCTTCTCATCTAGGGCTTCGAGCTCTTGATGACGCAATCGATCATTGTCCTCTAATGCGATCTTAGTACTCAGAGCGATTCATAATGATGGCATCTGGATTTCCAACGAGATGACTGCTTCGCACCCATATACCAGGGAAAAAGGCGTACAATCTGTCGGTGTTCGAACCGTGGTCCGGTAGGCCCAAAGACATTCGCCAAGATTTTCGTCCCAATCTCGCTTGTTCGAGGAGACGAATTTCTTGAGTAGCTTGATGATCGTTTTGTTGAATGCTTCCGCCAAGCCGTTAGCGGCAGGATTATAGGCGATTGAAGCCACATTCTGAATTCGGTATTTATCGCAGAACCGATAGAATACTTGGCTTACGAATTGGGGACCGTTGTCGTGGATGATCCGCCTAGGGACACCAAATCGATAGATGACGTGGTGTTTGATGAAGTTAACCACATTAGAGGTCTTGACTTCAGTTAATGGTATAGCTTCCGCCCACTTCGAAAAGTAGTCAGTTATTGCAAGGATAAACCGGTGTCCTTTTGTCGAAGAGGGGCTGATTGGCCCTATGACATCGATTCCCCATGCTTCAAATGGCCATGAAGCAACAGTCGGGTGGAGCAGCTCCGAAGGCTGGTGTATGAAGTCCGCATGAATCTGACATGCTTTACACCTTCGTGCATATTGGATGGCATCGGCTATCATAGTTGGCCAATAATATCCCAACCTATGCAACCTGTCTTTAAGTTTAGGACCTGGCTGATGAGCTCCGCAAGTGCCGTCGTGCGCTTCTTGGAGCGCTTGCTGTGCCTCTGAATGAGAAAGGCAACGGAGGAGGACACCGTCATATGAACGACGGTAAAGTGTCTTCAAAGCTGGATCGTAGTAGAACCGGAGAAACCTTCGCCTGATGGACGCCGCTTCCTTAGGATCGTCTGGAAGCAGACCGTGCAAAGCATAGTCAATGAGGGGGAAGCGCCAGTCTCTCGGCTCAAGATCCGTGGAGACATTATAGACTTCTCGAGTTCTTAGCATGTGCTTGGAGCATACAAGACGTCGAGTTGCGACTGTGAGGTGATACTCGGTGTCGGCTGGTAAGGCTAATGTCGTAGCTAATGCAGCAAGAGCGTCTGCCTTGGTATTCTGAGATCGAGACACGTGCCCGATGTAGAAACCTTCAAATAGGTTGGCCAATTCAGCGGCCGTGTGATAATAAGGCACCAAGTCCTCATGGCGGCTTCGTATTCGCCTTTAACCTGATTGATGATCAGTTTTGAATCGCCATAAGCTTCGAGGTAGCGTACCCCCATTCCATGGGCGAGTTGAAGACCGATGAGCAGAGCATTATATTCTGCTACATTGTTGGAGCATGATTCTGTCAGAGAAAATGCTCTGGGAAGAACATAGTTCTGCGGGAGATGAACACAACCCCCACTCCGGCAATAATCTTGCCTTTAGGGCCCATTCGCGATGCTCCGTCAAAGAACATCTGCCATACTTCCTCCTCTGAGGTTGCATAAGACTCGAAGACTTCATCAGGGATATCTTCGTGAAGTTTTGAATGTTCCGGAACTGGATGAGCAGCCAAGAACTCTGCAAGGGCCTGGCCTTTAACCGCCTTCTGAGGGTGAAGATCATGTCGTATTGAGACAATAAAAGTGCCCACTTAGCCAATCTTGAATTCAATGATCTGGCTTCGTCATAAGAAGACGCAATGGGTTTACTCTGGAGATGACATGTATGGTCTGGCCGACCAAATAATGTCGTGTCTTCTGAACAGTGAAGACGAGAGCTAAACACTCTTTCTCGATAGGGTTGTAGCGAGATTCCGCTCCTATAAGAGTTCTGCTCAGATAACAAATGGCCTGCTCGTGACCATTGTCGTCCTTTTGAGCGAGGAGGGCACCGAGAGAGTAGTCCATAGCTTTTACATAAAGCAAGAATGGTTTCCCTGATGTAGGGGCCACTAAGACTGGAGGCTTTGTGAGGTATGTCTTGATGTCTTCATAAGCTTCCTGACAAGCTTGATCCCATACGAAGGAAGCACCCTTTTTCATGAGTCGGGTGAACGGTTGACAGCGGCCTGAGAGATTTGCGATGAATCTTCTGATATAAGCCAGCCTGCCTTGCAAGCCCCTGAGCTCTTTGAGGTTTCTCGGTGGATGCATGCTCTGGATGGCTTTGACTTTGTCTGGGTCCAGATGAATCCCTTTTGATGTGACAATGAACCCAAGGAACTTGCCACTTGACACTCCCAAGAAGGATTTTGTCAGGTTCATTTTCAGTTGATGAGCCCGCATTATGTCGAACATCGTTCTCAGGTCGCGTAGATGTTCATTCTTGTTGCGACTTTTGACGGCAATGTCGTCGACATAGCACTCCACCGTTTTTCAGGGATGATCGCGGAAGATCGTACTCATTGCCCGCTGGTAGGTTGCTCCGGCGTTCTTCAGTCCGACGGGCATTATAGTGTAGCAGTATACCCCCAATGGTGTTTGGAATGAAGTATGCTTCTCGTCGTCGGGATACATCTTAATCTGGTTGTATCCTGAAAAGCCGTCCATGAAAGACATCCTTTCAAACCCGCATGTGTTGTCAATCATGACGTCGGTGATGGGCAGTGGGAATTCGTCTTTAGGACAAGCCGTATTGAGATCACGGTAGTCAATGCAGATTCGTATCTTCCCATTCTTCTTGAGGACGGGGACGATATTAGCAACCCAATCTGGATGTTGTTCTTCCCGGGTGAAGCCACATGCAATGAGCTTGTGAACTTCAGCTTCGATAGCTTCCATAATGTTCGGGCGAAACCGACGTTGTTGCTGCTTGACTGGCTTGACGTCGGGCTTGATGTTTAGACGGTACATAGCGACCTGTGGATCAAGTCCGGGCATATCTTCGTAGCTCCATGCGAAGACATCTATATACTCTTTTATGAGCATTATCAATTCTTCCTTTTCTATAAGTGATAGGCTTTCACTTATAAAGATGGGTTTGGGATGATCCTGACTTCCCAGGTTGACCTGCATCACCTTGTCTTCAGTGGGTGGCTCGCGCAGTTCGAATCTCTTTTCCCATTGAAGGTCTAATTGCTGGGCCCATGGTTCCTCATCAATGGCTTCTGCGGGCTTCGGTTGACTGCTTGAAGTCATATTGACAGTGAGGTCTCCGAACATTCCTCCTACACTGATATCCGAGTCCCACTCGGAGGATGAGGCCGAATGTGATGGAATTGATCTGTCGTCCTTGGCTTGAACCGTTGCTGACGATGTGGGTGTAACATACCCTAACTCCCTGCGTGTACTATCATAGTAATTTGCAGGCTTCCCTTTAGGCACAAAGTTCCGCATCAAGCCGCGCCTTCCTTTTCCAAAATTCAGGCATTCTCCATGCTTTAAGTCGTACCCCATTTTCTTCATAATATGGCTCGCCGGCCGCGCGTAATGGAAGAACTGTGGAATGTCTGAATCTGAACTTGAATCTACAGCTGTGGGTCCCCGTGGTCGGGTTCTACCGAAGATTATAGGTAACTGCCCCTGTTTGGATGGAGGGATCACCAGCGTGGCCCCTTCTATAGCTTCCATGGGCGCGCGGGCCGCACTTAGCCTATGTAAGGGTACGTGCAGAGGGCCATCCGTAATGGATTCAAACAGCCTAACACTCGCGGAATAATCAAAAGAAATATTATCATTAATTATTCATTCACCTTCATCCTCTGAAGGAGTATTACATTGGGGACTATTGAGACATGCTATAATTGGTTCACCAATCAGAATAGCTGGCATGCCCGCTTCGGATTCTGAATCCGCTTCATTGCCACTTTCATCATCGTCTGACAATGGTTCTTTAGATGTTCCACCAACCTCTTGATACAGGAGAGCGTTAGTGAAGTAATTTTCCACCCCTTTGAATGGTTGCTTTTCAGCGAAGACGGTTCGTACTGTCGCATCATCTTCAACATATTTGAAGCATTGGTGGAGAGTAGAGGGAACAATCCAGTTGGCATGGATCCATGGCCGTCCCAGCAGCAGGTTATATGATGTAACAGCGTCAATGACATAGCATGTCACTTCTGACTTCAGGCTCCCAATTCTGCAACGGAGTCGAATTTTTCCCAGTGGATGACTGCTCCCGGCGTTGAAACCGTATATTGTAGTGGTGGTTGCGGACAACCTATACAGCGGTATGCCGAGGAAGTAAAGAAGCCTTTTGGGGATGATGCTGAGTGCGGACCCCGGATCGACTTTTATTCTTTCAATGCACGTTGAACCGATATATCCGGTGTAGTACAGAGGTCGATCGTGCTTGTTGGCTTTGAGAAGCATATCTTCCGTTGTGAAGGTGTAGCGGGCACCTTTGATTGTGCATGATGACATTCTGGGCAAGAAGACTGAGCGTCATCGTTAGGGATCTCAGGCATGCATGTCAGAAAGGATTCTGAATTGGCTAGCGCATCCCTGAGTGCTTCTCTTGTCTCTTTTGAGAGGCGAAGGAGCTCGTGTATAGTGATACGAGCTGGGATATTGGCTAGCTGAGCCAATATGTCAAACCGAAAGGGCGTATCAAACCCTTGGCCTGGTAGTTTCTTCAATACGTGGTCGAATCGTACCTCCTTAGGCCTTTCTTTTCCCTTGGTTGGGATTGGAGTGGATGCTGACATTGGTACTGACGTCGTTTGCCGTTGTATCTCGTCAGTAGACTTCTCATACTGTCTCAAGTATGATTTTCCGGATCGTGTGCCCGTCTGCTAAGGCGTATCGGCTTGCGCCGTGCAAGCAAGCTTTTCTCCCTCTGAATCACTGAGGGAAGCCGAAGTAAGATTGCCGTTGTCTGGCAGGATGAAGATGACATTGCAAGACTTGCCCTTTAAGTTGGGCTGCTTCGAATCCCGCTGTACTTCTTGGACGAGGTCCGGGTGTATCCAAATGACTTCCCCCGTCTCCAATGTTAAGGGAACAAGACCCTTATTATTTTGAGTCTTAGCTGGAGGATGCTTGACTTCCAACCGTGGCGCAGGGACTGCATAAGTCCCGTCAGGAACTGTAACCTTTGGTGCTTTGCTGAACTCAAGAGTCACCATATTGGCAGTGACTTTCTTCTGCTCCGTCTTCAATGTCAGAACCCCGGCGTCGACCAAGGCTTGGATTCTATCTTTGAGGACATAGCACTTGTCAGTAGGATGGTGAATCATCCTGTGGTAGAGGCAGTATTTTGGATCGTTCGTGCGTCCTATCTCATTGGGACGCCGAGCATCTGGCAGTTTCATTTTGTTCCCTTTGTGGAGCAGATGGAATATCGTGACCACCTGATCGTCTTTGAAGGAGTACTGCTTTGGAGGGAACTTAGACTCTTGGCTGTTGAAGCCGCTCTTCTTGGCCTTTGACTGCACGTCCCCAGACAATTCTATGGACATAGTCTCTTTGCCCTTAGCTTGAGAAGATTGCGGTAGGTCGCTACGCCCTTTGCTGTTCATCCCCCACTTGCCTCTAGGGGCGGATGGTTCGAACTTTTTAGCCGACTTCTCGGCTATGTCAGCTTGTTCGACCAATTCTTTCCAAGTGTGGGCTTTGACAGCCCCCATGCGAACTTCTACTTGGTCTAGGAAGTTGTGTCTGCATGTCTGTAAGAGCATGGGTAGTGGCATCCCTGCTGGGCACATCAAGGATAAGTTTCTGAATCGTTCAATGTAGTCACGGACAGATTCGCTCTTCCTCTGCACAGTGGAGAGGAGCTTGTCCATGGTCACTTCGGTATCGTCCTCATAGAAACGAGAGAGGAACCGAGTTTTCAAGTCAATCCAGGAGTTGATAAAGCCCGGGGGGAGACTTCGGAACCAGTCAAATGCCACCCCCTTTAAGGTGCCAATGAACAGCCTAGCCATGATGGCGTCATTGCTTATAACATTACCAGTCTGAGACTGGAAATAGTAGATGTGCTGATTTGGCGAGCTCTTTCCGTCATAGGTATGCAACGTTGGTGGTTTGAACTTCGATGGATATGGCACCGAATCCCACTCCAGCGGATAAGGACGGACTGCCCGTACCTTCTTTAATTCATCCCTCTGAGCTAGGGACGCAATTTGAGCTTGGAGGCCCTTAAGGACTTCGGCGTCTAAAGAAGAACCCTCCTTGGATTTCTCCGACTTTGGTTGCTCATTGCTGAAGTGTTCCTCCTCATCGTGATTGCTCCCGGCATCGTTGTCATTCCGATTGCTGAGGAGTCGAGCAAGCATCTGTTGAATATTATCCAACGCTTCTTGCTGGGTTCTGGAAGTTTGCTCCTGAGCTTCCAGGCGCCGACGAAGGTCGTCATTAACGTTATCAACCATATTGACTGATGCTCTGTCTGTTCGCACCGAGCTAACTGTCGCCGAAGAGGCGTACCCACTATCTTCATCTTCTTCGTCCGATGATTGGAGTGATCTCCTGGGCTGTGACGAGGCTCGGGCCGTCGAGGAAGAAGGCTGCTCGTAACTGTAGGGTATCACGACCCTGGATCTGGTATTTCGGAAAACACCCTCTTCATGCACCAAGACTTCACCTAAGCCTGGGCTGTAATCTGGATCTGGGGAGCTGTAGGGGGTGTCAGATGCTTGTCTTCTCCTGCGTAACTCTCGTCCTCTTCCGGTCATGTTGACGGATGCAGAGGGTGGATCTCGCGAGACGCTCCTTCTGCGATGCTCCATAGGGAGATGTACAGACAGCCGATCAAAGACCGTTCGTCGGCCTGGAGAAGTGGCAGGGATTGGTCCCAGCCGGCAATGGACTGAGTGGACGGTCACCAGCTGGCATCCCCTTTGTTGACAATATGGGGAAGTAGTTCGGAAAGACACCGACTTCCATTTGTTCGCCAAGAATTCCCGCAAGTCAGGCCAAGTATGGCCTAAACGATCTGGTGCAGAAGCTCCTTTGGATAGCGCATAGGAGAATGTCTTGTTCCTTTTATCCCTGCAGAAAGGATTAGCACTGAATAGCGCTTTAGTTCTAGCTTCGCCAATAGGCGCGAACTTAGTGCTTGACGCACTGGAAAGCGGAGCACGCTGTGGTGCTTTACCCGCTATGCTGCTGCGAAGGGTTTAGCCTTGGATAACACTCTGGCCCTAGCCTCGCGGCCATGGACGCAGTGAGTATGTTGTGGTACAATAGTTTCGCTCATAAGAACGATGCTGGCACAAGGCATTGTTGCTCTTGAATTGGATGACGGTATGATTGTCGTCTTGACTTTATGATTGGAGCAGACAGGCATCTTGCCTTTTTCTTCGCGAGAGAGGCACGGTTTAGGCGTAGCTACGCCTGAAGCTTCGGTTGGAGACTTCTGTTTAGCCTTCCATACCCGCCTTGGCAGAGGAGACCTAGGTTCGCAAGGAACCTGATTAGCCACACGCGAGGCTGAGGGTGTTGGCAGAATTCTGCTTCCGGTCTCTGTTTTGAAACCTTGGTCGTGAAAACCTTCCTATGCTTCCGTGCTTGAAGCATTGGGCCACCCCCAGAGAGGACTTCTTCAAATCTTCCTTGATCGAACTAAACCACCAAGTTCTCACAAGTAAAGGAATCAGACTGCGGACGTGCTTCCTTGTTGCGCCAGAGAACCGCAGTAGGTTCGCAGAGAACCTTTTCTGTCTCCGCAGAGACTTTCCTTGAAGATTTAGCCAGAGAGGCTCTGGCTACACCAGCTTTTCTGAATTTAGAATTAGACCCGAAGGTCTGTTCGTCGCATTGCGACACTTGATTCTCGGCAGTGGAGAATACAATCCCCAGCGGAGTCGCCATCTTGTTTTCCATTATGTTTGCAAAGGGGGAAAACTTACAAAAAAGAGTTTGAGGAGCTAAATTACAAGTATTCTTAAAAAGATTACAAGTAGATCCCCTCAGAGATTCTGGAGAAATGTGCCGATAGGAGTCTGGTCAGCGCGCGATCACTTTGTCCCTTTGACGATGCGAGCGATGAGATTCCCTTCTCGCCTGGTTCCGGGAATTAGAGAATAGAGGGTTGGTAGAACCCTCTTGCTACTTCTCAAAATCGCCTTCAATTAGGAATTCCTTCTCGCCTGGTTCTGGAGATTCCTTGAGAAGAAGGACGATGTTAGGGTATCAACACCCTGGATAGAGAAAGCGATTCTCTAAAAGATCTCTGAATTCGAGAACGACGGTGCGTTGTGAAGAAGCCTCTGCTTGTGGAGTCCTCTAAGAAAATTTAGCCTTCTAAGAAAAAGTCGAAGTCCTTGCGTATGTACGTGGGTCTCTCTTCCTGGTGCCCCTGGTGGGCTATTTGTAGGGAGAGCAAGGGTATAACCGTCCCTTGAAAGTATGGAAACAGATTGAATCAAATCTGTTTAAATCCGGAAAGTAGCCTTGCTGCGAGGCTAAGATCAGCTTCTGCGAAGCTAGAATTGGCAGGTCGGTTGATCTTTCTTGATCCTTTCCATATCATTGGAGGATTTCCCCTGATCTTCTTACTCATTTTAGGAGAGTCAAGAGATTGTGGCAATCAACTGCCAAATTAGATCTCTGATTTGATCTTAATTGGATTTGATCTGATTGGATCCGATCTCATCCGGAGATTTGATTGGTCAAAGGTTGACCATAGCAGACCAATGGTGGAGCTGCCCGTATTGAGCTCGTAGCGGAGCTAGAGGCAGCTTCTGGCGAAGTCCGAAAGAAACCCTTTGGCGGAGCTGGAAGTCCTTTGTGGCGAAGTTGCGAGTTAGCTTCCTGGCGAGGCTTTGGATGGCTTCAAGGCGAAGTCGGGTGATACTAGCCTCTCAAGCGAGGCTATCCCTTTGGGCTCATGCGATGCTAAGTGCTAGCATCTTAGACCTGCTGAGGTCTGTTCAGAAACAATCCGGGTTCACTGTCTGCTTGCTGGATCAGTGGAGTCCAAGTTGCTCCCTTGTCCCTTGGAGATGGGTGAAAACTGGTCTTCAGCTCGTCTGTCACTTGTCTTTTGTAAATGTCAACAAGTTTAGACATTGTTCGGACCAATAAGAATCTTGTCTTTTTTAAGTGTCAACACATGCTAAATGATATTATGTATGTAAAAGCATGTAAATAAAGTTGGAGTTTAGAGATAGTTACCAAACCAAAGAACTATGTTCCAAATCTCCAAAACATGGTGGTTGTCCCACCAAACCTCCTTGATAGCGGTGCATCAAAAGTATGTCTATCATGACCATGTGCATCCACCATCAAGGCACCATCTCTCACGTCGTGTGAGAGCCCGCACCTACATCAAAAATACAAGGTGGGAATTTTGGTACCCATTTTCTTTTGGGTCCTTGGGGGTTAGTCTTGTAAGGGACCCAAACATTTTTATTAGCAAAATTTAAATGATGCATCTTATCAAAACAAAATTTTGCTAAATGGCCTTTGCGACCACAATGTGTACATTTGTACACCTTAGAATGCATATGGGTGTGGGCGTGGTCATGACGTGCAACATAAGCATATGCATGATGAGGATGATGTGCATGAATATGTGGAGCTTGTTTCTTTGAAAACAAGGACTCCAATCTCTTATGATTAAATGCACAATTGCTCAAAGTTGAGCTTAAACAATTTATTTTATTTTTCAAAAATTTAATCTCACTATCATTAATGGTGGCATGTAAAGCATGGTGAGATTGTGAATCATTTTTCTTATTCTTTTTCAACAATTTTTCTTTTTAAAGAAGTATTTTCTTGAAAAGCAACTTCTTTTTATTTTTCCACCAAAATAATTTTATTTTTCAAATTAGTGTTTCCTTCACAAAGATCATTTAATTTGGACATCAAGGAAACATTTTCATTTTTCAAATTTTCTTTTTCTTTTCAAAACATGCAATTTTATTTTTATAAGACTCATTTTCTTTTAAAACATTTTCAAATTTATTTTGTAAAGAATCTTTTTCATTTAGCATGTAATCAAATTTCTTTTTCAAATTTTTATTATCTTTTCTAATCATGTCATATTTTTCAAGTAGTTGTTGACAAAAATATGTAAGCTCATCATATGACATGTCATTATCTTCTACCTCGGATTCGGTAGTTACCTCAAGGGGGTTATCCCCTTGGACCATGTAGCACGTGTTGAAAGCGTCACTTCCAACATCCGAGTCGCTCCCTGCATAGTATTGATCTTTTTCGCTAAGGGAGAGAATGGTGTTCCAAACTATAAAAACCGAATCAAGATTAGCAACCCTAGATAAATAAATATCATTTAGGGTAGATCTTAAAGCATGTAGGGCTTTTACATTAGCCTCATTATTTTTGCCATTTAAACAATATGAATCTTTAGTGATGGCAAGGTAAATATGAATGCCTAGGGCCTTGAGGTATAAAGACATCTTAACCTTCCAAATTTGGATGTTAAGAATGTCAAAGGTGGGTGGTGACATGAGGTCCATGGTGTGTGCACAAATATTGTGATTGGCCTAAAAATGAGGATCTTTAACTCTAGGCTGTAAGGCCCAAATCAAGAGCACAAGGCTCTGATATCAATTGTAAATCACCTAGAGGGGGGTGAATAGGTGATGGCTAATCTAATGGTCACTAAATGCGGAATTAAAAACTATTATGATGCAAACTAAACTTCTTAAACTAAACACCAAGCTTAACACAAGAGTGTAGCCGAATTCCTAGTGAAGGGTTCTGGACTAACTCCTCAAGATTCCTCTAAATATGAGTTGAGGTGCCGCGTTGGCTCTCTTGGTTGAAAACTAGTATTAGCAAACAATCCCCAAGCATATAACAATTAAGCACACAATGTATATCAAGCATATAATTTGATGGCAATATAAGCATGCAAGATATAAACAAGCAAGGGAGAGAGAGAAAGAGCAATCGCAAACACGAGGGATTTGTTTCGAGGTTCGAGCACACTTGCTCTACATCCCCGCCTTCACACTTGAAGGATTTTCACTAAAACTGATTCCACCGGATCACTTGGTGCCGCAACACCTACAAGCTCTAAGACTCCCTAGTCCCGTACAAACCGCAAGCCCACAAGCTCGCCGAGGCTACACCTCAAACACCGAGTCCACACACGAACTCAAAACAACCGCGAACACACACGTCCGCCTCCTCAAAGTTCAAAGTAGAACTTTGGTGATCGCAACTCTTGATCACCTAACATCCTCTCACAAGAACACTCTATAGGATGAATATATCAATGGGTTGCTCAAGTGTTTGTGAGAAAAACAAGTATGAGAGTGGTGGAGGAAAGCTCAAGAAAATCACTTTAAATACTCTTGATAAAAACTCCCCTTTTGATTGGAAATATTTGCTCTCAAATAAGTGGAGAAAACTTCTTGAAAGAGTAGGAAAAACTGGCTCAAAAACCCACTTGAAATCTTGTAGAAAACAGCCCCCAAAAGCCCCAATTTATAGGACTCTAAAAACTAGCCGTTATGGAGCCAGACTGAGCTATCGGTCGACCGCCCGGTCGACCGCCAAGAGTCAGATTTCTGACCGTTGGGGCTGCGGTCGACCGAACCTCTGGAACAGAGAGCAGGGCTCTCTGTCCGTCGACCGGCCCGGTCGACCGGGGCTTTCCAGAGAGCAGAAGCTCTCTGGTAGTCGACCGGGTCGGTCGACCGGCCCTCCAGCACAGGCTGGCGTGCACGTCTGTGCACGTCGGTCCGACTTCAAAGCGCGATCGACCGCCCGGTCGACCGGCTGAAGCCAGACCTGAAATTTGGGGATTTAAAAACTTGGTATATTAACAAAAATAAAATCCCATAAATTTACGAAAAATCTACAAAAATAGGTTCAGTATTATATTTTGAAAATCAAACATGTTACAAACATGAACAAAATCAAGACATGTTACAAACAATTTGAACTATTTTTGTAACTTGGAAATTTTAGCTCAAAATAAAAACTGTATTTTTCCAAGATGATTTTTCCAAAACTTGTTTTTCCAAAACTTCACCAAATACAAAAATAAGATATTTAAACTCTTTTAAAGCATAGTGTGTATGGATATGATCCACTACACATACATGGTGAAATATCTATGTTTTTGACATTAAGATCTAAAAATGGTTTTGGTTAAAACATGTAAACATTGAATACCAAAAACCAAACCGGTATTTTGTCAAAATGAAACGTCTTTTCTAAAATGAAAATTCTTTTATGAAAACTTATCTAAATTAAGAGTGTGTGTATATGGTATACTTGAGCAATCCACCAACTATTCTATCCTTTACATTTTATCTAAAACAAAATCTTATAAAAACAAACCTAGACACAAGTCTTCTTGAAGTCTTCACTTGAAGTCTTCTCATCTTCTTGACTTGGTCCAAACACGATCCAACGAGCTCGACTCCTCTCGAGTACTTGATGTGGTCTTGATGCATAGGCTCGTGAATCAAATCGTGCTAGCTCCAAAACTTGACTTTAAATCCTTTGTTGAAGCTATACACCTACTAAGATCTTGATCATGAATCTGTCACTAATTAAACACAAGATCATTTGTACTATAACTACATGAGTTGATCATCTCAAAACTAGAGTGATGGGCCTTCGGGCCAACAATCTTCCCCTTTTTAATGATGACCAAACTCATGAAGTTATATATGCATGGATTAAAGTAAAGCATCAAAGAAGCTCTCCCTTAACTCATGCATAGGAAATAAACAAATAAATATGCAATGAAAGCTCATAAACATGTATGCAAATGTATAGAGATAAACATGCCAATCAAGCATAAAACAAATCAAATTCTTTTTCACCTATTTGCAAAACAAAACATATATGCATAAATATAAATACTTCTCCCGCTTTATGAATAAAGCAAGAAAAACATGCATATATATCAAATCCATCTCAAATACTTCTCCCCCTTTTTGTCAATCATCAACAAAGGGGTTAAAGTAAAACACATCAATAAAAGGTTATATGCGATATACATTCATGAAGAGGAAGACGCTAAGTTAACTTCCCTACACATATACATTACATGAAAGAGGGATGACAAGCCTCAATTCACATAACACATATTATGTAATACATAAGAGGAGATGTGAAGCTCCCTCTACATACGTGTACCGCATAAAGAAGAGTTGTCAAGCTCCTCAATATAAGATACACTCAATATGAATCTATATGTAGCAGAGATGTTAAGCTCTCCTTGCATATAGGCAATACAAATCAAAACATTTTTAATTTTCTTAGTCAAATAAAATTTTGAATTTTGATACCAATTTTAAAACACAATGCATAAGCTTATTTAAAAATGTCAATTGAAAATAAATGTTTGAATCAAGCTTAGCATAAACAAATTTTGTGCTTTATCTTGTAAATTGATTTTAACTCAAGCACAAAACAAATCATATATATGTAGGAAAAAGAAGATATCAATAGAAATTGATATTATTTGAAATGAAGCATACATATATAGGAAATAAAATATGAGTATATACAAGAATACAATCATATTGATACCAATTGAAAAGATCCAATGATACCAATTGAAACAAAAATAATGTAAATCATGTATATAACTCATAAGCTACCAAATTTGAAGAATAAGTAACTAGTTAAATTAATTTTTGAAAACTAGTTAAAGATCCTTCAAAAACATGAAATCAAGTTATATGTATTCATGAAGCATACTAAATACACAAAAATTCAAGCACTCATGGTCCATAAAGCTATAAAATAATCATGAAACAAAGTCATGAACAAACAAATAAAGTGTGAGTGTTCAAAAATTATGTAATTAGCATTTTCCATGAAAATAGTCAATGAAGCTCAAAGATGATCATGAATCTTATTTTCATCAAACAAATCATGAATTCATTTTTCATAAAAGGATGAAAATCATAAAAATTCATTCTTTTTTTTGTTTATCTTAAAAACAAACTTCTAGGTATATGTATGTTTTTATTCAATCCTAACAATATGCATACATATCCCAAACATAAAAGAGTCTATTAAAGGTATTTGCATGAAGGCAAGAGACTCACGGTATACATGTATATTTATTAGATTTGAATAAAAATTACATATACATGAAGTAAAAACATGAAAATAGGCAAAACAAGTGTAAATGACGGGCATCATCAAAACTAGCCTATACATGTACATAAAGTGAGTACAAATGAACAATGAAGTGCAAACATATATGAATCAATTTGTTGCTCACTATTTGTACATATATAAATACAAGTTTTGATAGAAACTACATTTAAACTAATATTTACCACATGAAACACTAAAAACATAAACATGCTAAATGTATTATGTATGTAAAAGCATGTAAATAAAGTAGGAGTTTAGAGATAGTTATCAAACCAAAGAATTATGATCCAAATCTCCAAAACATGGTGGTTGTCCCATCAAACCTCCTTGAAAGCGGTGCATCAAAAGTATGTCTATCATGTCCATGTGCATCCACCATCAAGGCACCATCTCTCACGTCGTGTGAGAGCCCGCACCTACATCAAAAATACAAGGTGGGGATTTTGGTACCCATTTTCTTTTGGGTCCTTCGGGGTTAGTCTTGTAAGGGACTCAAACATTTTTATTAGCAAAATTTAAATGATGCATCTTATCAAAATAAAATTTTGCTAAATGGCCTTTGCGGCCACAATGTGTACATTTATACACCTTAGGATGCATATGGGTGTGGGCGTGGTCATGACGTGCAACATAAGCATATGCATGATGAGGATGATGTCCATGAATATGTGGAGCTTGTTTCTTTAAAAACAAGGACTCCAATCTCTTATGATTAAATGCACAATTGCTGAAATTTGAGCTTAAACAATTTATTTTATTTTTCAAAAATTTAATCTCACTATTATTAATGGTGGCATCTAAAGCATGGTGAGATTGTGAATCATTTTCTTATTCTTTTTAAAACTTTTTCTTTTTCCTTTTCAACAATTTTTCTTTTCAAAGAAGTATTTTCTTGAAAAGCAACTTCTTTTTATTTTTTCACCAAAATAATTTTATTTTTCAAATTAGTGTTTCCTTCACAAAGATCATTTAATTTGGACATCAAGGAAACATTTTCATTTTTCAAATTTTCCTTTTCTTTTTCAAAACATGCAATTTTATTTTTATAAGACTCATTTTCTTTTAAAACATTTTCAAATTTATTTTGTAAAGAATCTTTTTCATTTAGCATGCAATCAAATTTCTTTTTCAAATTTTTATTATCTTTTCTAATCATGTCATATTTTTTAAGTAGTTGTTGACAAAAATATGTAAGCTCATCATATGACATGTCATTATCTTCTACTTCGGATTCGGTAGTTACCTCAAGGGGTTATCCCCATGGACCATGTAGCACACGTTGGAAGCGTCACTTCCAACATCCGAGTCGCTCCTCGCATAGTATTGATCTTTTTCGCTAAGGGAGAGAATGGTGTTCCAAACTACAAAAGCCGAATCAAGATTAGCAACCCTAGATAAATAAACATCATTTAGGGTAGATCTTAAAGCATGTAGGGCTTTTGCATTAGCCTCATTATTTTTGCCACTTAAACAATATGAATCTTTAGTGATGGCAAGGTAAACATGAATGCCTAGGGCCTTGAGGTATAAAGACATCTAAATCTTCCAAATTTGGATGTTAAGAATGTCAAAGGTGGGTGGTGACATGAAGTCCATGGTGTGTGTACAAATATTGTGATTAGCCTAAAAATGAGGATCTTTAACTCTAGACTATAAGACCCAAATCAAGAGCACGAGGCTCTGATACCAATTGTAAATCACCTAGAGGGGGGTGAATAGGTGATGGCTAATCTAATGGTCACTAAATGCGGAATTAAAAACTATTATGATGCAAACTAAACTTCTTAAACTAAACACCAAGCTTAACATAAGAGTGTAGCCGAATTCCGCGTGAAGGGCTCTGGACTAACTCCTCAAGATTCCTCTAAATAAGAGTTGAGGTGCTGCGTTGGCTTTCTTGGTTGAAAACTAGTGTTAGCAAACAATCCCCAAGCATATAACAATTAAGCACACAATGTATATCAAGCATATAAATTTGAAGGCAATATAAGCATGCAAGATATAAACAAGTAAGGGAGAGAGAGAAAGAGCAATCGCAAACACGAGGGATTTGTATCGAGGTTCGAGCACACTTGCTCTACATCCCCGCCTTCACACTTGAAGGATTTCCACTAAAACCGATCCCATCGGATCACCTGGTGCCGCAACACCTATAAGCTCTAGGACTCCCTAGTCCCGTACACACCGCAAGCCCACAAGCTCGCCGAGGCCACACCTCAAACACCGAGTCCACACACGAACTCAAAACAACCGCAAACACACAGGTCCGCCTCCTCAAAGTACAAAGTAGAACTTTGGTGATCACAACTCTTGATCACCTAAAATCCTCTCACAAGAACACTCCTATAGGATGAATATGTCAATGGGTTGCTCAAGTGTTTGTGAGAAAAACAAGGATGAGAGTGGTAGAGGAAAACTCAAGAAAATCACTTTAAACACTCTTGATAAAAACTCACTCAAATAAGTGAAGAAAACCTCTTGAAAGTGTAGGAAAAACTGGCTCAAAAACCCACTTGAAATCTTGTAGAAAACATCCCCCAAAAGCCCTAATTTATAGGACTCTAAAAACTAGCCGTTAT
Source organism: Agave tequilana (assembly GCA_038442645.1). Lineage (NCBI taxonomy): Eukaryota > Viridiplantae > Streptophyta > Magnoliopsida > Asparagales > Asparagaceae > Agave > Agave tequilana. The sequence continues at coordinate 608,796 of JAVJIF010000773.1, forward strand.
GGAGCCAGACTGAGCTGTCGGTCGACCGCCCAGTAGACCGCCAACGGTTAGATTTTTGACCGTTTGGGCTGCGGTCGACCGGCCGGTCGACCGAACCTCTAGAACAGAGAGCAGGGCTCTCTGTAGGTCGACCGGCCCGGTCGACCGGGGCTTTCCAGAGAGCAGAAGCTCTCTAGCGGTCGACCGGGTCGGTCGACCGGCCCTCCAGCACAGGCTGGCGTGCACGTCTGTGCACGTCGATCCGACTTCAAAGAGTGGTCGACCGTCCGTCGACCGGCTGAAGCCAGACCTGACAGTTTGGGGATTTAAAAACTTGGTATATTAACGAAAATAAAATCCCATAAATTCACGAAAAATCTAAAAAAACAGGTTCAGTATTAGACTTTAAAAATCAAACATATTTGAACAAAATCAAGACATGTTACAAACAATTTGAACTATTTTTGTAACTTGAAAATTTTGGCTCAAAATAAAAACTGTATTTTTCCAAGATGATTTTTCCAAAACTTATTTTTCCAAAACTTCACCAAATACAAAAAACAAGATATTTAAACTCTTTTAAAACATATTGTGTATGGATATGATCCACTACACATACATGGTGAAATATCTATGTTTTTGACATTAAGATCTAAAAATAGTTTTGGTTAAAACATGTAAATATTGAATACCAAAAACCAAACCGGTATTTTGTCAAAATGAAAAGTCTTTTCTAAAATGAAAATTCTTTTATGAAAACTTATCTAAATTAAGAGTGTGTGTGTATATGGTATACTTGAGCAATCCACCAACTATTCTATCCTTTACATTTTATCTAAAACAAAATCTTATAAAAACAAACCTAGACACAAGTCTTCATGAAGTCTTCACTTGAAGTCTTCTCATCTTCTTGACTTGGTCCAAACACGATCCAACGAGCTCGACTCCTCTTGAGTACTTGATGTGGTCTTGATGCATAGGCTCGTGAATCAAACCGTGCTAGCTTCAAAACCTGACTTTAAATCCTTTGTTGAAGCTATACACCTACTAAGATCTTGATCATGAATCTGTCACTAATTAAACACAAGATCATTAGTACTATAACTAAATGAGTTGATCATCATCAAAACTAGAGTGATGGGCCTTCGGGCCAACAATCTAAAAGGAAGAAACGAAAATAAAGAAATTATTCAAACATTAATTTCGTGGACATAAAAACATAAAGTAAAATAGGGCTAAAGTTTTGAGAAATTCGTTGTTGTCAAATTGAGAGGTCAATGGCACAAAATTCCGGACCAAGAGGCTGAAGGATCAAAATCAAGTCTCAGAAAAAATAAATAAATAAATAAAATAATATGTCAGTGCTTACTGCACAGTTTTGATACTTATAAGATGCCATCTACTAATAAAATGTATTATGTTAAAGTAGATTAAATAGATTTTTGTCCTTGCTTCGTGGATAGTATTAATATAATAGTGATATATGTGCAGTAGTTTCCTCTCTGTGCATAGGTTGGCGATAATTATGATATAAAGCTATATTAGAGAATATGTATCATCCTATAAGTGCTAAAATTGACCTGAATTGTATGACAAATTTATCGTGGACCCTCACTTCTTAAAAGCTTTATTTTGGAAGCCCTTATTATTTTTTTCTCCCACATCATGTTCTATTGCAGTTTGCACCCTGACTTATCTGAAAATTTTGTTTAGTCCTGAATAACTGCTGTTAAGTCCCTATAATTTTTTAAAACTGTTTTCAGACCTGAAATAATTGTTGTTAAGTTCCTGTAAATCTGAAACCTATTTTCAGACCTGAAATAACTCCTGTTAAGTCCCTGTAATTTCTGAAAACTATTTTCAGACCTGAAATAACTACTGTTTAGTCTCTTTAAATTCTGAAAACTGTTTCTGTAACACCCCATCCTCGGTATACGTGCACAGTTACGTATCCTGATTTTTGGTGCATTTTATTATTATTATTTTATTTTATTTTCTGCTATTTAAATACTTACTCATATAGCAGTACTGCATGATTTGATCTGTTTGGTATTCAGATTTGACTAATTTTAGTTTCAAATATTATTTTTTAATATTCTAGATTTTTCATGATTTTCTGGAATTTTTCGGAATTAAATTGTAAATCTTCAAAACCGGTGTCGGCCAGTATCACTGGTTGATTCCAGGAATTTTAATTCACAATTGGAATCAAATTTTTGAATTCTGCTTTCACATTCCTTCTTAAAATTATATTTTCTTCTTTCAGACATTTTCTGGGATTTTTCAGATTTTATCAAAATCCAGCCTACCCGGTGTAGACACCGTTCATAGTGGATTCCAGGATTTTTATTTTGAAAATGGAATAGAATTTCTGAAAACTGATTCTACCAAAAATCTTTATATAATATTTATTATTTTTAAGAATTGTTGGGGAGCTTTCCGAGATACTTCGATTTTTGGACCTTTCCGGAGTTCTCTGTATTTTCCCAGATACCGGGAAATCATTCAACTACTTCACTCTTCTCTTTTTCCATTTTTCTCTCTCCTTCCTCAAACGTGAGTTTTGCCAACTGGACTCAGCAAATTAATGCGGAGACCCTTCCCTTGCTGCATTTAATGCTTATGGGACAATCCAACTCAAGTCCAGTCACCCATGCTTTTTCGTCCTATTCTACCAACGTAATCTTGTTTTTCTTGGACGCAGGTTTGTTTACTGCGTCCAGCAACAGCTAGACGCAGCCTTGTGTGGTGGGACGCGGCCAAATTGGCATGAAACGCAGGTTTCATAGAGTGGAGGGCAAACTTGTTATAATCTAAACTTACCTTTTATATATAACTCCCCCACTCCTTCTCTTTCTTCACTTTTTTCACTTCTTCTTCCTTTCCACTTCCTGTGAACATCAACAGCAGCCCAAAGCTCCCTTTGGCAACCATTACCACCACTCACCTCTCCATATTCTCCACCACAAATTCCTCCACTTCATTCTCCTCCATCTCCTCCTCCATTTTCACCAACAAACACCATCTTCCTCAACCTCTTCCACCAAGAAAACCTCCAAGAACCCATCTTCACCAAAAAGCTTCACCACCATCTCCACCACCACCTGCACCACCGTAGCCTCCACCAAGCATACCACCTTCACCTCCTCGTCGACCTCTTTCTAACGGACTATACATTCGTCCCCCGCAACGACGTTTGCAAAATCCCGATTTGGCGTGGTGAACTAGACTTGCACCTCCATCTCCTCCAAACAACCACAACCTCCTTCCCTCTCTTGTGAAGACCGGCCAACTCCTTTGGATTGGGGGCCGTGCACTTCATTGGCGGCAAGACTCTGGGCCGGTACCCTCCTCTTGGATTGGGGCCGAGCTTCTCTGCGTCGGACGCATCACAGGATCAGTTTTAGGCGAGTAATTCTACTCGCCAAGACATGAACAATCACTTGTATTTTCATATCAAAGAACACAACCCTTAAAGGATAATTCTGCTCTCTGTTTGACTCTGTTAGTCGACTTGACCCAGTCATTAGTCGACTAAAACCCTTTATTAGTCGACTATCCTTTTGTTATAGTCGACTAACTCCCTTGAAGCGCAGCTTTTCTTCTGAAGATGCGACCCTATTAGTCGACTAACTCATTGCCCTAGTCGACTAACTTTCTTTCTGAAGACGCGGACTTGTGAGACGCGGACTTGTGAGACGCGGATTTGTGACAAGACGCGGATTTGTGAGACGCGGCCTTATGAAACGCAGTCTTGTGAAACGCAGCCTATTAGTCGACTAACCCCTTCTTCTAGTCGACTAACTTTTCTCCTGAAAACGCAACTCTTTGAGACGCAGCCCTATCAGTCGACTTGTCCCCTATCTATAGTCGACTAATTCCTTCATAAGTCGACTACTATCTCTCCCTAGTCGACTAATCTTGACTATTTGCTATGCTTAATTACTTCTTTGATTATGAACATTATCTTTGGGTCATGTATTTTATATTGCTATTTGCAAGACTTGTTACTTGACAAATATCACCTCTTATCATGCTATCTATTAACACAAGGCATGATACACCTGACTTCTATGATTATCACTATAACGGGAATGATAACCGGACTTCATGATTTTCCAACATGATTTTACATGATAGTACAAATTGTACTCCTGATACTCTTGTTTTTACAATATTCCTGACTTGCTCCTGTTCATTCCTGAAACCTGATAACTATCTAAAGAATTCATAAAATAAGACAACTTGCATCGGGTCGGGGGAAATATGCGGCTATCAATATATGTTCATGTTTACAGTGGTATTAGGTATGTTGTGCAACTAAATTTCCGGTCTGACCTGTGGGCCTCCAGGCGACCGAGGGGAGTGCTGGCTCCCTCCTTCTTGGTACCATCATGATAAGGGCATACATAAGTCCCTCCTGTTAGCCTTGCGGCAGGTTCCGTCCACCAAGCAACGGAACATCCTGGGCCGTGGTCCCGGGTATGCACGGGACCCACTGTAAACATAGTTCGTTGATACCCCCGCTGGTTTCCAATAACAACCTTGCTTTACTCGGATATGGATCTATGTGTGCTGGGACGCTAGTTCACATAGCTAGATATCAGGGTAAGACGAGTAATAATAATAATAATAAAAGACGTTAATTGTGGGTGTTGTATGCGCTTGGATTACGGTGACATGAGATAAAGGTATATAGATGAGGGTTTCCTTGTTTGGATTATTCCCTCGAAGTACTAGTCTCATGAGGTCGTAACTTGAGCTTATACAATGCCTTTCGTTTATAACATGTCGTACTTCTTTTACTTGCTGAATGATTATTCATGATATTGTACCAACTCTCATACTCTTATTCTTATGCCGCTCGGCTGTACCTGTTCACTTGTTTGGGAGGTCCTGACTCCCTTGAATTTGTATGTTCAGGTTCCGAACCTTGGATCGAGGTGGAGCCTTCTGTGGAAGATCAAGCTTTCCTTTCCGAGCAGGCTGACTAGTCTCGGCTTCTGTTGTGCCAGACTCTCCTTTTTAGCTCGCGGGACCTTCCTTCAGCTCGTGAGCATCTTGTAATCATATTGTAAATCGTACTTTTGTGCTTGGCTGTGATATATGATGCATGTGATATGTAATAGTATGTCACATCCTGTGATAACCTTGTACTTTGTACTTCTTATGTTGGCATATGAATGGACGCTACGTTTGTCGTACTCTGATTCTTGCTTGTACTGATGCTTAACGTATATACGTGAGGGTATCTCTGACCTGCGTATGTACGTCGCAGTGACGTCCCCGTACCCGTGGGATCGGGGCGTTACAGGTTGGTATCAGAGCGTAGGCTCTCACACCTATAGTACAATCAAGCAGCAAATTAATGGAATTTGCCATTGCCAACTACAATGTACAAAGTTATCTAGTCCTTCTTGATTCCTTTCCTTGTGTCCTAAAATCCTTCCATCTTTCCAGTTTTCAGTCTCCTTTTTACCAACATAAGTATGGATAGAAGGACGGGTCGTAACAACTCCGGGCAAGCATCAAATGGACCCGCGGGAGAGAATGCTGATATTCTTAGGGTTATCCAGAATATGGTGGAGAATCAACAAAGGCAGACCGAACTCCTCCGGCAAGGATTGATAGCAGCTCCTCAAGAACGGAGGCCAGGCAACGTGTCAGACTTCAGGCGGTTGCAGCCGGCAATATTTACGGGGGAAGAAAGACCACTAGATGCCGAGCAGTGGCTAATTGACACAACAGATCTCTTGAAGGCAGCCCGGATCCCAGAAGAAGATAAGGTGGAAGTCGCCAAGATCCAATTAAAGGACGTGGCTAGAAACTGGTGGTTAGCTGAAGAAGCGAGACTGGACAGACCCATCACTTGGGACCAGTTCTCTAAGAGCTTTTATGATAGATTCTTCCCTACCACAGCTCAGAAGGAGATGGAAGAACAATTCATCCGACTTCAACAATGGAACCGGTCTGTTGACGAATATGCTGCTGAGTTCTTAAGGCTGAGTCGTTTCGCTCCGTATATGATAGCTGACGAGGAGAAACGGGCAAGCAGATTTCAGCAGGGCTTACGAATGGATATTCAAGTCCTTTTGATTCCCCAGTAGCTGAAAACATATTCCCAGGTCCTTACTGTAGCTCGGGAAGTAGAGCGAGGATTGGAGAAAAAGAATCTTGATCAGATGAGGAAACAGGCCATGAAGAGGCCATTCCAACAACTGGGCAGAGGAGGTCCAGTCAGAGCTGTAAGGGCCCCCAATGGTTAGAAGACCATATCGACCAGCCCCTCCTCAGACAACTCAAATAGTTCCTGTTTGTAATTATTGCCAGAGGCCAGGTCACTTGCAAAAGGACTGTCGCAGGGCTAATGGGTTGTGCCTGGCATGTGGATCTGGTGATCACACAATAGAAGGCTGTCCCCTTAAGAGAACTGGGACGATGAATAGGACCCTACCGGCACTTCCTGCACCTATGGGACAGAGGAACCCAGGACCGATGGTTGGAAGAACCCCTCTCCCTCCACAACAACAGGCCTTTCGCCCAGCTCCAAGGGGAGGAAGAACAACTGCAGGTCGTGGAAGAGGACGGGCCTACAACTTGACAGCGGAAGAGGCCCAAACTTCTGAAGAAGTGGTAACAGGTAAGATCATGGTGCACTCTAAACCTGTCTTAGCCCTCTTTGATTCTGGCGCTTCTCATTGTTACATATCAGATAGTTTCATTGCTTTGAACTCTATACTTGTTGAATATTTAGACCACCAGTGGGAGATAAGTACCGGTAACGGAGTAGTCATCTCTAATAGAGTTTGTGTAAATTGTCCGGTGGAACTGTGTGACAGGACATTAACAGTAGATATGCTCGTACTAGATACTAAAGGGTACGACGTAATCTTAGGCATGACTTGGCTCAGTAAATACCATGCAGTCATTGATTGTCGAAACAAGAAAGTTATTTTCAGAATACCACTTCAGCCTGAATTCCAATTTGAAGGAGAACACAAACCTACCAAGGAAAACACAGATGACTGCTGGTGAGATCCAGAAGAAGAGAGTGCCAGTTTGGAATGAGTTTCCAGAAGTATTTAAGGAGATCTCAGGACTTCCGCCCGATAGGGTAATTGAGTTCTCCATTGATACCCTTCCAGGCACAGTTCCGATATCCAAAGCTCCATACAGAATGGCACCCACTGAGTTAGAAATTCTAAAGAAGCAGCTACAAGAATATTCTGACAAGGGATTGATTAGACCAAGTGCTTCACCATGGGAGCTCCAGTGCTCTTAGCAAACAAAAAGGACGGTGGTAAGCGGTTGTGTATAGATTACAGAGAGTTAAACAAGGTTACCATCAAGAACAAGTACCCCTTACCAAGAATTGATGATCTGTTTGATCAGCTTCATGGAGCTCGAGTATTTTCAAAGTTGGATTTGCAATCAGGTTATCATCAGCTAAAGGTAAAGAAAGAAGACGTTCCAAAGACAGCGTTCAGAACTCGTTATGGCCATTATGAGTTTCTAGTTATGCCCTTCGGAGTCACCAATGCCCCTGCAGTTTTCATGGATTTGATGAACAGAGTGTTCTCATCATATTTGGATCAGTTTGTGGTTGTTTTTATAGATGACATCTTGATCTATTCGAAGAACGACAGAGAGCATGCAGACCACTTGAGAATAGTGTTACAGACTCTCCAACAGGAACAACTTCATGCTAAGCAAAGCAAGTGTGAATTCTGGTTAAATAGTATGGCCTTCCTTGGGCACATAATTTCAGAAGAAGGAATTTCAGTAGACCCCAGTAAAATTCAGGCAGTGAAGGACTGGCTTATTCCAAGGACAGTAACAGAAATTAAGAGTTTTATTGGATTAGCCGGATATTACAGGCGCTTTGTCCAAGATTTTTCTAAGATTGCAGCCCCGTTAACGAAGCTCACCCGGAAAGGAGAAAAATATATATGGACGGAGGAATGTACCGCAGCATTTGAACAATTAAGGAAAGACTCATTACAGCTCCAATTTTGAGGACTCCCTCAGGAAGAGGAGGGATGGTTATATACAGTGATGCATCCGGGAAGGCCTAGGGTGTGTATTAATGCAGCATGATCATGTCATAGCGTATGCATCCAGGCAACTGAAACCACATGAGAGAAATTACCCAACTCATGACTTAGAGCTGGCAGCTGTAATATTCGCATTGAAGATCTGGAGACATTATCTTCTGGGAGAGAAGGTGCTAATCTACACTGATCACAAGAGTCTAAAGTATATTTTCACGCAGAAAGAATTAAACATGAGACAAAGACGGTGGCTTGAATTAATGGCAGATTATGATATAGATTTACAGTATCATCCAGGCAAAGTCAATACAGTACCAGATGCATTGAGCAGGAAGCCAGAGAATAAAATGCTAGTACAACTTACGCAACAGAAGGAGTTGATTCAGGATATCATAAAATTGGGCTTAATGATAGTATAAGGAATTGATAAAACGGGACAGTTGATGACCTTTCAGATTCAATCAACCCTGATGGATGAGATTAAAAAAGCTCAAAAGAAGACCCCAGATTGCAGAAATTCAGAGCTCAAATAGAAGCTGGATTGAGAACTGACCTCCGTATTCATTCAGACAACGCATTATATTTTGGTAACAGGATTTGTGTCCCCCAAGGGGAAGTGCGACAGAAAATTTTGGCAGAGGCACATAGTTCGGCCTATTCCATACACCCGGGAGGAAATAAAATGTATCAAGACTTGAAACAGAAGTTCTGGTGGAATGCCATGAAAAGGGAGATAGCCCAGCATGTGGCCAAGTGCTTAGTTTGCCAGCAGGTAAAGATAGAACACCAGAGAACAGCTGGACTTCTTCAGCCCTTGCCAATACCGAGTGGAAGTGGGAACATATCACCATGGATTTTGTCACAGCACTACCTCGCAGTCCTAAGGGTAATAATGCAGTATGGGTAATCATTGACCGCCTCACAAAAGCAGCTCACTTCCTACCTTTCAGAGTAGGTCAGTCAACAGAAGTTCTTGCAGAAAAATATATGAAAGAAATTGTTCGTCTACATGGAGTTCCAGTTAGTATCGTGTCAGATAGAGACACGATATTCCGATCACATTTCTGGAAAGTCTCCAAGAAAATTTGGGAACTCGTCTGAAATTTAGTACCTCATATCATCCTCAGACAGACGGACAATCTGAACGGACTATTCAAATTCTTGAAGACATGTTACGAGCCTGCATGATAGAATTTAGAGGGTCATGGGAAGACTATCTTCATTTGGTAGAATTCTCTTATAATAACAGCTATCAGGCTAGTATCAAAATGGCCCCATTTGAGGCATTGTATGGCAGGAAATGCAGGTCACCGATATGTTGGGACGAAGTCGGCGAAAGAAGACTTATGGGACCAGACATTCTAGTTCAGACAACAGACAAAGTCCGAATTATCAGAGATCATCTCCGGGCAGCACAGAGCCGACAAAAGAGTTGGGCAGACACAAATAGAAGACCCTTGGAATTTAGAACAGGTGATCATGTGTTTTTGAAGATATCACCCACCAAAGGGGTAATCCGGTTCGGTACACGTGGGAAACTCAGTCCAAGATACATCGGCCCATTCGAAATTTTGGATCGTGTGGGAGATGTGGCTTACCGATTGGCATTACCGCCATCTTTAGAAGGATTACACAATGTATTCCATGTATCACAGTTGAGGAGGTATGTCAAGGATGAGAGTCACATTCTAGATCACTCCGAACTGGAACTACAGTCAGATCTGTCTTATAAAGAGCAACCGATGGCCATCCTGGACAAAAGTATCAAAACATTGAAGAATAAGGCAATACCATTAGTATTGGTTTCTTGGAATAGACATGTGCCAGGAGAAGCCACATGGGAACGAGAGGACGTTATTCGTGAGCGTTACCCTCAACTATTTTCAACTTAGTTGGTAAAATCCTTTCTTCCTATTCTTCTCTACCGTCATCTTCCCCTTCCTGAAATTTCGAGGACGAAATTTTTGTAAGGTGGATAGGTTGTAACACCCCATCCTCGGTATACGTGCACAGTTACGTATCCTGATTTTTGGTGCATTTTATTATTATTATTTTTTTTATTTTCTGCTATTTAAATCTTACTCATATAGCAGTACTGCATGATTTGATCTGTTTGGTATTCAGATTTGACTAATTTTAGTTTCAAATATTATTTTTTAATATTCTAGATTTTTCATGATTTTCTGGAATTTTTTCAGAATTAAATTGTAAATCTTCAAAACCGGTGTCGGCCAGTATCACTGGTTGATTCCAGGAATTTTAATTCACAATTGGAATCAAATTTTTGGATTCTGCTTTCACATTCCTTCTTAAAATTATATTTTCTTCCTTCAGACATTTTCTGGGATTTTTCAGATTTTATCAAAAATCCAGCCTACCCGGTGTAGACACCGTTCATAGTGGATTCCAGGATTTTTATTTTAAAAATGGAATAGAATTTCTGAAAACTGATTCCACCAAAAATCTTTATATAATATTTATTATTTTTAAGAATTGTTGGGGAGCTTTCTGAGATACTTCGATTTTTGGACCTTTCCGGAGTTCTCTGTATTTTCCCAGATACCGGGAATCATTCAACTACTTCACTCTTCTCTTTTTCCATTTTTCTCTCTCCTTCCTCAAACGCGAGTTTTGCCAACTGGACTCAGCAAATTAATGCGGAGACCCTTCCCTTGCTGCATTTAATGCTTATGGGCCAATCCAACTCAAGTCCAGTCACCCATGCTTTTTCGTCCTATTCTACCAACGTAATCTTGTTTTCTTGGACGCAGGTTTGTTTACTGCGTCCAGCAACAGCTAGACGCAGCCTTGTGTGGTGGGACGCGGCTAAATTGGCATGAAACGCAGGTTTCATAGAGTGGAGGGCAAACTTGTTATAATCTAAACTTACCTTTTTATATAACTCCCCCACTCCTTCTCTCTCTTCACTTTTTTCACTTCTTCTTCCTTTTCCACTTCCTGTGAACATCAACAGCAGCCCAAAGCTCCCTTTGGCCACCATTACCACCACTCACCCTCTCCATATTCTCCACCACAAATTCCTCCACTTCATTCTCCTCTATCTCCTCCTCCATTTTCACCAACAAACACCATCTTCCTCAACCTCTTCCACCAAGAAAACCTCCAAGAACCCATCTTCACCAAAAGCTTCACCACCATCTCCACCACCACCTGCACCACCGTAGCCTCCACCAAGCATACCACCTTCACCTCCTCGTCGACCTCTTTCTAACGGACTATACATTCGTCCCCGCAACGACGTTTGCAAAACCCGATTTGGCGTGGTGAACTAGACTTGCACCTCCATCTCCTCCAAACAACCACAACCTCCTTCCCTCTCTTGTGAAGACCGGCCAACTCCTTTTGGATTGGGGGCCGTGCACTTCATTGGTGGCAAGACTCTGGGCCGGTACCCTCCTCTTGGATTGGGGCCGAGCTTCTCTGCGTCGGACGCATCACAGGATCAGTTTTAGGCGAGTAATTCTACTCGCCAAGACATGAACAATCACTTGTATTTTCATATCAACGAACACAACCCTTAAAGGATAATTCTGCTCTCTGTTTGACTCTGTTAGTCGACTTGACCCAGTCATTAGTCGACTAAAATCCTTTATTAGTCGACTATCCTTTTGTTATAGTCGACTAACTCCCTTGAAGCGCAGCTTTTCTTCTGAAGATGCAACCCTATTAGTCGACTAACTCATTGCCCTAGTCGACTAACTTTCTTTCTGAAGACGCGGACTTGTGAGACGCAGACTTGTGAGACGCGGATTTGTGACAAGACGCGGATTTGTGAGACGCGGCCTTATGAAACGCAGTCTTGTGAAACGCAGCCTATTAGTCGACTAACCCCTTCTTCTAGTCGACTAACTTTTCTCCTGAAAACGCAACTCTTTGAGACGCAGCCCTATCAGTCGACTTGTCCCCTATCTATAGTCGACTAATTCCTTCATAAGTCGACTACTATCTCTCCCTAGTCGACTAATCTTGACTATTTGCTATGCTTAATTACTTCTTTGATTATGAACATTATCTTTGGGTCATGTATTTTATATTGCTATTTGCAAGACTTGTTACTTGACAAATATCACCTCTTATCATGCTATCTATTAACACAAGGCATGATACACCTGACTTCTATGATTATCACTATAACGGGAATGATAACCGGACTTCATGATTTTCCAACTTGATTTTACATGATAGTACAAATTATACTCCTGATACTCTTGTTTTTACAATATTCCTGACTTGCTCCTGTTCATTCCCGAAACCTGATAACTATCTAAAGAATTCATAAAATAAGACAACTTGCATCGGGTCGGGGGAAATATGCGGCTATCAATATATGTTCATGTTTACAGTGGTATTAGGTATGTTGTGCAACTAAATTTCCGGTCTGACCTGTGGGCCTCCAGGCGACCGAGGGAGTGCTGGCTCCCTCCTTCTTGGTACCATCATGATAAGGGCATACATAAGTCCCTCCTGTTAGCCTTGCGGCAGGTTCCGTCCACCAAGCAACGGAACATCCTGGGCCGTGGTCCCGGGTATGCACGGGACCCACTGTAAACATAGTCGTTGATACCCCCGCTGGTTTCCAATAACAACCTTGCTTTACTCGGATATGGATTTATGTGTGCTGGGATGCTAGTTCACATAGCTAGATATCAGGGTAAGACGAGTAATAATAATAATAATAAAAGACGTTAATTGTGGGTGTTGTATGCGCTTGGATTACGGTGGCATGAGATAAAGGTATATAGATGAGGGTTTCCTTGTTTGGATTATTCCCTCGAAGTACTAGTCTCATGAGGTCGTAACTTGAGCTTATACAATGCCTTTCGTTTATAACATGTCGTACTTCTTTTACTTGCTGAATGATTATTCATGATATTGTACCAACTCTCATACTCTTATTCTTATGCCGCTCGGCTGTAACCTGTTCACTTGTTTGGGAGGTCCTGACTCCCTTGAATTTGTATGTTCAGGTTCCGAACCTTGGATCGAGGTGGAGCCTTCTGTGGAAGATCAAGCTTTCCTTTCCGAGCAGGCTGACTAGTCTCGGCTTCTGTTGTGCCAGACTCTCCTTTTTAGCTCGCGGGACCTTCCTTCAGCTCGTGAGCATCTTGTAATCATATTGTAAATCGTACTTTTGTGCTTGGCTGTGATATATGATGCATGTGATATGTAATAGTATGTCACATCCTGTGATAACCTTGTACTTTGTACTTCTTATGTTGGCATATGAATGGACGCTACGTTTGTCGTACTCTGATTCTTGCTTGTATTGATGCTTAACGTATATACGTGAGGGTATCTCTGACATGCGTATGTACGTCGCAGTGACGTCCCCGTACCCGTGGGATCGGGGCGTTACAGTTTCCAGACCTAAAATATTACTGATTAGCCCTGTAACTTCGGAAAACATTTTTAGACCTAAAATATCACCTCTTAGTTCCCACAAGTTTTCAAAAAAAAAAGATAAATAATTTAATCTAGTATGCTAAAATAGTTTAGCTTCCATAAAATAGTCTAAAAATTTATGATAATTTATGTTTGCTTCAAGTTGAACACTTTAATGAAACTTTAACAAATCTTAACTTATAATCAAAATCTTAACACATGTTCTCAAAATCATAAAATTAAAATCTTAACACTTTAATGAAATCTTAACAAATCTTAACTTAACTTAAAATATTGATGTCAAGTTTCTAAGTTTAAATTTAAAATTTGGTTATGGACGAATTGAGACATGTTGTTATTATTTAATACTGATTTTCATGCATGCTATTGATATTACCTCTACTTAATCACTTATATATGCCTTGTTTGGACAAATAATTGACATGACTGACATTGTTCACATAGAGACAACATGATATAGGAATTACAACATGAACTTCTTGGGCATGAGCACTTGAATATGAATATAAACCTGACATGAACATGAAAGATTTAAATGGCATGGATAAATACCTGCGTGATACATGTACTTGGAATTACTTAGAAAAGTGATACATGGTGATTATATGGGCTTGGCAAGGACATGGTGGTACAGTTATTCTTGGCACTTGGTTCACGCAAGACATTCATGTTCTATAATAAATTTGATTGTAAAAATGACAGGACACGGGGTAATATGGGGGAAATTGATGGTGAAAACTGAGGAAGTGTATCTTGAGTACCACTACCTATGTACAATGTATGGTGGTGTTTATTTTACATGATGCATGCCATTTGTGACATGGGTTATTGATGAGCTCATTCTACTTATATATTGCTATACTATATTACTCCTGACATGGTTCCCGCTGGGGTACACAGACGCTTTCTTTCACGAGCAGTTTTCAAATGATGATAACTATTGATTGACATGCGGGGATAGGCTGTAGTATGGAACGCAGTCATTTTCGTGTCTTAGGACCCAATTGACATATGTAGTTGGTGTAGGATGGGGTACGTCTACCGCTCATGGCAGTTAAGGTAGTTTCACCTAATTAATAACCCCTAGGGACATCTTCAAAATTAGTCTTTTTACTTTTGTGATTCTTGTGATGGTTACTACTAGTTGATTATTTAGTTATATTTATTACACTTGACTCACTCCATGCTATGACTATATTTTTGTTTCTATGAACGCTTATTTATCATCATGATTTGGGTATTATATGACTGGTTTTAGTAATAAACTCATGCTACAAGTACTTGATTATGTAATGAAAATAAGTATCATGTAACTACATATTGTGTGTCTTTTCTTTGTTCATATATATCTGTGTGCTCTGCACGTATTATATACTTCCTTTCCTTTGTTTGTACTTGTCGGGAGTTTCTGACTTCCCAAGGTTTGCTTGCCCTAGATAGCGGAGAGTATGTGGAGACACTAGCTAGAGACGAGGAGTATTATGAGGAGTCAATTGAAGCTCAGTAGTAGACTTGGAGAGTTCCTTTAAATTATTTGCTTTCATAAAATGTATGAATAAGTGAAAGAATGAACAAAGGTCTTAGTTTGACTTGTATCTACTTATTCAATTTTTATGGACTTCATTAGTTGGTTAAACTTTTGATTAGTTTTGCTTTCATGAATGTGTACTTTATGTGAACCTCATTTATATGCAGCAAAAAAAAAAAAAATGATATAATTTGCAGGTTAGAGGCTTAGCATGCACTTTTGAGTTTGTCGCCATCCCAAGTCACATTCTTATCTCGCTTTAGTGGGAAGCGAGATGTGACAGGGTTTTTTTTTTGGTATCAGAGCCTAGGTTTAGATGTCACCCACTACTATAATATAACAAATAAAACAAATAAGGTCCTTAGCTGCTGCATACTGATTCACACATACATGCAAACCCACATTTTATCGCTTAGGATTCTCTTTCTTTAGTTTCTATGTACTTTTGTCTCTCTATATCCTATTTTCAGAGAGATATCTCCTCGTCATTCTTCAAACACCAACATCGATTCTTGTGCTGAACTCTTGGAGGCTCTTGTGTTCTTCAGAGTATCATTGAGACCAAAACTGCTATATTGGATAGAATTACTATTATAAATTATTTGTTAACTATTCTTTTCTGATAATATTTATTTTTATATAGTATTAGAATAATACTTGTGCTTGCTATTACTTTGCAATTTAAATAATTATTAATTATTTAGTTTTTATAAGATTTTAGTTGGGATTAGTTAGCTAACTTATAATACTGTCTAATTAGTTTATTAATTGAATAGATTGTCCTAACTTCAGAAGTGACTTTATTTCTTGTTTTTCATTTCAATTATTTTTATCTACTATAATTGTATTAGTTTATATATACTGATCATATTTAATCATTTCTAGATAATTGATTATATTAGCTGATTATAACTTGCATTATTAGAATGAGTAATACAGTTTTCTATTGATTACTATTAGTACTTTAATGTATGTTAACTTGTTAATTCTCTGTACTTAACTTTTTTTAGCGTCTTGTATGACTAGTAATGTATACTTTTAATAATTTTCTTATACATATTTTTATTATTACATTTATATAAATATTCTAATGTGTGCCTTTTAGTTAATCTATTGTTATTTTTTATAGTGACTTCGTTACTTATTTATTTTTCTCTGAGTATAATTTCACATTAATCTACAATAGATTTATAAATTTTAAAATTGTATCAACTTCTATTTAGCTTTTCTTTTAATAATATTTTTTGTACACCAGTGCATTCTTACTCTTATTGATTTCTTTGAAAGAATTTTCATTATTCGTACTGTTATGACTTAGTAACCAATCTACCACTTTTCTTCATCATATTTTTTCATGACGTATACTTTATTTTTTAAATTATTAGTCATTAGTTATTTAATCTTTCCCAATTATCTTTCCTATAATATGACTTTGACCCTACTCTTGTTTTATCCTTGTTAATTTGTTTTATTACACTCTTATATGATTAGTCACTTATTTTTTTATCTTTTATTCTTTTCAGTTTAATTCAACACTTATGTTTATTAAAATCTTTTTACATAGTTCTTGAGAACTTAGAAAATTACACAACCGTTTTTTATAAAATTAAATTCTTTTGTATTCTTTTCTTATATATATTTTGTTCATTGTTTAACATTTATTCTTTTCTGCATACTTTCATATATTTTTATGATCTTTGTCATAATATATTTTTTTCTTAGTACTGATTGTCTATTTATACCCATCTCTTTTATGTCAAAGTTACGTACATTAGTTTCTTCTATTTACTTGAAGACATTTGACTTTATTAATTTATTCTTTTAATCATTTTAGTTAATCATACATACACTTGGTTTTCACAAATTGTGAATTTTTACTATTATTGTACTGACTTTGTTTGATATATTAATAATACACTTTCTTTTATTTACACTAATTTAGTCATAATTCTTTATATTTTTCTTAGTTTAATTGTGCCTAAAGCTTGTCATCTATTTAGATTATTGTGATTGTTATATTGTATTATTAATCTTATTTACTATTTTGTATAAGCAATTTTTGACAAGTTAGCTAACGATCATAATTAGTTATGTTCATTGATATGTTCTCTAATATTCTTATCTATTCATCATTATAATTGTTATTTACTTAACTAATTTGTTAGTAAATTACTTACTTGTACGAGTCCTTATTGATTACTTTATATGTTAGTCAATACTTTCTACATGTTCGATATTTTTTTGATATTATGTTATTAACTTCTTGTTTCGTTATTTGTGAAACTATTTCTCTTAATTTTTCTTTAGATCATTTCTTTTATGTGCATAACTGACTCATAGTTTGGGTTGTTTATTTTTTAAGAATTATCTGTTATAGTTTCACAATATATATATATATATATATATATATATATATATATATATTATATATATATATATTATATATATATATATATACACATTTCTAAATAGGTTTTGAAATTTTTTCAGCATGCTTTTCTAAATTTCAAATTTTATTTTTTGTATGAATAATCTTTAAATTTGTATGAATTGGCTTTAAATTTGATAGAGTTTAAAACTAGTTTTAAGAATGCTTGACATTTTTATACTTTTAAAATCTCATTAGCTTCACAAAATATTTTTTCAAATAGAGTTTCTGAAGTTTATTTTCAAATTCACTCAAATTTCAGTTAAGTACTTCTTTCATATTTTATATATTAGCAATACTTATAATGTTTAAAAGCATACCTTTTGATTCTCCAAATTTGCTATTTATAAATTTATTATTCTTAATTAATTTTTCTCAATTTCCAAATTTAAATTTCTAAAGTTTAATGTCTAAAATAGTTAATCCTTAAATTGATAATTCTTTCCTTGAAAATCTATCTATTGAATCTTTTGATGTTTCTGATTCCAACTCTTCTTTTTAGAGTAATCTGGATTTTCACCTTGATATCCATTCTTCTTCTTAATTCTATTTTTTTCCTGATTTTATCTCTTGGAACTGGTCGCTCCATTTCAAAGCTGGAAGCAGAATCAGAGTAGCGCAATGGAATCGTGATGCCCATGAGAAGCGACATGGAAGGGAGAAGACGTCATCAATGATCGACATCGATTCTATTCTTTAATTTCTCAACTTTTATGATATCTATTTCCTTGACATTGATCTTTTTTTATCATTTTCCTCCCCTTATTGAAATTTCGAGGAAAGTTTTTATAAGGTGGGTAGAATGTAATAATTTAAACCTATAATATATGACTTAATATGTATGGTAGTATTTTAACATGTATATATGATTTATAATAAGAGTATTATTATTTTATGTGGGTTTTCATAGCTATTATTATTATTCGTGATTATTAAAAGTAAATGTTGTTGCTATTATTTCGTTACAATTATTATTATTTATTATTATTTTTGTTATTACTAATATTGTTGTTGTTGTTAATAATATTATTATTATTTACTAGTATCATTATTGTTTATTTTAATTATTATTTACATGTAAGCTTAATGGACTATTATTATTAGTATTGCTACTATTATTATTATTTATTTTGTTATTCCTCTAACTAATATTTCATGTTCTTTCCCTTAGCACATAAATCCAAGACCCAAAACCCAAAAAGAAATCAAAGCAAAATTGAATTCCTCTAAATTTCTTCTCTCTTTAAATTCATGAATACATAAAAATAAAGGATATTATTTTTAAATTCATTCAAAATTTTCCTTATCCTAATACACCCCCAAATCAAGTTCAAACTAATAGATAAACATTCAAATTTATGCCCATATCAAAATTCTAACAAAAGAACAATTTAAACCTAACATGAACACTCAAAAAAACATTATAAAATTCATCTTATATTGCCATCTATAAATAATTCCGAAATTAATCCATAAAAATAAATAATTTACTTTAGGAGGAGGAGAAAGTCATTACCCATCAAGCTTTGAAGTTGATCATTGATTGAACTTGAAACTGTATACAAAATACAGAATTTCAAAACTAAGAATGAAAAGTGCAAGTTCTCAATACTACCGCAATAGCAAGTGGTTATGCGGGTCGTGATCCACAAGGAGGGACTAACGATGGAAGTTTTTTTTAGTAAGTTCTCTTTTATGCTACAAAGAATGGTTAAAGTTCTTCTTTTAATCTTAAAAAGAAAATGAAAAAAGTTATAGTTAAGTTAAGAAGAAAGCGATAGATAGAAGTGGATATGTACAAAGAAGTGAAAAAGAGTGAAAGAAATTTAGAAGATTGTGGTGTTGGTAATTTACACTAAAATTAAAAGAAAAGAAAACCAAAAAGAAAAACTTATCTCCTCTGATTGATGACTTACCTGGAAACCTTGCATATTTCACCTTGATTCGGAGGCGATCAACGCATAATTCATAAGATCGAGCTCAGTCTCCATTCGCATTACATCATCAAGACGAATAAGAATAAAATGATATGGAATCTTGAGGAGGAGAACATCATCATGAAATATCGGTGGTACTCTCACAACATGACTATACTGATGCTTCTATATTCACTTGGATACTCATTAAAATCAAAAGAGAAAAAGTAGAAAGAAGAAGAAAACAAAAGTAAAGACGAACATAAAAAAAATTACCTTTTATTGCTTGCAGAAATAATGGAAGAAGGAGAAGGGTACATCGGTGTCACTCTCAACATAAGCCTCTCTCTTACTTACATAATCTCAACTAACCTATGCTTATAAAGAAATAAAAATTACATAAAAAGAAAATAAAAATCTACACTAAAAAGAATGAAAACTGGTCTAAAATATATCTCTGCTTGGTCGTCCTTCTTTGCCTTTGAGATTGTAGGTATTTATAGGAGAAATACAGAGATTAGAGGGGTATGAAGATAGGGGAAGCTGGATATTTCTGAATTTGAATCCTCCCCTTATCTCCAAACTTGATTTGATGTTGATATTCAGTTCTAATCTGCAGCTTGTTGGCTGTTGATTGCCAAATTAACTAAGTAAATGATAGAATTTGAAATAGTGATCAGCTTACGAGTTGTAACCCTTTAAGTCTTCTTTCTGGATCATCTTGAATCATTAGATTTGAATTTCGGTAGCGAAAGTTATGATTCAAATATTAAAATGTATCCAGTCAGAATCTGAGTTAAATTTGCTTCATCTCATCCGTTGACCTTCTCTCTATCCATTTATCCCTTTGGATTTAGACTCTGTATTTGACGTTATCCTCAGTTGATATTTAGATTTAACCACTTGATTCATCAAAAATTAAAATTAACTAATTGAATTTGGGATCATCCTCCTTTAACCATATAGATCTAGTTAAATCTGAATTTAATTGATATTAATTAGATTTATCCTCTTTCTGAAAACACCTAGAGGGGGGGTGAATAGGTGTAATTGCTAATCTAACAATCTTTTTAAAACTATGAAGGATGAATGATGCAACGATCTCTCAAAACAAGACTAAGAGCCGAATACCCCGTGAGAGGTTCTGAACTCCTTCCTCCTGATTCCCCTTGAATGGATTAGAGGTGCGCAATGCAACCTTGTTGTATGAGAATTGATCGAGCAATGAATAATATGCAATGATGAAGTGCACACAAGTTATATCACAAGTATCACAAACTAGAAGCAATAACACAAGGAAAGAAAACTAGATCTCAAGCAAGTAATTGAAAGCTATAGAGTGCAAGAGAAATTTAAAGCGAAAATTGACACAAAAGCAATCGCAAACACAAGATGTTTGTTTCGAGGTTCGAGCCACCGCTCTACTCCCCGCCTTCACCTCCGTGAAGGGTTTCCACTATCCACCGAGGACGCTTACAACGGTCTACCAAAGACCCGAGCACCGAGCTCCAACACTTACAATGACCTCTACCGAAGAGGTGTCTCCACAAGGACTAGATGAACACAAGTAACCAAAGTGATCACAACAAGATCACTAAACTCTTTACAAACTCTCACTCTTGTACAACTTCCTTATAGATTGAGTAGGAAATTTTGGCTCTAAGGAGTGTAGTGAGAAAACTCAGTTGTAGAATGATATTTGCTAACACAACTGAAAACAAGCTCAAGAAAGTATGGAAAAATGGAGAGCTTAAAAACTTTTCTTCTCTTTTGAAAAACTTAGAAAACTTGAGGATTTTACTTGGTATTTTGTAAGAGACCCATCTCCTCTATTTATAGGGAGAGAAAGGGGTTAAAAACAATTTATTTTAAGCTTATTTGATCTGAAAAAGATCTCAAAAACCCAGAAGAAAGTCTGCCAAAACAGATTAAAAGACAGATTTCAGAATTGCACAAAAGAGGAAAGACCGTTGGCACTTTGCAGGTTTGCCGGTCGACCAGTCCGGTCGACCGTCTGCTCAGCTGGCAAAGAGCCGTTGGGCTCCGGTCGACCCCAGGGTCGACCGTGCTCTAAAGGAAAAACACAGTTTTCTACTGGCAGTCGACCAGGCGGTCGACCCAGAAAACCCGAGAGCAAAACTACAGTCAGTCGGTCGACCTGGGCGGTCGGCCGACAGACATGCACAAGCGTGCATGTCCTGTGCAGGCGCCGGTCGACCGGGCCGGTCGGCCGATCTTGCCTGAAACAGAAAACCAGCAGCAGGACAGAACTTGAAAATTTTGTTTGAAAAATTATTTTGAAGTAAAGATAACTAAGTATCATGATAGAAAGAGTATACGTGATCTGAATATGATATATGTCTTTGTAAAACTTTGGAGTCATGTATATTTGTCAAGTCATGAAAACTTAGAAACAAAAAATTTGAAACTTGTCAACAAAATAGTGTGTATGTGTATCCTAGAGCCAATTTCCAAAACTCAAACTTTAACAATCTATTTCTTACATAGGTTCTAAGGACTGCAAGTTCTTCAAGAGGGCTTCACCATATGATCTTTAACACTTGATACTTGAGCCCGAATTGAGGTGACTTGAGTCCAAACACCTTCCTTTGGGGAAGAAAATACCTAGTTTCATTAGAAACCTGAAACATACTAAAACAACAAACAATATTAGTACAAATAACTAGTATGTTTTGTAATCATCAAAACACACTAAAAATAGGTGATTGTAACCTTGGGCCAACAATCTCCCCCTTTTTGATGATGACAAAACATACAAGTTATTTTAAACAAAATGAAGAAGAGCTTGGAAGCTCCCCCTCAAATTATGCTATGTATAAAAGAAACGACTATGAGAGCTATATACATAAAACATGAAAACTAGGAAAACTCTTTCTTTTTCTCCATAAAACACAAATAATAACAAGACAAACAAACTTAAACTTATTCTCCCTCTTTTTGTCATACATCAAAAAGGGTTAATAAAAAATATTTTTCAAGAATCCATAATACAAACGTTCAACTCACCACAAATAAAGAGAATCTAGCATAGTCTAGAGGTTTAGTAAAAATATCGGCAAGTTGAAAATCGGTAGAAACATAATCAATATCAATATCACCTTTCTCATAATGATCTCTAAGAAAGTGATACCTAATGTCAATGTGTTTGGTTTTACTATGTTGATTCGCATTCTTTGTCATGTGAATTGTACTAGTATTATCACAAAATATTTTAACATGATCAAAGTGTAAATCATAGTCGAGGAGAGTATGTTCATCAAAAGAACTTGTGCACAACAAGCTCCGGCTGCAACATACTCCGCCTCGGCGGTTGATAGGGCTACCGAGTTTTGCTTTTTGGAATACCAAGATACAAGACAATTACCTAAGAATTGACATGTTCCACTTGTGCTCTTCCTACCTACCCTACAACCCGCATAGTCGGCATCCGAAAAGCTAGTCATTGAAAATTGACCGGTTTTCGAATACCACAAACCCATCTCAATAGTGCCCTTAAGGTATCTAATTATGCGTTTAACCGCAATTATGTGAGACTCTTTAGGACAAGATTGAAAACGTGCACAAAGACAAATGGAAAACATAATATCCGGCCTACTAGCCGTCAAATAAAGCAAGCTACCTATCATGCTACGATATAATTTAATGTCTACACTTTTACTTGTTCATCCTTATCAAGATTTGTAGTTGTTGCCATGGGAGTTTTGCTTACTTTAGCTCCTTCAAGCCCGAACCTTTTGATTAGTTCCTTTGTGTACTTGGCTTGATTGATGAAGATCCCATCCTTCCTTTGCTTGATTTGGAGTCCAAGGAAATAGTTGAGTTCCCCCATCATAGACATTTCGAATTCGTCCTTCATGCATGATTCAAAAGCTTGGCAAAGAGATTCATTAGTAGAACCAAAAATAATATCATCAACATAAATTTGCACAATAAGAATATCATTTTCTACATGTTTTGTAAACAAAGTTGTGTCAATTTTACCTTTCTTAAAACCATTTGAAATTAAAAATGAAGAAAGTCTTTCATACCAAGCTCTAGGGGCTTGTTTTAAACCATAAAGAGCTTTATCTAGTTTAAAAATAAAATCCGGATGTGTAGGATCAACAAACCCGGGGGTTGTTCAACATACACCTCCTCTTCAATAAAACCATTTAGAAAAGCACTTTTAACATCCATTTGAAATAATTTAAAATCTTTATATGAGGCAAAAGCTAGTGTCATCCGTATGGCTTCATGCCGTGCTACGGTGCAAAGGTTTCTTCAAAATCGATTCCTTCGATTTGAGTGTAACCTTGGGAAACTAACCTAGCTTTGTTTCTAACTACGTTACCCGATTCATCCAACTTGTTCTTAAAGATCCACTTAGTACCAATTGTTGGTCTATCGTGGGGCCTAGGAACAAGGTGCCAAACTTGGTTGCGCTCAAATTGATTGAGCTCCTCTTGCATGGCTAGCAACCAATATGAATCGGCCTCGGCTTCGAGGACGTTCTTGGGTTCAACATGTGAAATAAATGCATAATGACCACAATAATCATGAAGTTTAGAGCGAATGGTTACCCCTTTTGATACTTCACCTATGACGAGGTCCTTGGGATGATGTGGATTGTATCTCCAATCCTTTGGAAGTTGTTGAGTAGGCTCCACTCCATTTATTTGATTTTCATTTCCTTGAGCCTCTTCTACTTTAGCTTCACTTCCTTCATCATCCTTTGGCTTGTCTCCCATAGTAGGTGTATCTTCCAAGGTCACTTTCTCCAAGCCTTCATCCAAAGCATCTATTTCTACAACATTCTTAATAAACAAGTTAGATTCTTTAAACTTAATATGTATAGATTCCTCAATAGTCAAAGATGATCTATTGAAGATTCTATAAGCCTTACTTGTATTAGAATAACCCACAAAAATAGCCTCATAAGATCTAGCACCAAATTTTCTTAAATTATCTTTTGTATTTAAAACAAAACATTTGCATCCAAAAACCTTAAAATATGAAACATTTGGTTTTCTAGAAAAGTACATTTCAAAAGAAGTTTTTGTAGTATTTTTACACAAGAAAACACGATTTGATATATAGCATGATGTATTAACGGCCTCGGCCCACAAATAATGTGGTAGACCATATTCACTAAGCATTGTCCTAGCCATCTCTTGTAATGTTCTATTTTTCCGTTCAACTACTCCATTTTGTTGTGGAGTCCTAGGACAAGAAAGTTCATGCTTTATTCCATGTTCTTCACAAAAAGTAGTAAATGGTAGGTTAATGAATTCACCTCCTCTATCACTTCTTATTCTTAAAATTAGAGAATCCTTTTCTTTTTCAACTCTTTTCTTAAAAGTTTGAAAATATGAAAATGCTTGATTTTTATGTTCAAGAAAGAAACCCAAGTAAAGCGTGAAAAGTCATCAACCAAAACAAATGCAAAACGATTCTCACTTAGACTTTTGGTTTGAGTAGGACCAAATAAATCCATGTGGATTAACTCCAAAGGACGTGATGTCATGATATCCTTAATTGACTTGAAAGAAGACTTAGTTTGTTTCCCAAATTGACATGCGTCACAAACTCGGTCTTTTTCAAAATTCAAGCAAGGAATACCTTTCACCATTTCCTTTGTGTTTAACCTAGATATATGGTCAAATGAAATGTGGCCTAATCTTCTATGCTACAACCAAGAGTCATCATCGAGGGCTTTTAAATAAGTAATATTACAAGACATATTAGACATATCTATCATATAAACATTATTTTCACGAAAACCGGAAAACACACAAGTATTAGATATTCTATCAATTACTTTACAAACTACATTATCAAACAACATCAAAACCTTTATCACAAAGTTGACTAACACTCAAGAGGTTATGCTTGAGGCCATCAACTAAAACAACATTCTCAATTAAAGGGGATGTACCAAGTTTGACATTACCGATACCGATGATTTTACCCTGGCATCATCTCCGAAGGTGACGGTGCCACCTTCATGATATCTTATAGGGTTGCAAAGTTGTTGATATCCCAAGTCATGTGCCTTGAGCAACCGCTATTAAGATACCACAATCCTCTACGTCTTTGGGCTTTAGAAGATACCTACATCATTTAACAAATTCATTGATTTTGGTACCCAAATTTTCTTGGGTCCTTGAAAGTTAGTGTTTCGAACCCAACATTATGACGTGATGCATGTAGTCTATCATAGCAAAAATTGGCTAAGTGCCCTTTACACCCACAATGTGAACATGAGAACACTCTACCATACATGAATGCATGATGCGTGTGAGCATGTTTTGGGGGTTTACCATGATGTATAGGTTGGGTGGTATGAGCATGAGCATGAGCATGAAAAGCATTTTTCTTAGGGGCTTGTTTCTTAGGAAACATAGCCTCAATCTTCTTTTAATTAAACTCATAATTTTTCAAAACAATTCCTAATGAGTCTATTCTTTCTTTAAGCATGGTAATCTCATTAGAATCAACTAGTGGGGACTTGCCTTTACAAGAAGTCTTGTATTTATCAAAATCATTTTCAGTAGCAACTAAAGTAGAAAGCAAGTCATCTTTTCTTTAGAAAGGGTAAATACTTGATGATTAAGAGATTCATTTTTTTTTTCATTTTAAATACTTTTTCTTTAGAAAATCATAGTTGTGTGAAAGTTCTACAAATGCTTCTCCTAGTTCATCTATGGAAAGTACATCATTAAGAGAAGTGTAAGGGGTTACCTTGCTTGTGCTTTCATTAGCCATGAAGCACATGTTGGCGGCGTCGATTTCCTCCTCGGATTCGCTCTCGGAATCCCATGTTGCCTTCATTGCTTTCTTCTTGAAAGGCTTCTTGGATGTGGAGGCCTTTACTTTGTCCGGACATTCCGCTACAATGTGTCCTGGTCTTTGGCAATTAAAGCAATAATCTTTCTTTCTTCTTTACCTCCTTGCCATCTCCTCCTTCCTTGAAATTTAGCCTTGTTGTACATCCTCCGGACGTTCTTCACAAGAAGTGAGAGCTCTTCGTCATCTTCTTCTTCATCGTCGTCGTCGGAGTGTGTGGATTGACTCTTGAAGGCTATAGTCTTCTTCTTGGAGGGAGCCATGTCCTCCCTTGCTTTTCTCTCCATCTCATGTGTTTTGAGGTTCCCAATGAGACCAATTAGCTCCATCTCTTCCTTGTCATTGAGTTCCTTCAAAGTAGTTGCCTTTACTTCCCATGAAGAGGAAGAGCTCGGATGATCTTTCTTACTCTTTGGTCGTTGTCGATAGCATCACCTAGAGAAGAAAGTCCATTAGTGATCTTTGTAAATTTTGTAACCATATCATCTATGGTTTCATTTTCTTGCATGCTAAAATTTTCATATTGGGACCGAAGAAGGTCTATCTTAGCCCTTTTCACTTGTGATGTCCCCTCATGTGTAACTAGCAAGTGTGTCTAAATCTCAAATGCGGATTTGCAATGGATGACTCTAGCAATGTCATCATCATTGAGGGCTTGAAGTAGTGCATAGTGAGCCCTAGCATTGGCATCAAACTCTTTAGTCTCAATTTCGGACCAAGTGGATTCATCACCGGGGGTGCACTAAAGGGTTTGGTCACGGCCTTTGCAACTCGACTACCTAGAGATTGCAAGAAAACGGTCATCTTAACCTTCCATATGGGAAAGTTAAGTCCATCAAACTTAGGGGGTGTCTTAATACCATCGGCCATTTTTACTAAGTGAGTATGAATGAAATGATTAGCAAAATTAGGATCTCTCTAAGGTTGTTAAGCCAATAGCCTAGAGTCCAAGCTCTGATACCAATTGAAAAACACCTAGAGGGGGGGTGAATAGGTGTAATTGCTAATCTAACAATCTTTTTAAAACTATGAAGGATGAATGATGCAACGATCTCTCAAAACAAGACTAAGAGCCGAATACCCCGTGAGAGGTTCTGAACTTCTTCCTCCTGATTCCCTTGAATGGGTTAGAGGTGCGTAATACAACCTTGTTGTATGAGAATTGATCGAACAATGAATAATATGCAATGATGAAGTGCACACAAGTTATATCACAAGTATCACAAACTAGAAGCAATAACACAAGGAAAGAAAATAGATCTCAAGCAAGTAATTGAAAGCTATAGAGTGTAAGAGAAATTTAAAGCAAAAATTGACACAAAAGCAATCGCAAACACAAGATGTTTGTTTCGAGGTTCGAGCCACCGCTCTACTCCCCGCCTTTACCTCCGTGAAGGGTTTCCACTATCAACCGAGGACGTTTACAACGGTCTACCAAAGACCCGAGCACCGAGCTCCAACACTTACAATGACCTCTACCGAAGAGGTGTCTCCACAAGGACTAGATGAACACAAGTAACCAAAGTGATCACAATAAGATCACTAAACTCTTTACAAACTCTCACTCTTGTACAACTTCCTTATAGATTGAGTAGGGAATTTTGGCTCTAAGGAGTGTAGTGAGAAAACTCAGTTGTAGAATGATATTTGCTAACACAACTGAAAACAAGCTCAAGAAAGTATGGAAAAATGGAGAGCTTAAAAACTTTTCTTCTCTTTTGAAAAACTTAGAAAACTTGAGGATTTTTCTTGGTATTTTGCAAGAGACCCATCTCCTCTATTTATAGGGAGAGAAAGGGGTTAAAATAATTTATTTTAAGCTTATTTGATCTGAAAAGATCTCAAAACCCAGAAGAAAGTCTGCCAAAACAGATTAAAAAGACAGATTTTAGAATTGCACAAAAGAGGAAAGAGCCGTTGGCACTTTGCAGGCTTGACGGTCGACCAGTCCGGTCGACCGTCCGCTCAGCTGGCAAAGAGCCGTTGGGCTCCGGTCGACCCCAGGCTCGACCCTGCTCTAAAGGAAAACACAGTTTTCTACTGGCGGTCGACCGGGCGGTCGACCCAGAAAACCCGAGAGCAAAACTACAGTCAGTCGGTCGACCTGGGCGGTCGGCCGACAGACATGCACAAGTGTTCATGTCCTGTGCAAGCGCCGGTCGACCGGGCCGCTCGGCCGGTCTTGCCTGAAACAGAAAACCAGCAGCAGGACAAACTTGAAAATTTTGTTTGAAAAATTATTTTGAAGTAAAGATAACTAAGTATCATGATAGAAAGAGTATACATGATCTGAATATGATATATGTCTTTGTAAAACTTTGGAGTCATGTATATTTGTCAAGTCATGAAAACTTAGAAACAAAAATTTGAAACTTGTCAACAAAAAAGTGTGTGTGTCCTAGAGCCAATTTCCAAAACTCAAACTTTAACAATCTATTTCTTACATAGGTTCTAAGGACTACAAGTTCTTCAAGAGGGCTTCACCATATGATCTTTAACACTTGATACTTGAGCCCGAATTGAGGTGACTTGAGTCCAAACTCCTTCCTTTGGGGAAGAAAATACCTAGTTTCATTAGAAACCTGAAACATACTAAAACAACAAACAATATTAATACAAATAACTAGTATGTTTTGTAATCATCAAAACACACTAAAAACAGGTGATTGTAACCTTGGGCCAACACTTTCCCCCCATGATTATCTTCTGCAAAATAGGTAGTTAAGACAAGGAATTTAACAGATTTATTACATGATAAATGTGGAAACGTAATAAAGAATACTGCAAGAAATGTGTACAATCACACCCCCACACCTATCTTTTGTTCGCCCTCGAGCAAAACAACAAAACTAAATCAAAGATTATTAGACCACTTTCGCAGGTCACGCGATTGCACTGACCATGTGCAACAAGCCGTTAAACCTCTAAGTTACCCCTAGAGGATGAGTTTTATCTCGTGAGGGTTTTCAGTGGATTGCACCCACAAAATCCATAAAGAAAGAGAAAAATGTTATTATTTTGAAAACTCATTTTGAAAGAGAGAAATATTTGAAATATTGTTGTAAGATTTAAGAAATCTATAAGTTATAGGAAAACTAAATTTTTTAGTCCTAAACTTAGACTCTATTCAAAATTTTGTTATTAATCAAAGTAAGGAGCCAAATTGTACTTTTCATCTAGTCTATTACTTCACCCTAAGTCATATGCACCTTTGTGACCGTGAAATTTTAACTAAGGGTTATTTAATTCTAACTCTTATGCCTTATTTATATATATATATTTGGTGGTATTATTCCTTAGTTCAATTAGGCTTTCTAATTTGCCCATGTAACGAGCCTTTAATTGGTGACTCCCAAACTAAACAGTCTTAGGGCACCGGGTGAGCAAACACCCCAAGGACTTAAGGACTCAAGCAAATACGGCCACAAACCTAAGGATTTATTATATGAATCACTTTTAGGCGTGCATACTTATGCTTTATTAGGCACGATTATCTAGCTTAATCAGAGGATTTATATATATATATTTCTCAAACTTATCTAGTCATCTTTCGCATAAATACTAAAGCTTGCTTAGGCCAACGCACCTAGCTAATCAATAATTAGATTTGTTTATCTTTTATATATATATATATATATATATATATATATATATATATATATATATTTAAGGCATAAGAATCTTTGTTTTTGAACCCTAAATGTGTAAGTGTATGAAGTGTGCATATTTCATTAAGGTAAAGATCAAGACTAATTACATTGACAAATTATCTTCCTAACTCTAAAAATCAAACAAATAATCTTATTTTGATCAAATTTAAGAAATTCTAATTTTGATTTTCCTATTCCTTAAAATTGACTTAATTTCTTAGAAAAATATTTCAAAATATTGTTTCTATTTTCAAAAAGATTTTAAAAGTAAATAAAATGTTAATAATTTTTTTAAATAAAAGAAAAACCTAAGTTATGTTAGAACCTTTCCCCACACCTATCTCATGCATTGTTCTCAATGTATGAATTAATGCATAGATGCATGAAAAAAAGAAAGGGAAGAAAAAAACTACCTTAAGGTGGTGGTTCCAGTGGTGATTTGATTGTCCACGAAATGTACCCCAATCAACCTTGCATGGAGTTTGGAGGAACCTACTAGAAATCTCTCTAATATAACCCACTAAAATGATGTATACATGAAGGATTTTTATTAAATATTTTACCCTATCTAATTTCCAAATTTTATAATTAATTTTGGAGTCAAATTTGTCAACCGCCTTGTCCCAAAATGGAGTGTGAAAATATTGAATGATTGACTTGGACTTAGAAAGTATGAGAACTAATATCGGCTCAAGAAAGTGACTTGAGTTAAGTAAAGGTTCAGGAGTCGAGATTGGTTCAGGAAGTGGGTCCAAATTAAGAAGTTGAAACTCAAGTCCACTTTCATTTTCCCACAATGGAATGTGACTTAATATTGGTGATTTAATTTCAAGAATGACAAGTGTAGGGAATTAAAACTGACCCTAAAATATTACTCAAGTTGGGTAACAAAATAGGAGTCAATATTGATTCGAAAATTTAAATTGAATCATAAAATTGAGAATCTAGGTCACATTTCTCATTGAGTTCAATTTCATAAAAATGAGAACTTGCCAATTTGTCAATGGGACTTTCAAAAGTATGAAATTTGTCAAGTTTAATATGATGATCATCAAAGATGGGCGGTTCAATTTCATTATGAATTGGCACAAGATTCAATGTTGACTCGGGAAAAAGATTGAAATCAGGTGAAGACACCGGAGTCATAATTAAATCAGGAAGTAGAATCGAATCAATAAGTTGAGGTTCATGATCATATTCATTCTCAAGTTCAATTTCAAGAAAGGGATAACTTGCCAAACTGTCAATGTTACTTTCAAAATTTAGAGTTTGGGCAAGTTTAAATGCTGAAATGGAACCTTATTTTTCAAAACAACATGACTCTTCGGCTTTAACAGAATGGTTAGCGACATCAGATCTGGTCAAACGGTGAGAACGTAGAGTTTGGATCATCATATCTATGTCATGATTACGAGCGTTTTGAGCCTGAGTCATGACTTCAAGCATCTTTTCATAGTTGATTGATTCATTATTTTGTAGCGATTGGTCTTAAAAAGATGAAGTGTTGTTTTAGAATTAATGGTGAAATTATGAGTCCATCAGATTTTGTAATTGTTGTTTGGACTCACGCAACTCAAAATTGATGATTTTCTATTTTGGACTGGTGGAATTGAGTATGAATCTTGAAAATATTATGGACAAGGTGGATAAAGAGGATAAGTTGGTTGAAAATTGGACT
Source organism: Agave tequilana (assembly GCA_038442645.1). Classification (NCBI taxonomy): domain Eukaryota; kingdom Viridiplantae; phylum Streptophyta; class Magnoliopsida; order Asparagales; family Asparagaceae; genus Agave; species Agave tequilana. The sequence continues at coordinate 640,296 of JAVJIF010000773.1, forward strand.
CAGGTGAGGTGAATTCCCATTGACTCTGTGAAGAGTTAAAATTATTTTGGAAATTATGGTTATAAGATTGGGGGCATGGGTTATATTGATTCGGATAAGACCAATCCGGCACACTATATTGGTTAAATTTATGATATGCCGGGTTGGTAATATCCGAAAAAGAGGTTGGTGTGTAATATGGATTACTATTTAAATTGGAAAAATTGTTGTTATAAGCCATATCACACAATAAAATACAAACAAAGAAACACAAACAAATAAAAAGAAAAAATTCTAACCTAAGTTAGGGTAAACCTTAGACCTATACGACTTCTAATTGGTTAGACTTTCTACGGGGAGTATATTGCCGAATCGGACTACAAGTAAATCAGCCAGGTCAGGGTAAGATTGGTGGGAGGTATCCACGCAAAACCGACAGGCCTAATTAAGCCAAACCACTAGCCTTTGGGGCTTTGCCCCTCAATTCCTTTCATTAGACATTGATTTGGCAGGAGTCAAATTCTAACACCTTCCCCCTTAGAATAATCTCCTAATTGAGTCCAAAAATCCCTAGGGCCAACGTCTACTCAGTTTTGATTCGGCTTGGGTTAGTGAGTGAGGAGATTATTTGTGGGCTAAAGGAGGGTAATGACTTCCACACCTTATCTTGTTTATAGGACAAGCCCTTAAATCAATTTAGTGCAGTGTACAAGTATATAGAAAAAAGTAACACTCAAGTAATATTTCATACAAGAATAAACCTTATGCTAAATGTTATGCACACATACCTTGGCTCCAGCACTCTTCAACAGTAAATAGAAAATGTAATGAAATAGATACGTACCTAAATGCAAAGTCTAAATCATTTTTATCATTTATAATCAACTTTTTACTGTTGTCTTAGAAATGTATATATAGTGAGTCAAACAAGGAAATAAATGCTACAGATATTAAGCTATGCAATTCAGCCAACCTACAGAAAATACATGTTAGTAGTTCACTCAAATTGTCATAGAAATGTAGAAATCTGAGGGCTTCTGGGCTCTGCTTTCTTGAACAGAGTCCATAGCCACTTATATGTAGCAGCAAAATTCCTTCTTTTTAAATCTGTACACCAAAAATAAAGAAGAAGGTTAACAAAAAATGTAAACTTTAAAGAGAGAATAACTTACCGTCCCTCCCTAGCAACGGCGCCAAAATTTGATTGAACTTGAACCTGAACACAAAATATAGAATTTCAAAACTAAGAATAAAAAGTTCAAGTTCTCAATACTACCTCTATAGCAAGTGGCTATGCGGGTCGTGATCCCCAAGGAAAAACTAACGATGAAAGCTTTTTAGTAAGTTCTCTTTTATGCTATAAAGAATGGTTAAAGTTCTTCTTTTAGTTCTTAATAGATAGATAAGGGTGGAGAAAATGGAAGTGGATATGTACAAAGAAGTGAAAAGGAGTGAAAGAAATTTGGAAGATTTTGGTGTTGGTAATTTACACTAAAATTAAAAGCAGAGAAAACCTAAAAGAAAAACTTACCTCCTCTGATTGATGACTTACCTAGAAACCTTACATGTTTCACCTTACTTCGGAGGCGATCAATGCATAATTCATAAGATCGAGCTCAGTCCCCATTCGTATTACATCATCAAGACGAACAAGAATGAAATGATACGGAATCTTGAGGAGGAGAACATCATCATGAAATATCGGTGGCACTCTCACAAACATGGCTATACTGATGCTTCTATATTACTTGGATACTCATCAAAATCAAAAGAGAAAAAGTAGAAAGAAGAAGAAGGAAACAAAAGTAAAAACGAACATTAAAAAAAAATTACCTTTTATTCGTGCAAAAACGATGGAAGAAAGGAGAAGGGTACATCGGTATCACTCTCAACATAAGCCTCTCTCTCTCTCTCTTACTTACATGAATCAAAACTAACCTATGCTTATAAAGAAATAAAAAATTACATAAAGAGAAAATAAAAAGCTACACTAAAAAAAATGAAAACTAGCCTAAAATCTATCTCTGCTTGGTCGTCCTTCTTTGCCTTTGAGGTTGCAGGTATTTATAGGAGAAATGCAGAGATTAAAGGAGTATGAATATAGAAAAAGCTGGATATTTCTGAATTTGAATCCTCCCCTTATCTCCAAACTTAATTTGATGTTGATATTCAGTTCTGATCTACAGCTTGTTGGCATGTTTATTGTTGAATATAACTAATCAAATGATAGAATTTGAAATAGTGATCAAATTAAGAGTTGTAGCCTTTAAGTCTTCATTATGGATCATCTTGAATAATTAGATTTGAATTTCGGTAGTGATAGTTATGATTCAAATACTAAAATGTATCTAGTCAGAATTTAAGTTAAATTTGCTTCAACTCATCCATTGCCCTTCTCTCTATCCATTTATCCCTTTTGATTTGGACTATATATTTGACGTTATCCTCAGTTGATCTTTAGATTTAACCACTTGATTCACCAAAAAGTGAATTTAACTAATTGAATTTGGGATCATCCTCCTTTAACCAAATATATCTAGTTAAATCTGAATTTAACTCATATTGATTTGATTTTATCCTCTTTCTCCCCATGATTATCTTCTGCAAAATAGACATTAAGACAAGGAATTTAGCAGATTTATTACATGATAAATGTAGAAACGTGATAAAGAATGATGCAATAAATGTGTGCAATCAATCATCAAGGCAAGTACCTAGCGTCCCTTTCTTTCCCTTTATTTTCTTGCATTTAAATTTAATAGAAATCATGTCTAGTAGCCCATTAATGACCCTTCTTACTATTCTAATTTGACCTAACTATTTTAGACTCATAATCATGATCACACATGTATTATTTTTGTTATTTTCATTAATTCATCATTTCATGATAGACAACTATTATACTTGTAGTGTTGATTACTTCCTAGTTTAATATCAATATTTAAATATATGTTTTTTTTGTAATTCTCTTGAATATCATAAAATACAGATTTTTGTTGAGACCCAATGTATAAGCTCAAAACATCTTTTAGCCAGCGCTAAGAAATCTAAAGGGAAGAAGCGAAAACAAAGAGATGATTCAAACATTAATTTCGTGGACATAAAAATATAGAGTAAAATAGGACTAAATTTTTGAAAAATTCGTTGTCATCAAATAGAGAGGTCAATGGCACAAAATTTCGGACCAAGAGGTAGAAGGATCAAAATCAAGTCTAAGTAAAATTAAATAAATAAATAATTAGTACTTACTGCACAGTTTTGATACTTATATGATACCATCTACTAATAAAAAATATTATGTTAAAGTAGATTAAATAGATTTTTGTCCTTGCTTCATGGAAGGTGTTAATATAATAGTATAATAAATGTGCACTAGTTTCCTCTTTGTGCACAGGTTGATGATTATTATGATATAAAACTATATTAGAGAATATGTATCATCTTATATGTGCTAAAAGTGAGCTAATTTGTATGACAAATTTACCATAGACCCTCACTTCTTAAAAGGTTTATTATAGAATCCCTTATTATTATTTTCTCCCACATCAAGTTCTATTACAGTTTGAACCCTGAATTTTCTAAAAAGTTTGTTTAGTACTGAATAAAAGGTGCTTTAAATGCACGTGGTTCTAAATTAATGCGAGATAAAAAGGATTTCGGTCATAGCTTTCCTTGCGACGGCCCAGGATGTGGGGTACTTGTGATATTTCTGCTTGGGACGCATTTTACCTTCGGTTAAAATGAAAATAGTAATCTCGTTCATTCTTTCACTCATCAAAGATGATGGATAAGCAGTCGTCCCTAATGAAATCACCTAGAGGGGGGTAAATAGGTGATAATGCTAATCAATGCACAATTTAAAATGTTGTGATGCAACGATCACCCGAAACAAGACTAGAAGCCGAATAACCCGTGAAGGGCTCTGAACGCTTTCCTTGTGATTCCTCTAGATAAGAGTTTGAGGTGCGTAATGCAATCTTTGTATGAGAATTGATCGACAATATAGCAATGAATATAATGCAAGTAAATAAAGCAAATAAATCAATCGCAAACACTGAGATTTGTTTCGAGGTTCGATCATCCAGCTCTACGTCCCCACCTTCACCCAGAAGGATTTTTCAACCACTATAACTTTCACAAAGAATTACAATCACACGGGAGAACTCAACTCCTCAATCACACTCCTCTAGTCCAGAGGTAGTAGAGCAACAAATACAAGAATATCTTGGTGATCAAAAGACCACAAACCCTCTTTTGAAAACCTTTTTACCTTACAAAAATCCTAGAGAATAATGCGTAGGATTGAAGCTCAAGTTTCGTAAGTGAAAAAGAAAATAAAATTGAAGAGAGTTTTGAACCAAAAACATCAGTAAAAAGAGAGAATTTTGAGCACTAGAACTGAGAACAAAAACTTCTTTTGAAAGCCTTTAACTTGATTTCTTTTACAAAGGATTATTGTGGTTACCTCAACCCTAATCATCCCTATTTATAGGATTAAGGTTGGGATTAAAGAGTAAACTATTATAATGAATAATTAGGAAATATTTGACCCAAAACCAGCCCCCAAAATCATTTAGAGAGAAAAACCACGTTTTAAAACGTGTTTAATCAACTAGCCGTTAGGGCTGAAATCAAGCTCTTGGTCGACTGGCTGGTCGACCGAGTTTTAAAAAATTTTAACCGTTGTCAGCCACGGTCGACCGCCCGGTCGACCGTAAAAAACAGAAACATGGGTGCTTTCAGTTGGCCGAAGGTCGGTCGACCGACATGGGGTTCGGTCGACCGGGAGACGTGCACACATGCACGCACCCAAACAGTCAGAAGCTCAGTCGATCGGTCGGTCAACCGTTCTGACCTGAAACAGAGCCGGTCGACCGCAACAGGCCAAAAATAACTCTTTTGAAAAATGTTTTGAAGATCTTGATAATTTTTCAAAGTACTTTTGATCAAGACTTGGTATACTATATAAAATAAAGTTTGTAAGTAATAAAATATGTTTTAAAATATTTTGTATATAGGAGAAATTTATTTTAGAAAAAATCATGTGCACAAAATCTTGTGTGTGGGAATTTTGAGCTTCAAACCTATTCACTATTCTTTAACAAACTAAAAATATAAAAACTAAGAAATGAAGTCTTTGAACTGCGCTACACCAAGCTAGAGCCTTCCCTTTTATGAAAACGTCCTCTTACGCCTTTTGCCTTTTAGCATCATAATTCCTTGCAATAGCTTAGAAAGGTCAACATAAATAGTACTAACCTGAAACTCATTCTAAACAACTTATTAGTACCAAATAGCTTCTATGCGTTTTGTAATCATCAAAACATAAACAAATAGGGAGTTTAACCTTATGGGCCAACAATCTCCCCCTTTTTGATGATGACAAAATATATAGGCTATTACACAAGATATAAGAAGAGAGGTAAAAACTCTCCCTCAAATAATGCTCTATTAAACAAGTATATATGAGAGTAACCATCAATAAAACATTAAGTTCAATACATTTTGAATAACCATCAATAAAACATCAAGTTCAACATATTTTAGTTATATGAAAACACCAATTTCTTCCCCTTTTTGTCATACATCAAAAAGGAACAAATTAGCAAGAAAACTTTCTTATTCAATAACACAAACATTAAGTTCACCACATATATAAAGAAAATGTATTATAATCAAGTGGTTTAGTGAAAATATCGGCAAGTTGCAAATCGGAAGAAACATAATCAATCTCAATATCACCTTTTTCAAAATGATCTCTAAGAAAGCGATATCTAATCTCAATGTGCTTGGTCTTACTATGTTGATTTGCATTCTTAGTCATATGAATAGTATTAGTATTTTCACAAAATATTTTATATGGTCATAATGCAAATCATAACAAGGAGAGTATGTTTCATCCAAAGGACTTGTGTACAATAAGCCCCCGCCGCAAAATACTCCACCTCGGCGGTTGAGAGGGCTACAGAATTTTGTTTCTTAGAAGACCATGAAATAAGACAATTACCAAGAAATTAACATGTTCCACCAGTACTCTTCCTATCCACTCTACAACCCGCATAGTGGCATCCAAAAAACTCATCATTGAAAAATCTCCAGTTTTCGGATACCAAAGACCCATTCTAATAGCGCCCTTAATATAACGAATGATGCATTTTATCGCAATTAAATGAGATTCTTTGGGACACGATTGGAATCTAACACAAAGACACACACTAAACATGATATCTGGCCTACTAGCCTTTAAATACAACAAACTACCAATCATGCTTCTATACAATATAATATCAACACACTTACCTTGGTCATCCTTATCAAGCTTAGTGGTGGTGGCCATGGGAGTGTTACAAATTTTTGAACCTTCAAGTCCAAATTTCTTGATGAGTTCCCTTGAGTACTTGGCTTGACATATAAATATCCCATCACGCATTTGCTTGATTTGGAGTCCAAGAAAGTAATTCAATTCACCCATTAGTGACATCTCAAATTCACGTTGCATACACTGTTCAAACTCCTTGCAAAGTAACTCATTAGTAGAAGCAAAGATTATATCATCAACATATATTTGCACTATAAGAATGTCACTATCAACATGTTTAGTAAATAATGTTGTGTCTATTTTCCCTTTAACAAAATCATTTGAAAGAAGAAAACTAGAAAGCCTTTCATACCAAGCTCTTCTAGCTTGTTTTAAACCATATAATGCTTTATCTAACTTGAAAATAAAAGGATGTACATGATCTACAAAATCGGGAGGTTGTTCAACATAAACTTCTTCATTAATAAAACAATTTAAAATGTACTTTTTACATCCATTTGAAAAAGTTTAAAATTTTTAAAAGATGCATAAGCTAGTATAATCCGTATGGCTTCAAGCCGTGCTACGGGTGCAAAGGTCTCCTCAAAGTCGATTCCTTCAACTTGAATGTAACCTTGGGCCACTAATCTAGCCTTATTCCTAATAACATTTCCTGACTCATCCAACTTGTTCCTAAAAATCAACTAGTACCAATTATTTGTCTATCGTGGGGTCTAGGAACAAGGTGCCAAACTTGGTTGGGCTCAAATTGATTGAGCTCTTCTTGTATAGCTAGAAACCAATATGAGTCACTCTCAGCTTCGAGGATGTTTTTGGGTTCAAAATGAGAAATAATGCAAAATTACCACACAATTCATGGAGTTTGGAGCGAGTTGTTACCCCTTTTGATACATCACCTATGATGAGATCTTTGGGATGATTTGTAGAGTATCTCCAATCTTTAAGAAGTGGTTGTGATTGTTCCACTTCATCCTTTTGAACTTCATCAATGGGTTCTTGCTTGTCTTCTTGGATGGGTGAGTCCTTCGAGGATATTTTCTCCATGTTCTCACCTAATGAGTCAATCTCTACAATATTCTCAACAATAATATTAGATTCTTCAAATTTAACATGCATAAATTCTTCAATTGTGTGAGAAGATTTATTAAACACTCTATATGCTTTGCTAGTACTAGAATAACCAACAAAGATTGCTTCATAAGCCTTAGAATCAAATTTACCCAAATTATCTTTAGTATTCAAAACAAAACACTTGCATCCAAAAACTTTAAAGTATGAAACATTTAGTTTTCTTAAATGATAAATTTCAAAAGAGGTTTTGAAAGTATTTTTACACAAATAAATACGGTTTGATATGTAGCATGCGGTGTTTACGGCCTCGGCCTATAAATATTGAGGCCCAATATTCACTTATCATAGCCCTAGCCATTTCTTGAAGAGTTCGATTCTTTCTTTCAACTACTCCATTTTGTTGTGGAGTCCTAGGACATGACATTTCATCCTTAATTCCTTTTTCATCACAATAAGTCGTAAAGAGTTGGCTAACAAACTCACCACCTCTATCACTTCTTATCCGTAAAATCTAAAATCCTTTTTCTTTTTCAACCCTTTTTCGAAAAATCTTAAAATGCGAAAAAGTTTGATCTTTATGCTCCAAAAAGAAAACCCAAGTGAAACGAGAAAAATCATCAACTAAAATAAAACATATCTACTTTCATTTAAGCTTTTAGTTTTAGTTGGTCCAAAAAGATCCATGTGAATCAATTCTAATGGCCTTGTTGACATGATATCCTTGATTGGTTTGAAAGAAGACTTGGTTTGTTTCCCAAGTTGGCACGCACCACAAATGCGGTCTTTTTCAAACTTCAAACAAGGAATACCCTTCACCAATTCCTCAGAATTAATTCAGCAAGGTGATCAAAAGATGCATGTCCTAATCTTCTATGCCAAAGCCATGAAATCTCATCAAAAGCATTCAAGCATTTAGTAGAACAATCCAAATTAAGCATGTCAATAATATAGACATTATTTTCACAAAATCCGATAAAAATACAATCATTGGTTTTACAATCAAAAATTTTGCAAGAAGATTCATCAAATAAAACTTTGAGACCACGATGACATAATTGACTTATACTTAGCAAGTTATGTTTAAGTCCATCAAAAAGAACAACATTTTCTATTAAAGGAGATGCACCAATCTTAATGTTACCTATACCAATGATGATGCCCTTGGAGTCATCTTCGAAGGTGACGATGCCACCTTCATCGTACCTTGATAGGGTTATGAAATTGTTGATGTCCCATGTCATATGCCTTGAACAACCACTATCAAGGTACCACCGCTCCTTACGTCTTGAGCCTTGGTGTGTACCTACATCAAATAATTTAGGACTTGATTTTGGTACCCATATTTTCTTTCGTCCTAAAGAGTTAGTATCACGAACCCACACAAGATTATTTGTCCTATTTATATAACCATAGCAAAAATTAGCTAAATGGCCATTCCGACCACAATAAGTGCATCTATAAATTCTTTCATATTTAAATGCATAATGAGCATGTGGATTACGAACATGTGAATTGTGAGCATGAGTAGTTTTATCATGAGTGATATGTGATGTGTTGGCATGATGAGCATGAGAATTTTTAGCATGAGTTATTTTATTATTTTAGAACGTGGAGTGTGCATATGCTTTTTTGAAACATTTCTTCTAATTTAGTAGTGTTAAAAACACATTCTTTTAAACATTTTCAAAATCATTGATTTTAGTTTTAACAAGGATAATTCTTTTCATCAATTTTGGAAATTTAGCTTTACAAGCAATTTTATAAGCATCAAACTCTCTTTCGTTGAAATAAGATTAGAAGAAAGTTCATCCTTTTCTTTTGAAGAAATTGCAAGTTGATTTTTAAGCATCTCAATTTTCTTTTTCAATTTTGAACACTCTACCTTTTTATCATCAAAACTTTCAGAAAGTTCAACAAAAGCATGTTATAACATTTCTCTACTTATTTAATTTTCATCATCAAGAGGTTGAGTGGTTACCTTGGGTGTGTTTGCCATGAAACATATATTTGCCATGTCGACTTCATCTTCGGATTCACTTTCCGAATCCCAAGTGGCTTTGTATACCTTCTTTTCAAGCGGCCTCTTTTGTTTCAAGAAGGAGGTCATCTTTTTCTTGAAATCGGGACAATCGGCCATGATGTGTCTGGGTTTTCGACAGTTGTAGCATATGATCCTTTTTTCCTCCTTCCCTTCCCATCACTTTCTATAGTTGAGCTTATCTTGCAGTACAATCTCTTTACATTTCTCACAAGGAGAGACAGCTCTTCATCATCTTCTTCATCTTCTTCATCATCATAATTGGATGAGGAAGACTTGAAAGCTATTGACTTTTTCTTTTGAGGTACCGTATCTTCTCTATCCTTCTTCTCCATCTCATGAGTCTTAAGGTTTCTAATATGACTTATGAGCTCCATCTCGTCTTTGTCATTCAACTCCTTTAAGGTGGTAGTTTTGATCTCCTATGACGAAGGAAGAGCACGAATCACTTTGCGCACCTTTTGGTCATTGCTTATACATTACCTAGAGAAGAAAGAGCATTGGTAATCTTAGTAAACTTGGTAATCATATCATCAATAAATTCTTCTTCTAGCATTTTAAAACTTTCATATTGGTAATGCAAAAGATCTATTTTATCTCTCTTGACTTGTGATGTCCCCTCATGAGTGACCAATAATTGTTGCCAAATCTCATAGGCGGATTTGCAATGGATAACCCATGTTAGATCATCCTCATTCAAAGCTAAAAGTAGTGCATTTTGAGCCTTAGAGTTAGCATCAAATTCCTTGAAGGTGAGTTCGGACCAAGTGTCCTCCTCACTTTTGGGTCTACTATAGGCTTGGTCAAGGACTTAGCAACTAGACTACCTAGAGATTGTAGAAAAATAGTCATCCTAACTTTTTATAAAGGAAAGTTGAGTCCATCAAATTTGGGAGGGGTCTTAATGTTGCCGACCATCTTTACTAGTTTATGAATGTAAATATGAAAATAGTGATTAACAAATTTTTAGTATCTGATTAGTCACTAATATTGCACATTTATTATCATATTCTCCTACTTATTATAAAATAAACTCTGCATTTTCTTAATTAAATGTTTAATTTATTTGCAGGCCCATTCCTAAAGGAGAGTGAAGAGAAATGAGCCCAAAGCCCACCAAATTCTGACTTAATTCAGAATAAATTCGAAATCAAGGAATCAGGGCAAAATCTTGGCATATCAGAGGGTTAAAAACCAGTTGAGAAGAATCCCCCCTTAATCGATCGGTTAAAGCCAAGGATCAAAGGCCATTTCGTCAAAATCCCAGACATAAACTTCAAATCCAGATAAAGATAAATATAAATCAAGAAACTGGGGAGCACCACCAACAGGGTGTGGCCACCTGACCACACCCTGGCCGTAGAAATGTGGCCAAAGCCGCATTTTCACGGGTTTGTTGGTGAGTTAGGGGGAGCGTTTGCTCCCCCTATCTTCATACACTCCTATAGGTTGGGTTTTGCCTATAAATACTAGGATTTTCAGAGCCCCCGGAGGACGACCATGCAGAGATAGAATTTAGTCCAGTTTTTCATTTTTTAGTATAGGTTTTTGTTTTTTTTCATGTAATTTTTAGTTTTAATTTAAGTAAATCAGAGGGGATCAGAGTTTCATAAGAGAACGAGAATGAAGCTTGTGTTGAGAGTGACACCGGTGTAAGATTTCCTTCTTTTCTCTTATTGTTATGAAATCGAATCTTTAGTTTCCTTTTGTATGTATTTTGTTTTTGTATCTTCTTCTTCTTCTCTACTTTTCTTCTTTTGGTATAATTGCTTTCCAAGTGAGTCTAAAAGCATCGAAAGAGCATTGCCTTTGCGAGTGCCACCGATAGCTCATGACGATGGATTTTGAGTTTCATTCATATCACTTCATACTTGCAACGTCTTGATGATATAATATGGAGGAAAAGGGAATCAATTCTTATGGGCTATACGTTGATCGCCTCGCTTCAAGGTAACATCATTGCAAAAGATTCAAGGTAGGTATTTGGTCAAAAGAAGTAAGTAATTTTTAGTCTCTTTTCTTTTCTTTTATTCTTTAGTTTAGAACACCAACAAAACCAACTTCTTTCCATTTTAATTTCTTTGTAAATAATCATTCTCCATTTTTCTCTACCTTCTCCATCTATCGCTTTCTTTCTAACTTAACTATAACTCTTTTTCTCTTTTCATTTTAAGAACTAAAGAAGAACTTTAACCAAACTTTGTATCTTAAAGGAAGACTTACTAAGAAGCTTTCATCGCTAGTCCCTCCTTGTGGATCAAGACCCGCATAGCTACTTGCTATTGCGGTAGAATTGATCATTTGCACATCCTATTTTTAAATCTGAAATACTGTATTTTGTGTGCAGGTTCAAGCTCAATCAAATTTTTGGCGCCGTTGCCAGGGAGGGATGGTTAGTTACTTTTTTAAATGTTTACATTTTTGGTTAATTTTCTTCTTTGTTTTTTTGTATAGATTCAACAACAAGGAATTCTTGTTGCAGTGGACATATAAGTGGCCTTGGACTCTGCTCAAGAAAGCAGAGCCAAGAAGCCCTTAGTTTTGCTACATTTTAGTGGCAAAACTGATTGAACTACTAACCTGTATTCTTGCAGGTTGGCTGAATTAAAAAATCTGAATTTCTGTACCATTTATCTCCTTTTTGACTCACTGTATATACATTTTTAACACAACAGTAAAAATTTGATTGTAAATGTTAAAAATGATTTAAACTTTTAGGTACGTGTCTATTTCATTTCTTTTTTTTATTTACTATTGAAGAGTGCTGGAGCCAAGGTATGTGTCCATAGCATTTAGTATAAAGTTCATTCTTGTATGATTGCTTGAATGTTACTTTTTCTATATACTTGTACGCTGCACTAAATTGACTTAAGGGCTTGTCCTATAAACAAGATAAGGTGGGGAAGTTATTACCCTCCCTTAGCCCACAAACAATCTCCTCACTCACTAACCCAAGCCTAACTAAAAATGAGTAGACATTGGCCCTATGGACATCTCGGACTCAATTAGGAGATTATCCTATGGGGGAAAGGGGTTGGAATTTGACTCCTGTCAAATCAGTATCTAGGAAGGGGATTAAGGGCCGAAAGCCCGAAGGTTGGTGGTTACTTAGTTAAGGAACGTCTTCGACGGATAACTTCCCACCAATCTTGCCCTAACCTGGCTGATTAGCTTGTGGTCAAAGTCTGCATTATACCTCCTGTGGACAGTCTAACGAGTTAGGAGTCATCTAGGTCATAGGTCAACCCTAACTTAGTTTAGAATTTTTTTTCTTTGTTTGCTTATTTGTTTCTTTGTTTGTGTTTTCCTGTGTGATATGACTTATAACAATAATTTTTCCAATTTTAATAATTTATATTACACACTAACCTCTTTTTCGGATATTACCAACCCGGCATATCATAACTTTAACCAACATAGTGTGCCGGATTGGTCTTATCCGAATCAATATAACCCATGCCTCCAATCTAATAACCATAATTTCTAGAATAATTTCAACTCTTTACAGAGTCAGTGGGGATTCACCTCCCCCAAGTCTAATTTTCAACCAACTTGTCCTCCTTATTCACCTTGTCTACAATATTTTCAAGATTCATACTCAGTTCTACCAGTCCAAAATAGAAAACCATCAATTTTGAAAATGAGTATGCGTGAGTCCAAACAACAATCACAAAATCTGATGGACTCATAATTTTATCACCAATTCCAAAACAACACTTCATCTTTTCAAGACCAATCGCAATAAAATGATGAACCTATCAACTATGAAAAGATGCTTGAAGCCATGACTCAGGCTCAAAACGCTCGTAATCACGACATAGATATGATGGTCCGATCTCTACGTTCTCACCGTTTGCCAGTTCTGATGTCGGTAACCATTCTGTTAGAGCTAAAGAGTCATGTTGTTTTGGAAAACAAGGTTCCATTTCAGAACAATCATTTGAACTTGCCCAAACTCCAAATTTTGAAAATGATATTGATAGTTTGGCAAGTTATTCCTTTCCTGAAATAGAACTTGAGAATGAATATAATCCTGAACCTCAACTTAGTGATTCAATTCTACTTCCTGATTCTATAATGACTCTGGTGTCTTCACCTGATTTTAATCTTTTTCTCGAGTCAACATTTGATCCTGTGCCAATTCATCATGAAATTGAATCACCCATCTTTGATGATCATCATATTGAACTTGACCAATTTTATACTTTTGAAAGTCCTCTTGACAAATTGGCAAGTTCTCATTTTTACGAAATTGAACTCAATGAGAATTGTGACCTAGATTCTCAAATTTGTGATCCAGTTCAAATTCCTGAATTAATATTGACTCCTATTTTGTTGCCTGATTTTAGTAATATTTTAGAGTCAGTTTTGATTCCCACACCTATCATTCTTGAACTTGAATCACCAATATTAAGTCACATTCTATTGTTGAAAAATGAATGTGGACTTGAGTTTCAACTTCTTGATTTGGACCCACTTCCTGAATCAATCTCGATTCCTAAACCTTTACTTGACTTAAGTCACTTTCTTGAGTCAGTATTAGTTCCCATACTTTCTAAGTCCAAGTCAATCATTCTATCTTTTCACACTCATTTCTGGGACAAGGCGGTTGACAAATTTGACTCCGAAATTAATTATGAAATTTGAAAATTAGATGGGGTTAAATTTTTAATAAAAATCCTTTATAGACACATCATTTTAATGGGTTAAATTAAAGAGATTTCTAGTGGGTTCCTCCGAACTCCATGAAAAGTCGATTGGGTCGTATTTCGTGGACCAATCAGACCACCACCGGAACCACCACCTTAAGGTAAAATTTTCCTCCCCTTTCTTATTTTTCATGCATCTATGCATTAATTCATACATTGAGGACAATGCATGAGATAGGTGTGGGGGAGGGTTCTAACATAACTTAGGTTTTTTTTTTCTTTTATAAAAAAACAATTTCTTTACTTTTAAAAACTTTTTGAAAATAGAAACAACATTTTGACATATTTTTTGTAAGAAATTGAGTCAATTTTAAGGAATAGGAAAATAAAAATTACGATTTCTTAAACTTGGTCAAATAAGATTTATGTTTGATTTTTAGGTTAGGAAGATAATTTATCAAAGTAATTTACTCTTGATCTTTACCTTAATGAAATATGCATACTTCATACACTTACATATTTTGGATTCAAAAAACAAAGATTCTTATGCCTTATAAAAAGAAAAAAGAAAAAAATAGATCTATGAAAGATGAACAAATCTAATTATTGATTAGCTAGGTGCATTGGCCTAAGCAAGCCTTAGTATTTATGCAAAAGATGATTAGATAAGTTTGAAAATATATATATATATATATATATATATATATATATATATATATATATATATAAATCCTCTGATTAAGCTGGGTATTTGTGCCTAATAAAGTATAAGTATTCACACTTAAAAGGGGTTCAAATAATAAAATCTTTAGTTTTGTGGCCTTATGTGCTCGAGTCCTTAAGTCCTTGGGGTGTTTTCTCACCTGGTGCCCTAAGATCGTTTAGTTTGGGAGTCATCGATTAAAGGCTCGTTACATGGGCAAATTAGAAAGCCTAATAGAACTAAGGAATAATACCACAAAAATATATATATAAATAAATAAGGTATAAGAGTTAGAGTTAAAGAACCCTTAGTCAAACTTCATAGTCACGATGGTGCATATGACTCAGGGTAAAGTAATAGACTAGGTGAGAAGTACAATTTGACTCCCTACTTTGATTGATAACAAATTTTTGAATAGAGACTAAGTTTAGGAATGAAAAATTCAGTTTTTCTATAACTTATAGATTACTTATGTCTTGCAATTATATTTCAAAATATTTTTCTCTTTCAAAATGCTTTTCGAAAATACTAACTCTTTGTTTCTCTTTTCTTTATGGATTTTGTGGGTGTAATCCACTGAAAACCCTCACGAGACAAACTCGTCCTCTAGGGAAAACCTAGAGATTTAACGGCTTATTGCACATGCTCAGTACAATCGAGTGACCTGCAAAAGTGGTCTAATAATCCTTAGTATAGTTTAGTTGTTTTGATCGAGGACGAGCAAAAGATAGTTATGGAGGTGTGATTGGTCACTATATTACACATTTATTATTATATTCTCCTACTTATTATAGAATAAACTCTGCATTTTTCTAATTAAATGTTTAATTTATTTGCAGGCCCATTCCTAAAGGAGAGTGAAGAGAAATGAGCCCAAAAACCCACCAAATTCTGACTTAATTCAGAATAAATTTAAAATTAAAGAATCAGGGCAAAATCTTGGCATATCAGAGGGGTTGAAAACCGATTAAGAAGAATCCTTCCTAAATCGATCGGTTGAAGCCAAGGATCAAAGGCCATTTCGTCAAATTCCCGAACATAAATTGCAAATCCAGATAAAGATAAATACAAATCAAGAAATCGGAAGCACCACCAATAGGGTGTGGCCACCTGGCCACACCCTGGCTGCAAAAACGCGGCCAAAGCCGCGTTTTTGTGGGTTTGTTGGTGAGTTAGGGGGAGTGTTTGCTCCCCCTATCTTCATACACTCCTGTAGGTTGGGTTTTCAGAGCCTCCGGAGGGTGATCATGTAGAGATAGGATTTAGTCCAGTTTTTCATTTTTTAGTGTAGGTTTTTGTTTTTCTTTTCATGTAATTTTTAGTTTTAATTTATGTAAATCAGAGAACATCAGAGTTTCACAGGAGAACGAGAACGAAGCTTGTACTGAGAGTGACACCGGTGTAAGATTTCCTTCTTTTCTCTTATTGTTATGAAATCGAATCTGTTGTTTCATTTTGTATGCACTTTGTTTTTGTGTCCTTCTTCTTTTTGTCTACTTTTCTTCTTTTGGTACAATTGCTTTCTAAGTGAGTCTAAAAGCATCAAAGAGCCTTACCTTTGCGAGTGCCACCGATAGCTCATGACGATGGATTTTGAGTTTCATTCGTATCATGTCATACTTGCAACGTCTTAATGATATAATGTGGAGGAAAAGGGAATTAACTATTATGGGCTATACGTTAATCGCCTCGCTTCAAGGTAACATCATTGCAAAAGATTCAAGGTAGGTATTTGGCCAAAAGAAGTAAGTAATTTTTAGTCTCTTTTCTTTTCTTTTATTCTTTAGTTTAGAAAAAACCAACAACACCCACTTCTTTCCATTTTCAATTTCTTTGTAAATAATCATTCTCCATTTTTCTCTACCTTCTCCATCTATCGCTTTCTTTCTAACTTAACTATAACTCTTTTTCTCTTTTCTTTTTAAGAACTAAAGAAGAACTTTAACCAAACTTTGTATCTTAAAAGAAGACTTACTAAAAAGCTTCCATCGCTAGTCCCTCCTTGTGGATCACGACCCGCATAGCCACTTGCTATTGCGGTAGAATTGAGCATTTGCACATCCTATTTTTAAATCTGAAATACTGTATTTTGTGTGTAGGTTCAAGCTGAATCACGATCTCTCTAAGGATGTGAAGCCAAAAACTAGAGTCCTAGCTCTGATACCAATTGAAATCACCTTGAGGGGGGTGCATAGGTGATAATGCTAATCAATGCACAATTTAAAATGTTATGATGCAACGATCACCCGAAACAAGAGTAGAAGCCGAATACCCCGTGAAAGGCTGTGAACTCCTTCCTCATGATTCCTCTAGATAAGAGTTTGAGGTATGTAATGCAATCTTGTTGTATAAGTATTGATCGACAATATAACAATGAATATAAAACAAGTAAATAAAGCAAATAAACCAATCACAAACACTGATATTTGTTTCGAGGTTCGAGCAACCAGCTCTACGTCCCCGCCTTCACCCAGAAGGATTTTCCAACCACTATAACTTTCACAAAGAATTACAACCACAATGGAGTACCCAACTCCTCAATCACACTCCTCTAGTCCAGAGGTAGTGGAGCCACAAATACAAGAATATCTTGGTGATCAAAAGACCACAAACCCTCTTTTGAAAACCTTTTTCCCTTACAAAAATTCTAGAGAATAATGTGTAGGATTGAAGCTCAACTTTTGTAAGTGAAAAAGAAAATAAAATTGAAAGAGTTTTGAACCAAAAACTTCAGTAAAAAGAGAGAATTTTGAGCACTAAAACTGAGAACAAAACTTCTTTTAAAGCCTTTAAACTTGATTTCTTTTGCAAAGAATTGTTGTGTTTATCTCAACCCTAATCATCCCTATTTATAGGATTAAGGTAGGGATTAAAGAGTAAACTATTATAATGAATAATTAGGAAATATTTGACCCAAAACCAGCCCCCAAAATCGTTTAGGGAGAAAAACCATGTTTTAAAACGTGTTTAATCAACTAGCCGTTAGGGCTGAAATCATGCTCTTGGTCGACCGGCTGGTCGACCGAGTTTTCAAAAATTTTAACCGTTGTTAGCCACGCTCGACCGCCCTCTCGACCGCCCGTAAAAAAACAGAAACATGGGTGCTTTCAGTTGGCCGAAGGCCCGGTCGACCGACATGGGGTCGATCGACCGCCCGGTCGATCGGGAGACGTGCACACATGCACGCATCCAAACAGTCAGAAGCTCGGTCGACCGGTCGGTTAACCGTTCTGACCTAAAACAGAGCCGGTCGACCGCCTGGTCGACCGCAATAGGCGAAAAAGCTCTTTTGAAAAATGTTTTGAAGATCTTGATAATTTTTCAAAGTACCTTTGATCAAGACTTGGTATACTATATAATAAAGTTTGTAAGTAATAAATATATTTTAAAAATATTTTGTATATAGGAGAAATTTCTTTTAGAAAAAATCATGTGCACAAAATCATGTGTGTGGGGAATTTTGAGCTTCAAACCTATTTACTATTCTTTAACAAACTAAAATATAAAAACTAAGAAATGAAGTCTCTGAACCGTTCTACACCAAGCTAGAGCCTTCGCTTCTATGAAAACATCCTCTTACGCCTTTTTGCCTTTTAGCATCATAATTCCTTGCAATAGCTTAGAAAGGCCAACATAAATAGTACTAACCTGAAACTCATTCTAAATAACTTATTAGTACCAAATAGCTTATATGTGTTTTGTTATCATCAAAACTTAAACAAATAGGGAGTGTAACCTTATGGGCCAACACCTAAGTCCCTATAATTTCTGAAAACTATTTTCAGACCTAAAATAAATTGTTGTTAAGTCTCTGTAAATTCTACAAACTATTTCCAGACCTGGAATAACTGTTGTTAAGTCCCTGTAATTTTCTAAAATTATTTTCAGACCTAAATAACTGCTGTTAAGTCCCCGTAATTTCTTAAAAATTTCTAGACCTGAAATAACTGATGTTAAGTCCCTATAATTTCTGAAAACTATTTCCAGACATGAAATAACTGCTGTTAAGTCCCTATAATTTCTTAAAAACTATTTTCAAACTAGAAATAACTACTGTTAAGTCTCTGTAAATTCTGAAAACTGTTACCAGACCTGAAATATTACTGAGTAGCCCCTGTAACTTCTGAAAATCTTTTTCAGCCTTAAAATACCACTGTTTAGATCCCACAAGTTTTCAAAAAAAACAATTTAATCTAGTATACTAAAAACAGATTAACTTCTATAAAATAGTCTACAGATTTATGATAATTTATGTTTACTCCATGTTGAACACTTTAATGAAACTTTAACAAATTTTAACTTAAAATCAAAATCTTAACATTAATAGGTGTTATGGACGAATTAAGACACATTATTATTTGATACTGATTTTCATGCATGCTATTGATATTGCCTCTACTTAATTACTTGTTTATGTCATGCGTGGACAAATAATTGACATGACTGACATTGTTCGCGTAGAGACACCATGATATAAGAATTGCAACATGAATATCTTGGACATGAACACATGAATATGAATATGAACCTGAACATGATCATGAAAGATTTTAATGGCATGGATAAACACTTGCACGAGAAATGTACTTAGAATTACTTGGAAAAGCCATACATGGTGATTATATGGGCTTGGCAAGGATACAATGGTACAATTATTCTTGCACATGGTTCACGTAAGACAGTCATCCTATAATAAATTTGGTTATAAAAATGACCAGACACGGGGTAAATTTGGGAGAAATTTATGGTGGAAACTGAGAAAGTGTACCTTAAGCATCCCTCTATGTACAAGGTATGGTGGTGTTTATTTTACATGGTGCATGTCACTTTGTGATATGGGTATTGATGAGCTCATTCTACTTATATATTACTATACTATATTACTCTTAGCATGGTTTCCTTTAGGGTACAAGAACGCTTTTTCCACTAGCAGTTTTCAAACAACGATAACTATTGATTGATATGTGAGGATAGGTTGTGGTGTATAGGATGCAGTCGTTTTCGTGTCTTATGACCCAATTGACAAATAGTAGGCGTAGGATGGGGTACGTCTACTGCTCATGGCAGTTGGGGTAGTGTCACGTAATTAGTATCCCCTAGGGACATCTTCATAATTAGTCTTGTACTTTTGTGATTCTTGTGATGGTTACTACTAGTTGATTGTTTGATTATACTTATTACACTTGACTCACTCTATGCTATGACCATATTTTTGTTTCTGTGAATGCTTGTTTATCATCATGACTTGGATATTATATGACTGGTTTTACTAATAAACTCATGCTACAAGTACTTGATTGTGTAATAAAAATAAGTATCATGTAACTGCATATTGTCTGTCA